>CM040426.1:51325996-51936131 GCA_022702705.1 Papilionanthe hookeriana x Papilionanthe teres | reverse complement strand
TGTTAAAAGTAACACACTTTTAATATATACACATAAGTATCGTGTGGTATGAATGTTAATTTCACTAATTTTATTTTGGGACTTTTACATACATAGCACACAATTCTTATATGTTTAGGTATCTCTCATCTAAACTTTCATATTTACACATATAGTATGCAAATTTTTAATTCCACATCCAAAATAGCACTATTATTTCGTGCATATGTTTAAAACACAAAAGTGCTATGTGCATAAACATGAAGGCTTAATTATGAGGTATGTAGATAGGTTTAGTCAATATTCTAATTATTTTGAGCATGAAAATATAATAATTGTTTGAGTTATTAAGATTTTGTTTTTTTTTTTTAATAAACTTGTGTTGCTATCTATTCTATCCATTCAAATGATGTCTTAATTAACTTGACAATCATTCAAAAATATGATTTACAATTGAAGTACCAATTGACTCACTTTAGATGATTTAAAGTTTTGATCACCCTTTAATCTCTATTGTTTTTCTTTTCTTTAATGTTCAGATCGTGAACCCCAAAAATAAGGACATTCGGGACATTCCCGGACTTGCTCCGCCTGCCAACAGAAAGTTGCTTTGGGATCACCATTATTATAGATAATAATAATCTTCAATCCACCTCGAAATTTTCATACCGGCAAAATTGCCCATATTTGAGATCCATTCACTGTGTTTTTTAAAATTTTATTTGATTTTTTTTTTTAATTATTATCCTGTATCATTAGTTGATTCAACCATTTCAATTGATACTAATTTTGTGCGTTTCATTTGTTGCCTTTTCTGAATCGTCAACAGCATGATGCCTAATTGAAATTACGCTCATGTATATCGAAGTAACATTTTATAATCTGCGTGAAAGCATTTAATTGTCTTGATTTATCCATTTGGTTAAATGATAATTGTCAGGATGTTACAGAATTGGCTTTGCTATGTGGATGTGGACTGTGGAATGCTGTTATTTTATTTATTTTTCTTATTGTTTTCACAGATTCTGTTCTCTTGTCAGTAATGATTTTGTTTTTATTTTATTTTATGATTTCATCGAAGTAGTGATTAAGATGTGAAACTGTAGTGCAAATAATACATTGAAGAACAGTAATTATTCGTTTGCCTGGAAAGCTAATTTTGCTAAAAGTTATTGAGTTAAGGGTCCGTTTGGGGTCAGCATATTTGGTGCAATGGCGTTTTGAAAACGCACTTCTCCTGTTTGGGTAAACTGCGTTTTGGCAGCGTATGCGTTTTTAAAATGCTGAAAACGTTTTCAAAATGCTGAAAATAATGTTCACACCTCACCTATTTAGGTACGGTGGGAGTTTTTTGGCTGCGGTATAATTTTTCTAAAAAAATAAAAATTTGAAATAGTCACCGCACTTAATTTAACAGCAGATTATTTTTAATCAGTTTATCAGCAGATTATTCAATAAGCTGCAGAGGCCCCGAGCATTAAATTATATAAATAATAAAAAAAAAAAAACTGAATATAGCATGTAATGTGTACGATGTGCTTAATTTAACGCTGAAACAGAGTAGACTAATAAGCAAAGACTGAGAAGCAATTCTTAAAAAGAAAATTAATGTGCAGAGTTCAACAAGAAAATTTCTAAGGGGAATTTGCATACATACCATCCCATTTTTATATACTTACATATCTAACACCAAAACTTTATTTCTTACATTTATACTATCCTAATGTCACACTCCCAAAAAATCTCTTTAAAGATGCAGGCAAAACAAGACTTAAATACTGCTCTTTCAGTCTTATACTTAGTTGATGTGGGACCATTTTGTTTGTGACATTCTCCTCTGTCCAATCACGTGACGCCCTCGTCACGGATCGACTCTACTGAGGATCCCACTGGACTGTGGAGAGTTCAAACACCTGGCAGGCAGTACCCTGGTCTAATACTACTTATCACGCTCCCAGAAGCGCTTTTAAGAGAGGTGAGTAGCCCAAGACTTAAATACTATTTTTCGGTCATGCACCTAGCATATGTGGTATCTTTTTGTGTATATATATATATATATATATATATATATATATATATATATATATATATATATATGTAAAACATAATTTTAGAAGATCAATATGTAAACACATAAAAATTGAGAGGCTTGAATGTAAATCTTTTAATATAGAAAATTAACAAAATATAGAACTAGGGGAGTTAACGAGTTCACAAGCCGAACTTATTGAGCCACGAGCCTCGGACTCAAACTTGATCTCATTTATTAAATGAGCTCAAGCTCGAGCTCATCCCAGCTCCACTTGTTGGCTTGCAAGCCGACTAGATTCACCAACTCTTAGTCATTTCATTGTATTTTTCGATGAACCGTACCACTAGCAATTTTGATACTTTTTCTAGTGAGCTGCCAGTGCATCATTCTACTTGGCCCACCAACACCTTCTCCAGTACGCTCTTATAAGAATTGATTTTTTTGTTCGGGCTCGGCTCATGAGTCTGCTGTTATCACTTCGAGTCGAGCTAAGCTCATCATTTGAGTCATGCCTAGATATAACTCATTGAAGAGTAAACAAAGAATAAAGGCGTTTGTATTATCAATCTTTTCGTCATATACGGAGTTGCTCTACAAGTTATAATATAAAACCAATGCGAATTCCATTAAGTAACCAAACTCTCTTAAGAAAGAAAACCATAACTCCCATTTCGTCCAATTGCCACTTCTCTTCAATTAAGCCCCAATGTTGAAAACGAATGTTTAAGAAAATAAAGTAAACAATAAATATATAAAACAAAAGTCAGAGAAGTTCTTAGAAATTCTACTAAAACTTGAAGAAAATTCCAAGAAGAGTGGGTCACAAACGTTCAAGAAGAAGACGAAACTGCAGAAAATTTACATCATAGCATTCAATTTTTATGTATTTATAGTCTACACTTATCATTCCTTTGCTTCATAAATCTAAACACTAAACTATATTAATATTAATATTTTCAATATGATGTAAGAAACTTAAGTAGTTATCCATTTAAATACATTAAATATCAACCTTTAGGTCTTAGATCTGAAAATACATAATACTTTTATGATATGTTAGTAAATGCCTTTTATATGTGTCTTGGCTCATTGGTTGCGGCCTTTGGTGCAAGTCCTTCGGGTCAAGAGTTCGAATCCCAACGATTACGGAAGATTAGAATATCACACCGGACTTGAAGAGGGGTCCGCTCCTCCGTCAATTCAACTTACGGGATTGATCGGCTGTCTCCTATATATATATATATATATATATATATATATATATATATATATATATATATATATATATATATATAAAAGAAGAAAGGAAGAGATTTGTCATTATACGGAGAAGAATAAGAAAACGAGCTAAATAATTTTCTCCCGCCGCTACGTCCGATTCTCACTTAACGACACGGCACTCAGAAGGCGAGTCAAGAAAGCCTCCGGCAGTCACCGAAAGTGTGATGCATTCCTTAAAATACAGAATATTTTAATAAGTATGCTTATTTTATATCTACTGATTTTTTTTTTTATATATAATTTTATGGACATAAATTATGTGTTATTGAAATTTCTTGCGTGTGGTAGAATGTGCCTCTATTTGGATTATTCTAATTTTTATAAGTCTAATAATGGGCATAGCTTAAAATAGCAAAAGAATTTTTTTTTAAATTTAATATGCTGTAGATTTCCCATTTAGAATCATAATAAACAGTAATTAGATAAACTCAGAATTAATGGCTTCAAAAAATATGTAATTCCATTGATGTATTGCAGTATTTAATTTTATATATATATATATATATATATATATATATATATATATATATATATATATATATATATATATAAACTTATAGAAATTCTTTATATTTATGGTCTGTTTGGGACAACTCTTTGCCTGCTTTGCTTTTCAGACAACCACCACAGTTTTGTTTAGGGAACTAGTTTCTAGCTGCGTTTTAGAAATTTTTGTAATAGAAAGCTATTCTGATTCATCCGGAGCTGTTAAAGTATAGTGGCTGTCAGAAACTGCACTCTAAGTTGTGGAAAATAAAATAAATTTGTAAGACTTATCGTAATTTTTTGAAAAATAGTTTCTTCTTTAAATGTGCTTTTTCAAACAGTTGCAGCTGTTAGGGGTGTAAATGAGCCGAACACGAGCGAGCCAGACTAAGCTCGTGTTCGGCTTATTTATATTTCGAGCTCAAAAAGTGTGTTCGTGTTCGACTTGTTTGCTTAGTGAGCTGAACACGAGCCGTTCACAAACAAGGAGTTGTTTTGACAACCCTAATCACGTACCAATAAAATGTTAAGGATTGGGGCAAAGATTTAAAAATTATTGTTCATATTAATACATCATTTGAATCTAATTTAATAATTTTTATTTTATTTTCTTAATTAATACTTTTAATTGATTATAAATCATTATAGTTTTGTAGTCAATTAAATATTTTAAAAATACTACTCATCATAATATATATATATATATATATATATATATATATATATATATATATATATATATATATATATATATATATATATATATAATTGATGAGTATTTCAGTTAAAACGAACCGAACACGAACATTACTTCGCGAACAACGACACTTTTAGATAACCACTAGCAGTATCTCAAACAGACCTTTAATCAGAAATTTGATTTTATCGCTCATCATAATTTCTTCGGTAGAAAAGTAAGAATTAGAAGTTATGATTCTTAAAGTTATCGAATAACTATTGAATTAATTATAATTCAAAATTTAATTGATTATTTATATATTATATATATATTTTTAAAATAAATTTAAGATTTATTTAATTAAAAAGTTTTTTTTTTCCTTCTATTTGACATGGAACTTGTTAGTGGTCCATAAAATTATAAATACATAGAAAGCAACCTTTGGATTTCCTTTACAAAAACAAAATAAAAAAAAAGAAAAGAAGCCCTTCGGATTTTCTGTTCAGAAGTCATGGCCACGAGGCTACTAAGAAGGCACCTTTATGCTGTCTGCTCTTACGAAAGTAAATGCAGTTAAACATTTAGATATATGGGACCTCGAGTTCACTATTAATTAATTGAAGAAATATTACATCATGCTTCGCACACAGTTCTACGTACAGAATCCAATTAAAAAATGCCACGTGGCCTACACAATAAAATATATTAAACAAATAAAATTTATTTTTTTAATTCATGTGACCTGGCCCGTATTGGCCCGGGTCCCTCATTAAAAAAAAAATGTTTCTTATTTTGAGTAATGTCATTTGCTCTTCGATAAAGCCATTCATCCTTTCGGTCCATCGATGGTTTCTTCTTCAAGGTATGATGGTACATTTCATTTGATAATGAAATTAGGTTTTTCTCTTTGTAAATAATCCCAAGAGTGATTAGTGTCAAACTCGAATAACATAAGTCACGCTTAAAACCTAAAACCAGGAGATAAACATCACTAAAACATGAATAACACAACAATACTACACAAAGTAACTTGCACCAATATTACAATACATAGGTTTTAATGACTAGTGAGGATAAGACACATTTTCTTATTAGAATAACACTAAAGTAACACAAAATTTGAACATGTAATTTTTTCGGCGGTAACACGGGAGTAACACAAGAATAACACAGCAATAAAACACCAATAACATATCAATACTGTGTTATTGGTGTGTTCTTCCTGTGTTATTAATGTGTTATTCCTGTGTTATTCCTGTATTATTGTTATGTTACCTTAGCTGATAGGTTTATCTTGTGTTTTTGTGTTATTAGTGTGTTATTGCTGTGTTATTCTTTTGTTATTGATGTTGATATGTTTGTCTTTTATTTTTGTGTTACTGTTGTGTTATTTATATTTTTATTTAAATTAAAAATATATTTAATTGTGGTTGCTATTTTTAAAAGAGAAATTTATGTTGATATCACAATTCTTACGTGTTTTCAGATCTATCACCTAAAATTTACTATTTACGTTTATAACACTTTGGTGTTATAAATCTACACCTAAAAAACTGTATTATAAATTAAAAAAAATAGTGACCGTAGAATTTTTGATATAACATTAAAGATTGGAGTGGTATTTAGATATGTAAATACAGAAAAGTTGTGTGGTATGTATGTAAATGCTCCTTTCTAAAAATATTTGAAACACATAAAAGTTATTTTGAGTATTTTTAAGAATATAAGATAGTTTAGTTAAAAAAGAAAAAAATTGTAGTAATTATATTAACCAAACATATTGTCAAAAATAGAAGCAAAAAATTAAAATAGAAATAAAAATAAAAATAAAAATGATGTCAAACAAGCTCTTAATTAATTGAGTCTATATATTATACATAGAAAAAAACAAATAGTGGGACTTTATAATTTGAAGTTAATCAAAATTGGTCCTCTAATATATCTAAATGGTTGAAATCTTTAGTTAAATTACAGATCTAAATGAGATAACTATCAGATTAGAAGCGAAAGATTTTTTGTTTGACTTGCAATTGAAATGGCTTGATACCTAAAGTCCTATTATTTATTAGTAAATGCCATATTTAGTGTGTTTTTTCAAGAAAGTTGAGCCCAAAGGGCAATATGTAACATTTGAATACGCGAACTGATAGTGGCCTCAATCACTATGGGCTCGTTTGGGGCAGCTTATTTGTTGCGAATACGTTTTGAAAACACAGCAGACATATTTGGGTAAATTGTGTTTTGGCAGCTTATGCATTTTCAAAAATCTGAAAACAGCGTTTTCACATCGCACCTATCTAGTTACGGTGGAAATTTCTGGCTGCAGTCTGGTTTTTCTAAAAAAATAAAAAATTGTAATAGCCACCACACCTAACTTATCAGCAGATTATTCTTAATAAGTTTATCAACGGATTATTCAATAACCTGCAAACACCCCAAACATTTAGTACATCTCAAGTGCGTATTATTAGTGTTTTTAAACAATAATTTTGAAAAAGACATTAAATAGATAAAGTAACTCTCAAAGTTTGTAAATCACATGAAAAGCATATTTAAATTCTTGGTTGGCATGAATCTTGAGATAAGCTTAAAAACAGTTGCATGTCTTTCAAATGTCTCTGTTGATGGTAGGATTCTTTGAGGTGGGTCCTTAAACTTTTGGAAGATTGACACTCATACCACTAAATT
The DNA here is from genome assembly GCA_022702705.1 of Papilionanthe hookeriana x Papilionanthe teres. NCBI lineage: Eukaryota > Viridiplantae > Streptophyta > Magnoliopsida > Asparagales > Orchidaceae > Papilionanthe > Papilionanthe hookeriana x Papilionanthe teres. The sequence continues at coordinate 51,928,986 of CM040426.1, read as the reverse complement.
TCTATGTATTACAAATCGAACACATATACTTCAATTTTTACATACATTTACTTATGCATTAGAAGGTGCATTTCACTTTTTAAAAATTTAAATAGTATGCGATGTGAAAATTTTAGGTGGTATAAATATAAAAAGAAAAATATATGTGTTAGATACATAAACGCATGAATTGGGTTCTATGTACGCAAATGCCCTTAAAATTTTATAGTTAGAGGCTTTATAATGAACCATAATAGGGTCAAAGTTGGGTCATTGTTGGATGATGATGAAACCAATAAAAATTCATCACCAATAACTGTTGTTTGTTTATATTGACTTAGTTAAGGACTTATTTTTAATTAGGATTGATGACTTTGTAAAGACACTCATTGGGCTTTTTCAACGATAATGAATGAAGATATGGAAAAAAAGATAGGTGAAAGGGAATTAATAACAATTTTATTGTGTTTGGTAGATAGGATGTTAACTTAATAAATGTTTTAGGGGAGAAAGCCATGAAAAATTTATAACCCAAGTTGGAGTCATTATTTTTTATATCTATATATATATATAAACCACAATAAAATTTATAAACACATACATATATTTATTGCACTTGCTAAAAAGATTTACCAATTAATTCACATTTAAATCACTTTAGTTCATTTACTCGTGGTTTGTGTAATAGTGATGTGATTATGGATGATGATTAGACTTTATTTTTACTCTATTTTTCTTATTATTATTATAATAATTTTACGATGAAATGATATACAAAAGGGATAATATATGCTTTGAGGAAGTGAAAATTTCACTTTTATTAGTGAATATGATTTTATTCATTAAAAAATCAGAGGAATTATTCATGATTGGGAGACAATAAAGAAAGGGTTTATCTACAAATAGAAAACATTTAAAAAGATATATGAATTATTTTTATAGTAGGCAAAAAATAGAACATTAAGAGAAAAAATAGGATTCGTAGATAGGTAATGATTATTAAGAAAATAAAATTGTTAATATTAAACACTGCACATATTGAGATATTTGTGATATTTTTTCTATAATTGTTTATAACAATTGAAATTATGAATGGGTACTTAACATAGTTTTTTTTATGAGTTTAATATGGGCTATTAATTTATAGCTTTAGATCATGTAATAGATAGATGTATATTAGAACTAATAATATTGCAAGACTATAATTCATCACACTTTTTACTAGGGTATTTGATGTTATATCTAATAATTTAATTGAGTGTGACATAGATCTCATTTTAGAGTAAAGCTTACATGTTTTAGAGTTCTTAGTAGCACAACATATATATTATTTGACATCAGAGAAAAAAGTGTAGAGGAAAAGATATTGTATGGTGAAAGTTTGAGTTATTTCTTTGATATGATGAAGATAGCATTTTGGTTAAATTGGAGAGTTAGCATCCAAGATTCTAAAAAAAAAAGCATAGAAATATGTTCGGGAATTAAATAATGAAAATTTTTAAAATTATTTTATCTTTTGTCCTTATTGTCGGCATTCAGTGTTGCGTCAGAGATTTTCTCGATGTCAATATCATTGTTTTGGAGTCGTCAATCTATTTATCTATCATATCACTCTAATTTTCAAGAGATTTTATTTCTTCAGATCATGTAAAAGTTCCCCGGATAATAAGAAACTTAAAAAAAATAAGGGTTGATAAAATAGAAAATAGTAAAATGTTGGTGATAATCCTTATAAAGGGAGATTCTAGAATACATTATTCTAGAAATTTTATATAAGGAAAATCTCATATGAAATTTTGATAACCAGAGATTTATAGGTGTGATACCTATCATGAGTTCTTAAATCTTCTATAGGGGTAAGTTCCTATAGTTAATTACATCTTAGACAATTTAAAATTGTCTAAGCAAACTTCTGATTAATGTTAACCACTTGTTTTCTAAGAAGCTTTAAGAACAAAGAAAGAAACGTCAACGTTCAATCATAGGGGTAATATGTCATACTACCCTAAGAGTTTGATTTTTTGTCAATGTCATTTGTTATGTCGATTTTATTTTTATTTTGTTATTTGTTGTCGGCATATTTTTAGGTTATGTGTTGTATTTTGAAAAGGGGTCGCCTAACAGAAATTTTAGGCGAATTTTAAATTTTAAATTTAATTTAAATATATATATAATTTGGAAAGTAACATTTGATTTTTAAAATAACTTTAAGTTTGAAAATTTTAAGATATGAAATCAAACCGATCTCACATCCCGAATAGTTTATATAAACGAGCACCGCACCACAAACCGTGTATCTATCCCGAAGAATAGACACACTCGCTCGATGATGGGGCTCGATTAAATAAACTGAAGATTTGTGACATCCGTTTGGTATGCGAACCAATTTTATAAGTCGACGAGTTCCTCGCTTAATACAAAGGAATTAGCGGGGGTTATATTATCCGGGTTCTTAAAGTTCCTATAAGGGCGAGCTCTCATAGTTAATTACATTCTAAATGTCTGAAGACAATTAAGAAAACTCTCGATAATGATCAGTGGTTTTGCTCTCAAGAATTTCAAAGTTTAACGTTTTCAAACAATTGAATTTTGAAAATTTCAATTGGGAATGGATCAAATTTGGAACAGTTATTTTAGGAATTCGATGGAGGAGAAATAGGGGATGTCACGGACCCGAAGTGAACTTCGGTGACTTCCCGACTATCCTATTGTTTGGCTTCAATTTGAGAATTTATTTTATGTTGCAATCCTGCCAATTTTAATTAATTAGGACTTATATTTTTATGATATGATCATACAAATAGCCTCGAAGATGTGAGGGTTTATGTCGTACTAAACAACTACCTCGAAATCCTAAAACCGTTTAGGACTTAATTTGCATAATATGATTATGCAAACGCCTAACAGAAAGTTGAGGACTTATGTTGCACTAAGCAAACTACCTCAAAATCCTATGGTTTTGTTATTTAAAACTAGGAAAGGTTTTGTTGGAGCAGACTCAAGTTTTGCTGAAGACGATGGTCGTGCTGCCCACTATGCTCCAAGCTCCTTGTTGTTGCAGAGGTTTAGTTTTAGAAAGTGAAAATCAGGAGATGAGAAAAGTGTTTTGGTTTAGAGAAATCTTAAAGTCCAAATAGTTTTAATGCTTTAATTAAAACAAATCTTAAAGTTGATTATAACAACACCAGTTAAGATCTCACGGTTCCATCATTCTGGTACCGTTATTTTTATCGGATTCACTTAGTCCAAATGAATTTGCTAAACTCAACTGAATGAGTTCCACATTTTCATTTAGACCGTGGGAAATCCCGTTAGCAACACGCATGTTACATCATCCGAGGTATTTCCGATCATCCAACGAGACGTTTTAATTTAGTTGTAGTTGTAGTCTTGTTGTTCTGTTTGTGATTAAATTGTTTTATCGTTTGAAATGTTGTGGCAGTGAATTTTATTTTGCTGTGACTTTTAATTTAATTTTGGTTTTCAGTTTTGTGGCTATCCTAAAGGTTTCAGTTTTCATGCAGGGTGTCATTCTTGTTTAACATGCAAGAAAAGTAAAGTGCAGTACAGGTAAGTAAATTACAATAAAATAAAAGCGTACCTGGCAGGGTCTTCTCGTCATTCCCAGCTGTACTTAAAACACATGTTAAGACATTTAAATATTTGCAACAAGTACCTAGGTAAAGCTAAGGCAAGGTTCTGGTTGTCTACCAAAATCCTAATCCTATTGCTGGTCAATTCCTATGACGTCTAGGTCCATGGTTTTGTGGATGATTTTCTTCACCAAAGAACAATTAATTCCAATTGTTTTTTTAAGACATCTCATCAGGTTAAGGGAGTGCTCGGGACTTAAGCCCTGAACATCTTCCTAAACGCTTTCGGGATTATCTTTCCAGTTCATTTAGTTTCATTGTAATGATGAATCAATCACCCGAGTTGTTTTAATTTGTTGGAAATGTTTTCCTCTTGCTCAGTGGACTAGGATGTTTGATTATCCTATGAGTAAAGTGACATTTCACTTGATGCTTTATTTAAGAGTTATAATAATAAAAGCCTTTAAGGGCAAATTAGTTCGTTAAAGAATTTAACCATTTTGATTAAGATTAAATTGATAGTTTAGGATAATTTAATTTAGTTTCAAAGTTCAAGTTGATTTTCTCTTAAGTGTTTTAAACTGTTTGAATTGAAAGTGGTGTTTAGATTATTTCATTTGATTAAACTTTTAATGATTTTGATTTTAATTTGACTTAATCATAATTCTTTAGGTCAATTTTAATTGGTTTGATTTTTATATATATTTTTTAATTATGAATTGTTTTGAGATTGATTTTTAATGCTTCAAATTTGTTTTAGATTTGTTTTCAAGTGATTTCAAATTAATTTTAATGTTCTCAATTTAATTTAATTTGATTATCAAATCACCTAATGTTTTAAGCTTTAATTTAATTAAGGGTTATTTTCCTTTTAATTATTTAATTATTAATTTAAATTATCATCTTAAGTTTAATTAAGAGTTAAATATTATTAAAGTGATTCATTTAGGGATTTTAAATTAAAGAATTGGTATCTTCTTAAGTCACATCCCGAATAAATCAAAATTTTAATTATTCTCCCAAAATTTAAATGATTTAATTAATTAAAGTTCCATTTTGATATTTTCAAAGTAACTAATGGGTTTCTACCTCTTTATTCCCTAAGTTTCAATTATCCAAGAGAAGATTAGGTCAAATATTTTTACCCTCCCTTTGATTAGACCTAAATATTAATTAGGGTTAAAATTCTTTAATTATCTATGTCCCTTTAGGCTTATTTATTTCATAACTCATCAAATTAAGCTCAAATGAAATTAAAATTTTTATTTCACTTCACTCATATGTCAATTAAGACACTAGAGGAGAAAAATGTGATTTTTCTTAATTTAATTTAATTTATATATTTATTTTTGTGAGAAAATGAGGGTTTTCAATGAAAATGCAACAACATGACCAAGGTAAGGTTTTTGTCCTTAGGAAATTATGGGATGTTTCTATTGACCAGAGGACCACTTGGACCAATTTTGGTGATTTTTTGAATTATATTTTATTTATTGTAATTATTTTGAGTTTTAGCGTATTAATTAATCATAAAATAAAATAAAAGTTTAAAAATGGATTTTATATTTTTCTTAAGTCTCTCTGACATCAAGGAGCCTAGAAAAAAAAATTTTATATTTTTCTAATTTTTCTTTGATTTATTAGAATTAATTTGGTGAAAAGGTTGGCAAATCCATTTTTTAATATTAAAAATTGTCTTAAGCCTTTAAAATTCAATATCTTAACCTAGAAACTTAGAAAAAAAATTTGGTTAGTTCCTAAGTGATTAGAAAGCAAAATATGACATTTTTATGATTTTTAATATTTTTGTGATTTTTATTATTTTTTAATTATTAAAATATTGAAAATATGATTAAAAATGAAAATTTTAAGAAAATTCCAATTTTAATTTTCTTAGACTCCTCTGATATCCGAGAGCCCACAAAACCAATTTGGTGAAATTTTGAAATATATTTTGGGTTTTATGAATTTTTTAATTTTCAAAATAGCTATGTCACTTAATTAATTCATTTAATGGGTTAAATTATTTCCAATTGACTTGAAATTTTTATGTGAGGTTTTCTACATCCTAAGTGACAGTGGAGAATTATTTTCAAGTAATTTTGATGTGTGGTTAATTATAATTAATTAAAATTCAATTTTGGGTGTTTGGGGCAATTAGAGTTATTTTTAAGGAATTAAACCAAAGCATAATTTTCCTATAGTGCTCTTGTCTTAAGATACCCTCTCTAATTTTCCTAGGTTTATTAAGCAATATGCTAATTACTGGAATAAAAATGCCAAAACAAACACATAAACTTGGAAAATCAATAACTTGCCATAGAGATGACCTCTGGTCTTAAAAAATTCAAGAAATGTTCCCAAGAACAGAGGCTACGAAAGCCCTATACTCTCATGCCATGGTGAATTGTATGCATGCATGGAGAATTAAAATACTGAAATCAGTAAATAATTAATTAAAAATAAAATACTTAACAGAACAACTTAATTCTTTTTCCACATTATTCTCCTCTGTTTACTGAGCAAGAGTTATTTTTATTTTATTTTTTGGAGTTTTCTATGAAAAGTTATGATTTTTTGAAGTTTAGGGTAAAAAATAAGTCAAAAATCCATTTTCCCGCTCAAAGGACACGTGTCGTGCTGCTACTGGTTGGCGTGGCTCTGTTTGGCGGCCCGTTCAAGGACGAAGGTCCGTCAAACTGCATCAGGGCTGTCCGTCCGATACACGCCTGATCGGACAGCTGCTGCTCCTCTCTCCAACTGCTATTCACCCAAAACCGTCCACCTTCAAACCTTAATATCTCCATCGATTCTCAACGAAATTGAATGAATTTTTTTTTAAAAATGATCGTCTAATCGAGTAGCACACATCTATACGGTGATGATATACTTAAAGCATGTGAATATTTACAAAAAATTAAAATAACCTTGGTTTAAGGAGAAAAAATTTGATACCTTGGTCCAAGAGGTGAGGCCTCAATTGGAAATGATTTGATCAAGCTTAGGAGGGCTTGGAGAAGCTTTGGGAATAATTTGGCAAGGTCTCCCCAAGGTAAATTTTCATCTCCTCTCCTTGGCCAATGGAGGTGGGGTTTAAATAAGGAAGGTTATGGTGGAGCTTGGGTGGCCATGGGGGTTGATAAGAGGATTCAAAATGTGTGCTTAGGTGGAGGGGAGGTCAGAGTTTGATTTTGGTGCAATCAATTTGGGATTGCCATGTGTAAAGTCAAGGATTTAAATGACATGGGTGTAAGGGGCATTTTGGGTCAATTTGGGTCAATTCATGGTTTGGGCTTGGTTCACTCACCAAGGCTTGATTTGGGCTGATGGAAGATCAATTGGGTCTGCCCCCTTTAGGTGGAGAAGTCCCCATCCAAGGAGATTAGGATAAGCATGGGTAAGGGTGTGACATAAAAGTGTTAAAAGGCTTTATTAAGAGAGGTGGAAAGTGATTCATACTTCTCCCCAAAATGGTATGGTGATGTGTAAAGAGCTTACATGGCTCACATATGGCTTGACACAAGCTTCATGGCTCACATTTGGCTCCTACATGGATCACCTTTGGCTTAGGAGCTTTCATGAAAGGGGATTTATGACTTTTAGGTGATTTAATTGAAAAATGCCATGAGGTTATTTTTGGTTGATTCAAATGATGAATTTGGAACTTTAGGCAAATCATTTAATCAAAGGGACGATGAAATGATAATTGGCATGTGGGCTTTTGAGTGGATTTGGGCTAATTGAAGTTATTTAGCTCATGGGCTTGATTTTGGGCCTTTAAATTTGGGGTGAATTTGGGCTTGAGTTTGGGTTAGGTTTGGGTCAAAATTTGGGCTAAGTGAATGTTGAGTTTGGTTTAGGAAAGTGTTATGAAGAGTTTGGAAAAGATTTGGAGTGATTTTGAATTGAATTGGATGATCAATTTGTTGGGTTTGGACATAAGGTTAATTTTGAGTTTTAAGGGCAAATTTGAAATTTTTGATCAAATTGGGTTAAATTGACAAAATTGGGGCATGTGATAGTTGAACAAAATGATGTGGATAATATTTTGGATTTTTTGGGACTTTTGGGAATTTTTTAGAATTTTCGAATTTTTTGGCTATGAATGACATTTTGGTAATTTTGGGGAGTTTGGGGGTAAGTGGTCAAAATGTTAAATTAAAGGCTCGAGGTGGTTTAGAAAGAAATTTGGAGTCAAACAAAAGTGTCCGTGGTCATTTTTGATTTATGTGGAAGGTTTTATGAATCCCGGAGCGTTTTTTAAATATCGGCTATTTTGGCCACGAGGGGCCCAAAGGTAACTCGGAAGTATGACATTTTTGGCTCAGAGGAACGCTATGGAGTGATTTTTTTGGGATCCCGGGTGACTGCGAAGTTTTGAGTTTCGGGGCTCTTTTCAGGGGCAATTTGGTAATTTTTGGAGAGTTTAGGGGTCGGGAGTCAAAAATTGAAATTTTGGGATTAATGAAGATTGATTGATTGTGAGTAAAATGAAGCTATTTTGGTTGAGCCATGAAGCCATATTAAGCTCACAAGAGCCATGAGAGGACTCATTTTAGACACCCAATATGTTGTTTCTAACCCTCTTAGCCAGGGGCTTAGGGGTTGAGCTCCATCCATATGAGTTTCCTACATGAGTCAGGAAGCCAAGTTGGGTAAGAGTGGTTTTAGGGTTCAGGCATGTTCAACAATGTGGTGTGTGCAAGCTGGACCTCACCAAGACCAGATCACTCAGGGTGATCCTAAGGCCAAAGAATCTTATAGGAAACTCATCCTTTAAACCTCCACATTTGATCTTAACCCTCCAAGTGGCATGGGGGTTTACAATCAAACTTGTGGGGTTTGAAGGGAGCCAAGAAGTGTTTGAATTTCTAAGTGGTGGGTTCCATCTCTAGTCCTCTAGGATAGTCGAAGGGAAAACCTATGGCTAGATCCTAAGCACTAAGGAGAGAGATCAGACCTCACCAAAAATGAGGTCAACATTTGTCATTTTGTTATTGTTTTGTCTTGTAATTTATTATTTATTTGGTGACTGTCCTAAAAGTTTTAGGTTTTATGGCTATCCTAAAAATTTAGGTTTTGTTTTGTTTTTGTTTTGTCATTTTAATGTTGTTTATATTTTGTTTTGTTCTGTTTTGTTAATATTATTGTTTTAATATCGTTTTGATTTTGTTTTATTTTTGTTTGTCCTGTCTTCAAAATATCGCCTTGTAAAACAGAGTTAACACATCCTATAACATGCAAAGAAAATCTAAAACGAAATTAATGTTGTCATTTTGTCTTAATCGTCCTGCAAAATAGAGTTAGCATATCCTATAACATGCAAAGAAAATCTAAAATAAAATTAATGTTGTCGTTTCGTCTTGATCCTGCAAAATAGAGTTAGCACATCCTATAACATGCAAATAAAATCTAAAATGAAACTTGTGTTTACCTTGCAAGGTAAACAATGTGAGATTTAAAAGAAAAAAATGTAAATTTTATTTCTTAAAAGTTTTTATTTTAGTTGATAAAATTTTAGATAACCTGGTCAAGATGTCACTGGCTTCATCGTCCCAGGGTTATCAGGGGCCTTAATCTACTTAGTCCAAAAAGTGTTTAAACCAGGACCAAAAGACTTCTGTTAACAAACAGGATTACGTCGTCCAAGAAATCTTCGAAGATCAAGATCATTAGAGTTCAAGTTACGTTCGGTGATCTTTGTTCATTAAGGTTTCATTCAAGTCTTAATGTCTTTTCGGATTTTAGGTTGGAAATTTTTAAGTTGTTTACGATGTATTAACCAATTAAAATATGACATTTTGATTGATTTTTATATGTCGGTTTTGATTTGTTTATTGTAATTTAGACTTAAGGAAAGGGGTTAATTTTATTTAGATCTAATTTCTGCAAGATCTAATTAAACTTGAGAATTTTTAGAGTCAATGTCGTTTGAATCTATGAATTGTAAAAATTAATCTAGCATAAGTTAAACTTTAGATTCAATGTCATTTGAAAGTTGTAGATTAGACTTAAATTAAATAAAATCTAACTTAAGTTAGACTTTAGAATTTTAGATTCGATGTCATTTGAATAAAAAAAATGTGTTAAGTCTAATATAAATTAAGTAAAATCTAACGAGTTAGACTTTAAAATTTTAGATTCAATGTTTTTTGAATCTAAAAGGTATTAAGTCTAATGTAAATTAAACTTTGATAATTAGATTCAATGTAGTTTGAATCTAATAACTTTGATTTATTCTTTTAAGTTCAATGTGATTTGAACTTAACATTAGTTTACTTAGGTTCAATTTAGGTTGAACTCAAGTTAAGTTTTGGTTAAGTTAGGTTCGATATAGGTTAAAATTAATGTTCGAGTGAACTTGGGTTCAAGTTAGGTTGAACTCAAGTTAACTTTTGGTTGAGTTAGGTTCAATAAGGGTTGATCCTAATGTTTGAGTTAAGTGAGGTTCAATTTAGGTTGAACCAAAGGTTTAAGTTGAGTTAGGGTTTGACTTAGATTCAAGTTAGGTTGAACCTGAGCTTAAGTTCAATATGGTTTCAACTTAAGTTGGGTTTTACTTAGGTTTAAGTTAGGTTGAACCTGAGCTTAAGTTCAATATGGGTTGAACTTAAGTTTGGGTTTGCCTTAGGTTCCAGTTAGGTTGAACTTAAGTTTAAGTTCAATATCGGTTGAACTTAAGTTTGGGTTTGACTTAGGTTCAAGTTAGGTAGAACTTAAGTTTAGTTAGACTTAACCAAGTTTAATAAGCTAGACTTAATTATAACTTAGGTATGATTAAACCTTAGTTAGTTAAGGTTTAATGATTTAATTAGGTCTAATGGGTTAGACCTAATTAGGGTTTAAGTATGATTAAACCTTAGTGAGTTAAGGTTTAATGATTAATTATGGCTAATGGGTTAGACCTAATTAGGGTTTAGGTATAATTAAACCTTAGTTAGTTAAGGTTTAATGATTTAGTTAGGTCTAATGGGTTAGACCTAACTAGGGTTTATGTATGATTAAACCTTAGTTAAGTTTTAATGATTAATTAGGTCTAATGGATTAGACCTAATTAGGGTTTATGTATAATTAAACCTTAGTTAAGCTTTAATGATTTAATTAGGTATAATGGTTTAGATCTAATTAGGGTTTAGGCGTGATTAAATCTTAGTTAGTTAAGATTCATAATTTTATTAAGTCTAATGGGTTAGACCTAATTAGGATTTAGGCATGATTAAACCTTAGTTAGTTAAGATTAAATAATTTAATTAGTTTTAATGGGTTATACCTAATTAGGGTTTAGTAGTTACTTAAACCTAATGTAAGTAAGGACTAAGTTGATTAATTAGGTTTAATATGAGTTAAACTTAATTGGGATTTACTAGTTACTTAAACCTAATGTAAGTAAGGTTCAAATTGATTAGTTAGGTTTAATATGGGTTAAACCTAATTAGGGATTTAATAGTTACTTAAACCTAATGTAAGTAAGGTTTAAGTTGATTAATTAGGTTTAAAATGGGTTAATCCTAATTAGAATTTAATAGTTACTTAAACCTAATGTAAGTAAAGTTTAAGTTGATTAATTAGGTTTAATATGGGTTAAACATAATTAGGATTTAATAGTTACTTAAACCTAATTTAAGTAAGGTTCAAGTTGATTAATTAGCTTTAATATGGGTTAAACCCAATTAGGATTTAATAGTTACTTAAACCTAATGTAAGTAAGGTTTAAGTTGATTACTTAGGTTTAATATGTGTTAAACCTAATTAAGATTTAATAATTACTTAAACCTAATGTACGTAAGGTTTAAGTTGATTAATTAGGTTTAATAAGGGTTAAACCTAATTAGGGTTTAATTTGTATTAAACCTAATATTATTATGGCTTAAGTTGATTAATTAGATTTAAAATGGGTTAAACTTAATTAGGATTTAATAGTTACTTAAACCTAATGTAAGTAAGGTTTAAGTTGATTAATTAGGTTTAATATGGGTTAAACCTATTTAGGATTTAATAGTTACTTAAACCTAATGTAAGTAAGGTTTAAGTTGATTAATGAGGTTTAATAAGGGTTAAACCTAATTAGGGTTTAATTTGTATTAAACCTAATGTTGTTAAGGTTTAATGATGTTTAATTAAGCCTAATGATGTCTTCGACCTAATTAGGGGTTTGTCTTGAGTCTATTTGGAGTTAGACTCAACATTGGCCTAGTCCATTGGGAAATGGGCTAAGTATGATGAGGAGAAGGATTTTAGGGTTTTAAAATATTAATTTATAATTAATAAATTTTAACCCTAATTTAAAGTGTCATCTTAAATTTATTAAAAGGTTAAGTATTGTCATTTTAGAGTTTGTATCTGTCTCCCTAAGCCACTTAACCAATTTCAAAATTTTATTTCCTTAATTTTTAATTTTATAATTATTATTAGAAATAATTACAAAATCTCATGAAAATTAGGAAATCTTATGCCAAAGAAATTTCTTAACCTTAGAAAAATTAGGAAATGTGTCTAAGGGCTTAAAGATTATTCCCTAAACTTTTCATATTTTTCTTACTTATAAATAATTTTTAATAATTAAAATACTTTAAAGTATATTTAATTAATTAAAAATTAAATATAACTCATAAATTCAAAATTTCAATTCCACATTGTTGTCCTCTCTGTCCCGAGCTCAAGGATATTTTTGTTATATTTTTGTGAATTTTCTATGCAAAGATATGGATTTTTGATTAGTTTAAGGATAATCTGAATTAATTAAATCCTTAACTAAACAGAAAATCTAAAATGGCACCGCGTGTCTTCGGACAGGTCGAAATGCAACTGATCCCATGCGGGGATCCGAACAGTGGAGCAACCATGTTTAAATCTGAGCCGTCCATTTTCAAAACACGGAAATGGACGACATCCGTTCATCTCCTCCATTCTGTGATAATCCGTAATTCGTTGATGAACTATGAGCAAAATCTCGCTCGATTCTTTATGGATTTGAGTGATTTTTGTTTCTAGAGCTTCATATAAGGGAGACAAAGACATCCATACAGATTTGTATGGATTTTGAATTGGCTTGACCTACTCTAGATCAAACCCGAGCTCGAGTTGGGTGTGAAGAACCATACCTTGGCCACAGTGGATGTAGGCTCAAATTGAATGGCTTGGAAGCTTCACCCTATCCTCAGAAGACTTGTCCCCAACTCAATTTGATGTTAAATTGAGTATGTATATGGTTTTGTTCTCAAGGTATCTTGGCTTGAGAGGAGGAGATCGAAAACTAGGTTAGGGTCTATGGGGATGGCCAATTTTAATTAGGCTTGTCTTCGTAGGGTCCTAGGAAGCTTCACGAAAGGTCAATTTGAAGTTTCAAACTCCATTTTTGTCTTGTATTTAATGTTTTCGGGTTGGCAAAATTGGGGAGATTAAGTGGATTTCAGAGTTCAAATCTATGGTGGATCAACTGCTTAGGTCCTAAAAGAGAACTTTGATGTTCAAGGTTAGGGGAATTGGGCAGTGTAAGGGTGTCTTCTATTTTGGTCTCCCATCTCTAAGCTCTCGAGTTTGGGCTTCTTTTATAGCCATTGATGGCCATGGCCAAGCTTAGGCTGGTTTTGGGGAGGGTTATATCAGGCTCATGATGTCTTTTAGATAGGATTTGAGCTATGGATAAGGGGAATTGCATTTTCCAAGGGTAAACCTTGGTTTATCTTGAGTTCCTGGCTTGGCCTCCCCTCATTTGATCTTTAAGGAGTTGGATAAGGCATGCTTAACCCTACTCTCACTATCCAATTTAATGGAGTTAAAGATGGTATGACACATAAGCTCATTACTCACCTCTTGCATGGAGTGATCATGAATGTGTTTAACCATGGTGGAAGTTTGGTTCAAGCTATGTTTCATTCTCATTGGTGAGTCTATGAGGTGCTTGAGGTGTCATGTAGGTTGGCCAGCCACCTCACTTCAAGGGGATGAGTGATTCATGGCTTAAGTTTAAGAGGAAATGACACATAATTTCCTTTTTTATCATTTACAAAATTTGGCAAATATGAGGTCATTTCATGATGTGGGGATGATTTAGCTAAGATTCTCTCCATTGGATCCCTTGAGAGGTGGTGGTGACTCACCCATGTCATCTCTTAAGCCTTTTATGAAGGAATGACACCTCCTTCATCCTTCATGATGGTGTTTTTAACCATGGTTAAATGATGTGTTATGGGTCATTTAATGTGTTTACTCATATGTAATGGGTTTCATGGGTCATGTGTAACCCATATGATGTCAATTATGAGGTCATTATTAGGTTTTAAAAATTTAAGCCATTTATTGTGTCATGTGTGATGTCATATGTCCAAATTCATTTCATGATTATTTAATTATAATTTTATTTTTAATTAATTATTTAATTTATTAAAAATATTAGAAATTATAATATTAACCAAAAATTGACTAAAATAATTTTGAAATTAATTATTTAATCAATTTTTATCAGTTTTGGTTCAAAATAAGGTATTTTGACCAAATTTGGTTAATTTTGACTAGAGTTAACCAATGTTGACTCAGGTTGACACAGTTTGACCCAAATTAACTAATTCTAGTCTAAGGATGACCAATGTATCTTTTTCAACTTTTTCATAGTTGGGTTAGTCATAGGATCCATGGGTTTTGTCATTATGGGTTTGATTTGGTCATGTTGACCAATTTTAGGTTTAGAAGAAACTTCCATAAGCATTTAAAGATACAGGTAGTTTCACATTCTTTGTGCCATAGAAGAGAAATTATTTGGCAAAGCTTTTGTGATTTAAGGGCTAGCATAAACCTCTTGCCTTTATCTATTTTTAGTGATTTAGACTAAAAGAAGTCCAACCCACCACTGTAACCCTATAGTTAGCTAATCCATCTCTTACCTATCCTAAAGGGGTTATAGAAGACATTCTTATTAAACTAGATAAATTCATCTTTGTTGTTGATTTTATTATTTTAGATATTGAGTAACATAAGAAGATCACTATTATCCTAGGCAGACCTTTTCTAGCCTTAAGTAGGGCCATGATTGATGTCTTTAAATAGGAGCTTATCATACGAGTCAATGATCAAGAAGTCACTTATTGTTTAAAAGTCTAGTGATGATACTTGTTTTAGGTGATATTTGGTGGATGGGTAAATCCTAAGTTAATTTAAAGATACATTGGAGTTAGACTCAGCAGAGCAAGACTTCATCTAAAATAATAGTGAAAATCCTAAGGAAGAATCCGTTGTACTATAAGAGGAAATCCCAAGAGTGACTAAGGATAGATTTGAGATTATAGACACCACAAATAATGATAAACCTTTAGTTCCTTATGTAGTTGAGGCTCCTAAATTAGAACTTAAGATTCATCCTAAGGACTTAGAATATAATTTTTAAGAGAATATTAAACTTTGTTTATTATTATTTTAATTTATTTGAGTGAAATAGAAGAGAAAATGAGTTTTGAGGGCTTTTAAGAAAGTCTTTGTGTAGAGTATAACATATATAAGAAGAATTAGCATGTCCTTATACATGCACAAAATACTAATGGAAGAAGGTAATTGACAAAAGGTTAACCATAAAAAATTTATTTTTGTTCTTTTTCTCTTTTTTATTTTTGAAGGATTCGTTAGCTTGTCTATCATCATAACATTCCTTTATTCTAGTAAATCTCTCTTCCAAATCATATGGATGATCTGAAGAAGGGAGAAATTGAAAAATAAGGACACCTGTAAATGAAGACAAATGAGGAAAAATGTGGAGAACTTTCGTAAAGTAAACTTTGCAGGATAACCCAAGATCATATGTTCAAATAAGAACATTTGAAAGAAATCCACTGGGAAATTCAAGTGTGTGTACTTGTTTTGGGGTCAAGAGAAACTTCTAAAGGAATGTTTCCCTTCGGTTACTTACATCTCGGGGGGGGGGGGTTCGCCAAGAATACATTCGATTAAAGGAGTTGTGCTTACACTTGTATAACGACTAGTAAAAGGTGCACAAATGACAGTTATCTTACAAGAGCGTCGCGTTACCTTCAAAGCTCATGTCGATCCATATGAGCAGAGAGTAATTCTCTCACAATGCCATATGAATGGAAAATTATCAGAGAATCGAGCCAACAAAATAACTAAGTCACCCCGTAGGGTCCACACTATGCTATTAAGGACTCACCGGGCCATAAGGGTATAGGGTGAATCACCGTATCCCAAATGGGTATCAGACTATCCACTAGCGAGGTCTATGAGACGACATCGACAAAGTGTCAAAGGGATCATCAGCTCTCCAAAGGGGTCGCAAAAGAGTGGTGGAATAGTCCTAATAGGGTAGAGATGGTCGGGTTAGGATACAACAAATCCCTCAATCCAATCTATTAAGACCCTAAGTCTACCTGATCGTGAAGTTAGTTGACCCAACACAATTGGAGATCCACTCATCAGCAATTTGTGAATTGCATTGTCCAAGGGAACCTTGGTAGCCCTAAGATCAAGCGAAGTAAAATCTGATCCTATGACTCTGTATCGGAAGAAAGAGAATAGGTAGGACTTATATACTTGTCAAATTTGCGATGAAGCTGCTAGAGTGAAAAGAGAAAAGAGGTCCAGCTATAAAGATAAAAACACTCCCACAAAGGACTTATCTACGTCTGGGTCAGGGAAGTTTCTAGCACCCTAAGCGTGCTAGACAATCACCTAAGTATAAAACTCATATTGACAAGCGGGGACTTCTCTTCTGGACATGCAAATGATGCAATGAGCTAATTAGTCCTAAATTATGACTTGGGTGAAGGACATGTTATGTGATCTATTTAAAATCTGGTCTGAAGGCCGTTCAGAAAAGTAAAGACAGAATTTGGAGAAATTTGAATATTTTAATCCTAATTTTTTTATTAATCTTAATCTTTTATTAGGAATTTTGTTGAAATTTTATATTTAGATCTTAATGAGCCTGAATTATGCACATGATTCCCAGACAATCCACAATATATAAAGGAAAAAAAGGAAAATCACATACAAGAAGTAGAAAAGTAAATCAAGCAAAATCAAAAGGATAAGAAAGGCTCAATGCCACAAGGTCGATAGCATAAACCAGAAACAGAAAAAGGCGGTTAGGCATTGCATAAGTAAGGTACACAACTGATCCTAATTTTATACATCAATGAAATTTAGAAGTAAGGTACGAGACACGAGCAAACAACTCCTGGTCCCCGTCACGTGGTTTCTCTCATCTGGTGCCTTAAAACCTGTGCCCATGCCTTATTTCTAATACACTCTTGTAGCGACTCTAAAAAAGTACATAGGGAAAGTAAAAATAACTCGACCTGCAAGAAAATAAGGATAGTATAAAGCTACCTACATGCAATGTTGTGAGCCATGCCCAATGAGAGGAGAGCTAATAGCACTTGCAGAAATTGCAATTAGATAAATCATTACAACTCCTTCCTGTTGGACATGACTTCCTGCAAAAAGACCGCCCATAATATACTAGTGTGCATGTCTCACACCCAATAAACATACAAAACAACAAAAAAGTGATGCCTGGCTAGAGTAACCAAACCAGCAGAGAAATATTACCAGAACTTTGAGAAAGATTACCTAACATCCTAGTCCTAGCCTGACACACCATCTAGCGTAGTTTCCTATCACAACATCTAAGTGAGTGTAGGTTTAAGTTAGAAGTCTAGTGTTGACCTCATTTTTGGATTACATGCAGCTTCTAGAGTCATATGGATCTTCCAGAAAGGTCTTAGTGCCTGTAAACTATAAGAAAAGAAAATTGTGCCCTTTCTGGCGCATCGTAGTGATGCCAAGCCTGAGGCGTGACAATGCCCAGGCATTTTCACGCTTATTTGTGGTGTGACCGCGCATAGGCGTGGCCATACCCCCAATCCTATGTCATCGATCTGTGCCCTTTGCCCACATATCCTCATCACAATTGTTCATTTTATCGGACAGCTGAGAGCATCAGGCAATCGTAGACGGTCGTGGTAACCACCGGAGTAGTCCGGAAGGTCGATCTCCTATCTGATAGATGGCTCAGGACAGCCGCCACCGCCTATATAAGGCGATTGTTTGTCCCTGTCGAGGTGCTCTCTGTGCTTAGGGTTGTGTGTGATCTGCTCAACGCACTTGGTTAGGAGAGAGTGAAGTAATCCAACGAAGGAGTAAAGTGGAGAGTGCTTCAAACCATTTCTCCGGTCTTTGTCGGCCGCCACTTTGTAATTCTTTCCTCTTTTCCTGAATATTTAGAAGCACAAAAAATCTTTAACTCATTATTTCAAGCTATTTCAAGCTAGACCTATGATTAACAAACTAGAAAATTGTCTTTATAAAATATTAGCCAGTTTCCTGCTGGATCGATACACTGACTTGTAATTTCTATATTTGATTGATACGTAAACTTGTGTGATTGACGTTTGCATCATTGCAAACGTTGTATTATCAACTACTGAAATAATTGCCAACATTGATCATCGAATAGAGCTCACAACAGCTCTCAACTCTCTTGAAGTATAGAATTTGAATCTATTTATAAATTTTTTGTATAATCAAAATTCTCGAATACTATCAAATAGTCCAATGTTATTTTCTTTTTTCCTTATCATAAGCCTTTCTTTATGAATTCAACTATCTTGATAGCATTGGAATTGAACAATTTTGAACTTGTTGAATTTTTTTCTTCTATACATTTGTTTTAGCTATATAAAATCATATGATTTGGAGACTGTTTGACCTCTCAAACGATACTATGATGTTTACAATCGTATTTTTAGTGTTTGGTCTACAATCATTCAAAGTCAAACCAATACAATTTTGTTGTTGTTGTCTGTGTTTAAATGAAATATTCTTTTCAAATATAAATTTTTTGAAAAGCTAAAATATAAGAACTTTCATCTGCATCACATGCTTTTGCATGTGTAAATCTTTATGTAATTATTAATCCGTTTTGTTGCACTCCTTTTGCATGTGATGCAGACCATCCACTATCCCTGGCCAGTTTTTTCTGCACCAAGCTAACAGAGTAGCAGTTGAACAAAGAAATACATTACATAGATATTACTTGGAGCAATTAAATAAAGGTACGAAGTGCAGAAATGACAAGAAAAGAAACAGAGGTTATTAATTTCATTTTTTTTTCTTATATTTTCATTGTCTGATTTAGTTTTATTGTTCATTAAAAAATAAGAAAAAAAAAAAGGTGTGCGGGAAAATCCCACACCACTTAAACCTGTGTCTTTATTATAAATACAAAACACAAATAATAAAAGTTTGGCTTTTATCTATATACCACACAAAACTTCAAATTTAACATCCTCAACCCCCCAAACTTTGAGATTTACAAATCAAGGCTCAAAAGTTTTATCCCTTTCGAAACAGCTAACCCATGATGGATCGGTAGCCTCTATCGCTATCGATCGCCCGTGGCTATCCATCCGTCTATTTTTCTCACTGATGAGAAATATAGGGCAAAAAAAAGCAAGAATCAACACACATCCAGAAGAAAACACAGAAATTTAATGAGGTTCGACAATGTGCCTGCGTCATCGGGAGCAGAGCATGATTTCACTATTCAAGAAGGAAAGTTCAGTATATACCCATATGGTTACGCATCAAATATATAGATAAAACCCACAGATAAAATTATTAATCCCGCTCCCCGAACCTCTTAACTCTAAGAGACACGCGCTCTTCACTTTAAGTGACACATCTCTTCACTCCAAGAGACATACCTCCTCATTCCAAGAGACATGTATCTTCACTTCAAAATACACAACTCTTCATCCAAGAGACACTTCTCTTCACACCAAGAGACACATCTTTTCACTCTAAGAGACACACATCTTTATTCTAAGGGACACATCTCTTCATTCCAATTTCTAGTATATGAGTCATATCTAACACTCACAAACTTCAACATTTCCACGATCACAACAAAGTTAACCAACCTACCTTTTAGAGGTGGAATCAGCCTCTCTATTGAGGGTGTGCGAATTGCCCCCTAGACCCAACGAAGTAGGGTCGAGGAGAACAAAGAGCAAAACAATATTTGTGGAGAGACGAAATTAATAATTGAGGAGTGGGAAAATTAATATTTCATGAGGGTAAAAGACTTCTTGGGTCCCCCCATGCCCTTTCTTACAACAGAGCTTGCTCGTATTACGCCAAAAAATAAAGATTTATATTGACTTCTTTCGACTTCAAAAAAATAGATGAATTGCAGAGCTTTTCAGTTTTCTATCCATTTTGTCTACGAGCGAGCATCGAAGATTGTTTTGTTTGCATTTTCCTCTCTCTTTCAATTATCTTCACTTGATTTCGTACGATAATTTTCTATTTTGCAAGCTCTTTCTATTTTTTTTCCTCGCATCTCTTATCTCATCTTTCCATCATAACTGTTATGATCGTAAAAATATTAAAATTTGTGAGAAATATAGACGGTTACTAGACGGTTACTTATGACAACCAGGAGCGACCAACGGAGGCAACCAATCTATCACGTGTGGTTGTTTTGGAAGGGATGAAAATTTTGAGTGATTGAATTGAAATTTTTAAAGCTTAGGTATTGAGGATGTAATTTTTAAAATTTTTGGTGTTATGCGTGTAAATTCCTATAAAAGTTTTAAGTGAGGAAAGTCTTTTAATATGATAATTAGTTTATAATTTTAAAATAATAAAACAAATTCAATATCTGATTATCCACGCCATCTCAAGTTTAGAAAAACCCCCCAAAATTCAATCTTTAATCATCCATCCTCCCAAGAAAATACTTCATCCCAGAGACCATGGAGATCGAACAGCACCATCCACCTCAAGTCCACTCCACCACCACCACCACCGCTGCTCCCACCACCACCACCACCACCTCCAGTGAACTGATCAAATCCATAAAACCCAAACACCTCCTCATCCTCCTGTTCAACATCCTCCTCCTCCTCGTCGGCGGCAGCGGCAGCCCCCTCATCATCCGCGTCTACTTCCTCCACGGCGGAAACCGCAAGTGGTACACCTCTTTCCTCCAAACCGTCGGCTTCCCCTTCCTCCTCATCCCCCTCCTCTTCTCCTTCCTCCGCTCTCCCCGCCGCCACTTCTTCCTCATCACCCCTTTCCTCCTCCTATTTTCTTCCTTCATCGGCCTCTTAACCGGAATCGACAACTTATTCTACTCCTACGGCATATCTTACCTCCCCGTCTCCACTTCTTCTCTCCTAATCTCCACCCAACTCGCCTTCACCGCCGTCTTCGCCTACTTCATCGTTAAGCAAAAGTTCAGGGCTTCTTCAATAAACGCTGTGGCATTACTAACGTTCAGTTCAGTGGTGCTCGGTGTGCACGCTAATGGCGATCGACCGGAAGGAGAATCGAACGGCAAGTACTATATGGGCTTTGTTATGACGCTCGCCGCAGCAGTGCTGTATGGGCTGGTGTTGCCATTGGTAGAGCTCATGTACGTTAAGTCTAAGATGAAGATCGGCTATACGTTGGTGATAGAGATACAGCTTGTGATTGGGGTCGTAGCCACCGCTTTCTGCGCCGTTGGGATGTGGATCAACAAAGATTTTCAGGTGATCTCTCCTTACTCTTTACCTTACATGTCCACCTCCATAATTTGAAATAATATCTTGTTTTAATTCTAAAATAATCTTATTTTCGAATATGTTACTTTAATTTATGTATATGAACTGGCATGCAAGTAAAAAAGTAAAATTAAGGTGTTAAATATGTAAATATAAAGAAATTGAGTGGTATTTATGTGATTTTGAATATAGATTTGAAGATATAATTACATACTTAGACATAATTACATATTTCCTACATTTGGAAGACACAAATTAACTATCCGAGCGTTGGGTGTCGGCCACAACGGCGAACTCGCTAAAACTAAAATTTATATGAATTGGTCCGCCTCTAATACGGCGAATTATTCCATCCGGAGCATGTACGCAGTGCTGGGTGCGGATTTTAAGGGTACCTGGTGGGTATTGGATGGGTATTGGATGGGTATTAGGATTTTAAGGGTACTGAGTGGGTATTGGATGGGTATTGGGTATTGGGTATTGGCTATTGGATGTGTATTGGGAGGGTATTGGATGGGTATTGGGGAGCTGCGTGCGGACTGCGTACGTTCTCCGTATGGAATAATGGCTCCTCTAATACGCACATAAATATTTCGAGATTTAATTATTATAAAGTTATAAAAATAAATAATTATGAGAAAACCGACAACATATTATTATGGTGCATAAATAATATTGATGCAAAGTCTATTTAAAATTATTAAACGGTATGTTGATCAAAGTATTAAGAAGAAAAAATAGAAAGCATGAAAATGACATAAAAATCATAAAAAAATAAAACTACTGGCTCACTGTAATACATTGATTGTATAGATTTTTTAGAAGGGTGGAGTCCACTTACCCTACTGACAAAATTTGTGTCCAATGTCTTGATAGAATGATTTTTTCGTGCTTCACAGCCTTCCATGCTTAGTCCTACCCTTTTAGCAGTATGTATCATTTTATTTCCTTGAGTAATAAATAATAATTTTTCCTAAAAAATTTCATAATATTTCTAGACCTTGACGTCTTTATATTATTTTTCTATACCATAAAATATTTCTAGAGAGATTTACATAGATACCACGTAATTCATTTGTATTTACATATATATATCTAAGCCGTATACATCAATTAATACATAAATATGCCATCTTCTTTTATAAGAAATTTAGCTAGCTATTAATTAGATGGCAGTTGCTTAATTAATTAGTCAGCACATGCTTGATTATTCAAATAAAAGGGCAGCTCGATCCTTGACTATTTTGTGTGGGGGCCTGAAGTTCTGTTACAGCACTCCCTTAAAATTTTCGTGGGCCATTTACATACACGCCCCTCACTTATCATGTATTTGCATATTTAAATTCTATTTTTTTACATTTATACAGGGTCTTGTTTATAATACAAAACTAGAGATATCAAAACGGCTCGTTGTTTGCGAGCAGCTTGTGTTCGACTCGTTAAGAAGCTCGTGTTTGGCTCGTTCGCTAAGTTAATGAGCCAAACACGAACAAAAATTTGTTCGTTCGTGTTCGGCTTGTTTTGACTCGAAATATTACTCTTCAATTATATATATATATATTCTGATGAGTAGCATTTTAAAAAAAATAATTGACTACAAGGTTACAATGATTTATAATCAATTAAAAGTATTGATTAGGAAAATAGAATTAATTGTGTCAAGTTTTTTTGTTATTTATAATAATTGCAAGAGAAGGTGACTTATCTTACATAATCAGCTGAAGCTGTAAGTCAAAATTTTTATAAGCAAAGAAGAGAAGCTGAAGTCATGCATGATTAGGCTTTGCACCCACCCCACGCCACCCCACAATGCCCAATGTCTAGAATTTTTGTAGATGTTGAAAATTGGGTTTATTTTCTTGCAAATAAAAGATTCTTACGCATTCAATTATGTAAATATTATGTATTATAAAGTGATATTGGTATATAAGTCTTCCATATTTAATGAAACAACTATATAAATTCCTCATAAACGATAACATGTAACACCCAAATCCTATTTATTTACATATCTAACACCTGAAATTTAATTTTTACATTTGTACCACCTAAATAATTCATATCATATAAAAATACCATCAGTTTAGCTTTTTAGATGTAGAAGTTAAAAAAGTTTAGGTGTTAAATATGTAAATACATAAAAAGTGAGTGGTATCTATGTAACTCTTCCTATAAACATTTGCCCTAATATTAGGCCTGCATATTCATGATGACTTTGTAGTCAAACATTATGACTTACGTATTGCATATCAAATGTACTTTAAGAATGTCATTTATAACATACCTGCCAATTTGAATAAGCTCTACACGTTGCTTAATTGTACATCAGCAGACCAAAATTGTACATTTTAAATAAAAAATTATCTCATTATACAAAATGCAATTTATGATACAAATTTGTCTCTTTAGATAATATTAAAAACATTTAACACATTAACCTTTGAATACAGTAAGCGAACATGGGAAATTTATTTACATACCTCATAATTTTTATTTATTTACATGTCAATCTGCTAAATCATTTGGTGTCATATGGTAAAAGTTTCTGTCTAAAGTCTGGACATAGCTCTATGTGCGGACTTCCAGTAATATACCATCATGTGTGTTATATCGGACTCACCTAAAAAAATATTAATGTGCAACCACATACTCTATAATAACTCCGAAATAACCCAGAAATAACATATGTGATGTTATTTTGTGATTATTGAAGTGGAATAGATGATGTTCTTTTCAATAACTCTGAAATAACACATAAAGATTATTTTAGGGTTATTTCTGAGTTATTTTGGGGTTATTGAAGTGTAATATATGTGTTTTTCTTCAATAAACATGTTATTGCAGTGTTATTGAAGTGGAACAACAGAGGTTATTTCGAGGTTATTGAAGTTGAACCGCGGAGGTTATTTCACCATTATTGAAGTGGAATATATATGTTTCTCTCCAATAACCCTGAAATAACCTCCGCGGTTCCTTCAATAACATCGAAATAACTTCTATGATGTAGTGCACATGACCTCATATTATTAGAGTCTGCACGTAGAGCTACGTCTGGAGTCCGGACAAAAAATTTTTACCTATATGAAACGGGATATTTTATCTTTAAAATTAAATAATAATAATATTTCTATGGGATATGAAAATATTTTGTACTATACATATAAATATGAAAGTTTAAATATTAGATAGGTAAATAAATATAAAACTTGTGTGATATGTTTGCAAATATTATTTTTTAATTATAACACGCCTGTTACGTCTGAGCATGTTCTATTAAACAATGACTATATAAAAATAAAATTGGAAGTTGTTTTACAAAATATTAATTAAATCATTAGAACTGAGAAAAAAATTATTCTATGAGGAGTCCTGATGCAAAACTGCATCAAGATTCCAATCAGTATCTGTCACGTGTATGGACATGTCCACCCATGCTTTAAATTGAGGACTAATCTGTACACGTGGCAGACTCTAAATTCGAATACTGATACAAAACTGTATCAGCACTCATCCTGATGCAAACCTAAGAGGTTATTCTTCTTACAAATTTAATTTTTTAATGAAATTACCATAGTTATATCACCAAAATCTTAAAATTTTCAAAAATAATACTATGATGCTTTTATTTATGATAAGTATAACAAAATTATCAACTTTTTTATTTTATCAATTTATTGAATATTGTACAATACATTTACAGGCGCTCTCGAGAGAAAGCCAGAATTATGGCCTCGGCCAAACCAAGTACTATTTAGTCGTCGTCTTCATCGCCATCTTGTCACAGTTCTTCTTCTTAGGATTGGTCGGCACCATAAACTACTCAACGGCGTTGCTCGGCGGCGTCATTCTCGCCATCTGCATCCCCGTTACCGAGGTGCTCGCCGTCTTCCTCTTCGACGAGAAGTTTGATGGCGAGAAGGGCGTCGCTGTTGCTCTCTGCCTGTGGGGCACGGCTTCCTACTTCTACGGCGAGTACAAATCTTACCGACGGAGCAAAAGCGCGGCCATGAAAGCTAATCTTCCCGTCTCACAGTCTCAGACTGCCACGTTGAATTAGAGGTCACCTGACTAATTAAGTTTAAGTGCGATCTGCTTGAGTTTTGATGAGTTTTATGCTAAATTATCACATGAAATGAGAATTTCTTATGTTCAATTGTTTTTACCGGCAGCACGTTCCTGTCAATTTTTTCTTCCATATTCCTGTGTATTTACATGTCTACCCCTACTACACTTCCATATTTACATACATGGTATGTTTATTAAAGGTCGGTTTGGGGCAGCTAAACGAGTTTCGACAGCTTATCCAAAAACGCGGGTCGCGGGCTGCGTTTCAAGATAAGCTGCCCCGAACGCACCCTAAATCTATATATGAAAAAAAAGGCGCACTTGACTTTTATAATGTAATAATAGTGTTAATGAGTCATTATTATTTTTTTTTTATTCTTTTTTGGTTTTGAGTTTGGAACATTTTTTAGCAAGAAATATTCTGATACAATTTAAAAATTATCTGAAATCTTGATTTCAACAATCATATAGTCAAACCGAACTTCTTGACGGGACAGACACGATAATATCAAATTTGATTCAATCTGAATCGAATCAAGCTTCTATCAAGCCATTAAATCACTTTTGGAGGCTTTTGTAGTTAATTGGATGGTCAAATGAAATTTAAATTTGAAGTATCTATTTGAAAATCGAGCGTTTCGATGAAAGAAATCTAACGAGCCTATAATCACCTAATTCTAAGATCATTAAAGCAATCAAATCATCGAATAACCTCTTATAAATAAAGGGAGTCAATGTGGGCATCTCAAATATGAAAGACATCGAAACTTAGGTAGCGGACCAGTTGTCTCCATTTATGTTGAAAAATTCTTCAGACTTCCTTAATGATATAATGAGAACTTTTCCGATGAACATCTTTATCATCTTCGAATAGAACATTCAATAGTATACCCGCATAGTAAACTACATTGTTAGCGTATAAACCATTTGATATATCATACAACTAAAAGAAGAAATTCATTTTTGATGCTAGATTTTATTTTTGGGATGAATCTTATATGTTTAGAAAATGTAATAATCAAATTATCATGAGTTGTTCCTTTTGGAAGAGGTTGATAAGATTATTCAAATTTGCAATGATTCTGAATTTAGATGATATTTTGGAGTATTTAAAATTGTCTGTAGGATTTTAGAATTTGAATTTTATCTTCTTTATCCTATTTGAGTTATATTAATATTTATATTAAGAAATGTGATAGAAGTTAGTGGGGAGGCAATATTTGAAGAAAAGATGAGATGTCCTCAAACTACATTTTAAAAGTAGAATTTTTTATGTTTGAAGAATTTCTTTGATGGGGCCTTTTATGTCAGCTAATAATTTAATTATGCGAGTCGTAGACTGTGTCTCAGGAAATTCGAGCAGCGATAATTTATGATCTTCTCATTTGCGAAGAAGTACAACCCTTTATTGAAAAAGAAATTTTTATTATAACTTTTTACATATATATATCTGGAAAATATCATGATTAGCTATTTCAATGATTTTTCAAAACGGTTTATACATGGATTCTTTAAATTTAGTTGAAGAGGATGGCAATAGTAAAAAGATCGAGAATAACTTTCCTAAGTGATTTACAACATATGTGAGTAAAAATAGACAGATTAAGTTCTCATATGACATGTGAATTTTCATTACCATAAGATTTCTTATGTATATGTTAATAGATTCATGATTAGAGAAGTGGAATGACCGATCAGAGGTTGATAGATCTTGCTTGGGGACATATATGCATCGTAAAATTTGTAAATTTACGATGCAAATAGGTAGGTTTCATACAAGATTTTTGTAATTCTGATGTTTTTGTTAAAGCAAATGATAAATCAGACAATGAGACAGCCTATCATGTGATTCTCGAAGAAGTTATTGAATTATCTTATCCAGGATCTATTGGAGGAAGTGTATTCTTATTTAACTATGCTTGGTTCGATCCTGTTCCTAATCATGGAACAAGAGTATACTAACTTTATAATATCACATAAGTGAAAGTTAATGAAATGTATGCTAAATTTGATCATTTCATTCCAGCCAGACAGGCTAATCTTGTTAATTATCTTTGATATCCACATAGAGCAAAAGATAGCATTCACTAGGCGATTGTCATTTTGAGCAAACCAAGAGCCATCATTAATTTTCGGAATAACATTGAACTCACTCATCACAAAACAGAAATGACAGATTTCTATTTTCCACTTGATGCAATCGATGATGAGCTCAATCTAAAGTTTCCTAGTGGTGAATACAAAGAAATTAATCTCAGTGATGAGTAAGACTCCGACGATGCGTTTGGAGAAGAGATCTTGACTATATCCTCTAGTGACTGTTCAGACGATGTTGAGTAAGATGACTAAGTTACTTTAAATATTAAAAAAATTAGTTTCCTAAGTCTGTACATTGTACTTTTTGTTGAATTTTGTATTTCAACCTATTGCGTAGTTTTGTGTTTTTAGTTTTAGTAGTTGTACCTTGCACTTTACAGTTTCATATACCTATCTACTGCATACTTATGTGTTTTAAACTTATTGTGTAATGTTATGTTTTTAGTTTATTACATATTATGTTATTATATGCACAAATTAATAAATTTTTTTCTCTTTATTGTAGATGTCGACTGGAGGCAGAAAGATTCACCCTTCAAGCATATTGCTGGGGCGCTCCTACTTACAGAATACAAGTGTAGGCTAGAAAGATATCATTCTTTCTTTGAACTTTTTTATAGTTCAAAGATGTATTTTAACTATTTTGTTATAGGGACAGATTGTAAAAATGGGATGAGAGCTCTCTGCTACCGATGTACACTAGCGCACTCGCAGGAGGCAGTCTGACCGGTCCTGGATCGACGACATATCATGTGTGACCCCAGTAATTTAAAAGCTAAACTAGTTTGATGTTAATACATACTAGCTCTAACTGAATGTAACTACTTTTTTTTGTAAGAGAGATTCCAATAGCTGAAGGTGAGCCAATCTTTGTCGTCGGGAGGTATTACAATATGTTAGCGTGATCCTTCTGAGTACGACTTGTGAAGGGATGTTATTGGAGAGAAGAAGAATGGTCAAGTCTACATGCTCGGGTCACAGGGGTTTCCCTACGACACTTACCCCTCCACTAGTACATCTACAACTTCTACTTCCACCGCACAGAAAGAGAAGGTCTCCAGGCATGTTGTCACATTCACTGCCGAGATGGAGGTCCGCTACACTCAGATGGGGTCAGAGCTGGAGGCGAACAAGGAGGCCAAGCTGAAGGCCGAGTAAGATTCGTTCCGACAGCAGATGAGGCAACATGACAAGACAATATTGGAGGAGGACGAAGAGCTGGAGGATGACGGGGATGAGGAGATAGAGGAGAACAAGAAATCTCTTTTATTATTATTATATATATTTAAGCTGTAAATTTGAACATATATGTTTTCTATGAACAGCCATGTTGATGTGCGACTTTATATATACTTAAAAATGCAAGAATTTGATATCACTGCTAGAAGATTTAATCCCCAGCAACGACACCAAAAACTTGATGCGGACTTCGACCTTTACTTATGTAAGAATTTATGAATTTATATTTAAATATTTATAATAATTTTTATAAAAGTCGCAATTTCAAATGCAAGTATACGTATTGTTTTAAGTAATACAGGGCTCTATTGGAGTCCTGGTTATCGATCCCATAGGGAAGATTTCGAGAAAATTAATTTAAGAAATTTATTAGATTTTCAAATTAAAAGTAATTATTATTTTTATTTCTTTTCAAAATTCAGATTTTTAAGTTTAATTTAATTTCTACTAAATGTAAGTAAGCAGCAATAAAATAAAGATTAATGCAAGTATAAATAAAACAACTTTCTCCTTTTCAACTAATCCAAGATTTTTTAGAATAATTATCTTTCGTGTAGAACTTAGATTATGGTATTGTGCCAAATAGAAGCATTCATATTCTTTACCTTCGCTCGATAGTATAAAGAACATTGGTTAGTCTACAGATCAGTTCATGATGTTTTATTAGTAGAATGGGTTAATCTAAGCTCACACTTCTAGATGTCCAAGGGTGGTTATGGTTGGCCCTACCAATGACCCGTTCCTTTTCTATAAACTAAATTATTAGAACTTAGTCTGTCACTCTAAAAACTAATTAATTCTACGTCCAATAAACAATATCTTCTTATTTATTTGCACTTTACCTTGAATAACCCACATAAAGCTTTCGATTACCCAAGGATTCATGTGATATCTACTAGTTAAGAACTCATCTCCGAATAGGTCTCAGAATTCTTCAACAGGTTTTAACAATTTAAATGACTAGTTTAAAAAGTAAATTAAGATCAGGTATTAATATCATCACAATTTTTATAAATATTTTAAGTTAAGTTTTCCAACCAAATTTAATTATCTTATTATCTTTTCATAGTTGAAAGAGAAAGAAAACTAAGTACTCAGAACACATTGAATTCACACAACAAAACATATTTATAAAACTTTGAACAAAGTTACAAATACTTATCTGGAATGTTCTTTTAAGTGATCCGCTGACTCCTACTGACTCCAATGCAAGGTACAAGACTTCAACAGCAACAATAATTGAAAACTCACACTTAATACTTAAGAAATTGAATAGTAACACTCAAAATAAACTCACTAAATACTAAAGAAAGTGGCTCCCTAAATTGTTTGGATGCTAAAGGGGGACTAGAAGAGATATATGTGGTGCTTGGGGACTATAGGGTGCATTTTTCTCTGTAGAATTGATTCATATTTATAGAGCTTCGAATTTGACCAGGGGTTGCTTAAGGCATTTCTTCAAAATTCGTCCAAATAAAATGTATCTTCTAGAAGTTAACTGTGGCGCCTAGGCGTCGGGATCTGGCGCCTAGGAGCCGGAGTCCGTGACCAAGTCTTCGCACCTCTTCACATTGTATCGCACCTCTTCGCGATTAAAACTGTTTTCCTGTGTCCAGATGCATTGTATCACATGTCCTATGTATTATGAGTAACTTCCAGTCTTCTAGAAAGTCTAATAACCGTTTAACACCGTCAAAATAACTGCCCAAAGTCGTCAAAAATCTTATCTTCTTCAGTATCGATCGGGCGCCTAGATGTCGGATTCTGGCGCCTAGGCGCCGGATCTAAAATTTCGGTAACTTTGCTCTTTAAGCTCTATTTTTGCTCATTTTTACTCATTTTTCCTTCTTAAACTCTTTTTTTATCTCCTACATCCAAAAAAATAAAATACCTTTCATTAAAGCATAATATCCTTAAGAATTGAATCATAAATGAGGCATAAAAATAAGTATTTTTTAAGTAGATCACATGTATATATTTTAGATTAAATACATTTCATTTATTTCATTACTAGATCAGATAATTTACTGTTTGGTTGTTATTCTAATTCATTAAATACTTAGAATGATGTATTAAATATTGTGATAACAGGTGTGATAACGTAAGTACGAAAGGAAGAATTTTTTATTCTTTTGCTGATGCTACAAATATCAAACGACATAACGTCGATTTTGCGATTACTTTTAACATTTTCGTAGCCAAAACTGATGGCTAGCTAATAGACTATTTTACCGACGCCTAATGGACACATAATCGACGGCCTGAATGTGTCGTTTGAAAACGACGACCGCAACACTTTTTCAACATTGCTTCCATCGTTTAAAAAACCAGATGCATGAGCGACATCTAATCGACGAAATGTTTGTGTTTAAAAAGTGACGAGCGCGACACTTTTCTGACGTGTAAGCTGTCGCTTTTACTGACGGCCTGACCATCGTTTATATGAACCGACAAAAATCGGCAATTTGAAATTTATCAAAAAGCGACGTCATTAAATTTTCGGTTATCCGTCGGTAAGTTTACATCATCGGAATATCAGTCGGTTTTAAAATTACCATCAAACGTTTTAGCTACAACCTCAAAACAGTTGATAAATCCTAAGAAAAAAAAAAATTTAAGCGATGTATTTTCTGAAAAAAAAATTGTCGACATCGATCATCCAGTAGTGCTCACAACAACTCCCAAACCTATTGGAAACATAGAATGTGAATCTATTTATAAATTTTTTTGATAACATCTTAACTGTATGAGTCGGATGATTTAGAGATTGTTTGACTTTTCTAACAATATTTTGATATTTACAATCATATTTTCAGCTCGAACTAATGCATTGTTGTTGTTGTGGTACCTTTCTTTTTTTTAATAGAATTCTGATGGTCTCAAATTTAATTCCAACATTTTTTTTAAACATAGATATCACATCAACATTTAGACATTATCAAACTTGTACCTAGGGCTGTCAAAAAAGCTCGTTGTTTGCGAACAGTTCGTGTTCGGTTCGTCAAAAAGTTCATGTTCGATTCGTTCGATAAGTAAATGAGATGAACACGAACAATTATATTTGTTCGGTTTGTTAAACAAACCAAACATAAACAGTGATGTGTTCGGTTCTTTTTTGTTCGAAATATAAAATAATTTAAAATAAAAAATTTATAATATTTTAAAAATAATTATATTTTATAAAAATTTATCATATTTTAAATAATTAAACTTCTATAAATTATAATATATAATAAATTATTAATCACAATAATAATAGTATAGTATTAATTATATTAATATAAATATTATAGTATTATAATTAATATAATATACTATATATTAAAATAAAAGCCTAAACATAACTTTAAACGCCTTATTCGGTTTGCTTCATTTTGCGGAAGTATGAATTACCTGATGTGTACGAAATACCTGATCAATTTGCTTCATTTTGAGGAAGTATGCTATCAAAGCTAGGGCTCTCAAAAAAGCTCGTTCGCGAACAGTTCGTGTTCGGTTCGCCAGGAAGTTTATGTTCGATTCGTTCGATAAGCAAACGAGACGAACATGAACAATTTTTTTTCGTTCGGTTTGTTAAACGAACCAAACACGAACAGAGATGTGTTCGAACATTTCGAACACAAACACTAGCTCTGTTCGTTCGTGTTCGGTTCGTTTACACCCTTACTTGTACCAATCAAATTATAATGACATATAAAAGTTGTTCCAATCAAATTAATTCCAGCAGTCTACAATTTAGAAAGTAAAATTAATTAATTCTAAGTCAGTGTTAAGTTGAGTGATAATGAAGCAATTTTAAGATATTAAGTATAAATACGAGCTTTCTTCTTTATCACATGCTTTTATTTGTGTAAATATCTATATAATTATTAATCCGTTTTTATTGCACGCTTTTTGCATGTGATGCCGACCATTCACTAAACAGTGAGCAGTTTTTTTAGGTGAACTAAAAAAACAATACATAATTATTACCCCCATTTCATAAGTTTGGGGCTTTTAGGCAGACCATCCAAAAGTTCTAATATAACATCCTCAACTTCTAGACCTTAAAATTTACAGTTCAAACACCAAAAATTTTGATCCCTTTTGAAACAGCCATCCCATGATAGATCGGTCGGCTTCGTCGATCGATTGTCGCTGTCATACGCCGTCGGTCTGTATTTTCTTTCCAACCCCTTTCTTATGACCGAACATGCTCATACTACACCAAAAAATTGAGATTTATATTATTTTCTTTTGACTTAAAAATATAGATGAATTGCATGTGAATCTAATCTTGAATTGGTCAAAATAAATTGATGAGCAAAAATGGACGCTACATAATTAGTGGAATAAATATAGGCTTGAATTGATTACACAATTAATGAAATAAATATATGCTCTATAATAGGCATGAATTGACTACACAATTAGTGGAATAAATATAGGTTTATAGTAGGCGCGAATTTATGGCAGTTAATGCCTACGATTATTGTGTGCGTTTTTTCCTTTATTACGTTATGCATTGGTTAGTATAGATACGTTGTTATGTTACAATGTAAAAACACTCTCTTAAGACCTGTATTTTTTCTTCTTCAAATAATAAAAAAGTTTCCGAAAATTCAATCTCATTGTTTCTTTTCAATTGTCCTTCAGCGATCCATTAACTTGGAACTAACATTTGATATCAGAGTCACGAGCCGAAGGATATGTCGTCACCGAGCAAAGCTATCGTAGGAGATATGGTAGCAATGAAGATCGGAAAAGAATGGAACGTGACGCTCACCTATCCGTTACTCACGAAGAGTAAGTACTTGGTGTGGGCGTTGAAGATGTGTGTGAACCTACAGGCTCAAGGAGTGTGGGACGCCATGGAGCAAGACGAGGTCGAAGAGCGTAAGGATAGAATGGCCCTCGCTGCCATCTATCAAGCTCTACCGGAGGACATTCTTCTCATGGTGGCAGAGAAGGACTCCGCCAAGCAAGCATGGGAGACACTAAAGACGATGCACGTCGGCGTGGAGCGAGTTAAGGAGGCAAAAGTACAAACCTTGAGAACTCACTTCGAGGCAATCCGCATGAAGAACGGAGAGACGGTGGACGAATTCACCATGAAATTGACATCCATTTTGACAGTCATCCGCTCGTTGGGAGAGAAGGTGGAGGAGATCTCCATCGTCAAGAAGTTCCTTTGAGCCGTACCACAAAAATACATGCAGATCGTCACCGTGATCGAGCAATTCGGTGACCTAAAAAACATGACCGTCGAGGAGATCGTCGGTCGTCTCAAAGTCCACGAAGAGAGACTTCGCAGCTACGGAGACCCAGAGGAGGAGAAGCACCTCTTGCTCACGCATGTAGAATAGATGTCACAAATGAAGAAAAACGGAGAAGCCGATTTTCCTTCCTAATCGTTGAGTAGCGGAGGCAACGGTAGAGATAACCGAGGTCGAGGCAAAGGGCTGGGACGAGGGCAAGCTCAAGGCGAAGAAAGCTCACCTCGACAGGAAGACATCAAACCCCTAAAAAATAAGAGCACAGTGAAGTGATACGCTTGTCAAAAGTACGGATACTACACGTCCGAATATCGTAACAAGAGGCCCGAAGAGGAAGCAAACCTTACTAGCCTCCATGACGAGGAGCCAACGTTGATGTTTGACGAGGGAGTGGTGAATCCCTTGCCCGAAGAGGAGAAGGAAATCCTCGAAGAGTTCACGCAAGAATCATCCAAGGAGGAACCAGATGTGGTGTTGCTCCATAAAGAAAAAGTCATGGCGAACCTCCTTGCAAGTGGCGAGGAGTATAATCAGACCGACGTATTGTATGTTGACAACAGAGAAAGCAACCACATGACAAGCCATCAAGAGAAGTTCAATGAGCTCGACGAGAAGATCCCAGAAATGTGAAGTTCGGAGACAGCTCACTCGTCGAGATCAAGGGCCGAGGAACCATCCTATTTGTATGCAAGAACGGTGATCAACGTCTAATGACCGAGGTATATTACATTCCAAAATTAAAAAGTAATATCGTAAGTGTCGGTCAAATGATAGAAGTAGGCAACACAATCACCTTAGTCGGCTCGTTCTTGAAGATGTTTGACCAAAATGGCGTCCTATTGATGAAGGTGAAGAAATCACCAAATCGGTTGTACAAGATCTCCCTCAAGAGAAGCCAACCCGCTTCTCTATAGCAACATTAACAGATCCGGCTTGGTTATGGCATGCGAGACTTTGGCACGTAAACTTTTATGCGCTCAAGATGATGGGGGAGAAGGAGATGACCATAGGCTGTCGTTCTCCTTCTTTTTACATACCCTTCTCCCCCAAAGAAGGAGAAGGAGAATTGCATGATTTCAAAGCAAACAAGGCTGTCATTCCCTGCCCAAGCCAACTTTTGAGCTGAGCATCCTCTATAACTTGTGCACGCGGATCTGTGTGGTCCGATCACCCCGACATCACTCGCTGGTAACCAATATTTCTTTTTACTTGTTGATGATTATAGTTGTTGGATGTGGGTGTACATGCTTAGGGAAAAAGGATAAGCCTTTGAAGCATTCAAGGGGTTCAAGAAGCTCGTGGAGAACAAGTCGGAGTACAAGTTGAAGACTTTGCGAGCTGATCGAGGTGGCGAGTTCACTTCCCAGAAGTTCGCGGAGTTCTGCAAAGAAGAGAGAGTCGAGTGTCACCTCACGACACTGTACAAACCTCAACAAAACGGTGTGGCGGAAAGGAGAAATCGCACCGTGATGGGCACTGCGAGAAGCATGCAAGTCCCGGCGAACCTCTGGGGAGAGGCGGTACGACATGCGGTTTATCTTTTGAACCGCTTGCCAACAAAGGTGCTGAGAGATTGTACCCTCTAGCAAGCATGATTCGACAAGCAACCTCATTTGAAGCACTTGAGAGTGTTTGGATGTACCGCATATGTGAAGGTTGCAGATCTAAATCTCAAGAAGCTCGATGATCGAAATCAAGCAATGGTATATGACCCACAATTTTATATTATGATATTTTTAATTTAATTGCAACGATGCCAAAAACTTGACCCCGCTATTTATATGTTATAGAATTGTAATTGTTTATGTTGTGGATGCTACGCAAGTATACGTATCGTATCGAGTAATACAGTGCTCTAGTGGAGTCCTCGGTTATCGATCCCACAGGGAAAGAGAAAATTAAATAACAACTAATTTAAAATAATAATAATAATTTTTAAAATAGTATACAAAAATTTGGACTTCTAAATTTGAGCGCAATAAAGTAAACTAAATATTTTAATTATGTAACTCAACTAAGTAGAAAATTAATACGTATTGAAAGTGTAGGAAATTAAACTAATTGCTAAATAAGTCTTAACTATTCGGAAAAGTATCTTTCCCTTGTTTAGAAATTTAAGTGATTAATGAATTTAAATAGATAATTTTAAGGTATTGTGACAAATAGGAGCATTCCTATTCTTTACCCTTTCGTCCGGTGTAAAAAATATCGATTAATCCTATGTTTGATTACCGAATCCGCGACTGAGTCGGGAGGATACCGACCGCCACTTCGTAGCTCCCACGTTCCCTCGCCCGAGGGCTAACATCTACACTTCGCCCTCAAACAATAGGACCGAATTGAATATTTTAGTCCGTCACACTAAAATACTCAATTCTACGCCCAAGGATATTATTTCCCTATTTATTTGCACCCTCCTTCCAAGGCTTTTGAATTCCCCGAATATCGGATGTAATTTTTACTATAGTCGATAACCAACATATTTTAACAATTCAAATGGCCAGTTTGAAAGTAAATTAAGTTTTAAGTAAAAATTATCACAATTTATTAATATATATAAGTATCTCTATTTTAATTTCATCAAGTCACTTAATTTCATAAACATGGAGAAAGACTAATAAACTACTCAGAATGCATGGGAACTAAACTAAGCATGGATTTCATTTTAAGTTGAAAACAATAAATACAAATACTTACCTCGATTTATCCCCAAACGTACTCCTCGTAGTTCCTTTCGACTCTTCCTTCCAAGACAAAGACGACTCACTAATTACTCACTAAACTTACTAAAAGACTCACTAAAGACACACTGCCGCACACAAATTACACTTAACTCACAAAAGACTAAAAGATTGCACTTAGAACACAAAAGACTGCACAAAACTAACTCACAAAAGACTGATTTTCGGCCTTTATATAAAGAGGTGAGCAAAGGACCAAGAGGTGTGTAAGCATCTCTTCAAAAAGTGTCCAGGTTCAATGTATCTGTGCCATTTGAACTACCTCGCCGTAGGTTACTGAACTACCTCGGCGTCGGCGAGGCTTCTGAAGATCTTCAAACCGGCTATATCTCGCTGTCGGCCGAGCTCGGGCTCATTGTCAGCGAGACAGCTTATAAATCCTTCGTAAATGTCTCCTCGTAACCTCGCCGTCGGCGGGCTCGATCTCGCCGTCGGCGACTCAAGACAAATTGCATGATTTTGCTCCAAATTCGCTCCTTTTTATGATTTTTGCTTTTATCACCTAAATTATTCATTCCCGTAATAAAATAAAGAAAATACCCTTCTTTAAAGTGCAATTTCATCAAAAATAGGTATGAATTTCTTAATAAATTTTTCGACGATCAAAATCCCCCAAACTTACTTATTATTTGTCCTCAAGTAATTTTAAGTACTATATAAAAATAATGATTTCTATAGTAAGATTTTTCAATTCAAATAAACTATGAATTAGATTAATTAATATCATAATAAAGTTAATTAAAAATAATTCATGTAATTTAATTAATCTTATAGAAATAAATTATTTAGTTATCGTGTCTAAGATTTCTAGCTTACTATTCATTTCGTGAATGACTATATTTAAAAGAATAACTACTTAAGATATTCATATGATAAGAAATTCAAGAAAACACTATTAGGTAAAATTCTAATCCATAAATATAAGTTTGGAAATATTTAAGTTTTTCCTTTTAGGTTAATTCAAATGAAGCTCAATTTTGATAAGGCATCTCCTCAAGCTTCTCCTCATTTTTCTTTTTCTTTTCTTTTTCTTTTTTCTTTTTTTTTCTTTTTCTTTTTCTTTTGAGGATTACCGTATCCTGAGAGCCTCGTTAATAATTTTGAACTTCATTTTCATCTTCCTAAATTTGAAACTTAGGAATATTTCTTAGCTTATATATACTTCATAGCTTTTACTTTATCGATTTTCAATCTTTTCTTTTCACTTGAATACTTAAGAATTTTAATTTTAGAATATAGTTTTCCTTACTAAAAATAGTTTACTATATTCTTATTCCCTTTAACCAAATATTTTATTATATTTAATTAATTAAAGTACTAGAAATATTTCATTTAACCTTTTATAATAATTAAATAAAATAATTCATATTAATTAAATTGAAAAATTGCTATAAAAATCATTTTAAAATAATTTGAAAATAGAAATTGAGAACAAGTTAATAACTAAATTTGTATTTTACTCCCCCCAAACTTAAATTTTTATATCTATTCTAAATAATGAAAAAGGGAAAGTAAATAAATCATACCTTCGAAGTTTAGGTATTTCTTTTCTTTGAAATTTTTGCAGGCTTTTTTTATTTTATTTTTCATCGAACTCCGTACCGTTAGTATTCTCCACATATATATAACAATTTAAAGAAAATGCGAGGATAAAATCCGAGATAAGTATTAAATACAACAATTAAAATTAACTCTACACTACACATATGAATTACTAACATATTAAAACAATTTAACTAACAGATTAACAATTTTACAACTTAAAACAATACAGAATAAAATAAAAACATAGTAAAGAAAACTAACATCCTATTTAACATAAAAATAAATGTAATTAACTAACACAAAAACAAAAACTAAACTACTACAACAATTCAAGCAAATAATCCAACAAACATCCAATGTCTCAAAACATAAAGTATCGAATATTACAAATATATAAAGTCTTCAAAATAACTTAACATCAAACAAATAAAACAAATAAAGTCCTAATCTTCAACGACCAAAGTTCCAATCTATATCATCTCCTCCCCGATCCAGTAGGCCGAGAAGACCGAGCAGTCGGTACCGTGAATATCTGGGGCACTCGTGAAAGACAACATCTAAATCACCACTCCTATAACGACGTTCGACCTTCATAGTATGCAATCTCGTATTCCGAACGTCGCCGGAGATATTCGCTATCATAATCATGTCTCCTCTCCGGATTATCAATTCTTTCGATCAAAATGATCAAATCTTCTCCCCATTGTTTCTCCAAACCGCTTCAAAACTTCTTCTATGCAAAGGTCAATTCATTCATCGGATCTTGTAGGGTAGGGGTGGTAGGCTCAGGAGGTTCATGGCTAGTAGAGGGTATATCTCTACTGACCGAGTGAAATAACTTCTTACTCCTCGCTCTCCACCCTTCATGAGATTCATACTTCTTAATATTGAGCGACTGTGAGTGGTTTCATCGGTTTTACCCATTCTTCATTATCTCTAGCCTCAACTCCGCAGAGTTGGCAGAGTGAAAAAATTAATCCAGGGTGTCCCAATCCAGCCTCCACTCTCATTTCTTGGAGTGGCCGGGATGTTTCGATAAATAAGTCTCCCGATGTCGATGCTTCTATTATTCCGAATACGTAAATTCGTAATCGTTCTATCTCGTGTTACCTCACTCGTGGTGATAGGTGGGTAACGAGTAGAACAAATAAAGTAATGCCAGGCTTTGGAGATCGCATTTAATTTAGAAAGAGGAAAATTCACTCTTTCCCGCCGCTTAATTTTCCAAACTCCGGTCCCATCAGCGAGAAAGTTAATGACTTCCTCCAAGTGGTCCTTCCATCGTTCCAAAAGTTTCATACTCGCTAAAGGGCGAGTCATGAACTTCATGGAACGCGTTTATTCTCGCAGCATCGAATTCTACAAAAACCTCGTACCTTTACCGGTGCATCTTCGCCAGCAGCTAAATCGGCATAAAATTCTTTAACCACTTCTACAAATGCTCTATATCGAACGTAATGTAAATTCTCCCAACCTCATTCCTTAATAATCCGCTCTACTTCTCCTCCCGGATTTTTGAAAACCCGATCCGCAATGCACTTTCTTCCTCGAATATTTTCAAAATATTTAGTCCGTGCTCGTGCATCGATGAATCGGTCTTCGTCGAATTCTACTCGACGTTTTTGTCGTGGAGCCATACGATCGATCTCGTGAAAATCATGAAAATTTTCACTAAACTTAAAAATAATCCTAAGAAGGCTTCCTACAACATTTATAAGCAATTTAAATTAAATTCCATGGATTTCCACCGAATATTTCTTCCATATTTTGATTTTTCCCAAAATTTGCAATGTGGTGAAAATACATGGTGAAAATAAAAATTTTTTGCATAGGAGTGAAGCACTTACCAAGAGAAGATGAAATCCGGTGTTTTTGAGTGATGGAATCGCCTCTAAATCCAAGATCTCTCAAGCCCTAGGTCGGTTTTTGCTAAAATAAGAGGTCGGGGATGATGAATAGTGTTTTCGACCGGTCAACATATGTCTTTTTACGTTCTCGCCGTCGCCGAGATTTTTCTCGCCGTCAGCCGAGCTAATTAATTCCATAAGGCAAAAGTTTCGGGAAAAATTCGCCGTCGGCGAGAAATTCTTCGTCGTCGCCGAGATCGATCTCGTTGTCGGCGGGATTTTGCTTCGCCGTCGGCGAGGTCCTAAAAATTTCAATTTTTGAATTTCGTCAATCATTTTCAACCTCGATTTGCCTTATATTATATTTCCGATCATATCATTTATTAATTTAATATGAAGATTAGCTACTTATATACAAACAAATTCACACAACACAACAAATTAACTTTAATATTGAAATCCATGAGACATACAAACTAACATAATTTAAAACTCTATAATCAAACTTCAAACTTCAATCCTTACTACTAATCAAGATCGCAAACCAATCCACGACACACTAAATGCCGATACAAAACTATGACGCATATCTCAATTAAGTTTCGAGATATTCAAATCATCACTCCACACATAATAAAATCTAAATCAAATCAAATAACATAAATACAAACATACTATGAAAATCTTTACTACTACTCTTCAAGGTCGAATCTTCATCTTCTCTCGATATTTCCGATATGACGATGATGCACAAATAAGTTATAGAAAGGCCTCGAAGGGAAATTCCGGCGCATTCTTCAGATGATCCAACCCTTCGTCGCTAGTAAATGAAGAAAGCTAGCTTCCAGTGTGTCCGTAATGATCAAAGTGTTCCTTCATCCTCCAGATCAATGTGATCAAATAAATCGATATATTGTCGATTAAATCTCTCACATTCCGTAGTTCTTTCTCCATTCCATTAATTTTCTTCAAAAGTAACTCCGTTTTATCCGAAATAAGCCTTGCTATAGGATTATTTTCGTGAAGCTCTATCGAGATAAATGTAATGTCTTCATTATCGTCCAAAGTAGGGAACATATCTATAGGATCAAGCGGCTTCCAAGGTAACGTAACCTTTTCCCAAGCTTCATAAGAAACCCGGTATCGATCGCATAATGCAAAAATAGTAGATGGGTGTCCTAGTCCGTGAACCGACCCATGCACAATTAAACCCAATGCGTACTTAACAATTATTGATCCAACATCAATAGGTAATCCACTTTGAATACAATAATTCAATATAGCGCATTCCTTCGAAACCTTGTTTACCCTCATAAGTAGGTAACAATTTAGATGAGATGAAAAAGTGCCGTGCTTTCGAGACGAGATTCAAAAGTGATGCAGAGAAACTAACATACCCGTCTTCACGCATTTCCCAATCTTCCGGTTCATCGGCTAGATATCGAAATATCTCATTCATATTATATTGAGAAGGCACAAAATTTGAATAGTGACATACCGAGGTGTTTTCTATAGAGAATAATTCATTTACTCTTGATGGAGTAAACGTCACCCATCTTCCTCGGACGTAGACATTCCTATTGTTGATCGCATGTAAGTTAGAGTAGAACTCTTTCACAACTGGAATAACAACAGCAGACGTAGTGTAACAAAATATCTCCCAGTGCCGCTGTGCGATCGTTTCTTCCATCTTCGTAGTGGAATTCTCTAATCCTCGATTGACAAATCCCCGTTCCTTGATAACTCTTTTCTTTATCAAAACCTTGTTGAAGATCCGCCGCGCTTCCGCACTTACAAATTTCCTCCGGTTAAACACTCCGCATTTAGAGGAATCTAAGAATTTGGAGGCCATTATGGTGAATGGAATGAATTCTAGTGAAGAAGGCAGTACTTAGAGTGGTTTAAGAATGGGTTTTCACAAAGGAATTGGTGTTGAAACCGTCCAAACCGGCATTCAAAGTATATATAACTCATCTTTATAACTTCCCGCCGTCGGCGAGGTCGTTTCTCGCCGTCGGCGACTTAGTTATAAAACCGCTCTTCCGGTTCCCGCTCGTCGGCGAGGACGTTCTCGCCGTCGGCCGAGCTCGATAAATAAACCGAATCTAATTTAGGCGCGAACCTCGCCGTCGGCGAGTATCGACCTCGCCGTCGGCGAGATTTCAAAATAAAGTTCAATTTCGCTCTAAATCGAATAATTTCTTTTCTCATCATAATGGTTCGAATATGTGATGATTCTTAATAATAATCGAGTAGTAAAGTTTCAATAATATAAATTAACTATTAAGATATAATAAAAATAGATAACTAATATGGGTTGCCTCCCATAAAGCGCATGGTTTAACGTCGTCGACTCGACCTAATTTTAATTATTAATCGAGTCGACTAAGCATTAAAACCTCTTTATAGCTAGGTCTTATACCTTCGAAATATGGTTTTAATCTATGTCCATTAACTTTAAATTTATGTCCAGCTTTTGGATCTTCGATTTCTATAGTTCCGTATGAAAATATTTGAGTTATGGTGAAAGGTCCTAACCATCGAGACTTCAATTTTCCAGGAAATAATTTCAATCTAGTATTATATAGCAAAACTTCCCGTCCCGGTTCAAAATTTCTCCGATTAATCTTCCGATCATGCCATAATTTCATCTTTTCTTTATAAATCCGATCATTATCATACGATTCATTTCTTAATTCTTCCAATTCATTTAATTGCAACAATCTTTTCTCACCAGATCTTCCTTCATATTATAATTAAATTCTTTAATCGCCCAATATGCTTTATGTTCTAATTCAACTCGGTAAGTGGCACGTTTTTCCATATATAAGTCCGTAAGGAGTCATTCCAATCGGAGTTTTATAAGCAGATTCTATAAGCCCATAATGCAGATGTCTAATCTAATAGACCAATCTAACCTATTTGGGTTTACGCATTTTTCTAAAATACGTTTAATCTCATGATTAGATACTTCGACTTAATCCGCTAGTCCGTGGATGATAAGCAATGGATATCTTATGAGTAATATTGTATTTTTCTACTAGTTTGTAAATGTATTTATTTCTAAAATGAGTTCCTCCGTCGATGATAATCACTCTCGGCATTCCAAATCTAGTAAAAATATTTTTCATCGAAATTTTCAAACACTCTTAGCATCACACCTAGGTAAAGCTTGTGCCTCAATCCATTTGGAAACATAATCAACAACTACTAATATATATGAGTTTCCAAACGAAGGAATAAAAGGTCCCATAAAATCTAATCCCCAAACATCAAAAATCTCAACTTCTAATATAAAGTTTAGAGGCATTTCGTTTCTTCTAGATATATTTCCTACTCTTTGGCATTTATCGCAAGTTTTAATATATCTATATACATCTCTAAATAGAGTAGGCCAAGAAAATCCGTATCGTAGAATCTTATAAGCAGCTTTATCGATCCCAAAATGTCCTCCAAAATTAGAATCATGACATTTTTGAATAATTGGTTCAGCTTTCTTCATAAGGTACACATCTTCTAATAATTAAATCCTTACATTGCTTATATAAATATAGTTCATCCCAAAAATAAGTTTTCGTATCATGGATGAATTTTTTCCGTTGTTGCAAAGTTAGCATAGGTGGTAAAATATTACTAACTATATAGTTTACTATATCAAGATACCATGGTATTTTCCATTCATCGATATTATATAGTTGTTCATCGGAAAATCGTCTATAATTTCATTTTCAATATCGATAATTCATGATTGTTCTAATCTTGATAAATGATCCGCAATTTGATTATCGGTTCCTTTCTTATTAACAATCTCAAAATTGAATTCTTGCATTAATAACATCCATCTAATTAATCTTGGTTTGGAATCTTTCTTTTGCATTAAATATTTAATAGCAGAATGATCAGTATGCACGATACATTTTGTTCCAATCAGATAAGGTCTAAATTTATTAAAACCATATACTACCGCTAATAGTTCTCTTTCTGTAATCGTATAATTTATTTCAAAGATCATTTAGAGTTTTACTAAGCATAAGTATATAACTTTAAAAATCTTTTCATATCTTCGCCTAAGAATCGCTCCTACAAGCATAATCACTAGCATCACACATAAGTTCAAATGGTTTCTCCCGCTATGTGAAACTATTATAGGTGCTGTAATTAATTTTTCTTTTAAGAGTTCAAAAGCATTCAGGCATTCGATTGTAAATTCAAATTTCTTGTCCTTTTCGAGAACTTGGCACAGTAGGTTTAGTAATTTTTGAAAAATCTTTTATATAGCGTCCGTAGAATCCAAGCATGTCCAAGAAAACTTCTTACCCCTTTTACCGTAGTTGGAGGTGGTAATTTAGCTATTACTCGAATTTTTGCGTGGTCCACTTCCATGCCTTTTTC
Organism: Papilionanthe hookeriana x Papilionanthe teres; assembly: GCA_022702705.1. Taxonomy (NCBI): domain Eukaryota; kingdom Viridiplantae; phylum Streptophyta; class Magnoliopsida; order Asparagales; family Orchidaceae; genus Papilionanthe; species Papilionanthe hookeriana x Papilionanthe teres. The sequence goes on along the minus strand of CM040426.1, from coordinate 51,884,678 downwards.
CGAAATTTTATGCCCTAATACAATGCCGCCCGCAACCATAAATCGACATTTCTCCCAATTTAGAACTAAATTTGTTTTCTCACATACTTCTAATACTTTTTCAAGATGAGTTAAGCATGTGTCAAATGATGTTCCAAATACAGAGAAATCATCCATAAATACTTCTATTCCATTGTCAATTAACTTACTAAATATAGACATCATACATCTCTCGGAATGTTGCTTTGTGCATTACATAATCCAAAAGGCATTCTTCGAAAAGCGAAAGTTCCATAAGGACTAGTAAATGTAGTTTTCTCGATCCTCGTGAGCAATTTGTATTTGATGATAACCGGTGTATCCATCTAGAAAACAAAAATACTTATGTCCGGCTAATCTATCTAACATCCGGTCTAGAAATGGTAAAGGGAAGTGATCTTTCCCGGTGGCGGTATTTAATTTCCTATAATCAATACATATACGCCAACCAAGCAACTTGTCTTATAGGAATAAGATCGTTATTTTCATTGGCAAGTGACGGTCACTCCTCCCTTCTTAGGAACACAGATGAATTGGGCTTACCCAAGCACTCGCCGTAAATGGGATATATAATACCATTATCTAACCATTTTAAAATTTATTTCTTAACTACTTCTTTCATTATCGGGTTTAATCTCCTTTCGGGATCCGCTTTAGTGTTTATGTTCATCATCTAAAATAATTCTATGCTTACGGATCGAAGGACTAATTCCTTTAATATCTCGCTAAAGTCCAACCAAAAGTTTTCTTATATTTTTTTAAAGTTTCTAAAAGTTTTTGTTCTTGAGATTCGTTTAATGCGTATGAAATAATAACTCGGTAAAGTTGAAGAATTACCTAAATAAGCATATTTCAAATGATCGAGTAATATTTTTAGCTTAAGTTCGTGAGGGTTAATAATTGATGTAACTATATTCTTGTCGCATTTTCAGTATTATCCAAAAATTCAAATCTTTCCCGAATAAAATCTAGTTCTTCATGATTATCTTCAATTAATTCGGTGTTTTCATTTTCTAATTTATCCTCGTAATATTCCTTAAAATGTTCTTGTTGTAAATATTCAAGTATTTCCATCCGAAAACATTCATCATCTTTTTCTAGACGCAGGATATTTCATTGATTTTGCAATATTAAATATAACTTTTTGGTCATTTACTCTCATAGTTAATTCTCATTTCGAACATCAATCATAGCTTTTCCAAGTAGCTAAAAATGGTCTTCCTAAAATGATAGGAATTTCTTTATCTTCCTCCATATCTAAAACAATAAAATCTACTCTGGAAGATAAATTTATCCACCTTTACTAACACATCTTCAATAACTCCCTTAGGATAGTAACCGAACGATCACCTAATCGAAGGGTTACCGAAGTAGGTGTAATTTTTCCTAATCCTAATCTCTTAAAAATCGATAGAGGCATTAGATTGGTGCTTGCTCCTAAATCACACAAAGCTTTTCCATAAAATTTTTCTCCTATAGCGACAGGGTATAGTGAAACTACCAGGATCTTTTAATTTTTCGGAAGCTTCTTCCGAATAATAACACTACACTCTTCACTAAGTGCGACAGTTTCATTATCGGTGAATTTTCTTTTCTTATTTAGAATATCTTTCATAAATTTTACATAATTTGGCATCCGATCTAAAGCTTCAACAAAAGGTATATTAATTGTTAATTTCTTTAATATTTCAAGGAATTTAGCAAATTGTTTATCTTTTTTATGTTGAGCTAGTCGTTGAGGAAATGGTAGTGGAGGTTTTTCAACGTAAATTTTCATAGGTATTAAAGGATGTTCCAAGTTTGAATCTTGTTGAATTGTTTCCTTTTCAATTTCCACTTCCTCTTTTTGGCTTTCAAGTTCTTTTGAATTTGAGGTTCTAATTCTTTTCCACTCCTTAGTTGTATTGCTTTAATTTGTTCTTTTCCTTGATCTTTAGGATTTACTTCCACATTACTAGGAAAAGTTCCGGTATTCTATTATTTAGCGCAAGTAGTAATATGTCCAAGTTGAGTTTCGATATTTTTAATAGATGTTCCTTGAATTTGTAATTGATTTCCTTGAATTTGTAGTCGATTTCCTTGATTTTGTAGTCGATGACCCATATTCAAAATTAATTCATCCATGGATAATTTCTTATCCTCGAATCGAGGGTTATTGTTATTAAATCCAGTGGGTAATTAGGTTTATAGTTTGGATTTGCTTGATTAGGTTGATTCATCCATTGTTGATTAGATGTGTTATTCCAATTAAAATTTGGATGAGTTTTCCAACCAGGATTATAATAGTTTGAATAAGGGTTATTAGTTCTATTATTAATAACATTTAAAGTTTCATAATTAGTTTGAGATTCTATGATTTGTCCAGATGAGTTTTCTTCTAAAATAGGAGAGTAGTTCATTCCAAAATGATCTAATCTTCTTAGATATAGCAATAATTTGAGAAGCTAACATAGATATTGCATCGTTTTCATGAATGCCGGCTATCTTTTTAGGATTTACTCTTTCAAGCAGGCCATTGGAAATTATTTGTTGCCATTTCTTCGATTAGTGCATAAGCTTCATCAAATGGTTTAGACATTAATGAACCTCCAGCAGCAGCATCGATGATTGATCTTAAAGATCCTACTAATCCATTATAAAAGGTTTGAATAATCAGCCAATCTGGTAGCGCATGATGTGGGCATTTCCTAAGAAGTTCTTTAAATCTCTCCCAAGCTTCATATATTGATTCTCCATCTAACTGACAAAAATAAGTTATATCATTTCTAAACTTAGCAGCTTTAGATGGTGGAAAATATTTGGATAGAAATTTTTGTGATAATTCTCCCCAAGTTTTAATAGATCCAGAGTGCTAACGAATTCAACCACATTTTAGCTTTATCCCTTAATGAAAAAGGAAAAAGTCTAAGTCTTATAGCATCGTCGCATACTCCTCGATATTTAAAAGTAGCACAAAGTTCTAGAAAACTAAGCAAGATGTAAGTTAGGATCTTCGATAGGTGAACCACTAAATTGATTGTTTTGTACCATTTGGATAATTGCGGGTTTAAGTTCAAATGAATTAGCAGCTACATCGTGGTTTTGAATAGTTAAATGAATTTCATCCGATGTAGGGTTGGCATAATCTCTTAATGGTCTTTGTTGGTTCATATTTTGAATTTCAGAATATTCGCCATTTTTGTTAAATTAATAATTTGTTTCTTTTGTTTTCTAATTCTTTTAATTGTACGCTCTAATTTAGAATCGTAAGGTATTAAATTTTCGTTTCCAAATTTGCGCATACAATTTCAGAATAGATATTTATTTATTTATTATGATTATTTTAAAATAGTCCGTTACTTTAGTAAATTTTTCTTACTTTCCCCGACAACGGCGCCAAAAACTTGACCCATAATTTTATATTATGATATTTTTAATTTAATTGCAACGACGCCAAAAACTTGACCCCGCTATTTATATGTTATAGAATTGTAATTGTTTATGTTGTGGATGCTACGCAAGTATACGTATCGTATCAAGTAATACAGGGCTCTAGTGGAGTCCTGGTTATCGATCCTACGTGGAAAGAGAAAATTAAATAACAACTAATTTAAAATAATAATAATAATTTTTAAAATAGTATACGAAAATTTGGACTTCTAAATTCGAGCGCAATAAAGTAAACTAAATATTTTAATTAGTGTAACTTAACTAAGTAGAAAATTAATACGTATTGAAAGTGCGGAAATTAAACTAATTGCTAAATAAGTCTTAACTATTCATAAAAAGTATCTTTCCCCTTGTTTAGAAATTTAAGTGATTAATGAATTTAAATAGATAATTTTAAGGTATTGTGACAAATAGGAGCATTCCTATTCTTTACCCTTTGGTCCAGGTGTAAAGAATATTGACTAATCCTATGTTTGATTACTGAATCTGCGTGCTAGGTCGGGAGGATACCGACCGCCACTTCGTAGCTCCCACGTTCCCTCGCCCGAGGGCTAACATCTACACTTCAGCTCTCAAACAATAGGACCGAATTGAATATTTTAGTCCGTCACACTAAAATACTCAATTCTACGTCCAAGTGATATTATTTCCCTATTTATTTGCACCCTCCTTCCAAGGCTTTTGAATTCCCCGAATATCGATGTAATTTTTACTATAGTTGATAACCAACATATTTTAACAATTCAAATGGCCAGCTTGAAAGTAAATTAAGTTTTAAGTAAAAATTATCACAATTTATTAATATATATAAGTATCTCTATTTTAATTTCATCAAGTCACTTAATTTCATAAACAGGGAGAAAGACTAATAAACTACTCGTAATGCATGGGAACTAAACTAAGCATGGATTTCATTTAAAGTTAAAAACAATAAATACAAATACTTACCTCGATTTATCCCCAAACGTACTCTCGTAGTTCCTTCGACTCTTCCTTCCAAGTACAAGACGACTCACTAATTACTCACTAAACTTACTAAAAGACTCACTAAAGACACACTACCGCACACAAATTACACTTGAACTCACAAAGACTAAAAGATTGCACTTAGAACACAAAAGACTGCACAAAACTAACTCACAAAAGACTGATTTTCGGCCTCTATATATAGAGGTGAGCAAAGGACCAAGAGGTGTGTAAGCATCTCTTCAAAAAGTGTCCAGGTTCAATGTATCTGTGCCATTTGAACTACCTCGCCGTCGGCGACGAACTACCTCGCTGTCGGCGAGGCTTCTGAAGATCTTCAAACCGCTCTATCTCGCCGTCGGCGAGCTCGGGCTCGCTGTCGGCGAGACAGATTATAAATCCTTCGAAATGTCTCCTCGTAACCTCGCCGTCGGCGGGCTCGATCTCGCCGTCGGCGACTCGAAGACTAAATTGCATGATTTTGCTCCAAATTCGCTCCTTTTTTATGATTTTTGCTTTTATCACCTAAATTATTCATTCCTGCAATAAAATAAAGAAAATACCCTTCTTTAAAGTGCAATTTCATCAAAAATAGGTATGAATTTCTTAATAAATTTTTTAGCGATCAGTATACCTTGACGTCAAAGAAGAAAGTAAGGCGCACAGATTCCTCGATCCACCACACCGAAAAATCTTTGTGAGCAGAGACGCAGTGTTTGAAGTGGAGAAGAAGTGGGAATGGTGCAACGATGATGACGAGCACATACAAAATTATGTGGAGTTTGGAACGTCACAAGATGACAGAGAAGTAGTGGACTAGACTTCGCCAAACCACTCGACCTCGCCAATAACACCAGTAGTCACGCCGAACTCTCAACGACAATAAGAGACCTCATGAAGATCCACAACTGAAGATACTCCCAATAAATTATGCTCACTTGCCGAGATCTATGCAGAGGCACCTCTAGTAGAGATGGATCTTGATGAGCTGTTGTTGCTCACTACCGATGAGCCAACAACATATCACGAGGCAACAACCGAGGACGCATGGAATGAGGCCATGCAGAAAGAGCTCGAGTTCATTGATAAAGAGCCCGGTGTTTCATGGACGCAGCAAGCACACCGACACTCGATTCCACTTTATTTGCGAGTGTGTCGAGAATCGACAGATCATCGTGGAATTTGTAAGCATCGGAGAGCAACGTGCGGATATTCTCACCAAGGCTCTAGCAAGAGTCAAATTCGCGAAAATGTGAGGGATGCTTTTGTGAATCTAATCTTGAATTGGTCAAAATAAATTGATGAGCAAAAAAGGAAGCTACATAATTAGTGAAATAAATATAGGCTTGAATTGATTACACAATTAATGGAATAAATATATGCTCTATAATAGACATGAATTAACTATACAATTAGTGGAATAAATATAGGTTTATAATAGACATGAATTGATGACACTTAATGTCTGTGACTATTGTGTACGTTTTTTTTTTATTACGTTATGCATTGGTTAGTATAAATAAGTTGTTATGTTACAATGTAAAAGCACTCTCTTAAGACCTGTATTATTCCTTCTTCAAATAATAGAAAAAGTTTCTGAAAATCTATTCTCATTATTTCTTTTAAATTTGTTCTTCAGCGATCCATTAACTTGGAACCAACATTGCAGAGTTTAACAGGCCCTTTTCACAGGAGCGAGCATTAGTGAGTGCTTTCCTCGCCTTTTCTTCTCTGTTGCAATTTTCTTGGCTTGATTTCTTGGAATTTTTTTCTCTTCTCTGTAAATTTCTAATTTTCTATTATGAAAGTTCTTTCTTTTTTTTTCCTCGCGTCTCTTCTTTCATATTTACGAAGTTGACCGTTCTATTACCTATTACAGGATGGCTGTTTCCAAAGGGAGGAAAGTTTTGGGTGGTTGAATAGTAAATTTCAAAGTTAAGTGGTGAGGTTGTAATGTTTGTGGTGTTATGATGTAAATTTTTCTATATAAATTTTAAGTGAGAATATTCTAATTAAATATTATTATTTTATGATTTTTAAATTATAAAAAAAAAATTCTGTATGTGAATATTCATGCCAATCTCAAGAGATCATGGAGATCGAATAGCAGCACAGACCTCCAGTCCACTCCACCACCACCACCTCTTCTGAACCGACCAAATCCATAAAACCCAAAAGCCTCCTCCTTCTCCTCCACTTCAACATCCTCCACCTCCTCATCGGCGGCAGCGGCAGCCCCCTCATCATTCGCACCTACTTCCTCCACGGCGGAACCCGCAAATGGTTCACCTCTTTCCTCCAAACCTCCAGCTTCCCTTCCCCCCTCTTCTTCTCCTTCCTCTGCTCTCCCCGCCGCCCTTCTTCCTCAGCTCCGATTTCCTCCTCCTATGTTCCTCCACCATCAGCCTCCTAATCGGAATCGACAACTTATTCTGCTCCTACGGCATATAAGGGTGGAAACGAACCGAACACGAACGAACAGAGCTTATGTTCGTATTCGGTTCGTTTGAAATTTAATTTGTTTGAAATAAATTAGTGTTTGAAATTATTCGTGAAGCCACTGTTCGTGTTCGTTTCTTAACGAACGAGTCGAACACGAGCTGTTCGTGAACGACGAGTCAGTTTGACAGTCCTAATATTAATATATATAAATAATATATATATTAATTATATAACTTATATATATAATATCTATATTAGTATATTACTAATATAGTATATTAATATATATATTATTAATAATTTATTATATATTATAATATATAAAATTTAATTTTTGAAAATATCATAAATTTTTTATATATAATTATTTTAAATTATTTTATATTTCTAACAATAATGATTTGAACACAAACGAACGCAACATGGTTCGTGTTTGCTTCGTTTAAATTACCGAATGAAAAAAAATTGTTTGTGTTTGTCTCTTTTACTTATCGAACGAATCGAACACGAACTCATTAACGAACAGAACACGAACGGTTCGCGAACAACGAGCTTTTTTGACAGCCCTAACGACATATCTTACCTCCCCGTCTCTACTTTCTCTCTCCTTGTCTCCACCCAACTAGCCTTCACCGCCGTCTTCACCTTCTTCGATGTTAAGCAAAAGTTCAAAGCTTCGTCAATAAACGCAGTGGCTTTACTGGCGTTTAGTGCGGTGGTGCTCGGCGTGCACACTAATGGCGATCGACTGGAAGGAGAATCGAATGTCAAGTACTACTGGGTTTGTTATGACGCTCACCGCAGCAGTGTTGTATGGGCTGGCGATGCCATTGGTGGAGCTCATGTATGTTAAGTCTAAGATGAATATCAATTATATGTTGGTGATGGAGATACATGTGGTGATTGGGCTCGTCACAACCACTTTCTGTGTGGTAGGAATGATGGTCAATAAGGACTTTCAGATGTTCTTTCCCTACTCTTTAGTGTATATATATATATTTAGGTATAGTTTATATACTAGATAAGGGACAGATGCTATAGCGGAATTGAGCGAGCTAGCATACTGGAACTCGTGAGTGGAGTGAAGCGGAAGCATCAGTCCAATCGGGAGAGTTTCGTTAAGTGGGTTGGGGGTATGAGGGCAACGGCTCTGCGGTACGATACAGGGGTAACTTTGTAATTACATACACCTACGTTATATATGTGGTATTATAACCCTATAATTCTGTCTTGTAATCTTTTTCTGAAAGTGAAAAGAAAGCGGCGGCCTAAATTTCTCAATATATATATATATATATATATATATATATATATATATATATATAAAAGCCCTAAACATCAATTTTTACATAAAAATGCCATCGGCTATCTATATCTATATGAAGGGTTGTATTTATTTTAAAAGTTAAAAATAGTGATATATTTTATTTGATGTAAAATTTTTGGGTGATATAAATATAATAAAAAAAATTAGGTTTTAAATTTGTAAATACATATCAATTGGGTGTTATTATTACAATTCTTTCAAATCCCAATAGCTGAAGATATTGATGCAACGGAGTCTATTTTTGCTTCATGCGCCTCACTGCATATAATCATGGTAGAATAAAAGACATCATGGCGAAGATAATCATTGTTCATGAGTATACCTATGGTTTAACATTCTAATGAAATCAAAGGACGAAAATTATAAAAAAATTTTAAGATTTTTTATCAAATGACGAGTGCATAAAAGTATATGAAGTTCAGAATAAAAAGCTAAAAAATAAAAACATGAAATTAGTCGAAGAAGTCTCACTTACTAAGTGATTGTTGGACATCAAGCAAAATTATTGATTATAAATGTCTTATTGTGCATTACATTAGTTTTGATTGGAAATTATATTTCAACATAATTAGTTTCAATGATTTAGATCCTCCATATAGTGGATCTGTGATTTCTGAAGTAATTTCTGAAAGTTTGCTACAATGGGGTCTTCATAATAAAATTAGTACTATTACTTTGGATAATGCATCGTCATATGATGTGAGAAATAGAAAATTTGAAGGGATTGTTTACTAGAAAGTCTGATTTTCTCGTTATGAGAAATTTTTTTAATTGTTATGATTTTCTCTTTATTGTTATGATTATGAATTGTACTTTTTATGAATTTAACTTTTTCAGGATTAATTATGAATTGAAACACTTATAGAGTAAGTATGTAATTTTAGGTCAATGTGGGGAAGATATATGCAAATTTAATGCTATATACTTGTTTCATTTCGTCAATAGTTTGTCCGTTATTGTATTCCTGCAGTATTTTGAGCTGGTTCGAGCAGTATTTCGAGCCAGATCAAATTGTGTTTCGAGCTGAGTCGATCCAGCTCACAAGCCAAAAATTACATTCGAGCCGGCTCAATTACAATTTGAGCTGGCTTGAAAATCCTTCAGTTTTGAGACAAATCGGAACAAAACTTATTAGAATCGATCCACAAGCAGGTTTCGATCCAGCTAAAAAAATTTCGATCCAATTTTGAGCCGGCTCTAGATCTGATCGAAATCAAATCGTTCACAGCCCTACAAACCTTCACAAAGAAGGCGAACTGCGGCTTAATTTAATTGATATGGATAGCATAATAATAATAATAAGAAAAGTTTACCCCATATCATATAATTTTATGTATTTACATATCTAAAATCAAAATTTTGGTAATTGCACTTAAGTTGGTTTTATAAACTTATTCAAGCAAATATGTATTTTACTTTCAAAAATATCAAAAATATAGTAATGTTAATATTTTTAATGAGACGTTAAAAAATTGAGTTATATACCTTTATTTATGAACGTTTAGGTGTTAGATATGTAAATACATAATAAATTTATGGTATGCAAGTAAATGCCCATAATAATAATAATAATAATAATAATACTGAATTCGTGTGGATGATATACATATACAGGGATTGATCATTATCTAGTGATTAGAAAAGTATACTTTATTTCATATCTAGTAATTTTTTTAATAATTTAATTGAAATAAATTATCTATTGTTGATATTTTTGCGATATTTTGATTACTCTAATTTTTATCAGTCTAATGGTCAAATAGCAACTCTATATTTTTCTTAAACCCAAAATATCTTGCAAGTATGATTTATTTTATATCCAGTAAATTTTTTTATAATTTAATTAAAATAAATTATCTATTATTGAAATTTTTTTCCCAATTTGGATTATTCTAATTTTTATGAGCCAAACTGGGCATAGGTTAAGGGTTCATTTGGGTGGGCGCGGCCATTTATTGAAGCTAAAATAAAAAGTTCGTTGTTCGGTTTGAAGATTCACGGCCCAGCCTCTACGAAGAGGAGAAAAAGCGGGCCGCGGGATTAACCCTATGACTCCGCTTTCGCGCGATACATTTACCCTTTACACTGCATTCTTTCTCTTCTAACCTAGCTGCTTCCCCACTGTCTCTCTCGTGAATTGAAAAATTGAAGTAAAGGTTTAAACTCCTTATTCAAAATTATATAAGTAATATCACAAGATGAACAAAACATCATTATTTTAAATATTATTTAATTACAATATTTTAGAAAAAACATATTTATTACATATACGCTACCTAATTAACATATTAGTCTATTCAGTATATATACATATCAATTACTTAAATTTATTCTATAATAATGATTACTTTCGTATATTTATAAATATTAATCAATTTCATATATAAACATAAAAATTTTAAACGAGTTTCTGAGGAGCGAGAATGATTATTTCTCACGAAAGCAATTGCCTTACTGATTGTTTTTACGTAAGTCTGCACTGAAACAAGTATATCGAGCACTGTAACTTTTACGAGACAGGATAATTTGCAATTAAAAAGCTAAAAAGCAGTAGTTTTGTCAAACAGACACTTAAATTGAGCATTAAATTATAACATGTAAAATGTAAGATGTGCTTAATTTCAATATTTGACGCTTAAACATAGCAAAATAATAATTTCAGTGCAAGACTGCAGAAGCAAGTAATTGTTGAAAAAAGAAAATTAATATACATAGTTCAACAAAATTCTGTCTTTTACAATTATATCATTCAAATATTGCATATCACATCAAATATATTCTTTTTTAACTCTTAAGAAAGTCAAAAACACCTTTTAATGCACAAATAAGATGACATGTATACAAACACATAAAAATTTAGAGGTTTGAATGTAAATCTTTCAATATAAGAAATTAACAAAATATAGAATTATGGGTGTTAACGAGCTTATGAGCTCGGGCTCCACCTCGTCCCAGCTTCTGCTCGTTGGCTCATTAGTCAATTTGATTAGTTTACAACCGTTCATATTACTGTATTTTTTGATGAACTGAACCGCTAATCATTTTAATACATTTTCTGGTGAGCTGCCATTGCATCCTCCATCTTCGGCTTCAACCTTGCAAGCCGGTTCGTGTGTCTGCTGGTATGACTACAAATCAAGCTCGAGCTCGACTCATTTAGACCCCCAAATAGAACTCATAGGAGAGTAAATTGGGAATAAAGGCATTTCATTATCAGTTTATTTAAATATATAAAAAAAGAAGTCAGAAGGTTTAAGAAATTATACTAAACTATGAAGAAAATTCCTAGAAGATTTGGTCACATACGTTCACGAAGAAGACGAAACTGCAGTCAACAATTACAAGAAATAATTTACATCATACAATACAATTTTTATGTATTTACAGATCACACCATACAAATTTTATGCATTTACAGATCTAAAATTAAAATTATTCATACCTTTGCGTCATAAAGCTAAACAACAAAAAATATTAATATTAATGACACACCACCAACAAATTTTCATCATTCAGCACGAATCTCGAGGCAATACTTTGAATAAGAAACATTCAAATCTCGATAAAGAGTCATCAAGAGCTCTGATTTCAATGAACTTATAGTCAAACTAATCGGCTCGATAAGACGAACCTAATGATTCAAAAACTAATCCAATCCGAGTCAAATCAAGATCAGATCAAGTCATTAATCCATTCTTGCAAGATTTTCGAACACATTTAGGAGGTCAAAAAAATGTCGACACTAGCAAGCCTATACTCAAATCGAGCGTCTCGACAAGACGAATCCAACGAACTCAAGATCACTCAATTCCGACATCGTTAAGACCATCAAATGTCCCAAAAACGTCGTTTGATCAAGGAAACCCATTGGACTATCCGATTAAAATGATTGCATTAATCGCTCCCAAAACTTTATAAATAGACCTCCACCCCTCACATGAGAGGGGAGAAGCCTAGAGAGAGCACAAGCACTGCGAGAGAAGTTCGCAGCTCAAGTATCACCGCCACCGCCGTCGACCAATACATCGACATCGTCACCACGCCGATCTTCGTCGCTCAACCACCACCGATCTCCGTTGTCGACCACCGTCGTCCTCCGTGGACAAGTGTTTACCGTCGTCGACCACCGTAGACCTTTATTGACCTCCATCAATCGGCGTCGACTACCGCTAAACACCATCATCAATCACCGCCAACTAGACGCTGTCAATCCACAATGTAATTTGAAGAATATAATTACTCTTTCCCATTTGTGGGACAAGAGATTTTATAATCATCAATCAATAGTAGATTTTCGCAACTAGACCAGACCCGCGGTTTTTCCCTTTACACATTTTTCACATAAAAACTTCTAGAGTCGTCACCGCTTATTTACTTTTTACATACGTGTATGTTGCGATTGCAAATGCAATGCTTAATAAAATAATTAATTACTCTGCCGCCATAAATTTTCTAGCACTCATCAATTAATATTTTTTTATATGATGTTAAAAATTTGAAGAGATATAAATTTAAATATATTAAATATTAACGTTTAAGTCTTAGATATGTAAATACACAAAAGTTATGTGATATATATATATAAAAAGAAAGGGATTTGTCATTATACGGAGAAAAATAAGAAAACGAGCTAAAATAAATATCTCCCGCCGGGACGTCCAATTCTCACGTAACTCAACACGCCACTCATAAGGCGAGTCAACAAAACCTTACGGCAGTAACCGAATGTTTTTTTTAACAGAATATTTTAATAAGTGATTTATTTTATATCTCGTGATTTTTTTTAATAATTTTATTGGCATAAGTTATCTATTATTGAAATTTCTTGCGTGTGATAGAGTATTCTAATTTTTAAAAGTCTAATGAGCAAGAAAAGTTCGTCCGGATGACATGCGAACGTCCGGACAGCCAACCTCCGGGCACTATATCGTCATACATTTCGGCGGCAGACGATGTGACGCCCTATTGTTTGCCGTTCGGACATCCGTACGTCCGGACTGAAGACATCCGCACAGAAATTTATTTCCTAATGACCATAGGTTAAAATAGCAGAAAAAGATTTTTTTAAAATTCATATGCTGTAGCTTACCCATTCAGAATCATAATAAACAGTTAATTGCATAAACTCAGAATTCATGGCTTAAAAAAAGTGTAATTCCATTGTTGTATTGCAGTATTAATTAATGATATATCAAAAATAAAATAAAATAAAATTGTGTATATTTAGGTTTTTTTTGGGATAATTTTCTGCTTGCTTTGCTTTTCAGATAACAATCACGATTCTATTTAGGGATTGATTTCTTGCTTTTTTTTAGAAATTTTTATGATAGAAAGTTATTCTTTTCATCCGGAGCAGTTAAAATATAGTGACTAACAAAAAGCTGTAGTCTAATTTTTAGAAAATAAATAAATTTGTAATATCTACCGTAATTTTTTGAAAAACAGCTTTAAAGCTGCTCTTTCAAACAACTACGGATGCCCCCAGACTCTTAATTAAAAATTTGATTTGAGCCGAGTGGTAATATATTTTAACTTTTCTCATCATAATTTATTCAGTAAAAAAGTAAGAACTAGAAGCAATTATTCTTGAAGTTATTGAATAACTATTGAATTAATTATAATTCAAATTTTAATTGATTATTTATATTATATATATATATATATATATATATATATATATATATATATATATATATATATATATATATATATATAAACAAATTTAAGATTTGCTTTATTCTATTTGGCATGGAACTTGTTAGTGGTCCATAACATTATAAATACATAGAAAGCAACCTTTGGATTTCCTTTAAAAAAATAAAATAAAATAAAAAAGAAGCCCTTTGGATTTTCTGTTCACATTAAACATTAAAGATTGGAGTGATATGCATTTAAATAGAATGTTTAGGTGTTAGGTATGTAAATACATAAAAATTGTGTGGTATGTATGTAAATTCTCCTTTTTATAAATATTTGAAACACATAAAAGATATATTAAGTATTTTTAAAATATAAGATGATTTAGTTAAAAAAGAAAAAAAAATGCAATTTTTAAATACATTTACTTATGCATTAAAGGGTGTATTTTACTTTTTTTTTTTAAGTTTAAATAGTAATTTTTTTATGCGATGTGAAAATTTTAAGTGGTATAAATATAAAAAGTAAAATGTAATTGTTAGATACATAAACACATGAGTTGGGTTTTATGTGTGCAAATTTTCACGCTCCCAATAAAGCTCTCGAGAGAGGTGGGTAGCCCATGACTTATATACTGCTTTTCGGCCCTACACTTAGCCGATGTGGGACTAAATATCACTGACATTCTCCTCCACCCAATCACGTGACGCCCTCGTCACAGATTGGCTCCATCGAGGGCCCTACACCGTAAAGATTCCCACACGCGACAGGCAGTACCCGCTTTGATACCACTTGTCACACTCCCAAAAGAGCTTCTAATAGAGGTGGGTAGCCCAGGACTTATATACTATTTTTCAGCTCTACACCTAGCCGATGTGGGACTAAATGTCCCTGATAAAATGCCCTTAAAATTTTATAGTTAGAGGTTTTATAATAAATCATAATAGTGTAAACATTATAATAAAATAAATACGGCCCGACACTTGGATGATGATGAGACCAAAAAAAGCCATCACCAATAACTATTGTTTGTTAATATTGACTTAGTTAAGGGCTTGTTCTTAATTAGGATTAATGGATTGTAAAGATACTCATTGGGCTTTTTCAACTGTAATGAATGAAGATAAGAAAAAAAAAAGAGGTCAAAGGGACTAATAACAATTTTATTGTGTTTATTAGATATGATGTTGACTTAATACATGTTTTTGAGAAGATAACCAAGAAAAATTTATAGCCCAAGTTGGAGTCAATATTTTTGATAAAAAAAACTTAGCAAAATTTATAAGATATATAATTATATTTATCACACTTGCTGAAAAGATTTGTCGATTAAGTCACATTTAAAAGACTTTTGCTTCTCTTATCAATCAACGCTTCTGGAGCAACCATCTACAACACTCAAAATAGACTACTACCTCCATAACAATCAGTAATAACCATTGCAACTTGATGTCACCAAAAAATATAGCCAGATTATAGTTATACAGCTTTGTAACTCTATCTTCTCTAATTTAGCAGAAGATGAACATGTGTATTCATCATTCATAGTGAATTATTTTAATCGAACTAGGCCCTGTGATTTTTTCCTCTTTCAAGGGTTTTCCACGTGAAAAGTAGAAGTGTCTCATCATGCTTACTTCTCTTCTTTTATCTGTGTGTGCTGAATTCTCGTGCAACGCTAAGATGATAATTCATTATTCTACTGCCACAAATTTTCTAGCATGCATGAGGACTAAATATATGAGCTTTCATCGACATCACAAGCTTTTGCATGTGTAAATCTTTATGTAATTATTAATCCGTTTTGTTGCACTCCTTTTGCATGTGATGCAGACCATCCACTAACCCTGATCAGTTTTTTTCTGCACCAAGCTAACAGAGTAGCAGTTGAACAAAGAAAAACATTACATAGTTATTACTCAGAGCAATTAAAGAAAGGTACGAAGTGCAGAAATGACAAGAAAAAAAAAATAGTGGTTATTAATTTCATTTTTTCATATATTTTCATTGTCTGCTTTAATTTTATTGTTCATTAAAAAATAAGGGGAAAAAAATGTGTGAACTATGACCCTTTGGCTGGAGGAAAATCCCACACCACTTAAAACTTTGTTTTTATTATAAATACAAAACACAAATAACAAAAGTTTGGTTCTGTTACGTATGGCTCATATAGCTGAAATTTAGAGTCTCTTGGAATAAAGAGGTGTGTCTCCTGGTGAAAAGAAACGTCTCTTGGAATTTAGCGGGTTGGGGGAGCTAGGGCGTTTTAGTAATTTATTTGTGTGAGTTTTATTTATAAATAGATGTGTAATCCTATGAGTATGCGAACCAAACTTGTAACTCCTCTGAAATAGTGAATTCACCGCTCTGCTACCGAGGATGTATGCATCTTTGCCGAACCTCGTAAATCTCTATGTTCTTCTTCTGGATTTGCATTTTGTTCGCCCTAAATTGCACAACAAATGGTATCAGAGCAAAGTTCGAGGGCATAAACGTGATCGATGCAAAAAAGAAAAAAAGAAAAAAGATTTTGAGATTTGGTTTGCGACAGATGAGAGAGTTCGGTTACGGCGCCGCACAAGGAATTCTGGATCCGAACAGGAGCAGTTAGGAAGGAGGAGGAATTCCAGAGCAAGAGAATTTTTAATTCCACCACTACTCCTAGGTGTGGTCTGTGCTTGGCGATTCAGACAGAAGCAGGTTCGGGTTGCATGTGCATTTGAGCGGCGGTTGGGCAGACTCGCCGGTGGAGTTCACGGCGAGGTTCGGTGATCAAGGTGGAGCAGTTCGATCGCGGTGTGCGGCATAGGACAGAAGATCTCCAGCGATTCGCGGCAGGTGGTCTTCGTTCGACTCTTCAGCGAACAGGCGAGCAGGTTCGGCTCAGCGCAGTTCGCGGCGGGGAGTTCGTGGCGGAGGTTCGTCGCAGAGCCAACGGAGCATTCGCGAGTCGCCGAAGGATCCAGGCAATTGAGTTCGCGACATCGTTCAACAGAGGATTTCGCGAGCTGCAGGAATTCACC
Organism: Papilionanthe hookeriana x Papilionanthe teres; assembly: GCA_022702705.1. Lineage (NCBI taxonomy): Eukaryota > Viridiplantae > Streptophyta > Magnoliopsida > Asparagales > Orchidaceae > Papilionanthe > Papilionanthe hookeriana x Papilionanthe teres. The sequence continues at coordinate 51,867,836 of CM040426.1, read as the reverse complement.
GCAGATACAAGCTGCACGCAACAGCTCGCGAAGGAGATAGTTGGCGGAGCAGTTCGCGGCCCGGGGAAGAGAAAGGATCGGCGAGCATCTGGGGTTCTCTACGATAGGCGAGAAGACAAATTCCTTCGCACAGGAGAAGCGTCCGTAGACCATTGGCAGATCGTGTGAGGAGGCGGAGCTTGGACAGGGTTGAAAAGGAAAGAATCAGGAATACTCCCTGATAAGGAAATTTTGGTTGAGAATTAACGGAAATACCATCATTGATTCCTTTCCCTTCCTGTGCTGGGCCGCCTGATTAATCCATTTGGAAGGAAATTAATTAAGTAAAATGCTTAATTAAGAAAATACTTAATTAAGGGTTTAGTTAATGGAATTCAATTCCGGAGAAATGTACAAGCAACAGGCGAGAAAATTTGCTGGCAGAGGAAAACCTTGATTAAGGAAAGTATTTAATCAAGGCTTAATTAAGGTAACTGATTAAGGCTTAATTAAGGGAAGGTTAATTCCAAGCGTTGGAAGGAAAGTTCTGAAGCGGAGGAAAAAGGAAAAATTTCTCAATCACAAAAATTGCTGAGGAAGGCAAGCTCGGCAAAGGAAATCTTAAACAGGAAATTGATAATTTCTGATTAGAAAATTATCTGCTGGAAGGAAAGATTCTAGGGAAATATTAATCAAGAAATTAATTTTAGAAATTAATTTTTGCTTGAAAGAAAGATTTCGGGACAAGAAAGATTCCGGGGCAAGAAAGATTCTGAGCAAGAAATTTTATAGTTTCAGCATTTTGGCAACCGAGCCGAAGAGTTCGGTGAGGGAAGCATTTGAGAATCGCAATTGGCTCGCAGGAACAGATTGGAGGAACACTTCGGCATTTCGATCGAGAGCGGAGAGCAGGAACAGTTCAGCGAATACAACAGGCTTCCACAAGTTCCGCGCGAGCAGAGGAGGCGGAGCAGGCGCGACAGTTCGCTGTTTGATGAGATACTGTTTCGCGGTTTGGTGATGTACAGCTTAGCGGTTTGGCGAGGTACAGTTTCGCGGTTTTGCGAGGTACATTTTATCGCATGACGATTTGCGACAGGTGGAGTCAGTGATTCGCCAGTTTGTCGCATGATGATTTGCAACATGTGGAGTCAGTGAAATTTGTCAGTTTGTCGCATGAAGATTTGCGACATGTGGAGCCAGCGAAATTCATCAGTTTGTCACATGAGAATTTTCGACATGTGGACCCAGCGAAATTCATTGTTGCATGAGAATTTGCGACAAGTGGAGTCAGCGAAATTCGTCAGTTTGTCGCATGAGGATTTGCGACAAGTGGAGCCAGAAAATTCGTCAGTTTGTCGCATGAGCATTTGCGACAGGTCGAGTTTGGTTCCAGTGAATAGAAACCATGTTTTGCGAATAGTGTAGTTCAGATGGGAGTAGTTCGAATGGGAAGCAGTCCGCAGAAGCAGTTCAGCGGCGGAGCGGTTCTCAAGACACGACAGTTCATGCGAAACAGGTGGAGCGGCGGCGGTTGCTGCAGTTCTTCGAGTCATGACAGTTCGTAGGGGAGTGCTTCTGGTTCGCAAGGGGTGTCGTGACGATTCGTGATTGCTTGCGGGAAGACGTTCGATGAGGTGGAGTTCGTGACCAGGAAAGGAGGCTGTCTCGTGGTTTGTCAGTTTCACAGAGGAGAGGAGTTCGCGTGCTTTTATCGCGAACAAGAGCCTTGTTTTGCCAACAGTGGAGTTCGATCAACGAAATTCGCCAGTTTGTCGCATGAAGATTTGCGACAGGTGGAGTTTGGCATAATGCAGGAAGCGAGCAGTCGTGAGTATTCGCGAACAGGGGTTTCGTGGAAGTATTCCGCGAATAGGCGCGAAAGGAGTCGGAGCTTGCGAGACAGCAGTAGACCGAGGTGCTGGTGTGAACAAGATATGTGTTGTAATTGGCATGGTTGACCAACCCACTATGGTGTAAGAAACTCCATGAAACATTTCTCCTAAGGGGCTGGATATTCGCCAAGGTGGAGATTTGTTAGGTATGGCTCATATTCCTGGTGATGCATTTCTCCTAAGGGGCTAGATATTCGCTAAGGTGGAGATTTGTTAGGTATGACTCATATACCGGGTGATGCATTTCTCTTAAGGAGCTGGATATTCGCCAAGGTGGAGATTTGTTAGGTATGGCTCATATAACCGAAATTTGAAGTCTCTTGGAATAAAGATGTGTGTCTCCTAGTGAAAAGGAGTGTCTCTTGGAATTTAGCGGGTTGGGGGAGCGAGAGCGTTTTAGTAATTTATTTTTGTGGGTTTTATCTATAAATAGATGTGTAACCCTATGAGTATGCGAACCGAACTTGTAACTCCTCTGAAATAGTGAATTCATCGCTCTGCTCCTGAGGATATAGACATTTTTGTCGAACCTCGTAAATCTCTGTGTTCTTCTTCTGGATTTGCATTTTGTTCGCCTTAAATTGCACAACAAGTTCATATATAAATACCACTAAAAGCTTCAAATTTAACATCTTCAACCCCAAACTTCAATATTTACGATTCAAGCGCTCGAAACTTCTATCCCTTTCAAAACAATCGATCCATGATAGATCGGTAGCCTCTGTAGATCGCTCGTGGATGTCATACGCCACCTGTATGTTTTTCCCACAAACACCAACCTTTTCACTATCAAAATAGGGTTAACTAACCTCTTTTGCAGAGGCGGAACCATCCCCTCTTTTGAGGGTGGGCAAATTGTCTTCTAGACCCAACAAAGGTGGGTCTAGGGGAACAAAGGGCAAAATAATATTTAAAATTGATAATTCATAAGGGAGAAAATTAATATTTCATGAGTGATAAAAGACTTCCTGGGTCCGCCTGTGCCCTTTCATGTAATGAAACTTGTTTATATTGCACAAAAAATAGAGATTTATATTGACTTCTTTCGACTTCAAAAAAAATAGAAGAATTGCAGAGTTTTTGAGTTTTCTAGCCCGTTTGTCTAGAAGAGAGCATTAGTGAGTCTTTTACTTGCCTTTTCCTCTCTCTTTCAATTATCTATACTTGATTTTGAGAGATTTTTTATTTCTTCTCTATAATTAATTTATAATTTTCTATTTTGCAAGTTTCTTCAATTTTTTTTTTTTACTTCTCATCTTTTCATCATAATTGTTCTGATAGTAAAAATGTTAAAATTTGTGAGAAATACTGCATATGACAATCACAGGCAACCAATAGTGACAATCGATCCGTCACAGTGTGATTGTTTGGTAAGAGGTGCAGATTTTGAATGATTGAATTTAAAATTTTAAAGCATGGATAGTGAGGATGTTATTTTAATATTTTGTGTGTTATAAATGTAGATTTCTATAAAGTTTTAATTGAGGATACTCTTTTAATATGATAATTAGTTTATATTTTTAAAATCATAAAAAAAAATTCAAAATCTGATTATCCACGCCATCTTAAGCTTAGAAAACCCCCAAAAAATCAATCTTCAACCATCTATCCTCCCAAGAAAATACTTCATCAAGAGACCATGGAGATTGAACAGCACCATACACCTCAAGTCAACTCCACCACCACCACCACCACCGCTGCCCCCACCACCACCACCTCCACTGAACCGACCAAATCCATAAAACCCAAACACCTCCTCTTCCTCCTGTTCAACATCCTCCTCCTTCTCATCGGCGCCAACGGCATCCCTCTCATCCTCCGCGTCTACTTCCTCCACGGCGGAAACCGCAAATGGTTCACCTCTTTCCTCCAAACCGCCGGCTTCCCTCTCCTCCTCCTCCCTCTTCTCTTCTCCTTTCTCCGCCCTCCCCGCCGCCACTTTTTCCTCATCTCCCCTTTCCTCCTCCTATGTTCCTCCTTCATCGGCCTCTTAACCGGAATCGTCAACTTATTCTACTCTTATGGCATATCTTACCTCCCCGTCTCCACTTCCTCTCTCCTCATCTCCACCCAACTCGCCTTCACCGCCGTCTTCGCCTACTTCCTAGTTAAGCAAAAGTTCAGAGCTTCGTCAATAAACGCGGTGGCATTACTGACGTTTAGTTCGGTGGTGCTTGGTGTGCACGCTAATGGCGATCGACCGGAAGGAGAATCGAATGGAAAGTACTATATGGGCTTTGTTATGACGCTCGCAGTGGCGGTGCTGTATGGGCTGGTGTTGCCATTGGTAGAGCTCATGTACGTTAAGTCTAAGATGAAGATCGGCTATACGTTGGTAATAGAGATACAGTTTGTGATTGGGCTCGTCGCCACAGCTTTCTGCGTCGTTGGGATGGCGGTCAACAAAGATTTTCAGGTGATCTCTCCTTACTCTTTAGTCTACTTTACATGTCCACCTCCATAATTTTAAACAGAAATTGATCAATTTATTTAGACTATATCTAAGAAATGTAAAATACAATTCATGTATATGAACTGACATGTAAGTGAAAATTAAAATTAAGGTTAAATATGTAAATAGATAGAAATTTAGTGGTACGTATGTGATTTTGAATATATATTTGAAGGTATAATTACATAATAAGGCGTAATTATATATTTCCTACATTTGTAAGGCACAAATTGCACTTTGACCGCGGATATTAATAACTATCCAAGCGTTGGCTGTCGGCCACAACGGCGAACTCGCTAAAACTAAAATTTACATAAATTGGTCCGCCTCTAATATACACATAAAAATATATCGTGATTTAAATATTATAAAGCTATACAAATAAATAATTATGAGAAAACAGATAATATAGTATTATGATGCAAAAATAATATTGATGCAAAATATTTTAAAGTTATTAAAGTAAAAAATTTTGAAATTATTAAACAGTATATTGATCAAAGTATTAAGAAGAAAAATAGAAGAAAGCATGAAAATGACATAAAAATCACAAAATATAAAAATTATTGTCATGCTTCTCGAGAGATTATTCCATTAGAACACCGGACGTAGATTTACGTCTAAAGTCCAGCAAACACTTTCCAACACGTGGTAAGTGGGCCCCACTGCAATTAGGATTATTTCATGAGCTACTTCATAGATAAAGTTAATTGCAGTGGGCCCCACGTGAGATAGGGATTTTAAAGTTAGATAAGGTTGATCTGACCAAATTATCATTTTAAAATTAAGATTATTTCATGAGCTACTCCATAGGTTAGGACCAAATTGTCCCTTAAAAGAGATTGAGTGTAACATAGTTGACCTGATTTTTTTTCTTGAACAATTCATTTTTAGAATGCATGCAATTCCCTTTAAAAAATTTATAAATATACCTTAATTCTATAAATTCAAGAGGAAATACAATAGAGCACTTTGATATATAGAATTTTGAATTTAAAAATCCCACATTATTAAGAGTCATCACTTGATCAATCAAGTCAACAATAAAAATGACTCTCGTTATTGCCTAATATTATCTCTTAGTGATAATCAGTGTTGACTTTCTACTGACTAATGCTTGGCATTAATCAATCATTAACATTCAATACTAACTTTTTTTGTTGCGGTTCTCCATTCTAATAACAAAATTAATCAAACAGATAATTGATTGTCATTTGATACCCAATGTCCCTTGCTAAGCAATCATTATATATCATATGTTAACCACTTATGGTGTTTAACTTCCGTCCTCTCTAATTGCAAAAGCGACAAAATAAGATTTTTTTGTAATAGTTTGACATTTGATATTATTAATTAGTTGTTATATAATGCTTATATAGATTACTTTTTGGGAAAACAATAATTAAATATATCACCAATTGTCACCTAATATATAACATTACAATTGATTGTCATCCAACTCCTACCAATATTCAGCGTCCATTAATCATTGACATTTTATATGCACCTTCTTAGCCATCAATCTCTCCACTTATGAACAAGAATATTTTCATAAACCACTAACCATCAGCCAACATCTAACATCCATAATCAATAGTCATATTACATTTATAAACTACATACCAATGTTTGATGTCACACTAATATCTAACATTCACAATAGACTATTCTTCGATTATGTTAATTAATGGCACCAATTGTTTGTCATTTAACTTATGCCTTTGCTATTCTCTCTTTTATAAAGACTGGCTGAAACAATCACTCGCTCTTACTTGATAACATCTCAAGTTGCCCACAACTCCTAACTTCATCATGGATGCTTACCCCACAATGCCCAATGTCTAGAATTTTTGTAGATGTTGAAAATTGGGTTTATTTTCTTGCAAATAAAGGATTCTTAGGCATTCAATTATGTAAATATTATATATTATAAGGTGATATTGGTATATAAGTCTTCCATATTTAATGAAACAACTATATAAATTCCTATATACCGCCAAAATAAGTTATCCACTTGTGGCAGGTACATATAACACCCAAATCCTATTTATTTACATATCTAACACCTAAAATTTCATTTTTACATTTGTACCACCATATCATATAAAAATACCATCAGTTTAGCTTTTAAGAAATGAAATATATCATTTTCGTATAGGTATGGTGGTATATATTAATATTTAGGTGTTAAATATGTAAATACATAGAAAGTGAGTGGTATCTATGTAACTCTTCCTATAAAGTTTTGCCCTAATATTAGGGCTGCATATTCAATGACATTGTAGTCAAACATTATGACTCACGTATTACATATCAAATGTACTTTAAGAATCCCAATTTGAATAAGCTCTACACGTTATTTAATTGTACATCAGCATGCCAAATTTCTACATTTTAAATAAACATTATCTCATTATATAAAATGCAATTTATAATAAAAATTTCTCTATTTAGATAATTTAAAAAAGACCACAGACTAAAGTAAGCGAATATATGAAATTTACATACATACCTCATATTTTTTATATATTTACATGTTTAACTGCTAAATCATTTGGTGTCATAAACATATATGAAACGGGATATTTTATTTTTAAAATTAAATAATAATAATATTTTTATGGGATATTAAAAGATTTTATACTATGCATGTAAATATGAAAGTTTAAACATTAGATAGGTAAATAAATATAAAATTTGTGTGCTGTGTTTATAAATATCATTTTTTTATTATAGCACGGTTATGTCTTAGCATGTTCTATTAAACAATGACTATATTGTGTGGTAGGACGACTTAACCATGCTAGAACTGAGGAAAAGTTATTGTATCAGGTGTCCTATGCAAAACTGCATATGACTCCAACCAGTGTTTGCTACATGTACAGACATGTCCGCCCATGTATTAAATTAAGCGTCAATCTGTACACGTGACAAACCCCTGATTGAAACCCTGATGCAAAATGGTATCAGGACTCCTGATACAAAACTAAGAAATTATTCTTTTTACAAATTTATTTTTTCAATGAAATTTCCATAGTTATATCACCAAAATCTTAAAATTTTCAAAAATAATACTACGATGCTTCTATTTATTTTAAGTAAAACAAACTTGTCAACTTTCATTTTATCAATTTATTGAATGTTGTACAATACATTTACAGGCCCTCTCGAGAGAAAGCCAGAATTATGGCCTCGGCCAAACCAAGTACTATTTAGTCGTCGTCTTCGTCGCCATCTTGTCACAGTTCTTCTTGTTAGGGTTGGTCGGCACAATAAACTACTCAACGGCGTTACTCGGCGGCGTCATTCTCGCCATCTGCATCCCCATTACCGAGGTGCTCGCCGTCTTCCTCTTCGACGAGAAGTTTGATGGCGAGAAAGGCATCGCTGTTGCTCTCTGCCTATGGGGCACGGCTTCCTACTTCTACGTTGAGTACAAATCTTACCGACGGAGCAAAAATGCGGCCATGAAAGCTAAGCTTCCAGTCTCACAGTCTCAGAGTGCCACGTTGAATTAGAGGGCACTTAACTAATTGAGTTATGTGCGATCTGTTTGAATTTTGATGAGTTTTATGCTAAATTATCATATGAAATGAGAATTTTGTTATGGTCAATTGTTTTTACCGGTAGCACCCCGGTCAATTTTTTCTTCCATGCATTACACTGTTCCTGCTTATTTACATATCTAACCCTATTAAACTTCCATATTCACATGCATGCTTCGTTTGTTAAATCTATATATGAAGAAAAGGGGGCGCACTTGACTTTTAATATGTAATAATAGTGTTAGTGAGTCATTAATCTGATTTTTTAGCTTGGAACTCAAATTAAAAATTATCTCGAATCTTGATTTCAACAATGTTATGGTCAAATCGAACTTCTTCATGGGACAGACACGATGATATCAAAATTAATTCAATCGGAATGAAATCAAGCTTGAATCAAGTCACTAAATCACTTTTGGAGGCTTTAGTGGTTAATTGGATGAAATCTAAATTTGAAGTATCTATTTGAAAATCGAGTGTTTCGATGAAAGAAAAATAACAAGCCTATAATGACCTAATTCTAAGTTCATTAAAGGAATCAGATCATCAAAAAAATCTCTTATAAATAAGGGGAGTATATCTGGTCTATTCAAGTAGGAAAGACACTGAAACATAGGCAGCAGATCACTTGTCTCGCTTTATGTTGAAAATTTATTCAGAATTCTTTAACGATATATGAGAACTTTCTCGGTAAGCAAGTACTTGTCATTTTCGAATCGAACATTCATTGGTATACTAACATAGTGAACAACATTGCTTGTGGTTATATACCTTTTGATATATCATAGAACCAAAAGAAGAAATTCAACTTTGATGCCGAATTTTACTTTTGGGACGAACACTACATGTTTAGATAGTGTAAGGATCAGATTATTAAGAGCGAGTATAAGTCAGTGTACTTGTCGTGGAAGGAGATCCCGATGGCCACTTGAGATCTTTGGTTTCAAGAGTTTAGGTATGTAACATCACAAATATCCTAAGTTGTAGTTTTTTTTTTCTATTTAATTTCACAAACAAACATAATTTCTATAATTTTATAGAAACAATTCTCTTTGTGCCTTGAGCATGAGTCACACATTCGGTGCAACTTTGAGCGCAAGGCCAGAAATCTCTTCCGGGCCATGTTTGACAATATTCAGAAATCACGACAGTGTCCTCTGTGGCTCAGAGAGAATTTTTTTGCCATGCTGCTTAGGGCCTGAAATTCCATAAACTACCACAAGAAGAGGGTGCAGGTATGACAGAACAAGAGGTCTAACTGTGGAGGCATGGCGCCCTCCAAGCACATTGGTGGGACGCTCCTACATACATAATACAAAAGGAGGCTAGTAAAATATCATTTATTCTTTAAATTTTTCTATAGTTCGAAGATGTATTCTAACTATTTCGTTATAGGGTTAGACTGTGAAAATGGGACGAGAGCCATCCGTTCTTGATGTGCATTAGCGCACTCTCAAGAGGTAGTCTAACCAGTCCTGGATTGATGACTGATCACATGCGACCTAGGTAATTCAAGAGCTAAACCAGTTTGATGTTAATACATGCTAGCTCTATTTGAATGCAACTACTTTTTGTATGAGAGATTCCAACAACTGATGGTGAGCCGATCCTAGGCATTGGGAGGTATTATAATTCGCGAGTGTGATCCTTCTGAGTATGACCCGTGAAGAGAGATTGTTGGAGGGAAGAAGAATGGTCGAGTCTACAGGCTTGGATCGTAGGGGTTTCCCTACGACACTTACCCCTCGACGAATACATCTACAACTTCTACCTCCATCACATAGAAATAGAAGGTCTCCAAGTGTGTTGCCGCATTCGCTGTCGAGATATAAACAACCTTCACTCAGATGAGGTCGGAGCTGAAGGTGAACATGGAGGTCAAGCTGAAGGCCGAGTAAGATTCGTTCAGACAACATATGAGGTAGTGTGGTAAGACAGCATTGTAAGAGGAAGAGGTAGAGGACAACATGGATGAGGAGATATAGGACAATGATTAGGGGCTATTTTATTTTTTTATGTTTAAGTGGTACATGTGAATATATATTTTTTCTGTGAGCACTGATGTATATATTTTAGATTAAATACATTTTATTTATTTTATTATTTGATTGGATAATTTACTGTTTGACTGACATTCTAGTTCTTTAAATACTTTGAATTATATATTAAACGTTGTGATAACAGATGTGAGAATGTAAGTACGAAAGATAGAATATGTTACTCTTTTGCTGAGGCTATAGGTATTTGATGGCTTACCTTTGATTTTCCGACTACTTTTAACATTTTCGTAGCTAAAACCGACGACTAGCTGATAGACTATATTACCGCCTAATCGACAAACAACGGCCTAAATGGTTCGTTTTAAAATGACAACCACAACAGTTCTTTGACATTACTTCCATCGGTTAACAAACCCGATGCATTAGCGACTCCTAACTAGCGGAATGCTCGCTTTAAAAAGTGACGACCGTGATACTTTTCTGACGTGTAAGCTCTTGCTATTACCGACAGTCTGATCATCAATTAAATGAATCGACGAAAACAAATAATTTGAAATTTATCAAAAAAGACGACGACAATAAATTTGTTGGTTACCCATCCGTAAGTTTATTTCTTCTAAATATCAGTCGGTTTTAAAACTACCGACAAGTTTTTTTGGTATGACCTCAAAACATTTGATAAACTGTTAGAAAAAAATATGAGTTCTTGTTTTTCTCATCAAAACTGACGGCATTTGCCATTGGAAAACGTCATTATTTCTCTAGTGTTGTTGGATCGATGCACATACTTATAAGCCGTAAGTTATTTGATTGATACACATAATTTTGTGATTAGCACCTGCATCACTTCAACGATTTTTGCAGCAATTACTGATAATAATTGGCAGTCATTGATCATCAAATAGTGCTCACAACAACTCTCAAATCTATTGAAGCATAGAATGTGAATCTATTTATAATTTTTTTGATAACATCTTGATTGTTTGAGTCAAATTTCTCAAATATCATCAAATGACCCTTTTTCTTTTACCATAAACTATTCTTTAAGAATTTAAGTATCTTAATGGCTATGACTCGTGTGATTTGGAGAATGTTTGACCTTTCAAATGATATTACAATGTTAACAATCATACTTTAGTGCTTATTCTTCTATCATTTAAACTCGAACCAATGCATTTTTGTTGTCTTCTTTTTTTTAAGAAAATAGAATTTTAATGATCTCAAATTTAATTTCAACATTTTTTTAATATAGATATCACATCAACATTTACACCTTATCAAACTTGTTCCAATCAAGTTATAAATGACATATCAAACTTGTTCCCATCAAATTAATTCGAACAATCTACACATCAGAAATTCAAATTAATTACTTTTAAATCAGTTAGAAGTTGAGTGATATTGCAGCAATTTTAAAATATTAAGTGTAGAAATGAGCTTTGATCTGCATCACATGCTTTTACTTGTGTAAATATCTAATATAATTATTAATCCCTTTTATTGCGCTCGTTTTGCATGTGGTACCGACGATTCACTATACACTGAGCAGTTTCTTAGCACCGAGCAATCAGAGTAGGTGAACTAAGAAAAACATTACATAATTATTACTCAGCTAGCAATTATAGAAAGGTACGAAATGATATATATATTTTTCTTATATTTTCTTTCTCTGCCTTAATTATATTGTCCATTAAAAGAAAAAAAAAAACACTGTGCGAACCATCACACTTTTGCCGCGTCGCAATACTTAACACCACTTAAAGTAGTCTTTGTTATAAACCCGAAAGGCCAATGATTAAGGTTTGGGGGTTTCTGCATGCATACCACCCAAATCTTCAAATATAACATTCTGAACCTTCAAACCTTAAATTGTACAATTCAAACACCAAAAAATTTCATCCATTCTGAAACAGCCATCCTGTTGTGCAATTTAGGGCGAACAAAGCGCAAATCCAGAAGAACACAAAGATTTAACGAGGTTCGGCAAAGATACCTACGTTCTCGGGAGCAGAGCGGCGAATTCACTATTTCAGAGGAGTTACAAGTTCGGTTCACATACCCATAGGGTTACACATCTATTTATAGATAAAACCTACGGATAAATCACTAAAACACCCTCGTTTCCCTCATCCCACTAAATTCCAAGAGATACTCCTTTTTACAATGAGACACGCCTATTTATTCCAAAAGACTCCAAATTTCCTGTATATGAGTCATACCTAACAAATCCCCACCTTGGCGAATATCTAACTCCTTAGGAGAAATGCATCACCCGATATATGAGTCATACCTAACAAATCTCCACCTAGGCGAATATCCAGCCCCTTAGGAGAAATGCTTCATGGAGTTTCTTACACCATAGTGGGTTGGTCAACCATGCCAATTACAACACTTATCCTGTTTGCACCAGCACATTCGTCGACTGCTGTCTCGAGAGCTTCGACTCCCTTCGTGCCTATTCATGGAATAACTCCCCGAAACCCTTGTTCGCGAATATTCACGGCTGCTCGCTTCCTGCATTTTACCGAACTCCACCTGTCGCAAATCCTCAAGCGACGAACTGGCGAATTTCGCTGGTCGAACACCTCTGTTGGCAAACGAGGCTCATGTTCGTGATAACATCACACGAACTCCTCTCCTCTGTGAAGCAGACAAACCACGCGACAACCTCCTTTCCTGGTCACGAACTTTACCTCGTCGAACATCTTACCGCAAGCAACTGCGAATAGTCGCGACACCCCCTGCGAACCAGAAGTACGCCCCTACGAATTGTCATGACTAGAAGAACTGCAAGAACCGCCGCTGCTCTACCTGTTCCGCGCGAGCTGTCGAGCCTTTGGAACCGCTTCGCAGCTAAACTGCTTCTGCGGACTGCTTCCCATCCGAACTGCTCACATCCGAACTGCACTGTTCGCAAACATGGTTCCTATTCACCGAAACCAAACTCCACCTGTTACAAAATCCTTATGCGACAAACTGACCAATTTATTAGCTCCACTTGTCGCAAATCCTCATGAGACAAACTAACGAATTTCGCTGACTCTACTTATCACAAATCCTCATGCGACAAACTGACGAATTTCGCTGGCTCCACCTGTCGCAAATCCTCATGCGAAAAACTGACAAATTTTGCTGGCTCCACATGTCGCAAATCCTCATGCGACAAAGACGAATTTCGTTGGCTCCACATGTCGCAAATTATCATGCGACAAACTGGTGAATCACTGACTCCACGTGTCGCAAATCCTCATACGACAAAATGTACATCGCCAAATCGTGAAACTGTACCTCGCCAAACCGTGAAACTGTACATCGCCAAACCGCGAAACTGTATCTCATCAAACAGCGAACTGTCGCGCCTGCTCCGCCTCCTCTGCTCGCGCGGAACTTGTGGAAGCCTGTTGTATTCGCCGAACTGTTCCTGCTCGCCGCTCTCGATCGAAATGCCGAAGTGTTCCTCCGATCTGTTCCTGCGAGCCAATTGCGATTGGCAAATGCTTCCCTCGCCGAACTCCTCGGCTCGGTTGCCAAAGTGCTGAAGCTAGAAAATTTTTTGCTCAGAATCTTTCCGGCCCCGAAATCTTTTTTGTCCTGAAATCTTTCATTCAAGCAAAAATTAATTTCTAAAATTAGTTTCTTGATTAATATTTCTCCGTAATCTTTCCTTCCAACAGATAATTTCCTAATAAGAAATTATTAATTTCCTGATTAAGATTTCCTTTGTCAACCTTGCCTTTCTGAGCAAATTTTTTGATTGAGAACCTTTCCTTTTTTCTCTGCTTCAGAACTTTCCTTCGAACGCTTGGAATTAACCTTCCCTTAATTAAGCCTTAATCAATTACCTTAATTAAGTCTTCCTTCCAGCGCTCCAACAGAAAATTAATCCTCCCTAATCACAAAAAAATTAATTTCTACAATCAGAAATTAATTAAGGAATTTGATTTCCCTTTGTCTTCCTTCTCCGCGTGCAGAAATCAGAGAATTTAGTTGCCTTTTTCCCCTTTGCAGGAATAGGAATTTTAAGCCTTGCCTTTCTGAGGTATCCAGAAAATCAATTTTCTTCTCCAAGAATAAGAAAATTGCCTTTCTTGCCTAATTTCTTTTCTTGCCTTCCTCCTTCGCGCGTCCACCAGAAAACCCAAAGGAATATTTCTTCTAGATTCCTTTCTTCTCCGCTGACCCTCTGCGCCGAAGCCAAGGGCCACCTGCATGCAAATCCACAGGTGAGTCCGCACAGCTCGCATATGCCGGAAACTACTACGACGGTTCCTTCGCAAAACTGTGCCTTTGGTGTTCCGCGCAAGTTTCAAGCCTATTCGAGATCCGCCGCAGAGCCGTTGTGCCTCCGCGAACTGCCAAAGCCTCCGAAGCCCTTCCTCTCTTCGGAATTCCTGCTTCGAACCTCCACATGCGAGGCATCCACACGTGCCTGGAACCGAACTCTTCTGCATGACACACCCGCGAACTACCGAACCTGCTCCTGTTCGGATCCGGAACCGAACTTACTCCTCTGCCACAAACCAAATCTCAAAATCTTCTTCTTCCCTGCGTTGATCTCCTCCACCCTAGAACCAGTCTCTAATACAAATTGTTGTGCAATTTAGGGTGAACAAAACGCAAATCCAGAAGAACACAAAGATTTAACGAGGTTCGGCAAAGATGCCTACATCCTCGGGAGCAGAGCGGAGAATTCAATATTTCAGGGGAGTTACAAGTTCAATTCACATACTCATAGGGTTACACATCTATTTATAGATAAAACACACACAGATAAATTACTATAACACCCTCATTCCCCTTAACCCACTAAATTCCGAGAGATACTTCTTTTCACAATAAGACACGCCTCTATTCCAAAAGACTCCAAATTTCCGATATATGAGTCATACCTAACAAATCTTCACCTTGGCGAATATATAAACCCTTACGAGAAATGCATCACCCGATATATGAGTCATACCTAACACATCCTGTGATAGATCATTCACCTTTTTCGATCGCCCGTAACTATCATATGTCGTCCGTCTGTATTTCTTTTCTAACCCTAAGTTTGTAGGAAATAAAGATAGACGGCAGATGACAGCCACGAGTGATCGACTAAGGCGATCGATCCCTTACAGAATGGCTGTTTCAAAATGGTGGAAAGGTTTCGGTGGTTGAATTGTAAATTTATAAATTTATATGGTGAGGATGTTAACTTTAAAATTTTGGGTGTTATGTATAAAAATGCCTACAAGTTTTAAGTGAGAACACTCTTAACTGAAATATGATTATTTCTTTATTTTAAAATTAAAAAAAAAAATATCTATGCCAGTCCTTTAAGTTTACAAAACCCCCCAAAAATCAAGCATGAAAATATTTCATACAAGAGATCATGGAGATCGAACAGCAGCAAGCACCTCCAGTCCACTCCGCCACCACTACCACCTCCTCTGAACCGACCAAATCCATAAAACCCAAACGCCTCCTCATCCTCCTCTTCAACATCCTCCTCCTCCTCATCGGCGGCAGCGGCAGCCCCCTCATCATTCGCACCTACTTCCTCCACGGCGGAACACGCAAATGGTTCACCTCTTTCCTCCAAACTGCCGGCTTCCCTTTCCTCCTCCTCCCCCTCCTGTTCTCCTTCCTCCGCTCCCCCCGCCGCCACTTCTTCCTCATCTCCCCTTTCCTCCTCCTATGTTCCTCCATCATCGGCCTCTTAACCGGAATCGACAACTTATTCTACTCCTACGGCATATCTTACCTCCCCGTCTCCACTTCCTCTCTCCTCGTCTCCACCCAACTCGCCTTCACCGCCGTCTTCGCCTTCTTCGTCGTTAAGCAAAAGTTCAGAGCTTCGTCAATAAACGCGGTGGCGTTACTGACGTTTAGTGCAGTGGTGCTCGGCGTGCACGCTAACGGCGATCGACCAGAAGGGGAATCACATGGAAAGTACTATATGGGGTTTGTTATGACGCTCGCCGCGGCGGTGTTGTATGGGTTGGTGATGCCATTGGTGGAGCTCATGTACGTTAAGTCTAAGATGAAGATCAATTATACGTTGGTGATGGAGATACAGGTAGTGATTGGGCTTGTCGCAACCGCTTTCTGCGCCGTTGGGATGGTGGTCAATAAGGATTTTCAGGTGATCTCACTCTTCTTTTTAGTCCAGTTGACAGGTCAACCCCCCTAATTTTAAACATTTATTAGATTGTATTATATATATATATATATATATATATATATATATATATATATATATATATATATATATATATATATAAGACCTAAACATCAATTTTTCCATAAAAATGTAATCTTCTATCTATATATTAAATGTTGATTACTTTAAAAAGTTAAAAATTGTGATATATTTTATGTGATGTAAAAATTTTGGGTGGTATAAATATAAAATAAAATTTATGTGATAGATACGTAAATACAAAAGAATTGGGTGGTATTATCACAATTTTTTCAACTTACCGTTCTTAATTTTTTCTTTTTTATAAGAAGTTCAGCCAGTTTATGAGCTGACTAAAGATAATTAATTAGTCGGTACTTGCTTGATTAACCAGTCTGCACATGCTTAATTAACTAGTCGGCACATGCTTAAGTAGTTAGTCAAACCTCATATTCAATTGTTGACTATTTTGATACATGGGTGGGGCCTGTTAGACTGCTCGCTTAAATTTTATATACATGCCACTCAATTACTATGTATTTACTTATTTAACACCTAAATCCTCCAGTTTTCAGTCCAAACATACCGCCCCAATTTCTATGGATTTACATATCTAAGACCTAATTTTAGATTTTACATTTTACATTCATACCACCCAAATTATTTGCATCACATAAAAATTATCATCATTTTAGCTCTTTCAAAATGAAATACTTTTTTTCATGCATATATAAGGTGGTAGGCATGTAATAATTAAGATTTAGGTGCTAAATATGTAAATAACTAGGAATTAATACAGTGGCATGGATGTAAATTATTCTTAATTTTGCAAGTGAGATTAGCAACTTTAAGTTAGTTAAGATAGATCTGACCAAATTATCATTTCAAAATTCAGATTATCTCGAGCAACTTCATAGTTTAGGACCAAATTGCCCCTTGAAGAAGATTGAGTGTAACCTGATTGACCTGATTTTTTTTCTTGAACAATTCATTTTTAGAATTGATGCAATTTCTCTTAACAAATTTATAAATATACCTTAATTCAATAAATTCAAGAGGAGATACAAGAGAGTACTTGGATATATAAAATTTTGAAATTTGAAAAGTCCCACAGCTCTAATAGTCATCACCGATGAATCAAGTCATTAACAAAAAAATAACACACGCTATTGCCTAAAATTATCTCTATTTTTAGTCAAACGTTGACTTTGTGGATACCCATTGTTGACTAATGCTTCACATTGATCAACTATTAACGTTCAAAAATAACTTTCTTTGTCACGGATCTCCATTTTTACAACAAAATTGATCAAGCAGATTATTGATTGTTGTTTGACACACAATGTTCCTAGCTAGTCATTCATTACATATTATCTACCAATATGCAACATATGTTAACCACTTATGGTTGGCTCTCTTATTGGGAAAGCGACAAATAAGATTATTTATAATAGTTTTGCATTTGATATCATTAATTAGCTGATATACAATCCTATATTGATCACAGTTTTAGAATACAATAATTAAGTATACTACCGATTGTCACCTAATATATAACATCACAATTTATTGTCATCAAACTCCAACCTATATCTGGCATCAATTAATCATTGACATGTGTATGCACCTTCTTAGCCATCAATATCACTACTTATAAAGAGAAAAATAAAATGTACCACTAACCATCGACCAACATCTAACATCCCAAATCGATAATCGTTACGTCTTTATCAACAACTAATATTTGATGTCACTCTTATTGATTGTTAGTCTGCAATCGACTCTTCTTCAATTTTGTTAATTAATGACACCGATTATTTGTCATTTAACTTTTACCTCTAGCCTTCTCTCATTTAAAGAGAGTTGTTGAAGAGATCGCTCACTATTGCTTGATAACAACTCAAGCTTCCAATGATTCCTAGTTTCATCGTGGAAGCTACCTTCCAAAGTTCATATTTGTTCTATTAGATGAATCCATTCTTTGGAAGGGTCCTTTTTGTGATATACAACTTATTCTAAAAGGTTTATTTCAAAAATTTCAAATACTATAATTTTCATATACCAAAAAATATACTTCATCACATACCATAATAGTTATTGATCAAAATAAACTAAAATAGCATATATATATATATATATATATATATATATATATATATATATATATATATATATATATATATATATATTTAATTCAAAATATTGTGTCAAAGTTCTTTTTTTCAGTTATAATAATTGCAATGGAAGGTGACTTATCATACATAATCAACTCAAGTTATACACCAAAATTTTCTTAAGCAAAGAAATGAAGGTGAGGTCATGCTGATTAGGCTTTGCACCCACTCTACAACGCCCCCAATGTCCAGATTTTTTGCATATGTTGAAAATTGGGTTTATTTTCTTGCAAATAAAGAATCTTTACTCATTCAATGATGTAAATGCAATATATTATAAGGTAATATTGGCTTAGAAGTCTTCTAGAATTAGTAAGTACAAAAATTCCACCTAAAGAATAACGTGCACCATTCAAATAAGCTATAAACTTGTGGCATTTACATATTCCGCCCAAATCTTATGTAATTACATATCTAACACCTTAGATGTAATTTTTACATTTATACCACCTAAATATTTCATATCACATAAAAATATCGTCTTTCGAATTCATGTATAAATAAGGTGGTATATAAAAGTTAGAGGTTTAGGTGTTAACTATGCAATATGAAAATACATAGGAAGTGAGGGGTATCTATGTAAATCTTCCTATAAACTTATGACCTAAGACTTGGTCTGTAGTCAAACATTATGACTCACATATTACATCTCAAATGCATTCTAAGAATCTCATTTGTAACGTACCTGCCAATTTGAATAAGCTGTCTACTTTATTTAAGTGTACATCAGCAGGGCCTAAATTCTACATTTGAATAAAAAATTATCTCATTATTCAAACGGCAATGTATAATAAAAATTTGTCTCATTTGATAATATCAAAAATATTTGACACATTAAATCTTTCCAAACTTATATGACTTTAGACTAAAGTAAGCAAACATAAGCAATTTACATGCATACCACAAAATTTTATGTATTTACATATTTAACATCTTAACTTTGTTGTTTACATTTATAATCTCTTTGGTGTCAGATATATATATGAAATCGTGTATTTTCTCTTTAAAATTAAATAATAGTAATATTTTTTGTGTGATATTAAAAAATTTTGTACTGTGCATACAAATATTAGATACGTAAAAAAGTATAAAACTTTTGTAGCATGTATGTAAATATCATTT
The DNA here is from genome assembly GCA_022702705.1 of Papilionanthe hookeriana x Papilionanthe teres. Classification (NCBI taxonomy): domain Eukaryota; kingdom Viridiplantae; phylum Streptophyta; class Magnoliopsida; order Asparagales; family Orchidaceae; genus Papilionanthe; species Papilionanthe hookeriana x Papilionanthe teres. The sequence goes on along the minus strand of CM040426.1, from coordinate 51,848,506 downwards.
TTCAATACAACACGTTTGTAAAGTCTTGACATGTTTGATTAAAAAATGGCTAAATAAAAATAAATATAAGCTATTTCAATAAATATTAATTAAAATTACCGTGTCTATCATACAGGAGCGCTTATTTCATCCGGGCATTAGACACAAATTTGCGTCCTGAGTCTAGTAAGCACTTGACAAATGACAAGTAGACCCCACTTCAATACACTGGTTATGTATGTTTTTTAGAGGGATACAGCCCACTTGTCACGTGACAAGTGCCCACTGGACTCTAGATGCAAAATTCACATCCAGTATCCTGATAAAAAAAATTTTCAATAATGTAGAATAGTGACTTTATTTAAAAAAAAAATCATAATTATATCACCAAAATCTTAAAATTTTCAAAAATAATATTATGGTGCTTTTAACCATTTATTGAATATTGTACAATACATTTACAGGCCCTCTCGAGAGAAAGCCACAATTACGGTCTCGGCCAAACCAAGTACTATTTAGTCGTCGTCTTCATCGCCATCTTGACACAGTGCTTCTTCTTAGGGTTGGTCGGCACAATAAACTACTCATCAGCATTGCTCGGCGGCGTCATGCTCGCCATCTGCACCCCCATTACCGAGGTGCTCGCCATCTTCTTCTTCGACGAGAAGTTCGACGGCGAGAAAGGCGTTGCTGTCGCTCTCTACCTCTGGGGCACGGCTTCCTACTTCTACGGTGAGTACAAATCATACCGAAGGAGCAAAAACGCGGCCATGAAAGCTAAGCTTCCGGTCTCAGTTTCAGACTGTCACGTTGAATTAGAAGGAATCTAAATAATGTAAATAATTGATTTGAGTGCAAGTCGTGTATTTGGACTTTGATGAGTTTTGCGCTAAATTATCGTATGAAATGAAAATTTTCTTATGGTCAACTTTGTCTTGCATATGTAGCACACGGTTCTCTTGTATTTTTACATATCTCACACCTAAACATTCATATTTACATGCATGGCACGATCTTTAAATCTATGTACGACAAAAAAAAGTGTATTTGACAATTAAAAATTAATAGTAGTGTTGATGCTTCATCCATTAATTTCATCTTTTGGCATTCATTCCAAAACATTTTTTAGAAAGAAAAATTCTGATTTAGATTAAAAATTATTTATAGTGATGAGTACGACTCTGACGATGTGTTTGGAGAAGAGACAATGACTACATCCTCCAGTCACTGTTCAGACGATATTTAGTATGATGATTAAGTTACTTTAAATATTCAAAGTTTTAGTTTCCTAAATCTGTATATTGTACTTTTTGTTGAATTTTGTATTTCAACTTATTGAGTATTTTTTTGTGCTTTTAGTTTTAGTAGTTGTCCTTGCACTTTACAGTTTCGTCTACCTGTTTACTGCATATTTATGTGTTTTAAATTTATTACGTACTATTTTGTTTTTAGTTGATTACATAGTATGTTGTTATATGCACGAATTAGTTAAATTTATTCTCTTTGTTGCAGATGTCCACTGGAGGTAGGAAGATTCTCCCTCCTCATTTTTAATTTGGTGGTGGGGTGGGCGGGGGGTGGGGGGTGCGGACATGGAGCACAATGCTATCTGATAAGGAAGCTTGCCGGGAGAGGTCTTCGGACTTCGATACCCTCTCCCACATCCATTTCCACACCCACCGTCGCCCTTACCACGACCACCTCCACCGCCTCGACCCCATCTTTGCCCACGACAACCTATTAATGTCATCTAGGATATCATTCAAAACAAGTATGACTCTGCGTCCTTGTCATGGAAGGAGATCCGGATTGTCATTCGAGAACTTTGGTTTCAGGAGTTTCAGTATGTAACGTTCAAAAATATCTTAAGTTATTATTATTATTATTATTATTATTATTATTATTATTTCTCAACATAATCCCTATAATTTTGTAGAAACAATTCTCCTGACGCCTTGAGCACGAGGCACACATCCAGTGCAAGTTCAAGTGCAAGGGCAGTGATCGCTTTCGGGCCATGTTTGACAATATTCAGAAATCACGACAGCATCCTCTGTAGCTCAGAGAGAATATTTTTGCCACATTGCTTAGGGCATGAGATTCCTCAGACTACCAGAAAAAGAGGGGGCAAGTAAAGAAGAACTGATGGTCGGACTATGGAGGCATGACCCTTTTGCTCCTACATACATAATACAAGTAAAACCTAGTAAGGTATCATTGTTTCTTTGAACTTTTTTATAGTTTGAAAATGTCTTCTAACTATTTTGTTATAGGGACATATTGTGAAAATGAGAGGAGAGCCCTCTGCTACAAATGTACATTAGCGCACTCACAGGAGGCAGTCTAACCAGCCCTGGATCGACGACAGATCACGTGTGACCTAGGTAATTCAAGAGCTAAACTAGTTTGATGTTAATACATATTAGCTCTAACTGAATGTAACTACTTTTTTTATAGGAGATATTCCAGCAGCTGAAGGTGAGCCTATCCCACGCGTCGGGAGGTATTACAATACACGAGCATGATCCTTCTAGGTACGACTTGTGAAGGAAGTTTGTTGGAGAGAAGAAGAAGGGTCGAGTCTACAGGCTCGGGTTGCAGGGGCTTGACGACGACACTTACTCCACTACTACATCTACAGCTTCTACCTCCACTACACATAAAGAGAAGTTCTCCAGGCTTGCCAGGAGAGGTCTTCGGACTTCGATACCCTCTCCCACCCCCATTTCCACACCCACCGTCGTCCTTACCACAACGACCGCCTCGACCCCACCTTTGCGCCCCCCCCCCCCCCCCACACACACACACACACACACACACCCCCACTCTCACCGCTGCCGTGACCCCCAATCCCACCCCCACTGTTGCCCCCCTACCCCCAACCCTACCTCCACCCCGACTGCAGCAAGGTTGAGTGCAGCAAAGGCTCACACTGCCTCTACCAAGCAGAAGTTGACAGACAACAACCACCACATTGAGTCTGTCGGTAACACATAAGTTTTTTTAAAGATATTTTTAGTAGTATTTTTATTTTCTCACCTGAATATAAGACTAAATATTTTTTGCTTTAAGGTTCTAACCCCCCCCCCCCTCACTATTCATGTCATCTAGGATATCATTCGAAACAAATATGACTCTGCGTACTTGTCGTGGAAGGAGACTCAATTGTCATTAGAGAACTTTGGTTTCAGGAGTTTCGGTATGTAACATTCAAAAATTTCTTAAGTTGTTGTTATTATTATTATTATTATTTCTCAACATAATCCCTATAATTTTGCAGAAACAATTCTCCTGACGCCTTGAGCACGAGACACACATCCAGTGCAAGTTCAAGTGTAAGGGCAGTGATCGCTTTCGGGCCATGTTTGACAATATTCAGAAATCACGCAGCATCCTCTGTAGCTCAGAGAGAATATTTTTGCCACGTTGCATAGGGCATGAGTTTCCGCATACTACCAGAAGAATAAGGGGCAAGTAAAGCAGAACAGATGGTCGGACTATGGAGGCATGACTCTTCAAGCATATTGGTGGGTTGCTCCTACATACATAATACAAGTAGAAGCTAGTAAGATATCATTGTTTCTTTGAACTTTTTTATAGTTTGAAAATGTCTTCAAACTATTTTGTTATAGGGACATATTGTGAAAATAAGATGAGAGCCCTCTGCTACCGATGTACATCAGCGCACTCACAGGAGGCAGTCAAACCAGCCTTGGATTAACCACAGATCACATGTGACCTAGGTAATTTAAGAGCTAAATTAATTTGATGTTAATACATATTAGCTCTAACAGAATGTAACTACTTTTTTTGTAGGATAGATTCCAGCAGCTGAAGGTGAGCCTATCCCACGCATCGGGAGATATTACAATACGCGAGCGTGATCCTTCTGAGTACGACTTGTGAAGGAAGTTTGCTGGAGAGAAGAAGAAGGGTCGAGTCTACAGGCTCGGGTTGCAGGAGCTTGACTACGACTCTTACTCCTCCACTACTACATCTACAGCTTCTACGTCTACTGCACATAAAGAGAAGTTCTTTAGGTGTGTTGTCGCTTTGCTACCGTGATGGAGAACCGCTTCACTCATATGAGATCAGAGCTGGAGGCGAACTTGATGGCCAAGCTTAAGGCCGAGTAAGATTCGTTTCGACAGCAGATGAGGCAACGTGGCAAGTTAACATTGGAGGAAGAGGAAGAGGTGAAGGATGACGAGGGTGAGGAGATAGAGGATAATGATTAGGGGCTTTTTTTTTTTCTTATATTTAAATTGTACATTTGAACATATATTCTTTCTGTGAATAGAGATGTATAAATTTTAGATTAAATATTTTTTATTTATTTCATTACTTAAATATTTTTTATTTATTTCATTACTTAATTGGATAATTTACTGTCTGATTGTTATTCTAACTTATTAAATACTTGGAATGATGTATTAAATATTGTGATAACATGTGTGAGAATGTCAATACGAAAAGGAAAATCTGTTATTTTTTTGCTGATGCTACAGGCATCCAACGGCTTAACGTCGATTTTGGGTCTACTTTTAACATTTTCGTTACCAAAACTGATGGCTAGCCAATAGACTATTTTACCGACGCCTAATCGGCACATTACCGGCGACCTAAATGCGTTGTTTGAAAACAACAACTGCGATACTTTTCCGACATTGCTTCCATCGGTTAACAAACCCAACGCATTAGCGATGCCTAATCAACGAAATGTCTGCGTAAAAAAAGTGACGAGTGAGACACTTTTCTGTCGTGTAAGCTATCGCTATTACTGACGGCCCGACAATCGTTATATGAAATGCTAAAAACCGAAGATTTGAAATTTATCAAAAAAAAAAACGATGACATTAAACTGTCCGTTATTCGTCGATAAGTTTAAAACTTCGGAATATTTATCGACAAGAGTTTTAGGTACAACCTCAAAACAGTTGATAAACCGTAAGAAAAAAAATAGAATAATAGATATATATAAGCGATGGTTTTTCTCATCAAAACTGACGACATTTGAACATCGGAAAACAACATTACTCCTGTAGTGTTGTTGGATCAATTCACTGACTTACAATCCGTACGTTACTTGCTTGTTACGTCAAATTGTGTGATTAACACCTGCATCACTGCAGAGATTTTAGCAACAATTATTGATAATAATTGTCAACATCGATTATCGAGTAGTGCTCACAACAACTCCCAAATCTATTAAAGCATAGAATGCGAATCTATTTATGAGTTGTATGAGTCAAAATTCTCAAATATTGTCAAATTACCCATGTTATTTTTCATCATCATAACCTATTCTTTAGGTATTTAAGTATCTTGATGGCACTGGAATTGAATGATTCTGAGCTTGTTGAATTTTTTTCTTCAAAATGGCTGTTCTAGTTATAAACGCATGATTTGGAGATTGTTTGACTTTTCAAACCATATTATGGTGCTTACAATCATATTTTTAGTTCTTATTCTTTTATCATTCAAACCATATTATGACCAATGCATTTTTGATGTTGTTGTAGCCTTTTTCTTTTTTTAAATAGAATTATGATGATCTCAAATTTAATTCCAACATTATTTAATTTAGATATCACATCAACATTTAGACATTATCAAACTTGTTCCAATCAAATTATAATGACATATAAAAGTTGTTCCCATCAAATTAATTAGAGCAGTCTACAATTTAGAAAGTCAAATTAATTAATTCTAAATCAGTGTTAAGTTGAGTGATAATGAACCCATTATCAAATATTAAGTATAGATATGAGCCTTCATCCGCATCACATGTGATGCCGACCATCCAGTAAACACAGGACAGTTTCTTAGCACCGAGCAATCAGAGTAGGTAAACTAAGAAAAACATTACATAATTATTACTCAGCTAGCAATTATAGAAAGGTACGAAATTATCTATATATTTTTTCTTATATTTTCTTTCTCTGCCTTAATTATATTGTGCATTAATAGAAAAGAAACCACTGTGTGAACCATCACACTTTTGCCGCGTCGCAATACTGAACAGCACTTAAAAGTAGTCTTTTTTATAAACCCAAAAGGCAAATGATTAAGGTTTGGCGATTTTGTTGGATCGATTATGAGACTATAATGTATTTAATAAATTTATTGGATCATCATTAATAAATTAAAATTATTGTGGTCTAATTAAGAATAAAGTTTATGACTTTAGACACATTTGTCATGAAATTATAAGTATGGATACCATAAGTGCAAATTTCAATTTGATGGCGGATAAAATTGGAATTAAGCAATTTTTGTAACCACCCGTTGGTTATATTAAATAAAGAGGTAATGATCTCCGATCTGCAGAGAGAAAAATTATTCTCTTGTACCCCATCAATGAGAGAGACTAAGGAAAACTCTGGAAAGTCTGCAGATTGGAAGATCATTGCTTGCAATCGATCAAATGGATTCAGGTACGCTTCCGCTATTGTATCGATTTAGTTTTCTCATCAATATGAACGTGAATGAAAGATTCTGGTGGATTCCTACGATTTTGATTCAATCAAAATCTATTAGGAAATCAGAATTCATGTTTTGGGAATTTCAACAATTGGTATCAGAGCTTCCCGTTCATGTTCAATTTTGAGATTCCACTTCACTTTTTCCTTTGCAATCGTCGTCGCTAAAGTTTTGCGGCGACGACACAAAATTGCGGAGCGGGGAATTTTGGCGTCGTGGCCGGAGGCTTTTCTCCTCCTTATTTTTATCCCTTTCGTTCGCCTTTACCCGTGTAGGAATCGTATGCAAAGGGCTGCGGCGAAAGGGGGAGGCGCTGGAAGGTGGCGCCGGAGGGAGGCGGGGCCGGGCGGCGCCACAGTTCGCGAACAGCGAATTGTTCGCAACCCACAAACAGTTGCGACCGTTCGCAAGCGCGAACAGTTCCGTTCGCGAACGTTCTCGAACAGGCGCCAATTTCGCGCAAACGTGCACTAATTTACGCTGTCCGTGAATTTATTTTTGCACGCGAATAGTTGCGTTAAACTGACGTAAAATAAATTAAATTAATTAAATTACTCATTTTAATTTGGACAATAAAATGAGTTATTTAATTTACTTTTTATTTAATGAGTTAGAAAATAAAATGAGTTAATTAATTCACTCATTTTAATATGAGTAAATTAATTCTAAAGTTTTTTTTTAAGTATTAAATTAACTCATTTTAGGATTTATTAATTTTATAAAATCAATATTTTTCTTTTGTAAATCATGGGGTTTATAGGCTTATAAATTAGCTCATTATTTATAAATATAGGATTTTATAAAATTAAATTAAAGTTTCAATTAAATTCGAATAAATGGTACTTTGTAATTGTCCATCATTTTTAATGAACTTATTGAAACATGATGTTGCCAAAGTGACCTCTCTTGTGTAGATAGTTCATGACGAATGTTGGATGTGTGTATGTGGGTTCATGCGTGTATTAATTGGCCCAAAGGAAAATTAATACTTGGCCGAACTGCATACACACTTGTGATGGTAAGCATGTAACAATTATAATGAATTATATATGAGTAATAAATCGATCCAAAGATAGATTTATTACTTGATATATATTTTTGTTAATGTTTGATCATTACAACATGATTATCACTACATGAGTTAATATTACTTTCCAAAGACTTGATATTAATGTTGTATTGGTGTCTTGAGATGGGATTTACCATTAATTGAATTTAAAACATTTTGTTTATGTAATCTTTTGTTCATTTTTCAGTTGTTGCTAATGTATCTGCTAATCTCAATTCAGTTCCAATCCTTAAGGGTGATAACTTTAAGGATCGGAAAGAGAACATTCACATTGTTCTTGGCTGCTTGGATCTAGATCTAGCGTTAAGAATGAATAAACATGCTCCTCTTATAGATGCTAGTTCCTCCGAGGAAAGGAGAATCTATGAGAAGTGGGAACATTCTAATGGCTTGAGTCTTATGATCATAAAACACAGCATAACTGAGTCCTTTAGAGGTGCGGTGTCTAGTGAGATCACTGATGCTGCAAGTTTCCTCGCTGAAATAGAGAAACGCTTTGCAAAAAGCGATGAGGCTGAAACTTGTATTCTTTTAAAGAAACTGATTTCAATGAGGTTCAGAGGCAAGAAAAGTATAAGGGAGTACATCGTTGAGATGTCTAACATTGCTTCAAAGTTAAAGAAGCTAAAGCTCGAGTTGGCGGATGATTTACTCGTGCATTTAGTTCTTATTTCTCTTCCTCCACAGTTTGGTCAATTTCTGGTCTGCTATAATATGCAAAAGGAGAAATAGACTCTTAATGAGCTTATTTTTTATTGTGTGCAAGAAGAAGAAAGGTTGAAGCAAGGAAAGACTGATAGTGCTCATTTGGTGAACACCTCTACAGAAAGGGGCACTAAAAGAAAGAATGAGGCTGCTAAGAATAAGTGTTCTTCTCAAAAGAAACAAAATAAAGTTCAAAATCCTGAAAGTGTCAGTTGTTTCTTTTGCAATAAAAAAGGACATTGGAAGAAGGAATGTGCAAAATATCACGTTTGGCGAGTAAAAAAAGGTACATTTCTAACTTTGGTCTGTTCTGAGGTAAATTTGGCTTCAGTACCTAAAAACACTTGGTGGTTAGACTCTGGTGCTACTACTAACATAAGTGTTTCAATACAGGGTTGTCTGAGCTACCGAAAACCAAATGATGCTGAAAGATGCATTTATGTGGGAGATGGAAAATCGGTAGAAGTGGAAACAATTGAGCATTTTAGATTGTTATTATGTACTAGTTACTTATTTGGATTTGATAGATACTTTTGTTGTACCGTCATTTAGACAGAATTTGGTTTCTGTTTGTTGTTTGGACAAATTGGGTTATTGTTGTTCATTTCAAAACAGTTGTTTCAATTTATCTATTAATTCCAATATTATTGGAACTGGTTCCCTTATGGTGTATGACAATCTTTATTTGTTTGATATTGTTGCTTCTTATAATGAAACTCTGAATGTGGAATCACGAGGTACTAAGCTTAAAATTAATAATGAAAATTCAGGAGCATTATGACACAAGCGTTTAGGTCACATCTCTAGAAATAGAGTTAAAAGACTTGTGTCAGATGGAATTCCAAGTTCCATTGATTTTATGGACTTTAATGTATGTATTGAATGCATTAAGGGAAAACAGACCAAAAGAAAGAAATTAGGTGCATATAGAGCTACAGAAGTCTTAGAATTGAAACATACAGATGTTTGTGGACTATTTTCTACAGCTTCTTGGAATGGTCAACAATATTATGTATCATTCATAGATGATTATTCAAGATATGCATACATATTTCTTATTAATGAGAAGTCCCAAGTATTGGACGCGTTCAAATCTTATAAGGCTGAAGTTGAAAACCAACTAAGCAAAAGAATAAAAAAAGTCAAATCTGATCGTGGTGGTGAATACTACGGCATATATGACGGTTCAGGTGAACAGTGTCCGAGACCATTTGCTAAATTCCTAGAGGAGTGTGGAATTGTCTCTCAATACACAATGTCAGGTTCACCTAGCATGAATGGTGTAGCTGAAAGACGAAACCGCAGTCTTAAAGACATGGTAAGAAGTATGATCAGTCATTCTACCTTACTAGAATCACTCTGAGGAGAAGCACTTAAGACAACAGCCTACATTTTAAATAGAGTACCAACTAAAGCAGCTGCAAATACACCTTATGAGCTTTGGACAGGGCGAAAACCCAGTTGAAAACATTTTCATGTTTGGGGTTGCCCAGCTGAGGCAAGGCCTTACAAGCCACTTGAGAAAAAGTTAGAACCTAAAACAGTGAGCATCTATTTTGTTGATTATTCAGAGCGATCTAGGGTTTCAAGTTTTATGATCCCAAATTAAAGATAATTTTTTAGACGGGAACTGCAGTGTTCTTTGAGGATATTGAATTTGGGGGGAGAAATCAGGTTAGAGACTTTGTCTTTGAGGAGGAATCGGACCATACTACTCTTGTTGAAGAGGAATTGGTTTTTATTCCTATAATTGCTTTTGATAATGATCAGGATTATACTTCTGACATTGATCAAGTTGCAAATCAAGAACAAAACATTGATAATGATCAGGATTTTACTCCTGACATTGATCAAGTTGCAAATCAAGAACAAAACATTGTTAATCAACCTCTTGAGGAACAAATTCAACAACCTCAAGAACAAGCTCAAGAGCAAGTGCTTTGCGGCGATCCACTAGGGAAAGAAGAAATGCTTATTTCGGATGATTGTATTTCTTCAGGAACATGAGGAAAATATTAGTATGATGGAAGATGATCCTATCAACTTTCATCGAGCTATACAAAGTTCCAATTCATAAAAATTGATTAAAACAATGAATGAGGAGTATAAGTCTATGCAAGACAATAACGTTTGGGAACTTGGCTCATTGCCAGAAGGAAAGAAACCTATTGGTTGCAAATGAATTTTTAAAAGCAAAAGAGATTCAAAGGGTAATATGGAGAGACATAAAGCTCGCCTTATATCTAAAGGCTATACTCAAAAGGAAGGGATTAACTATAAAGAGACTTTTTCTCCGGTTTCAACAAAGGACTCTTTTAGAATAATCATGGCACTAGTTGCTCATTATGATATGAAGCTACATCAAATGGATGTTAAGACCGCTTTTCTCAATGGAGACATTGATGAAACGATCTATAAGGTGCAACCAGAAAACTTTGTGTCAGGAGACCTAAAGAATATGGTTTGCAAACTGACAAAATCTATTTATGGGCTCAAACAAGCTTCCCGTCAATGGTATCACAAATTTCATCAAGTGATTCTATTATTTGGTTTTGAAATGAATGCAGTTGATGATTGTGTATATCATAAATTCAGTGGGAGAAAGCATTTTTTTCTAATTTTGTATGTGGATGACATACTGCTTGCCACAAATGATATAGGCATGTTGCAGGAAATCAAGAGATTTCTATCAATTAATTTTGAGATGAAAGATCTTGGTGATACCTCATTTGTCTTAGGAATTCAGATTCACCGAGATCGTTCTCAGTGTATTCTTGAATTATCACAAAGAGGTTATATTGATATAGCGCTTAAAAGATTTGGCATGCAGAATTGTAGACCAATTGACACCCCTGTCACTAAAGGAGACAAGTTCAGTCTCAATCATTGCCCAAAAGGAAATCTTGAGATTCAGGAAATCCAAAAGCTTCCCTATGCTTCAGCAGTAGGGAGTCTTATGTATGCTTAAGTTTGTGCGTGGCCAGATATTGCGTACATTATTGGAGTTTTAGGTAGATACTTAAGCAACCCAGGTATGGATCATTAGAAAGCAGCAAAAAGAGTTATGAGATACTTGAGGAGAACAAAAGATTACAAGCTTACATATAGAAGATCAGATCATTTGGAGATCATTGGGTATTCTGACTCCGATTTTGTTGGATGCCAAGACAGCAGAAGATCCACATCAGGCTACATTTTTTGTTAAGTGGTGGAGCTATATCCTGGAGGAGTGCAAAATAAACACTAATAGCTTCATCCACTATGGCCGCAGAGTATGTAGCATGTTATTAGGCATCCAACCATGGCATATAGCTAAGAAATTTTGTCACTGGGTTGCGCATTATAGAAGGAATTGAAAGACCATTAAAGTTATTTTGTGACAATAAATCAGCTGTATTGTATTCCAATAACAACAGAAGTTCATCCAAGTCAAAGCATATTGACATCGCATTTCTTGTTGTGAAGGAAAAAAAACAGAGTGGCCAGATTCACATAGAGCATATTGGAACAAACTCCATGATTGCGGACCCCTTTACAAAGGGTCTGATACCCAGGGTCTTTCATGAGCATACTGTTCATATGGGTGTTATAGAGCTTGAGGAAATTTAGATTCAGTGGGAGTTTGTTAACTTGTGTTTTTAGCTCTATGTTTTATTTTGTATACAAAACATATTTGGATATTTTTCTGATTAGAAATGAGGTATTTTATTCAGTTCAGTACACTCTGTACAGTTAAAGTTTGATCTCACTTAAGTAAAGTAGGATCAGTTGAAAATTGACATGAACAGACCACCTTGCATGTAATTTTCATTCCACACATTCATGATTGATCTATGTCATTTGATTATATTAATATATGTGACAATTGATGGGTTTAGTTGTGACAAATACAACGAAGACTGCTTTGATCCTATATTGATATGATTAATGGACGAGATTGTAATATGCCTTTACAATGATGACAACAAATTTTGGGCGCACTAAGGTTGACACATTTATCTTATACATATATAGTCCAATGGGAGATTGTTGGATCGATTATGGGACTACAATGTAATTAATAAATGTGTTGGGTCATCATTAATAAGTCAAAATTATTGTGGTCTAATTAAGAATAAAGTTAATGACTTTAGACACATTTGTTATGAAATTATAAGTGTGGATACCATAAGTGCAAATTCCAATTTGATGAGAGACAGAATTGAAATTAAACAATTCTTGTAACCACCCGTTGGTTATATTAAATAAAGAGGTAATGGTCCCCGATCTGCAGAGAGAAAAATTATTCTCTTGTACCCCATCAACGAGAGAGACTAAGGAAAACTCCGGAAAGTCTGCAGATTGGAAGATCATTGCTTGCAATCGATCAAATGGATTCAGGTACGCTTCCGCTATTGTATCGATTTAGTTTTCTCATCAATATGAACGTGAATGAAAGATTCTGGTGGATTCCTACGATTTTGATTCAATCAAAATCTATTAGGAAATCAGAATTCATGTTTTGGGAATTCCAACATATTCTGCATGCATACCATCCAAATCTTCAAATATAACATCATGAACATTCAAACCTTAAAATTTACAATTCGCAGCAAAAATATTTTATCCATTCTGAAATAGCCATCCCGTGATAGATCATTCACCTTTTTCGATCACCCGTAACTGTCATACGCCGTCCGTCTGTATTTCTTTTCTAACCCTAAGTTTGTCGGAAATAATGATAGATGGTGGATGACAGCCATGAGTGATCGACTAAGCCGACCGATCCCTTACAGGGTGGCTGTTTCAAAATGGAGGAAAGTTTTCGGTGGTTGAATTGTAAATTTATAAATTTATGCGGTGAGGATGTTATGTTTGAAATTTTGGGTGTTATGTATAAAAATTCACTCTTAACTGAAATATGATTATTTCTTTATTTTAAAATTAAAAAAAATATCTATGCCAGTCTTTTAAGTTTACAAAACCCCCCAAAAATCAAGCATGAAAATATTTCATACAATAGACCATGGAGATCGAACAACAGTAAGCACCTCCAGTCCACTCCGCCGTCACCACCACCTCCTCTGAACCGACCAAATCCATAAAACCCAAACGCCTCCTCATCCTCCTCTTCAACATCCTCCTCCTCCTCATCGGCGGCAGCGGCAGCCCCCTCATCATTCGCACCTACTTCCTCCACGGCGGAACACGCAAATGGTTCACCTCTTTCCTCCAAACTGCCGGCTTCCCTTTCCTCCTCCTCCCCCTCCTCTTCTCCTTCCTCCGGTCCCCCCGCCGCCACTTCTTCCTCATCTCCCCTTTCCTCCTCCTATGTTCCTCCATCATCGGTCTCTTAACCGGAATCGACAACTTATTCTACTCCTACGGCATATCTTACCTCCCCGTCTCCACTTCCTCTCTCCTCGTCTCCACCCAACTCGCCTTCACCGCCGTCTTCGCCTTCTTCGTCGTTAAGCAAAAGTTCAGAGCTTCGTCAATAAACGCGGTGGCGTTACTGACGTTTAGTGCAGTGGTGCTCGGCGTGCACGCTAACGGCGATCGACCAGAAGGGGAATCACATGGAAAGTACTATATGGGCTTTGTTATGACGCTCGCCGCGGCGGTGCTGTATGGGCTGGTGATGCCATTGGTGGAGCTCATGTACGTTAAGTCTAAGATGAAGATCAATTATACGTTGGTGATGGAGATACAGGTGGTGATTGGGCTCATCGCAACCGCTTTCTGCGCCGTTGGGATGGTGGTTAATAAGGATTTCCATGTGATCTCACTATATTGTTTAGTCCACTTGACAGGTCAACCCCCCTAATTTTAAACATTTATTAGATAGTATTATATATATATATATATATATATATATATATATATATATATATATATATATATATATATATATAAGACCTAAAAATCAATTTTTACATAACAATGTAATCTTCTATCTATATATTAAATGTTGATTACTTTAAAAAGTTAAAAATTGTGATATATTTTATGTGATGTAAAAATTTTGGGTGGTATAAATATAAAATAAAATCTATGTCATAGATACGTAAATACAAAAGAATTGGGTGGTATTATCACAATTATTTCAACTTACCGTTCTTAATTTTTTCGTTTTTATAAATGTTTAGCCAGTTTATGAGCTGACTAAAGATAATTAATTAGTCGGTACTTGCTTAATTAACCAGTCTGCACATGCTTAATTAACTAGTCGGCACATGCTTAAGTAATTAGTCAAAACTCATATTCAATTGTTGACTATTTTGATACTAGTACCACATGGGTGGGGCCTATTAGACTGCTCGCTTAAATTTTATATACATGCCACTCAATTACTATGTATTTACTTATTTAACACCTAAATCCTCCAGTTTTCAGTCCAAACATACCGCCCCAATTTCTATGGATTTACATATCTAAGACCTAATTTTAGATTTTACATTTTACATTCATACCACCCAAATTATTTGCATCACATAAAAATTATCATCATTTTAGCTCTTTCAAAATGAAATACATATTTTCATGCATATATAAGGTGGTACGCATGTAATAATTGAAATTTAGGTGTTAAATATGAAAATAAATAGGAATTAATAAAGTTTTTTGTAAATTATTCTTAATTTTGTAACGGAGATTGGGGCATTTTTAAGTTAGATAAGGTACATCTGACCAAATTATCATTTTAAAATTAAGATTATTTCATGAGCTACTTCATAGTTTAGGACCAAATTGCCCCTTAAAGCTATAGTATTAACATATATTATTCCATGGGTATTAAGATAACATTTTTCATCATTCATGCATTCGATTTTCTTACACTTGTAGCATTGTCTAATTAATTTTCATTTTGTTCTTCTAAAATAATAGCATTTTGATGAGGCAAATCCAATATTGTCAAGCACATTATAAACAATGAAATAGGCCTAAATAAATCATGTAGAAATCTAGTTGAAATTGTCACGGGTCCATTTGAAGTATAAAATGGAGCGCAATGAGAGCAAATGTTGATGAGCCTAAATTCACTCAATTTTAGTTCAATAGAGCATTGATATGTTGGAAAAGATATGAAATAATCAAATGGAATCAATTCGATTCATTCAAAGTGTATTGATTTCTTTGGAAAACGGTCATAATATCTCTTAAAAATTTTATAAATATACTCTAATTCTATAATTTTAAGAGGAGATACTAGAGAGTACTTCGATATATAGAATTTTGAATTTTGAAAAATCCCACAGCTCTAAGAGTCGCCACCTGATCAATCAAGTTACTAACAAAAAAGGACACATGTTATTGCCTAATATTACATGTTATTGCCTAATATTATCCCTATTTTTAGTCAAATGTTGACTTTGTGGACACCCACTGTTGACTAATGTTTCACATTGATCAATTATTAACATTCAAAAATTACGGATCTCCACTTTTATAACAAAATCGATCAAGCGGATTATTCATTATTGTTTGACACAAAATGTTCCTAGCTAGTCATTCATTATATATTACCTACCAATATGCAACATATGATAACCACTTATGGTTGCTCTTTTATTGGGAAAGCGACAAATAAGATTATTTATAATAGTTTTGCATTTGATATCATTAATTAGCTGTTACACGATCCTATATTGACCACAATTTTAGAATACAATAATTAAGTATACTACCGATTGTCACCTAATATATAACATCACAATTAATTGTCATCAAACTCCTACCAATATTTGGCACCCATTAAACAATGACATGTGTATGCACCTTCTTAGCCATCAATATCTCCACTTGTAAAGAGAAAAATAAAATGTACCACTAATCATCAACCAACATCTAACATCCCATATCGATAATCGTAACGTCTTTATCAACAACTAATATTTGATGTCCCTCTTATTGATTATTAGTCTGCAATCGACTCTTCTTCAATTTTGTTAATTAATGACACTGGTTATTTGTCATTTTACTTTTGCCTCTAGCCTTCTCTCATTTAAAGAGAGTTGTTGAAGAGATCACTCACTATTGCTTGATAACAACTCAAGCTTCCAATGATTCCTAGTTTCATCATGGAAGCTAACTTCCAAAGTTCATATTTGTTCTATTAGATGTATCCCTTCTTCCACTTATTCTAAAGGGTTTATTTCAATCATTTCAAATACTACAATTTTCATATGCCAAAAAATATACTTCATCACATATCATAACAATTATTGATCAAAATAAACTAAAATAGCATTTTTTTTAATTTAATTCAAAATATTGTGTCAAAGTTCTTTTTTTTCATTTATAATAATTGCAATGGAAGGTGACTTATCATACATAATCAACTGAAGTTATACACCAAAATTTTCTTAAGCAAAGAAATGAAGCTGAGGTCATGCTGATTAGGCTTTGCACCCACTCTACAACGCCCCCAATGTCCAGATTTTTTGCATATGTTGAAAATTGGGTTTATTTTCTTGCAGATAAAGAATCTTTACTCATTCAATGATGTAAATGCAATATATTATAAGATAATATTGGCGTAGAAGTCTTCTAGAATTAAGAAGTACAAAAATTCCACATAAAGAATAACGTATACCATTCAAATAAGCTATAAACATGTGGCATTTACATATTCCACCCAAATCTTATGTAATTACATATTAACACCTTAATTGTAATTTTTACATTTATACCACCTAAATATTTCATATCACATAAAATATCATCTTTCCAATTCATGTATATGTAAGGTGGTATATATGTAAATAAAAGTTAGAGGTTTAGGTGTTAACTATGTAATATGAAAATACATAGGAAGTGAGGGGTATCTAGGTAAATCTTCCTATAAACTTATGACCTAAGACTTGGTCTGTAGTCAAACATTATGACTCACATATTACATATCAAATGCATTCTAAGAATCTCATTTGTAACGTACCTGCCAATTTGAATAAGCTGTCTACTTTATTTAATTGTACATCAGCAGGGCCTAAATTCTACATTTTAATAAAAAGTTGTCTCATTATTCAAACTGCAATCTATAATAAAAATTTGTCTCATTTGATAATTTCAAAAATATTTGACATATTAAATCTTTCCTAACTTATATGAGTTTAAATTAAAGTAAGCAAACATAAGCAATTTACATGCATACCACAAAATTTTATGTATTTACATATTTAACATCTTATCTTTTTTGTTTACATTTATAATCACTTTGGTGTCAAATATATATATGAAGTCGTGTATTTTCTCTTTAAAATTAAATAATAGTAATATTTTTTTGTGTGATTTTAAAAATTTTTGTACTGTACATATAAATATCAGATACGTAAAAAAGTATAAAACTTTTGTAGCATGTATGCAAATATCTTTTTCAATACAACACGTTTGTAAAGTCTTGACATGTTTGATTAAAAAAATGGCTAATTAAAAATAAATATAAGCTATTTCAATAAATATCAATTAAAATTACCGTGTCTATCATACAGGAGCGCTTATTCCTTCGGGGTATTAGACACAAATTTGCGTCCTGAGTCTAGTAAGCACTTGACAAATGACAAGTAGACCCCACTTCAATACACTGGTTATGTATGTTTTTTAGAGGATACGTATCACTTATCACGCGACAAGTCACTGCATTTGAATTTCAGGATCTAAAATTCACATCCAGTATCCTGATAAAAAAAATTTTCAATAATGTAGAATAGCGACTTTATTTTAAAAAAAAAATCATAATTATATCACCAAAATCTTAAAATTTTCAAAAATAATATTATGGTGCTTTTAACCATTTATTGAATATTGTACAATACATTTACAGGCCCTCTCGAGAGAAAGCCACAATTACGGTCTCGGCCAAACCAAGTACTATTTAGTCGTCGTCTTCATCGCCATCTTGACACAGTGCTTCTTCTTAGGGTTGGTCGGCACAATAAACTACTCATCAGCATTGCTCGGCGGCGTCATGCTCGCCATCTGCACCCCCATTACCGAGGTGCTCGCCATCTTCTTCTTCGACGAGAAGTTCGACGGCGAGAAAGGCGTTGCTGTCGCTCTCTACCTGTGGGGCACGGCTTCCTACTTCTACGGTGAGTACAAATCATACCGAAGGAGCAAAAACGCGGCCATGAAAGCTAAGCTTCCGGTCTCAGTTTCAGACTGTCACGTTGAATTAGAAGGAATCTAAATAATGTAAATAATTGATTTGAGTGCAAGTCGTGTATTTGGACTTTGATGAGTTTTACGCTAATTTATCGTATGAAATGAGAATCTTCTTCTGGTCAACTTTGTCTTCCATATTTAGCACACGGTTCTTTTGTATTTTTACATATCTCACACCTAAACATCCATATATTTACATGCATGGAGCGATCTTTAAATCTATATATGAAAAAAAAGAAAAGAAAAAGTGTATTTGATAATTAAGAAGTAATAATCAAAGCATTTTTTAGTAAGAAAAATTCTGATTGAAATTAAAAATTATCTAAAACTTGATTTTAGCAATCTTTAAACTAAACTCATTGATGAGAGGAACCCAACGACAATAAAATTTATTCAATCTGAATCAAATCCAATCGGGATCATTCATTAAACCACTTTAGAGGTTTTAGCGGTTGATGCAACGGTCGAATGAAGTCTAAAATTGAAGTATTTATTTGAAAATTGAGCGTTTTGATGAAAGAAATCCCACGAGCCTAAGATCACCTGATTCTAAGATCATTAAATCCAATAAATAATATAAAAATCTCTTATAATTAAGGGGAGTCAACGTGGGCTATTCAAGTAGGAAAGACAAGGAAAATTATTTAGCAGACCACTTGTCTCGATTAGAGTAGGAAAATTTTTTTGACTTTCTTAATGATATAATGAAAACATGACATTTCTGAACAAAACATTCCTTGTTATACTAACATAGTGAACTGCATTGTTAATGGTTATATATCTTTTGATATATCATATAATCAAAAGTAAAAATTCATTTTTGATGTTGGATTTTATTATTGGGACGAACTCTACATGTTTAGAAAGTGTAAGGATCTGAATAACATGATTCTGAATTGGATGACATTTTGGAGATTTTAAAAGAGCTTCTAAGATTTTATTATTTGAAGCCAGTAAAGCCATCGAATAAAATTTTCCTTTCAGTCTAAGCGGTATGATATGATTATTGAAGCTAATAAAACACAAATTGATTATTTTCTTACGAGAAGAAGAGATCGTCGAGATTGTAAGAATTGTAAGGTCATTCCAAGTGAGGAATTAAGTACCCAACATCGATTATTAGTTCTAGATTTTAAGATGAAGAGTTGTAAAATAAAGAATATTAGGATTCAACATCGTAGAATAAGACGGGAGCACCTAAAAGACACAAATAAAATTATTTTTATGAGTAAAATTCAAGATTTAAATATTTGAGATATCCATGAAGACGCGAATGCTATGTGGGAAAAATTAACTAATACTTATTAAACAGTGGCTAAAGATGTGCTTGGAGAATCAAAAGAAAAAGTTTCATAAATAAAAATAGTTGGCGGTGGAATAATAATGTACGAAAAGATAAAATATAAGAAGTTATGTTATAAAAATTGGTTTAAATGTAAAAACTTAGAGAGCCGGAAAAATATAAAACGACTGCAGTGAAGTCTAAAAGAATAATTTGTAACGCTAAAAATTCTGTTTTTAGTGATATTTATAACATATTAGATACTAAGGACGGTGAAAAATATATGTATAAACTAGCCAAACAAAGAAAAAAATAAAGATTTAACTCAAGTAAAGTGTATTAAAGATGAAAATCAAAAAGTACTTTTCTTGGAAAAAGATATTCAACATAGGTGGGTGAGTTATTTTGATAAACTTTTTAATGAAGATGCTGAAAGTACGATCGACCTTAGTGATCTTAATATCGTTAATAATAATAAAACTTTTCATTTTTACCGTCGCATTAGTAAAAAAGAAGTTGATGAGGCCTTAAAGAAAATCAGGGGGAAAGTCTGTAGGACCTGATGATATTCCAATTGAAGTGTGGAAATGTTTAGGTGATTTGGGGGTTTCCTGGCTTACTAAACTTTTTAATATTATTTTAAAAACTAAAAAGATGCACGAGGAGTGGAGAAAGAGCATTTTGGTCCCCATTTTTAAGAATAAAGGAGATGCACAAGAGTGTGCAAATTATAGAGGAATTAAATTGAAGTGTCATACTTTAAAATTATCGGAGAGGGTAATTGAACATAGGTTAAGACGTATTACGAAGGTTTTTCATAATCAATTTGGTTTTATGTCGTGCAGGTCTACCATGGAAGCTATACATTTATTGAGAGGTTTGATGGAGAAGTACAGATATAATAAGGAGGATCTACATTTGATTTTTATTGATTTAGAAAAAGCTTACGATAAGGTTCCTAGAGATGTTCTTTGGAGAGTCCTTGAGAAGAAAGGTGTTGATATGACTTATATTCAAGTCATTAAAGATATGTATGCTAGAGCTATTACATGTGTTCGAACTGAAGGAGGATTGACCAAATATTTTACTATTTCTGTTGGTTTACATCAAGGATCGGCTTTAAGCCCATATCTTTTTGCTTTATTTATGGATGGTCTTACTGGGCATTTACATGAGGATGTACCTTGGTGTATGCTTTTTGCTGATGATATCCTCCTCGTGGATAAGACAAGAGAAAAAGTCCAGGAAAAACTTAAATTATGGAGGTCTACATTGAAGTCTAAAGGTCTTCGTTTGAGTAGAACTAAAACTGAATACATGGAATGTAATTTTAGTAATAGTAGGTATAGTGACAGAAGTATAACTTTGGGTCATCAAATTATTAAAAGGTGTGAACGATTTAGATATCTCGGATCCATTGTTCAAAGCGATGGTGATATAGATGGGGATGTTAATAGTAGAATTCAGGTTGGTTGGTTGAAGTGGAGGAATGTGTCCGGCCAATTGTGTGATAGAAAAGTACCACATAGACTGAAAGGGAAATTTTATAAGATGGTGGTGAGACCTTCAATGCTCTATGATGCTGAATGTTGGCCTTTAAAAGAGAAGCACAATGTTAAGTGTTGCCGAGATGAGAATGATTAGGTGGATGAGTGGCTTTACACTTAGAGACAAAATGCGAAATGAATATATCCGTAATAGGGTTGGTGTTGCACCGGTGACGGATAAAATTAGAGAGAGTCGCCTTAGATGGTTTGGTCACATTAAACGTCGACCACCTGATGATCCGATTAGGAGAGTAGATGTTTTAAATACAACTTATGTTAAGAAAGGCAGAGGTAGACCTAGGAAAACTTGGGCTTATTGTATAAAAAATGATCTTAATTTATTAGAATTAAATGAAAATTTGATGCTAAATAGGACGCAATGGAGAAAAAGGATTCATGTAGCCGACCCCACTTAGTGGGATTAAGGCTTTGTTGTTGTTGTAGTCTAAGCGGTACTTTTCTATCACGCAATGACCCAAAGCATTCCTCCACTTCAACCACCCAACTTGAATTCTACTAATAACATGCCCATCTATATCACCATCGCTTTGAACAATAGACCCGAGATGTCTAAATCGCTTTGAACCCCCCTGCTTTCTTTTTTATTGCCAGATGAATCGTTTATCGATAAGTAAGCGAGTAATGCTCCACCCTCCAAAAAACAAAAAACAGCTTATGTATTAGATATGTAGGTGTATAAGAATTGAGTGGTATTTCCTATTATTTTGGCATCCATAGTAAATTTAAGGGTAAAATCAAATTGATGAGCTATTTAAATACCATTATGAGTTTAAAAGTCCATATCCTAATATTCCCCGTAACGACAGTGGGCATTACATCGCCACAGCATGTACTTCTGAAAAGAACGAGTGCCTCAAAATTCATGTACCTCGACTATCAAGCTCAGCATTAATACGGAAGCCATAGATTTTAAACGTAAATATCAAATTTTATGTCTGATAATTAAAAAAAAAAAAAAGTGGGATACGCACGCACATTTCTTTTTCTTTTTTTTTTTTTCTTTGCAGTGTGCGGTCCTTTGCAAAGACTAGTGCATAAATTCTGCTTCATGCCAGTGTTCCTAACTTAAAATTTAGGTGAAACAAGATACTAATTTACAGCTCCAAAACAGGATATTAATTCGCATTCCAAACAAATATTCCGTTATTTCTCCATGAGCCCAATAATATTGGGCGAAGCATGTAATAATGAATTGAGCATAATGAATCATGTAATCCAAATAGATCCGAATCGGCGAAACAAAATAGCAGTTGCAATGTGTGAAATGTATGTAGTATAGTAAATGTCACGGACCAAGAAAGTATAGTAAAATTTACAGGTACAGCACACAATTCTTATGTATTAACATCTCTCCCAGCTGAATTTTAACCTCCACACTCATACCTTCCAAACCATTCATGTCGCATCAGAATATAACTATTCAAACTCAAAAAAAAAAGGAATACAGCTTTTCATGTGTTGAGATTTAGAGCAATGCGGAATACTTTGATTGATATGAATCAGGGTTTTAAATACCATTACAAGAGTGAAATAAAAGGAAAAATATATCTAATAATCATTTAATTTTAATTATTAGAAGATATATGAAATAATACAAAACGGGAAAATAAGTAATTCCTAATCTAAGGAATTAAATATAAAATATCTTCTTGATATGAGGAAGTAATTTATTGCAGGAATAAATTATTTCCTATTATAATTTCTAACACTCCCCCTCAAGTTTGGAATGTATGTTGATAATTTCTAACTTGTTGAGTAGTGTCTAGAATTGAGTAGAATTTAGTGGTTTTGTGAAAACGTCCGCTGGTTGCTCTAGAGTGGACACGTGAGTCAACTTTATCATTCCTTCCTGAACTTTCTCACGTATGAGATGACAATCAATCTCTATGTGCTTTGTTCGCTCATGGTATACCGAGTTCGAGGCGATGTGAAGTGCTGCTTGGTTGTCACAAAACAAATTGACTGGATGTGTATGCGTGATCCCCAAATCTTGTAGAATTGTCCTTAGCCAAATAATCTCACAGCAGGTAGTGGCCATGGACCGATATTCAGCTTCTGCACTGGAACGTGATACTGTGGTCTGCTTCTTGGTTTTCCAAGAAATTAATGAACTCCCAAGGAAGATACAATACCCAGTGACTGATCTTCGAGTGTCACGACACCTGGCCCAATCTGCGTCACAAAAGACATTTAGTTGGATTGAACTTTCTGCTGAGAGAAAAATTCTTTGGACCGCTATTTGTTTCACATAACGTATGACACAATGAGCTGCTTCTAAGTGTGGCACTCGTGGCTTGTCCATAAATTGACTCAGGATATGGACTGCATATGCTAAGTCAGGGCGTGTTATAGTCAAGTAGATTAATTTGCCAACCAGTCTTTGGTATGATGATGAATCACTGACATATTCCCCTTCCAATTTGCTAAGTGATAAGTTTTGTTCCATAGGGAAAGTGGCAGGTTTTGCACCGAGTAACCCAACATCCTCGAGTATTTCAAGAGCATGCTTTCGCTGTGAGAGCACAATACCCTTCTGGGATCGTGCAACCTCAATACAAATGAAATAGTTCAATTGTCCAAGATCCTTTAATTTGAATTGGTTCCTCAAGAATATTTTGACATCTTTGATTTCTTGCAAATCGTTCCCTGCAATTATGACATCATCTACATATATAAGAAGAGCGACGAATTTACCATTATGGGATCGGACGAACAAGGAATAATCTGCCTTTGATTGCGTAAAATTGGCTCGCTTTAGAGCGGTTGAAAGCTTGATGAACCATTATCGTGAAGCTTGTTTGAGACCATATAGTGATTTGTGGAGTTTACAAACTTGGGTCTCCCCCTTTCGTTTGAGGCCAGGAGGTAGTGACATATATATGTCTTCGTCGAGGTCCCCATGCAGGAAGACATTATTGACATCTAGTTGGTGGAGATGCCATTGCTTGGTTGAAGCTAGCGCAAGGAGTAGGCGAACAGTTACAAGCTTTGCTACAGGGGCAAAGGTTTCTTGGTAATCTAGCCCTTCAATTTGATTATACCCTTTTGCCACTAATCTGGCCTTGTAGCGTTCAATTGTTCCATTGACACGAAGTTTGATTTTGTATACCCATTTGCATCCAATTGGTCTTTTTCCATGTGGCAACGGTACGAGGGACCATGTGCCATTGGCATTGAGGGCGTCAAGTTCTTCTTGCATAGCAAACTGCCACTTTGGATCACGAGCAGCTTCTACAAAGGTGCTTGGCTCATTTTCAATTGAATGGGCGGTGGTAAAGGCACGATGGTCAGGTGACAATCTAGCATATGACAAGATGTTGGTTAATGGATAGACGGTACCTGTAGCCTTGGCCAACACGGAGTTCGATGTTGGGGGGTGTCGTGAGGGGAGAGAAATACCAACATGATACTCACGCAAATAGCTAGGTGTTTTTGTTACTCTCATTGGTTGGGGTGAAGATATGTGTTGGTCTGGAGTGAGCGAAGGCGAAGGAGGCTCTTGAGAGGGAATTTCGGTATTTTGAGAAGATATAATATCTTCTTGAGGTAATTCATCAAATGAAATCATGTCAGTGTGGGTGGTGAACTGTGGAATTGAACTTTTGTCTATAACGAAAGAGGGGGAAGGAAAATTGTTTTCATGGAAAAGAACATCGCGTGATACAAAGACTTTCCCAGTTGAAAGGTCATAGACTCTATGGCCCTTTTGAGCGTATGGATACCCTAAGAAAAGGCATCAAATGGCTCTGGGATCAAACTTGGATGGTCGCTGATGGTATGTTAAGCAAAACAAAGACACCCAAACACGTGCAAGTGATCATATGTGGGTTGTGTTTGGAAGAGTATTTCGAAAGGAGTTTTTCCTTGGAGAAGGGGTGTTGGTGTTCGGTTAATTAGGTAGGTGGCAGTTAGGATTGAATCTCCCCAAAATTTCTTGGGTAAATTGGCTTGAAACAATAAGGCTCGGGCTATGTTGAGTAAGTGACGATGTTTTCTTTCAGCTACTTCATTTTGTTGTGGAGTGGAGACACAACTGGATTGATTGATGATGCCTTTGTCGAGATAAAGATTCCTTAATATGAATTCAGGACCGTTATCACTTCGAATGATTTTGACCTTTAAATTGAATTGTGTTTCAACGAGGTTTATGAACTTGATAATGTATGAACGTGTATCTGATTTGTGGTTCATCAAATAAGTCCACGTGCATCGGGTATAATCATCAATAATTGTGAGAAAATACCATGCTCCTATGATTGAAGGAACTTGGTATCCTTCCCAAATATCAATGTGAATTAATTTAAAGGGTGTTTTTTGAGAGAATTAAACTGCTTGAAAAGATAAACGAGTTTGCTTAGCCAATGGGCAAATTGAACAACCAAAATTATTACAAATTTTCTTGTCTATAATTGGGAAAGGAAACAAGCTGGAAACTTTATTCGATGGGTGGCCTAGACGTTTATGCCAGAGATTTGGAGATGGTGAAGTAGTAACATTGCACTTGCTCTTTTGTGGAGTATCAAGGTAGTAGAGTCCTCCTCTTTTAGTTCCCGTCCCAATCATCTTCCCCGATTGTTGGTCCTGCAGCACACAAGTATGGTCATTAAAAATGGCAAGGCATTGTGAATCATGCACAAATTTGCTAATGGAAATCAAATTTAATTTGAAAGAAGTGACACATAGAACATTTTGTAGAATGAGGTTAGCAAAATGGATGTTGCCTATGTGTGTGACAGTTGCAGTAGCCCCGTTAGGCAAGTGGACTTTTCGATTGGTGACACTGGATTTTGTAGTAAGTAGGTTGGCTGAATATACCATGTGATCCGTGGCTCCTGTGTCAAGGATCCAGTACATTTCTTTATCAAAGACAGGGGCACAAAAGGTTTTACCTGAGGTATCACTCATGGCTGATGTACTCCCAACATGATTAGCCATCAGATTAGTTTTGTTCTCTGTAAGTAACGACATGAGACTTTGATATTGCTCGGCTGTAATGGTGAAAGGTGCAGAACTCGTCGAGGTATTGGCATCCGCATGGTTGGTTTTGGAAGCTGAATTTTTCCATTAAGGTTTGTTGTTCGCCTGATTACCCCTTTGCAGCCTCCTGCAGTAGTTGATGGTGTGTCCCTGCAATCCACAGTAATCGCATTTGAGATGTGCTCGGCATGTATCTGAGATATGCCCAATTTTTTCACATTTTCCACACTTAAATGTGGATTTTTAGGCGTGAAAATCTTCTATGATTTTTGTCCATTATTCTTCACGGCAAAAGCCGAAGCTTCCGACAGTGGTGCACCTCCGTTGTTCATCCCGCGCTACTTTTCTTCTTGAAGCGTGAGAAAATGTGTCTTGTTGACATTGGGAAAGGGATCTATGAGCAAAATCTTCCCTCTTATACTAGTGTATGTTTCATTAAGGCCCATGAGGTATTTCATGGTTTTCTGGTTCTGTTGAAACTGCATTACTTCCTTCATGGCACCACACGTGCATTTAGGAATGATATAGAGGGTGTCACGTTCATCCCATATGCCTTTGAGCTTGGTGTAATAAGCTCCAATTGTCATATCACCTTGCTTGCAATCGTTGATGGCTTCTTCGACATGAAAAATATGAACGCTGTTCGTATGAGAAAAACGTTCCTTCAAGTCGAGCCAGATTTCATGGGCACTGGGCACTCTCATTGTATATTATACTTGTTACAATGTCTTCTGCAATGAAATTAAACAACCATGCCTTAACGAGGTTGTTGCAGCGTTTCCATTGTTGAAATTCCGTGGTGGACGTCTCTGGTGGTTCCTTGATGGTGCCGTTGACGAAACCTTCTTTGTTTTTGATGTTGAGGGCTGTCAACATGGCACGGCTCCAGGTGTTGTAATTTTCTCCATTCAGCGGATGCGCAACGAGCATGAGTCCGGGTTGATCTGAGTAGTGAAGATAAAGGGGTTGTTAGTTTTATCCGCCATGTATTTCAGAGAAGATAGAAGAGAGTTTTGGTGTGGAAGAGGCCGTCGGTGAGTGGCGGTTTCTAGGTTTATGAGAGAAGAAAGTGTTGTGGTAAGGCTCAGAATTGTGTTTGCTTTGATACCATGTTGAGATTTAGAGCAATGCAGAATACTTTGATTGATATGAATCAGAGTTTTAAATAACAATTACAAGAGTGAAATAAAAGGAAAAAAATCTCCAATAATCAATTAATTTTAATTATTAGGAGATATAGGAAATAATACAAAACGGGAAAATAAGTAATTCCTAATCTAAGGAATTAAATATAAAATATCTTTTTGATATGAGGAAATAATTTATTGCAGGAATAAATTATTTCCTAGTATATATAAAATATCTTCTTGATATGAGGAAATAATTTATTGCAGGAATAAATTATTTCCTATTATAATTCCTAACATCATGCATGGGGTAAAGTGGCGAATATGTAAAAAAAACCAGAGTTTGTGTGTTAGATATGAAATGCAAAATAATTGTGTGGCAATACGTAAAAAAAGGTTCATGTGTTAGGTATGATGCGAATATGTAAGGGTTATGTAGTGAGCTTACGAATGTAAATGTTTAGGCGTAATACATGTGAACAAATAAGAGTTGGTTGGTAAGTATGTAAGGAAGCTTGAGGGTATTTGTATACATGTTACTCAATTCCTATGTATTTGCATGTCCAATGCCTACACTTCAGTTTTTTACATGCATGCTACCTAACTTATGCATGAAAAGGCGTATTTCACCTTTTAAATTTGATGTGAGATGAAAGAATTCGGTGTTATAAATGTGAAATGTAACGTTCAGGTGTTATCTAAATAAACATATAGGCATTGGGCGACATTATGTAAACGCCCCTTTGTTTGTGGTTTTTTTTTTTCCCTTCTTTTTACACCAACAAATTAATTTTTCAGCATTTTCTCGAACTCTTAACCAGATATATTAATAGTTTTGATTGATATTTATGATATTACAGCAAAACAAACGATATTATTAGAAGGCTTTATAGATTGAAGGTCCAATTTAAGTGATCAGTTATAAGAGTGAACGAAAAAACAGATGGAGAAGAAAAATGAAAATACTTTTTGGTCAATCAAGAATCACATTCAGACAAAATAAATTTATTTACCCGACATCATCATCAGCCATGTCGCAACTATCTCAGGTCAGCACAAATATCCAAATCAAAATGATCACTGAAGCATGCTTACGTTGAGAATTAGCTCCTGAAAATGACATACTCTACAAATAGAAATTAAGATGTGTTAGGTATGGCTCATATCAGGTAGTTAAAGTTTTTTTTGATGAAAATGTGTGTCTCTTCATATTTAGTGGGTTGAGGGGGAGCGAGGGCGTATTTATAATTTATCTGTGGGTTTATCTATAAATAGATGTGTAATCCTATGGATATGTGAACCGGACTTGTAACTCCTCTGAAATAGTGAAATTCGTCGCTCTGCTCCCGAGGATGTAGGCATGTCTTTGTCGAACCTCGTTAAATCTCTGTGTCCTTCTTCTGGTTTTGTGTCGATTAGTGTTTTACTCCGCTCTAAATTTTCATAACAATTGGTATCAGAGCCTCGTTCCAGGGCGGAGGAGATCGACACAGGAAGAAGGAAGAAGAATTTTTTTTTGAGATTTGGTTTGCGGCAGATGAGAAAGTTTAGTTCCGGTTCGCTGCAGAAGGATTTCGATTGTGGAGAGTGGATGAATGCGCAGTTTGGGTGCTGGAAGGCTTGCAACAATTCGTGGTTCCGATTGCAGAGAGTGGATGAATGTGCAGATTGGGCGCTGGAAGGCTTGCAACACTTGTAGCAGTTCGGTCGCGGAGCAGGCAGTTGGCGAAGAAAGATTCGGGATAGAGGAGTTCGGGCAGGCGGTTTGTGGCTTGCAGAACAGTTCGCGAAAGAGTCTCAACACAGATTTGCGGAGGCGTTCGGTGCAGGCTTCCATAGGAGAGGCGGCCGAGGTTCGCAAACAGGAGTTCCGAAGGATCGCTAAGGAATTTAGCAGCGGTTTGCGGTACAGCAGGCGACGGGCTTCGCACGCGCAATTGCCGCGTGAATAGGATCATTCGCGGCAGTCTGCGAACAAGTGCAAGAAGTTCCGCGGTAGGTTAGCACAGCAGCCGACAGTTCGCGACAGGTTCTGCGAGGCTGCGACAGTTAGTGCGGCATCGAAGGCGAAGGTGTCTCGCGCGGGAGTTCGCGACCTAGACAGGAAAGTGCGAGCGGTTCGCTAGTTCGCAACTGAGCAGTTCTTAGAAACAGTTCGCGACGGTTCGCCGGTTTGGAGCGCGATAGTTTGCAGTGGAGTTGGAACGAAATAGGGAGCAGTTCGAGTCGGTCCAGCGGAGGTTAGAGACGGTTAGGGGTTCCAGTTGCTGGGCGGTTCGGCCGTCTAGAGAAGTTCCAAGCTTGCAGTTGCCGCGGTAGGGACAGCTGAGGCGATTCCCAATTTTGCGCATAAGGGATTGCCCCGGTTGGAAGAGGGAAATCTTCTATTTCCACTATACCCTCCTATCCAGAAGAGCTGCAGTGAAATTAAAGCCGTGGAGGGATATTCGCGCGGATCGTATTTTCCTTCATAGGAGAGACCCAAAAGGAATCTTTTATTCCAGAGGAATATTTCCTCTTAATTGCCGGAAAAGAAGTCTTAATTCCTACAAAGAATTGTTAACATGAAATTAAGAATTGTCAACAGGAAATTAATTCCTTCTTGGCGGAGGGAATTTAATTACCGTTGACGGAGGAATTCTCAACTACAGTGCGGAGACTGTTGATGGAGGAATTCTTAATTGCTGTTGACGGAGGTATTAATTCCTGTCTTTATTTGGCGGAGGCTCCCAATTCGCCAGAGGCGTAGAGCATTCAAAGAAGGAATTTTTTTAATTCCTGGAAGAGCTGCTAAACGGAAAAAGTGTCAGGTGGAAAGATCCACGAAAGTCCAGGTGGATGTTCAGTTACCGCGAACATTTGGTTCTGCAGAGGACTTGAGGGCAGTTATCGTCAGCGACAGGAAGGCGGTTGCGTAGGTGGAAGGATCCGCGAACAGTTAGTTCGGCGGAGGACTTGCAGGCAGAGCCGAGGTGCAGGTGACAGGAAGGATTTCGCGGATTTAGCGGAGAAGATCAGGTTCACGGCCGAAGGTTCCTACAGTTGCTACTAGTTTGGGCGGTAGGCTTGTCGAACAGGCGGTTGGCGTGATAGCCTTAGTGGCGTGCGTGCGACAGAATTTCGCGAAGGTGTTTCGCGAGGTGGAGTTCGTGATCAGGCGAACTAGGCGTCGATTTCGCAAATGGTTTTGCAGAGGTGTTCTGCGAATAAGTGCGAAGGGTTTTTGGTGCGGTGATTTGTGATCATCGAAGGATTCAAGGCTCGCGGGAACGAACAGGCGAAGCAGTTCGGATATAGAATTGCGGTTCGATGAGTATATGCGACCAGCGGAGTTCGCAGGTTTGTTGCAGGTGATATTGCAACAGGTGAATCGCGAGGCAAAGCACAGTTCGCAAGTTCTTCGCATGAGGAGTTGTGACAGGTGAAGTTCGACAGGGTGCAGGTGGCGAGCAGACACGATTATTTCACGAACAGGAGTTTCGTGGAGGTATTCCTCGAACAGGTGCCAATGGATTCGTGGCTCACGGAAACAACAATTGGCCGAGGTACTGCTGCGAACAGGAAGGTGCTTTGGGTGCTGAATGACACGTTTGACCAAACTAAGTTAGATTGTTTGGTTGCTCAACTCACTTGGTTTAAGAAACTCCATGTGTATTTCTCCCAAGGAGCTGAACATTCGCTAAGGTGGAGATTTGTTTGGTAGGCACATATACCAGGTGATGCACATCTCCTAAGGTATTGGATATTCGACAAGGTGGAGAATTGTTAGGTATGGCTCATATCTAGGTAGTTGGAGTTTTTCTTGGTGAAGAGGTGTGTCTCTTCATATTTAGTGGGTTGAGGTGGAGCGAGGGCGTATTTGTAATTTATCCGTGGGGTTTATCTATAAATAGATGTGTAATCCTATGGATATGTGAACTGGACTTGTAACTCCTCTGAAATAGTGAAATTCACCGCTCTGCTCCTGAGGACGTAGGCATGTCTTTGCCGAACCTCGTTAAATCTATGTGTCCTTCTTCTGGTTTTGTGTCGATTAGTGTTTTACTTAGCTCTAAATTTTCATAACAAGGTGAGAACAATTCTCATATTAATTTAATGACAAGAGATAATATGATAATTGTCTGAGAATCATATTTAACCATCCTTGCTTCTTTCTCCTATCTAGATGAAGTTATTCCAAGCCCTTCCTTCCGAAGGATTAATTTAAAGCTGACACCTTGCTCAACTAACTTGAACAAAATACTTAGCATATCAAGACAAATTAATAGTTATATGATGTTGATAACTTTCAAAATTCCATTACGACCTAAACTTATTCCACCTACTTTCTTTTATGACAAACATTATCATACTAGCTTAGAAACAAGTATTATAACTCCATTTGACTTGCAGCACATAAAATCTATACAAATCCAAGGAGCAAATTTATACCCTCCAACTAGCAAAGAAGTATTATGGAAAACAAGTTAAGCCAACTTACAGCTTCAAGTTAAGCTAACTTACAACATACTATGCGGGAAAAATTAACCAATACTATTAAACAAGTGGCTAAAGATGTACTTGGAGAATCAAAAGAAATAGTTTCTATAAATAAAAATAGTTGGTGGTAGAATAATAATGTGCAAGAAAAGATAAAATATAAGAAGTTATGTTATAAAAATTGGTTTAAATGTAAAAGCGTAGAGAACTGAAAAAATATAAAACGGCCAGCAGGGAGTCTAAATGAATAATTTGTGACGCTAAAAATTCTGCTTTTAGTGATCTTTATAACATGTTAAATACTAAGGACGGTAAAAAATATATGTATAAACTAGCCAAACAAAGAGAAAATAAAAGTAAAGATTTAACTCAAGTAAAGTGTATTAAAGATGAAAATCAAAAAGTGCTTTTCTTAGAAAAAGATATTCAACATAGGTGGGTAAATTATTTTGATAACCTTTTTAATAAAGACGCTGAAAGTATGATTGACCTTAGTGATTTTAATATCGTAAATAATAATAAAATTTTTTATTTTTACCGTCACATTAGTAAAAAAGAAGTTGATGAAGTTTTAAAGAAAACCAAGAGTGGAAAGTCTGTAGGACCTGATGATATCACAATTGAAGTGTGGAAATGATTAGGTGATTTGGGGGTTTCTTGACTTACTAAACTTTTTAATATTATTTTAAAGACTAAAAAGATGCCTGAGTAGTGGAGGAAGAGCATTTTGGTCCCAATTTTTAAGAATAAAGGAGATGCACAGGAGTGTGTAAATTATAGAGGAATTAAATTGGTGTGTCATACTTTAAAATTATGGGAGAGGGTAATTGAACATAGGTTAAGGCGTATTAAGAAGGTTTCTCATAATCAATTTGGATTTATGTCGGGCAGGTCTACTATGGAAGCTATACATTTATTGAGAGGTTTGATGGACAAGTACAAAGATAATAAGAAGGATCTACATTTGTTTTTTATTGATTTTGAAAAAGCTTACGATAAAGTTCCTAGAGATGTTCTTTGGAGAGTCCTTAAGAAGAAAGGTGTTGATATGACTTATATTCAAGTCATTAAAAATATGTATGCTAGAGCTGTTACATGTGTTCGAACTGAAGGAGGTTTGACCAATTATTTTACTATTTCTGTTGATTTACGTCAAGGATCGGCTTTAAGCCCATATCTTTTTGCTTTATTTATGGATGGTCTTACTGGGCATTTACAAGAGGATGTACCTTGGTGTATGCTTTTTGCTGATGATATCCTCCTCGTGGATAAGACGAGAGAAAAAGTCCAGGAAAAACTTAAATTATGGAGGTCTACATTGGAGTATAAAAGTCTTCGTTTGAGTAGAACTAAAACTGAATACATGGAATGTAATTTTAGTAATAGTAGACCTAGTGATAGAAGTGTAACTTTGGGTGATCAAATTATTAAAAGGTGTGAATGATTTAGATATCTCGAGTCCATTGTTCAAAGCGATGCTGATATAGATGGGGATGTTAATAGTAGAATTCAGGTTGGTTGGTTGAAGTGGAGGAATGTGTCCGGCCTATTGTGTGATAGAAAAGTACTGCTTAGACTGAAATGAAAATTTTTTAAGATGGGGGTGAAACCTGCAATGCTCTATGGACCTGAATGTTGGCCTTTAAAAGAAAAGCATAATGTTAAGTTAATTGTTGCTGAGATGAGAATGATTAGGTGGATGAGTGGCTTTACACTTAGAGACAAAATGTGAAATGAATATATTCGTAATAGGGTTGGTGTTGCACCAGTGATGAATAAAATTAGAGAGAGTCGCCTTAGATGGTTTGGTCACAATAAATGTCGACCACCTGATGGTTAGACTTGTATGTTCTCTTGTAGTAGTTGGATTGATGAGTTCACTATAACTCGGGTCTTACTCGGACTTGAGTTTTGCAAGAGATATCATGAATTTGAACAATGATAGCTTCATCTCAATTTTGTTACATCCTTTCACTAACTTTGTTTTCATTTGATAGGAGTCATAAACCTATTTGATGAATAACTTGTGGATGATCTTACACTACAATATGTAACTGTTAAAGGTGTTTAATAAAAGGGATTAGATGATGCCTGAGATTGTTGTCCAAAAATCAATTTATCAGGGATAATCTTATCTTTAGGATTATAATCTATAAAATCATTTGAAAGTACTTAAATTACTAGTGTAGTGATTCCGTTAGAAATTGGAGGTAAGTGTTGACCTCATTTTTGATGAGGTCTTCTCTTCTCTCTTTAGTACTTAGGATCTAGTCTTAGGCTTTTCCTTTGACTATCCTAGAGGATTAGAATTGAGACCCACCACTTAGAAATTCAAACCACTTCTTAACTCCCACGCAAACTCCACAAAATTGATTGTAGACCCCTAATCACCTAGAGGGTTGAAATTAAATGTGGAAGTTTAAAGGATGAGTTCCTATAGGATTCTTTGGCCTTGGAGCGCCTTGCAGGTGGCTCGGTGCTAGTGAAGGGGCCGACTTACACACACACTACACCTATACATCGCACTTTCACACACCTCTTAAAACCACACCCATACCCAATTTGACCTCCGACTCATGCAAGTGGTTCGCATGGATGGTCCTTAACCCCTAAGCCCTCGGCTAAGAGGGTTAGGAACAACATAGTGGATGCCTCAAATGAGTCCCTTCATGGCTCATGTGGGCTTGATATGGCTTCATGGCTCAACCAAAATGATTTCATTCCACTTACATTTACCCAAGCTTCAATTTTCCAAATTTTCGATTTTTGACCCCGGGACCCTACACCCGCCTAACTTTACCCAAAACCCTTAAAATTACCCAAATTTTTCAAAATTTCCAAATCACCCAAAATTCCCCAAAAACATTCCTAAACATTTCCTCACCAATCAAATTAATCATCCGTACCCAAAAATACCAAAAATACCTCCCAATACCCTCCAAATACCCAAAATGCCCCTCTTAGCCAAAAAATCCAAAAATTCAGAAAATTCCCAGAAAATTCCAGAAAATCCCAAATATTTCCAATTTCATTTTGTTCAACTACATTATGGGCCAATTTTGTCAATTTATCCCACTTTTATCAAAACCCCGATTTGACCCATTTTAACCCAAAGTGAACCCAATGTCAAACCAAACCTACCCAATTGACCCAAATTCTGGTCCAATTCAATTCTAAACTTCAATTCAACATCCCCAACACCAATCTAGACCAAATCCAAGCCCAATTTGATTGGCATTGGGATCCAATTTCACTTTTGGCCTTAAAGCCCGATTTGGACCCATGACCCAAACTTAGCCCAAACTCACCCAATTCAACTCCAATTAACCCCAAATCTTTTCTAAACCTTCCTTAACATCCCCATAAACAAAAAACTAACATGATTTGCCCAAGAT
This sequence comes from Papilionanthe hookeriana x Papilionanthe teres, assembly GCA_022702705.1. NCBI lineage: Eukaryota > Viridiplantae > Streptophyta > Magnoliopsida > Asparagales > Orchidaceae > Papilionanthe > Papilionanthe hookeriana x Papilionanthe teres. The sequence goes on along the minus strand of CM040426.1, from coordinate 51,813,299 downwards.
TTTGACCCAAACCCTATTCAAATTCAACCCAAAACCAAAATTCCTTAAATGGGCCTACACCCAAACCCAACCCAAATAGGCCCAAGTCCCAAAATCCAAACCCAACCAAAAATTGAAACTTCTTTAAAACAGCCCCAAAAACCCTTCTCAACATTAATTTTACATCAATTTCAACTTTAGCCCAACTTTGGCCCATGGTAGCCCATTTTGGCCCACCTTAGCCTCTTTACCAAAAGCCCAAATTCAACCCAATCCAAACCCAAATCACCCCACACTTGTTTCAAACCACTCATGACACATCCCTAAACCAAACTCAACAATTATTTGGCCCAACCTCTTTACAAAATTCCCATCCATAAATTCATTTTTAAACTTAAAGGCCCATTCCTTAAACCATTTTAAAAGCCCATCTTTTACCACATACAAAGGCCCAAAATTGGTCCCAAAGCCCATATGACATTTCCCCTCATCATACTTTCAATTAAACTCAATACCTAAGTCCTAAATTCATCATCAAATCATCCCAAATCAAGCCTTATCCAAGTTCTCATTAAATTATCAAAAGAATCCCAAAACCCATTTTCATGAAATTGACTAAACCTTTTCCCAAGCCAAAGGTGAGCCATGAAGCCATGCATGAGCCACATGTGAGCCATGAGAGCCTTGGACACTCCACCATGCCATATTGGGTAAGAAGAGGGAGGGCTTTCCTTAATCCCTAAAGCTCATTAGCCTTAATCATGATTCACCTAAACTTAAATTTAATCCGAATATATTTGGATGGAGACTTCTCCATGCCAAACCAAGTCGATCCCTTTGATCCCCCACAACACCCAAAGCCACCTTGAAGGGTGCACCAAGCCCAAATGGGTGGATTGACCCATTTAGACTCAAAACTAGCCATGCCCCATTCTACTTTGGATCAAAGCCTTTACACATGGCAATTGCCGATTGCTTGCACCAAGTCCCGACCACGACCCACTGACCTTGAGGGTGACCCATGTCTCGGCCGGCCGGCCACCCGATCCACCGGAAAACACCATGCCCGAGACCTCGGGAGAGGCCAAGCTTTGGAATTCTACCTTGCCGAGCCGCCCCATGCCCAATGCGCCACCATGGCTGTTCTTCTCCTCACCTAAGCAGTCGATCCCGGCCCTCGACTCCCCACGGGAGGCCCTCCGAGCCTCTCCTATTTAAACCCCTCACCCTCTCGGCCAAAGGAGGTGTTGAACCGGACCATACCAAAACTCGCCAAAATCACTCCTCACTCCCCTCCGGACTTAGAGCAATTGATCCCCACCGTTCTCCCTGCTCTAATCCCCATTGATTGAGCTCGATTTTGGAGCTCGATTCTCGAGCCGAACGGGACACTCCCGAATCCTTCACCAAAATCAAATTAAACTCACCTACACCTTCACTAGGCCAAGAGAAGAAGTTTTCCGGTGAAAGCCCCCTCTCCGGGCCACCCGGTTGTTCCGGACTCCAAAGGTTGTGATCGGCTCGGTGGAAATCATGCACTAGACAATTCACCGAAGCCAAGGGACTTCATCCGGAGCTTGCTTGGACCCAATCGAACGTGACACGACCCTCGGATCGAAGCTTCACTTCTCTGAGCAAAGGTATGAACTCCCTCTTCTGCCTGAGCTTCAGTCAATTCTCCATTTTGATTGGCTTGATTTCATAGCATGTTCACCGTATGGATGTGTTCGTCTCTTCGAGACGAATCCATAGAGCATAAGAACACGAAAATCCGTTGAGAATCGAGTGAGTTCTTAGGGTTAGAGTGTGGACGGTCACGGGATCGCACCCGGTCGTAGACGATGACCGAGAACCGTCGGATCGCGCGTGTATCGGATGGACGGTTTGGATTGCGTCGGACCGGCAGCTGGTACGTGAACCGCGGGGCCCCGGACAGCCCAGTCAGATGGCGGCGCCGAACCAGGGAGCGAGGCGTGTCGATTCGGAGCCGCCGAGGTTGAGTCAGCGCCGCCGTGGATAAGTAGGAAAATAGGTTATTTTCTTATTTATTTAATCCCTAAACTTCAAAAATGCATATCTTTGTGTAGAAAAATCACAAAAATAAAATAAAAATACCCTCTTGCTCAGTGAATAGAGGAGAATAATGTGGAAAAGAAATTAATTAATTTTGTCTAGTACTTTATTTTTAATTAATTATTTACTCCCTGCATTGTTTTAATTCTCCATGCATTCATACAATTCACCATGGCATGAGACCATAGGGCTTTGAAGCCTCCGAACTTGGGAACATTCCCTGAATTTTCCAAGGTCGAGGCCATCTCTGTGAAAAGTTATTGATTTTTCAAATGCATGTTGCTGTTTTGAGTATTTTAATTCCAAAAATTAGCATGTTGTGAAATAAATTCTAGGAAAATTTGGTGATGTTCCTTATGACTAGAGAACCCTAGGAAAAATAGGACTTGAGTTAATTCACTCAGATTAACCCTAATTGGCCTAAATACCCAAAATTGAACTTTAATTAATTAGAGTTAACCATAGATCAAATTGACTTGAAATCAATTCTCCACTGACCTTTAGGATCAGAGGAATCCACCATAAAAATTTCAAGTCAATTGGACTTGGTTAGCCCCATCAAATGGGTTGATTAAGCCAACTTAGCCAAAATTAAACTTTAAAATTTCATAACTTTCAAAATACTTTTCAAAAATTCACCAAATTGGTTTTGAAGCCTCTCTGATATCAGGGGAATTCAAGAAAATTAAAATTGTAATTTTCTAAAAAAGTTGATTTTTTATTATTATTTTAATATTTTAATAATTAAAAAATAATAAAAATTACAAAAATAATAAAATTCACCAAAATGTCACATTTTGAATTCTAACCACTTAGGAACAAACCCCATATTTTTCTTATGTCTCTAGGTTGAGATATTAAATTTTAAAGCCTTGGGGTAATTTTTAAAATTAAAAAATACATTTTCTAGCATTTCCACTAAAATAATTCCAATAAATTAAGGAAAAATCAGAAAATTATAAAATTTGGTTCTCTGGAATCCTTGATATCAGAGAGAATTTTAAAAATTATAAAATTCATTTTTCAACTTATATTCTATTTTTAAATTAATTAATACTCCAGAACTTAAAATAATTTTAATAAATAAAATATAATTCAAAAAATCACAAAAATTGGTCCAAGTGGTGCTCTGGTCATTAAGAATGTCCCATAATTTTCTTAAGGACAGAAACTTTCCCTTGCTCATATTATTAAATTTTCCTTGGAAATCCTTATTTTCCACCAAAAATAATTACATAAATAAATTAAATACAGAAAAATCACATTTTTCCCTCTAATGTCTTTATTGACATATGAGTGAAGTCACATAAAAATTTCAAATTCATTTGAGCTCAATTTAGTGAGTTATGAAATTATTAAGCTTGAAGGGCAAAATGGTAATTAAAATTTTAACCCTTAATTAAAACTTTAGACTTAATAAAATTAAAAAGTAAAATATTTGATCCTAATCTGATTTGGATGATTGAAATTTAAATAATTAAAGGGTAGAAACCTATTAAACAATTCAACAATAATTGAAATGAACTTTAGTTAAAATAATTAATTAAATTTGGAAGAATAGTAAAATTGGAGTTATTAAAATAGGGATGTTATTAGGAAGAAATTTGTTCTTTAATTTAAGAATCCCTAAATTAATCATCTCAATAATATTTAATTCCTAATTAAAATGATAATCCAAGTTTAAGGTTTAAAAAGCTAAAAGACTTAATCATTAAATTAAGTTAAGGTTAAATTATTTAAAGCAAATCCCTTTAAAATAAAATATTAAATTAAATTAAATTAAATTAAAATTAAAAAAAATAAATAAATAAATTAAACAAATTAAATTAAATTAAATTAAAACAAATTAAATTAAATTAAAATTAAATTAAATCATTAAATTAAATTAAATTAAATTAAATTAAAACTAAATCAAATTAAATTAAATCAAATTGAATTAAATTAAATTAAATTAAATTAAATTAAATTAAATTAAATTAAATTAAATTAAATTAAATTAAATTAAATTAAAACTAAATCAAATTAAATTAAATCAAATTGAATTAAATTAAGCTAAAGCATATCATATTAAATTAACTTAAATTAAATTAAATTAAATTAAACCACATTAAATTAAATTAAGTTAAGTTAAATTGAATTAAATTAAATATAACATCACCTAAGACATGAAGAATTCAAAATAAATCTAAAATAACTTGAACACTATTCCAAACTTAAATCATTAATTTGAACTTAAATTTGAATCACAAATCATTAAATATCATTTTGCCCTTAGGAGCTTTTACTATTATAACTCCTAAATGGAGTATCAAGTGAAATGTCACTTCACTCATAAGGATATTCAAACATCCTAATTCACTGAGCAAGAAATAAAACTTAACTTAAACACCCTGGATGATTAATTCACCTGCACAATAATATTCATTTGGACTTAGGACAATTCCCGAAATATTGAAAAGATGTTTAAGATTCGTCTTAAACACTTCCTCAATATGATGGAATGTCCTTAAGAACAAATTGAGCTTAGTTGTTCTTTGGTGAAGAAAATCATCCTTAAAACCAAAATTGAAGACCTGAGACGTCATAGGAATGACTAGCTATAGGATTAGGATTTTGGTAGAAAACCATAACCCTTCCCTTAGCTTTACCTAGGAAATTGCTTATAAATGCTTAAATGCTCTAAATTGTATTTTAAGTGCAGCTTGGGATGACGGGAAGACCCTCCGAGTACGCTTTTATTTTATTGCAATTTATCTTACTCGCAATTCATTTACTCATGTTGCACTTTACCTTTCTTGCATGATAAACAACGAGTTGCATGAAAACCTACACCTTTAGGACAGAAACCAAAACTGAAACCCATAACTAAATTAAAGACACTACAAGATAAAATTCACCGCCACAACATTCAAAATATAAAACAACTCAAAATTTAATCATAAACAGAACAACAAAACTACAACTACAACTAAATTAAAACGTCTCATTGAATGATCGGGAATACCTCGGATGATGTAACCCACGTGTTGCTAACGGGATTTCCCACGGTCTGAATGAAAGTGCGGAACTCATTTAGTTGAGTTTAGCAAATTCATCCGGACTAAGTGAATTCGATGCAAATAACGGTGCGGGATGACGGAACCGTGGGATCTTAATCGGTTCGTTTAATCAACTTTAAGACTCGTTTTAATTAAAACATTAAAGACACATGGAAATTAAGACTTTCTCTAAAACCAAACACTTCCCTCATCTCTTGATTTATCACCTTCTACAACTAAACTTCTGCAACAACAAGGAGCTTGGAGCTTAATGGGCGAGCACGACCATCGTCATCGACAAAACATGAATGCGTCAAAGAAAACTTTTCTTTAGTTTAAACAATCAACTCATAGGACTTCGAGGTAGTTTGTCTGGTGCAACATAAAACCTCAACCTTCTTGTTAGGCATTTGCTTTGCAAATTAAGTCCTAATCGACCTTAGGGTTCCGAGGTAGTCGTCCGCTACGACATAAACCCTCACACCTTCGAGGCTATTTGTGTGATCACATCATGCAAACATAAGTCCTAATTAATTAAAATTGGCAAGATCAAAACATTAAATAAACATTAGGACCTTCCTAAATTCAAGCCAAACAAATAGGACAGTCGGGAAATTACCGAAGTTCGCTTCGAATCTGTGATTTCTCCTACCTTTCTTCCTTTGAATTCCCAAAATAAAAATGTTCAAAATTTGATCCATTCCCTATTGAAATTCCAAAATTTAATCCATTGAAAACTTAAACTTTGAAATTCTTGAGAGCAGAACTACTGATTATTATCGATAGTTTTCTTAGGTGATTCCCGTCACTTAAGATATAATTAACTATAGGGGCTTGCCCTTATAGGGAATTTTAAGAACCCAGGTAATATAAACCCTGCTTAATTCATTTATATTAAGCAGGGGAATTTGTCGGCTTATAAAATTGGTTCGTAGACCAAACGGATGTCACAAATCTTCTAGTTTATTTAATCGAGCCCCATCATCAAGCAATGTGTCTATTCTTCGGGATGGATACATAGTTTGTGATGCGGTGCTCGTTTATATAAACTATTCGGGATATGAGATCAGTTTGATTTCATATCTTAAAATTTTCAAATTTAAAATTATTTTCAAAATCAAATATTACTTTTCAAATTATTTATTTAAATTAAATTAAAATTTGCCGACAATTTCTGTAGGCGACCCCCCTTTTCCAAATAAAACACCAAAACCCAAAAATAAGCCGAACAATTTCTGGCGACTCCGCTGGGGATAATTCCTCTCTCCATTTTTAATCAAATAGTTCCGCTTTCAAAAATCGGTAGTGTATCCATGTCCCTAATGGATCAAACTAACCTTCTTTCCGTTGGAATACTATGTTCATTTCTACCTTGAATGAGTATAGCCAACATTCTCTCGGATCTAGGAGCCACTGTTTAGACACCCCTAAACGGAGAGGTTCTCGAGATCCTTTTACCTCATTTCCGAGGTGGGGTGGACCCCCAATAAGTGTTAGTTTAGGAGTGATCCTTCGAGTCGAGAAGTCTTGCATAAGACTTTCTTTTCCTTTCCAATTCCGAATCGGATTCATTACCTTCTCTACACCTTTCGAACATTCCGTTCTAAATAAACAAACCCTCTAATGAATGACTCTTTTAACAAATATACATGAACAAGAATGTGTTCGGACTCTTTTCGATTCCTTTCTTTTCGTCCTGATGAGAAGAAGCATAACTTGGGACTGACAATCAAAATCTATCTTGCAGAAATGGAAGCCCCAAAATTGATTTTCTCCTTCACCAATGGACTAGACTTCGCTGTTTACAAGGATGAGCTGCCCGACAATGGGATCATCCGGTTTGGACGAGGGTTCGAGAACACAAATGTCAAAATCGCTGACGTTACTCTCTTCGCACTGATGGACAAAGTGTCAGAAACTGAGAAACCCATGATTGAGTTCAACCTTAAATCAACTCAAGAGTTTCCTCCTCTACAAAGGGTTCCAGCTGAGAGGAGTACCGCTGTCCATAGAAGGACCGTTATCTCTACCCCCACTGGTCTAGTCGTCTCTGCACCTACCCCGGCTCCCGCCAAACTGAAGGGGAAGGAAGTTCAAATTTGTAACGAACATGTTACCATGGAGGGTACAGATTTCCGTGCAAGACCTTCTATTTTTGAAATTGGGTCCAGCTCGAGGGTTCCACCCCTAACACGGACTCGGAGGAGAAACAGAGGCGGGGAAGATTGCCGGGAAGGCCGGAGCCGCCGAAGTCGCTTTCTTAGAAGAAATCCCCGAGTAAACACCACTACCCGAATACATACCATTGTCCGAGTATACACCCCTTTTGGAAGGAAGTAGATTCCATCCCCTTTCCGCCGCAGTGACGAGGAAAATGTCCGCGGGATTGCCTCTACATTACCTCGACCCGCATATTACAGCGACAACGAAAGAAAAGGGCTAGGGTTACACCATTTGCCCGACTACGGATCGTGATTGAGAAATTAGCAAAGAAAGAAAGATGCCCCGTATCGGAAATTTTAAGAAGGATAGGGCGGGTGCCGCCAAATCCCGTCTTGGGCCGCGAGTAGAATCTGCTATCGCCGCGGAAGAGCCTAATAAGAAGATGAAGGCTAGTCCACCTGTTGTTGTTTCGGGTTTACGGATCAGGGAGGATACCACCTTCCGGCATTCGGCCGACGGACCATCCGGTCCCAGGCCTTCGCTGCTAGAAGGATGGTATGGCGTCCCACTACCGGCCAATTAAGACCGAAACAACGACCGGAAAAGGAAAGTCTCGTCGGGAGACTTGAGTCCGAGGAAAGTGCTACTCGCAGTAAAGGGGACTCATGAGAAAGAAACTCGACAATTGTCACATGACAACTGCAAGGATGTACAGAAAAGACCACTGGAAGATGCTATGGAAAAGTTAAGAACTGATATTCGGCGACTAGCAAGGGAAAGAGAAGAGAAATTCGGAGATGAAGTTGACTCGTCAAATTCATGGATGATGAATATGCAGAAATTAACATGGTTGAAACGCGAGCTTCGTCAGCCTCACAAGGTGCTCCTGCAGTCGCAGAAAGAGAGGAGCCGGAAGTAATGAGGAGGCAGCTTCAAGAGAAAGATGATACGATCGCCCAAATGGCGAAAAGGATGGAAGAGATGGTTGTAGCCCTAGCCACTCTCCAGAGTCAAGTTCAACCCCAAAGAGAAACACCCCCAGAAGTTATTCACATTGTAGACGGAGGAAAGGAGATTACATCCGTCAATGAGGATGATCAATTAAAGAAGGATGTAACACAAAGTATGATTCCGGAAAAGGATATCAAGAGCTTGGTGGAACAGCAGGTGAGAGAAGCCTTGGCACAATCAAAGAGCGGAACATCCATTCAGACGGGTAGACCTTACCCTGAAGAATTCGACGCTGTCCAATATCCGAAAGGCTTTGTACCACCTCTCGTTCAAGACCTTTGATGGAACCGGAAACCCTCGGCGGCATGTTGCACATTTTCGTTCCGGTTGTTGCAATGCCGGCGGAAGTGATGCTTTACTCTTCCGACAATTTGTCGCCGACTCGTCGGGGATCGCCTTTGATTGGTATGCGGAATTACCAAACGGATCGGTAAAGACATTTTCGAATTAGAGAACCTCTTCATCAAGCGATTTGCGGAGCTCAAGCACCACATCACTATAGTTGATTTAGTGGTAGAGAAGCGTAAGCCGAATGAAACCTTGGTGGACTACATACTTCGATGGAGGAACCTAAGTATGAAGTGTGAGCCACGATTACAAGAACAGACATGCGATCGGCATTTTACTAAAAAGCATCCATGGCTCGATAAGCACTTCTCCTCAAGGGATTTACTATTAAGACTTTCGAGAAGTTGTTAAGCAAGGCCGGAAGCTTGCAAGAGGAGGCGAAGCAATTAAGTTTCACCGATAAAACGGACAAACGAAGCCCGTGAAAACTTTTGAAAAGAAGTCCGGGATCGTCGCGACGGTCGATAAAGGCAAGCAACCGATACAAATATCGTCGAACGGCCGCAAGCAACCTCGACGAATTACCAGCAACCCCGACCCAGCTATCAGTCATCTCAACAATATGAACAACCACCTCGTCCACAACGGACGTTTAGGGAGTTCCTGAGCAGTGAGTATCCGTTCAAGAATGAGGCAGTGCCGAAAATGTTCCGCAGCCTAATGAAGACTCCAGATTTCCAACTGCCAGAGCCTAAAAGACCAGAAGAAGTCGACAAGAAAGGTGATCCCAACTTTTGCCCTTACCACCGGATGCTTGGGCACAAGATAGAAGATTGTATTACCTTCAAGAGTTGGCTCAACGACAATCTTCGGAAAGGGAATATAACGATCCCGAAAGAATACATGAAGGAACCCCAGAAAGGAGGTTCCGTCAATGTTATCTCGACGGATTTCATTGTTCCGATAGATCCCTATGCGACTGATGATGGATGGACTACCGCTTGGACAAAGTCTTCGAAGAAGATTTTAGATCACATCCAAACCGCTTCGGTGCGAGCTTCAATTCAAAGTTCGAAAACTGTCAAGTCGGCGCTATCACTTGTGATAGAAGAACCGTCTCAACAAGAGATGACTGAAGAAAAGAAGAAAATTGACGAAGAAGAGAAGACCGAGGCTCCTAAGGCTAGACTAGGGGCTGCTTATCCTAGGATAGTTGTTTCCGATTCGGGGGAGAAATCCCTCGAACCTCCGACTCGTATGATTATCCGCCCACTCCGGTGGGATCTTATAATGATGAGGGTTATGGCGTTGGCTACGTTTGACTGTTTCTAACGATTACGTAACTAGCGACAATCAACCTAATCCGGACGTCGATTCCGATACAAATAACGATTCTCAAATCATACACAATCTCGACGATCACAATGACAAAGAAGACATCCACCAGGGAGGCTACAAGAGTTCAACAAGCAACGAGTCTATTTGCGAATTTCGAGGAGCTCCAATCACAATAGAGTTAGAGCCTTCAGACTCCGAAGCTAATCCTGAAGAACTTGTCATTCCAATTCAGGAGGAGACACCAGCAAACTCAATGCTAAATTCAGAAGAAATCACAGAAGTCAACTTAAGAAGTGGAAGAGTTCTACCTCCGAGAATGGGTCCAAAGGACAAAGGAAAGCGGTGGTTGTTCGGGAAGAACCAACCCCGCAGAAGAAATACCCATTCGAGAAGAAAACGAGGCACATGAAAACAAAGTGGATTACGACGTGCTAGCCCATCTTAGGAAACTACCGACCAAATCGAGCATCTACGACGCTCTCATCTTATCAAAGGAGATGAGAGAAGCTCGATCAAGGCCTTACTTGATCCGGAAATTGCTTAGCTCAAATGGCCGGAGAGTCCTTAGATGAGGTTTGCTCGTTAAAGGAACAGACGAGGTGTTACCTTCACGGACAATGACTTACTACTTGGGACGCCGGACCACAACCGACCGTTGTACATTTCGATTACAATCGGGAAATTTACACTCTCCAGGAGTATTGGTGGATCCAGAAGCATCAATCAATTTAATGAATCTTCGAACGCTAGCATACTTGGAAATTGATGCTCGCGAGCTCGAGGCGGACAAAATGTTATTAAGAGGATTCAACCAGAAAGGAGAAAGAGCCCTCGGCTCAATAACACTGCTAATGAAGACCGGTGACTTAGCAAAGACAACCGTGAAATTTCACATAATTGATTCAGAAACGTCGTTCAACGCTCTACTGGGCCGACCATGGATACATGAAAACAGGATGGTACCATCATCTCTACATCAATGCATTAAATACTACGATGGAGGGGAACAGTGCATTAAAGGTGACTTACAACCGTTCTCTGTACATGAAATTGGAATCCATGAAGATGCAGCTTATTATGCACCTCCGAAGAAAACAATCTTCTCCGGAGATACCATAACAAATGAAGCAAAGGAAATTTGGGACAACGAAGAACCCGAAATTCTAGTCCAACAGTCACTCACCACTCCCTTACGGAGAGATGGTGAAGGTTTCTCCACAACTCGCATCCGAGGTCGAGGCCGGGGACAAGGTCGTGGCAGAGACATTAGGACGATTGGACAGAGGAAACCAGCCATCAATGTCGATTGGGAAGATAGTTCTGAAGAAGAAAAAGAAATCAAACAAGAAGCAGCGACAATAAGCTCGGAAGAAGCCGCAATTCGAATCCCTCTCGAAGATGAAAGAAACGAAGAATATAAATCGATGTACGAGAAGATTAACCACTATGTACATACTATGACCCTGACCCCGATCCATTCTAATAAGATCGAGGGTATGGAGGTCAAAGAGGTACGTAGCGGTGGTGTAAAGCCAATCAAATTCTACCGTGGTGCTCCTCCCTCCAAAACTGAAAATAATGTACAATTTGAAGATGCTACTTCATCAGAATTAATGGAATTACCTTTTGAGTGGTACTCTCCCTGTGTTCAAAATTTAATTCGGCGTGGTTTTTTACCTCGACAATGGACAAAAGGTCAATCACAACGTTTTGAAAAATTATGGAATAACTCCGGTCGTCCACCCAATGCAAAACATGGTCTCGGATTCGGCACGATAGGATCGGTTGACGATACCGAATTTTGCTTGGTTGTCACTGCGAGTCTAATGAAAACTCGCATGGAAACTACGGAAGAACTCGAAGATTTACAATTTGAAGATGCTCCACCGAATTCGAAGAAGAGATCAAATCTACAATAGATGAGTTAACGGAAGTTAACTTAGGTACTAACAAAGAACCTAGACCTACCTTTGTTAGCTCCTTACTCAATAAAGAAGACTCCGAAGAAATAATTAAGTTATTAATGGAATTTCAAGACTCGTTTTGCTTGGAGCTACGATGAGATGCCGAGTTTAGCTCCGGAGGTCGCGATCCATAAGCTTGGGGTGGATCGTGCTTCGTTCCGTCGGACAAGGTCCCGAAGAATGCGTCTAGAAATCGAACAACAAGTCATAGCCGAAGTTAAAAAGCTAATAGACGCTAAATTTGTCCGTGAAGAACAATACCCGACTTGGTTAGCCAACGTGGTACCGATCGGGAAGAAGAATGGTCGGATCGAATTTGTGTGGATTTCGGAGATTTAAACAAGGCATGTCCAAAAGATGAATTTCCTCTACCGATCCAAGAATTAATGATCGACATTGCCGCAACACATGAAATATTCTCATTCATGGATGGATCTTCGGGATACAACCGGATAAAAATGGCTCCAGAAGATGAAAAACTTACGAGCATTCGTAACGCCGATCGGGGTATATTGCTACACGATGAATGTCATTTGGATCGAAGAATGCGAAGCAACCTACCAGAGAGCGATGAAAAGAATTTTTGATGATCTCATCCACAATCAAGTCGAATGCTACGTGGACGATGTGGTCATCAAAAGCAAAGTAAAGGAAAACCACTTGTATGATTTGAGAATTGTTTTCGAACGATTAAGACAATTTAACCTTAAGATGAATCCCTTAAAATGCGCCTTCGGCGTCACCTCCGGAAATTCTTAGGATTCGTTGTCCGACATCGTGGAATTGAAATCGACCCGTAAAAGATTAAAGCCATCTTAGAAATGCCGCCTCCCGTAACCTTAAAACAACTACGATCTTTTCAAGGGAAGCCGGCATATCTTCGACGTTTTATCTCAAACTTGTCGGGTAGGTGTCGACCTTTCTCGGCACTAGTTAAAAAGGACGCCAAATTTATTTGGGAAGAGAAATGCTAGAGGGCCTTCGAGGACATTAAACAATATTTAATGACACCTCCTGTCTTAGCAGCCCCGGTCTCGTGTAGACCGCTAATACTTTATACCGCGGCTTTAGACGACTCTCTCGGAGCCTCGTTAGCCTGTGTCGATGACGAGGGTAAAGAAAATGCTCTTTACTACTTAAGCCGTCGTTTACTTCCGACGAAATAAGGTATCCCGCAATTGAAAAGCATTGTTTAGCCCCGATCTTCGCCGCTCGAAAGCTCGGGCATTACATGCTTTCTCATAAGGTCAACCCGATCTCGAAATTTAATCCATTGCAATACTCGATGACCCGCCCAACGCTTTCCGGCGGACTTGCCGGATGGTCAATGATATTATTGCAATTCGATATAACTTTCGTGCCTCTTCGTGCCATAAAGGGACAAGTCCTAGCAGACTTCCTCGCAGCACACCCTTTGCCGGCAGAATCTCCTCTTAATGACGATTTGCCAGATGAACAAATAATGAACCTAGAAGACCCTGATGATCGACGCCGGCAATTATATTTCGACGGAGCATCTTCGAGACACAAAGACGAAGAATCGCAAGTGATAGTGCCCGTAAGGCGGGGATCGGACTAATCTTTATAACACCGGAGCGGGGGATGTTAAGATACTCCTACCACTCGACGAGCCGTGTACAAATAACGAAGCGGAATACGAAGCCCTCATAACGGGACCGGAATTAACTATTCAAATGGGTATAACGGACATCAACATCTACGGGGATTCGCAGCTAATCATTCAACGGATCGTCGGACAATACAGAATTTTAAAACCAAGACTCGAGCAATACTTCCGAGTATGTCATACAAGTTGTTGGAATAGATTCCAAATGTGACAATCTACAAAATTCCCGTAAAAGAAAACGCTTTAGCGGATGCGCTAGCTCGTCTCGCAAAAGAATTTTCCTGTTTACAAGATGAATCGATGGAAGTGTCGGTTCACGGACGTCGGGTCCTATCACGACTCGACATAGACACAATACACAAATCGAAAAAGAAAAAGGATCGATTGCAGCAAGTGACGTGAAAACACGGAAGATTGGCGACAGCCATTATGGATTACTCGCAAACAGGAAAACTACCGGACGATAGGTCGTTAGCCCATCGGATCAAGAAAAGAACTCGTCCTACGCATTAATAAACAACACATTATACGGAAGGTCTTTTGATCAAATGTGGCTAAGGTGCCTAAGCGGGTCCGAGGCTCGTGAAATTGTTAAAGAAGTGCATTCGGGACTCGTGGCGCTCACCGATCGGGTCCAAAGATGAAAATGAAAATTAAAAGACTAGGGTACTACCGGCCCTCGATGATGACCGACCGCATGAAAATCGCCAAGAGCCGTCACCGGTGCCAAGTGCACGGAGTGGTTCTACACCAACCTCCAAATGTGCTACATCCGACAATTGCGTCGTGGCCATTCGAATGTTGGGGCACGGATATAGTGGGTCCAATAGAACCACCGTCTTCAAAAGGACATCGCTTCATTCTTGCGGCTACAGATTACTTTTCCAAGTGGGCAGAGGCAGTTCCACTTAGAGAAGTAAAAGCACATCACGTGCTACAATTTTTCAAGAACCAAGTTGTCTACCGTATCGGGGTGCCGCGCAGGATCATCTCGGATAATGGGTCAGCATTCAGAAGCACGTAAATCAACAATTTTGTCAGGAGACACGGAATCGACTGGCGGTATTCAACAATTTACTATCCAAGAGCAAACGGCCTGGCTGAGGCTTTTAATAAAACTCTCGTTCAAATTTTAAAGAAGACTTTAGATGACAATAAGAGAAATTGGCACGAAAAGTTATTAGAAGCCTTATGGGCCTACCGGACAACCTTCAGAACTCCTACTCAAGCTACACCTTACGCTCTAGTGTATGGGTCCGAGGCAGTGTTACCCTTAGAGGTCTAGCCTTCCTTCACTCAGAATTGCGAGTTGCAAACAAGATCACGACGAAGAGAATGCCAAATTGCGACTAGAAGAATTGGAAAGCCCGAAAGGAAAAGACTTGCAGCGCGACGGTAATTTAGAACTATACAAAGCTAAGATGGTTCAAGCCCATGACAAACTGGTCCGCCTAAGAACCTTCAAAGTTGGTGACTTAGTTCTCGTTCTCAAAAGACCTATTCTTGCACACCGCAAGATAGGAGGAAAATTTGAACCCACTTGGGAAGGACCGTTTGTGGTTGAGGCAGTCTACTCAGGAGGCTCCTACCAGCTAGTGAACTGCCAAGGAGAACGACATATGCTTCCGATCAATGGACGATACTTGAAAAAGTATTACGCTACCTGATGTTTCGAAGGAATGAACTTTCCATCCCTAGAAGCACGGGTGAAGTAATTACTTATGACCTGGTCCGAACCCAAAATAATAAAAAATGTGCTAGAGTAAATAAAATCATGATAATAAAGTTTTCCTTGTTTTCTCTCTTCCAAATCAAAATCTCTTTCCTGATCTTTTCCTACTTCATTCCTGTTGAATTTAAAAAATATAAAAATAAAAAAAATTGTCTTTAATAAACATTTTCTTAATGTTCTTGTTCTTAGTACAGCCCCTGATCCTTTTCCTTGTCTTTTCGCAGGGAAATGTCGAACGGGCGGTTGGTCCTGAACTTTAGAAATGACGTAAGCCTTGCACTCGATGAAAAGAGGGTGAAAGATGGAGCGATAATAGAGATTGACTCAGACTTCGCACCAGCGGGCCTGCAATACGAGGAAAGTGACTGGGTCCCGATTGATCGAGAGGAACTGCTTAGTCAGACAGTAATGAAAGTGGGTGGCCCGAGCCACCAATCCGGCAGCAAGAAAAGAAAAACAGACACTGAAGGAGATAAGAGAATCAAGTCTGTAGTCGCTACAGCAGAGGGCAAGCTTGTCAGCGCCGCACCCACAGAAACTCAGGAAATACGAAGAGCTACTCTCACAGCAACTCAGCGAAGGAATAAAAATCGCCGTATTCGCAAGATGTTAACTAAATTAGCAGCAGACCAGTGCGACGAGGCAGTTGCTACTACCAGTGCATATACTTCAAGAGTACCGGTTCGCCAGAAACCTGAAGGAAGGAAGCCAGCTCCCAGGATGACAGAAGAAACCAGGGAAATCTCGAGAAGAACAGAAGAAAGAAGGCTACTACGCCACCAGATGAAGCCACCGGTAATGCATGACCTTGTTGCGAAGCAACCCCGGAGGATGTCCCGACGGACAGCATCCCCGAGGAGCCGAGGTATGCGGGAGAACGTGAAGGGATCGAGCCATATATCCCACAAGTACGTCACCGAGCCTCGCCATTTGCAAATTATCCCGAATACGAGCTAGAAAGAATACAGAATGTCCAGAAGAAAACTTTTGAATACTTCGAGAGAATCAGAGGCAGGAGGATCAATATACTAGAAGGCCTCGAGTTACATACAGACGTGTTCTCAGAATACGAACAACAACAAATCGTGGATTTGAAAAAGATGGGCCGAGCAGGCCGCCTAAGAGAAAACACTTACTCGGAACCCCGGAGATGGATGCCAGGGAAAGGGAGAATTACAATACAATGTGGATGCTGCTACAACTTCGTAGAAGACAGGAAGGGAAACCCACCGGGGATACTCCGTCATGGCCGGTGGATCCAATGCCATTAGTCATTAAAAGGATGGTAAAAAGAATGATAACATGGAGGGTACTGCCAGCAGATTGCATACCCAACAGTTGCATCATTAACATTTACAAGAAGGGTGATTGCATTCCCCCACACATAGATCATCACGACTTTGTCGGACCTTTCGCACAGTTTCTTTTCCGAATGAGTGTAATATCATGTTCGGATCCGACCTCCGGATAGCGAGCCCGAGTGAGTTCCGAGGGCCGAGTAAAGATACCATTACCGGTAGGTTCCGTCATGATGCCGAAGGGCAACGGAAGCGGATGTCGCTAAACATTGCATACCGGGAGTGCCGATGAAGCGGATCTCGGTTACTTTCGAAGGATGGACGACGGAAAGCACCTTACCACTTCCAGCCGGACCCGGAGCTAGAGAGCCTCCGACCTTACGAGCCGTGAGTTACATGGAAAATATCACACCTCCAACGTACATCCATACGGCATCCTCGCCAAGGATGGCTTGGAAGGTGATGTTATCGACCATGTACCTCACTATTCGTACATGGATTTTTGACGGATACCTTTTTGGATGGATCGACAAAGATCATATATAGTCCGTTTTAAGTCTATATGGATTGTATGAGATGTATTCCAGATCGAGTTGTATGATGTATCTTCAGCATGATTGGAATGAAAGTGATGATGTCACATTTTTTGCCTTCACCTCTTTTGTGCAAATTGACTGGGAAACGCCGTTAAAGTTAAACGAACTTCGAACAAAGAACAGAAAAGAAAAAATAATAATAATAATAAAATAATAATAAAAATAAAATAAAAAAAATATAAAAATATAAATAATAAATGAGAATTATTTTTTCCTTAAAAATCCAAACATAAAAATAACTTCAAAATCCACGTGAACGTTAAATAAAATTCACATGAACATTAAGTACATGGCTAAAAAAATTTTGAAAGTTAAAGGACAAACAGAATGAAAATGAATCTCAAATCGGATCCCACTCTAAATTCATCTTTTCAAACATTTTCAAATCAACTCCAAATCGAAATTTATTTCAAGAAGCTTTGAAATTCTCTGTCGGGACAACTCTTCCTCACAAGAGACCCACACTTCAATTTCAGAACCCTAAACCTTTTTTTCGTCACATCGAAATCATTTCGACTTTTGTGGCCTACCTTTCTTCCTGTATGGAGATCGACTAGGTCTATTGACACGGAGCCACGAGCTTTTTCTGATTTGGTTCTGATGACATGGGACTGGGTCTCTCTTCACACAAATAAACTTCCGAGATTGGAATCCATTTCCAATTCTCATTAAACTTTCGAGATTGGAATCCATTTCCAATTCTCATTAGACTTTCGAGATTGGAATCCTTTTCCAATTCTCATTAAACTTCTGAGATTGGAATCCATTTCCAATTCTCATTAAACTTTCGAGATTGGAACCTCGTTCCAATTCTCATTAAACCTTCGAGATTGGAACCGCTTCCATTTCTCTTTAAACCTTCGAGATTGGAACCTGTTTCCATTTCTCTTTAGACCTTTGAGATTGGAACCAGTTTCCATTTCTCTTTAGACCTTTGAGATTGGAACCAGTTTCCATTTCTCTTTAGACCTTCGAGATTGGAACCAGTTTCCAATTCTCTTTAGACCTTCGAGATTGGAACCTCATTAAACCTTTGAGATTGGAACCAGTTTCCATTTCTCTTTAGACCTTCGAGATTGGAACCGGTTTCCATTTCTCTTTAGACCTTTGAGATTGGAACCGCTTCCATTTCTCTTTAAACCTTCGAGATTGGAACCGCTTCCATTTCTCTTTAAACCTTCGAGATTGGAACCGGCTTCCATTTCTCTTTAGACCTTCGAGATTGGAACCGGCTTCCATTTCTCTTTAGACCTTCGAGATTGGAACCAGTTTCCATTTCTCTTTAGACCTTCGAGATTGGAACCGGCTTCCATTTCTCTTTAGACCTTCGAGATTGGAACCGGCTTCCATTTCTCTTTAGACCTTCGAGATTGGAACCAGCTTCCATTTCTCTTTAGACCTTCGAGATTGGAACCGGTTTCCAATTCTCATTAAACCTTCGAGATTGGAACCAGTTTCCATTTCTCTTTAGACCTTCGAGATTGGAACCAGTTTCCATTTCTCTTTAGACCTTTGAGATTGGAACCAGTTTCCATTTCTCTTTAAACTTTTGAGATTGGAACCAATTTCCATTTCTCTTTAAACCTCCGAGACTAGAACCCGATTCCAGTTCTCTTTAAACTTTCGAGGTCAGTACCTAAATTCTGATTCTCATCCCCTTCAATCAACACTTAAACTCTGATTCTCATTCTCGCGACTGGTACTCCGATTCCAGCTTTCTCCACAATCCCGGGATTGGAACCTCGTTTCGAATCCAAACTTCAAATCAAAATTTCCTCAAATTGATTTTAAACCAAACTTCAATCTAAATTGAAACTCAAAATCTAAACTTACACATCAAAACGTAAACTAAAACAAAACGAAAATCTAAATCGAAATTCCCCCAGATCATGTGAGTTGGGATTCACCTCCTTTTCCTTTCCCCAACGAGAGTTCAGGGATCTCAAGTCTTGGAGATGCACTTGACACTCCCCAGCGGAAATTCTTCTACTTCGTCCTAAGTTTGTCACTTGGACATCTGTGTTGGTTTTGTTGATCTTTTCGGTCAACGCCAATACGTGCGGTGTGCTTGGTTATCACACCACACCTATCGGGGTCCATTTGTCGACCTCATTTTCGATGAGATCTTCTCTTCTCTCTTTAGTACTTAGGATATAGCCTTAGGCTTTTCCTTCGACTATCCTAGAGGATTAGAATTGGGACCCACCACTTAGAAATTCAAACCACTTCTTAACTCCCTGCAAACTCCACAAAATTGATTGTAGACCCCTAATCACCTAGAGGGTTGAAATTAAATGTGGAAGTTTAAAGGATGAGTTCCTATAGGATTCTTTGGCCTTAGGACCGCTCCGGGTGGCCTCGGTCCAGTGAAGGGGCTGACTTACACACACACTACACCTATACACCGCACTTTCACACACCTCTTAAAACCACACCCATACCCAATTTGACCTCCCGACTCATGCAAGTGGTTCACATGGTGGTCCTTAACCCCTAAGCCCTCGGCTAAGAGGGTTAGGAACAACATAGTGGATGCCTCAAATGAGTCCCTTCATGGCTCATGTGGGCTTGATATGGCTTCATGGCTCAACCAAAATGATTTCATTCCACTTACATTTACCCAAGCTTCAATTTTTCAAATTTTCAATTTTTGACCCCGAGACCCTACACCCGCCAAATTCTACCCAAAACCCTTAAAATTACCCAAAATTTTTCAAAATTTCCAAATCACCCAAAATTCCCCAAAAACATTCCTAAACATTTCCTCACCAATCAAATTAATCATCCGTACCCAAAAATACCAAAAATTCCAAAAATACCTCCCAATACCCTCCAAATACCCAAATGCCCCTCTTAGCCAAAAAATCAAAAAATTCAGAAAATTCCCAGAAAATTCCAGAAAATCCCAAATATTCCCAATTTCATTTTGTTCAACTACATTATGGGCCAATTTTGTCAATTTACCCCACTTTTATCAAAACCCCCAATTCGACCCATTTTAACCCAAAGTGAACCCAATGTCAAACCAAACCTACCCAATTGACCCAAATTCTGGTCCAATTCAATTCTAAACTTCAATTCAACATCCCCAACACCAATCTAGACCAAATTCAAGCCCAATTTGATTGGCATTGGGATCCAATTTCACTTTTGGCCTTAAAGCCCAATTTGGACCCTTGACCCAAACTTAGCCCAAACTCACCCAATTCAACTCCAATTAACCCCAAATCTTTTCTAAACCTTCCTTAACATCCCCATAAACAAAACACTAACATGATTTACCCAAGATTTTGACCCAAACCCTATTCAAATTCAACCCAAAACCAAAATTCCTTAAATGGGCCTACACCCAAACCCAACCCAAATAGGCCCAAGTCCCAAAATCCAAACCCAACCAAAAATTGAAACTTCTTTAAAACAGCCCCACAAACCCTTCTCAACATTAATTTTACATCAATTTCAACTTTAGCCCAACTTTGGCCCATGGTAGCCCATTTTGGCCCACCTTAGCCTCTTTACCAAAAAGCCCAAATTCAACCCAATCCAAACCCAAATCACCCCACACTTGTTTCAAACCACTCATGACACATCCCTAAACCAAACTCAACAATTATTTGGCCCAACCTCTTTACAAAATTCCCATCCATAAATTCATTTTTAAACTTAAAGGCCCATTCCTTAAACCATTTTAAAAGCCCATCTTTTACCACATCCAAAGGCCCAAAATTGGTCCCAAAGCCCATATGACATTTCCCTCATCATACTTTCAATTAAACTCAATACCTAAGTCCTAAATTCATCATCAAATCATCCCAAATCAAGCCTTATCCAAGTTCTCATTAAATTATCAAAAGAATCCCAAAACCCATTTTCATGAAATCGACTAAACCTTTCCCCAAGCCAAAGGTGAGCCATGAAGCCATGCATGAGCCACATGTGAGCCATGAGAGCCTTGGACACTCCACCATGCCATATTGGGTAAGAAGAGGGAGGGCTTTCCTTAATCCCTAAAGCTCATTAGCCTTAATCATGATTCACCTAAACTTAAATTTAATCCAAATATATTTGGATGGAGACTTCTCCATGCCAAACCAGCTGATCCCTTTGATCCCCCACAGCACCCAAAGCACCTTGAAGGGTGCACCAAGCCCAAATGGGTGGATTGACCCATTTAGACTCAAAACTAGCCATGCCCCATTCTACTTTGGATCAAAGCCTTTACACATGGCAATTGCCAATTGCTTGCACCAAGTCCCGACCCGACCCACCCGACCTCGAGGGTGATCCATGCTCGGCCGGCCGGCCACCCGGCCGCCGGAAAACACCATGCCCGAGACCTCGGGAGAGGCCAAGCTTTGGAATTCTACCTTGTCGAGCCGCCCCATGCCCAATGGCCACCATGGTCGTTCTTCTCCTCACCTAAGCAACCGATCCCGCCCTCAACTCCCCGGGAGGCCCTCCAGCCTCTCCTATTTAAACCCCTCACCCTCTCGGCCAAAGGAGGAGTTGAACCGGACCATACCAAAACTCTGTCAAAATCACTCCTCACTCCCCTCCGTACTTAGAGCAATTGATCCCCACCGTTCTCCCCGCTCTAATCCCCATTGATCGAGCTCAATTTTGGAGCTCAATTCTCGAGCCGTAACGTGACACTCCCGAATCCTTCACCAAAATCAAATTAAACTCACCTACACCTTCACTGAGCCAAGAGAAGAAGTTTTCCAGTGAAAGCCCCCTCTCCGAGCCACCCGGCTTGTTCCGGACTCCAAAGGTTGTGATCGGCTCCGGTGGAAATCATACCTAGACAATTCACCAAGCCAAGGGACTTCATCCGGAGCTTGCTCGGACCCAATCGAACGTGACACAACCCTCGCATCGAAGCTTCACTTCTCCGAGCAAAGGTATGAACTCCCTCTTCGCCCGAGCTTCGACCAATTCTCCATTTTGATCGGCTTGATTTCATAGCATGTTCACCGTATGGATGTGTTTGTCTCTTCAAGACGAATCCATAGAGCATAAGAACACGAAAATCCATCGAGAATCGAGCGAGTTCTTAGGGTTAGAGTGTGGACGGTCACGGATCGCACCCGACCGTAGACGATGACCGAGAACCGCTCGGATCGCGCGTGTATCGGATGGACGGCTTGGATTGCGTCGGACCGGCAGATGGTACGTGAACCGCGGGGCCCCGGACGACCGAGCCGGATGGCGGCGCCGAACTGTGGAGCGACGCGTGTCGATTCGGAGCCGCCGAGGTCGTGTCGGCGCCGACGTGGATAAGTAGGAAAATAGGTTATTTTCTTATTTATTTAATCCCCTAAACTTCAAAAATGCATATCTTTGTGTAGAAAAATCACAAAAATAAAATAAAAATACACCCTTGCTCAGTGAATAGAGGAGAATAATGTGGAAAAGAAATTAATTAATTTTGTCCAAGTACTTTATTTTTTAATTAATTATTTACTCCTCGCATTGTTTTAATTCTCCATGCATTCATACAATTCACCATGGCATGAGACCATAGGGCTTTGAAGCCTCCGAACTTGGAAACATTCCCCGAATTTTCCAAGGTCGAGGCCATCTCTCGTGAAAAGTTATTGATTTTTCAAATGCATGTTGCTGTTTTGAGTATTTTAATTCCAAAAATTATCATGTTGTGAAATAAATTCTAGGAAAATTTGGTGATGTTCCTTATGACCAGAGAACCCTAGGAAAAATAGGACTTGAGTTAATTCACTCGCATTAACCATAATCGACCTAAATACCCAAAATTGAACTTTAATTAATTAGAGTTAACCATAGATCAAATTGACTTGAAATCAATTCTCCACTGACCTTTAGGATCAGAGGAATCCACCATAAAAATTTCAAGTCAATTGGACTTGGTTAGCCCCATCAAATGGGTTGATTAAGCCACTTAGCCAAAATTAAACTTTAAAATTTCATAACTTTCAAAATACTTTTCAAAAATTCACCAAATTAGTTTTGAAGCCTCTCTGATATTAGGGGAATTCAAGAAAATTAAAATTGTAATTTTCTAAAAAAGTTGATTTTTTATCATTATTTTAATATTTTAATAATTAAAAAATAATAAAAATTACAAAAATAATAAAATTCACCAAAATGTCACATTTTGAATTCTAACCACTTAGGAACAAACCCCATATTTTTCTTATGTCTCTAGGTTGAGATATTAAATTTTAAAGCCTTGGGGTAATTTTTAAAATTAAAAAATACATTTTCTAGCATTTCCACTAAAATAATTCCAATAAATTAAGGAAAAATCAGAAATTTGTAAAATTTGATTCTCTGGAATCCTTGATATCAGAGAGAATTTTAAAAATTATAAAATTCATTTTTCAACTTATATTCTATTTTTAAATTAATTAATACTCCAGAACTTAAAATAATTTTAATAAATAAAATATAATTAAAAAAATCACCAAAATTGGTCCAAGTGGTCCTCTAATCATTAGGAATATCCCATAATTTTCTTAAAGACAGAAACTTTCCCTTGGTCATATTATTAAATTTTCCTTGGAAATCCTTATTTTCCACCAAAAATAATTACATAAATAAATTAAATACAGAAAAATCACATTTTCTCCTCTAATGTCTTTATTGACATATGAGTGAAGTCACATAAAAATTTCAAATTCATTTGAGCTCAATTTAGTAAGTTATGAAATTATTAAGCTTGAATGTAGTTTGCCTGGTGCAACATAAAACCTCAACCTTCTTGTTAGGCATTTGCTTTGCAAATTAAGTCCTAATCGACCTTAGGGTTCCGAGGTAGTCGTCCTCTACGACATAAACCCTCACACCTTCGAGGCTATTTGTGTGATCACATCATGCAAACATAAGTCCTAATTAATTAAAATTAGCAAGATCAAAACATTAAATAAACATTAGTGACCTTCCTAAATTCAAGCCAAACAAATAGGATAGTCGGGAAATTACCGAAGTTCGCTTCGAATCCGTGATTTCTCCTACCTTTCTTCCTTTGAATTCCCAAAATAAAAATGTTCAAAATTTGATCCATTCCCTATTGAAATTCCAAAATTTAATCCATCGAAAACTTAAACTTTGAAATTCTCGAGAGCAGAACTACCGATTATTATCGAGAGTTTTCTTAGGTGATTCCCGTCACTTAAGATGTAATTAACTATAGGGGCTTGCCCTTATAGGAATTTTAAGAACCTGAGTAATATAAACCCCGCTTAATTCATTTATATTAAGCGAGAGAATTTGTCGGCTTATAAAATTGGTTCGTAGACCAAACGGATGTCACAAATCTTCTAGTTTATTTAATCGAGCCCCATCATCAAGCAATGTGTCTATTCTTCGGGATGGATACATAGTTTGTGATGCGGTGCTCGTTTATATAAACTATTCGGGATATGAGATCAGCTTGATTTCATATCTTAAAATTTTCAAATTTAAAATTATTTTCAAAATCAAATATTACTTTTCAAATTATTTATTTAAATTAAATTAAAATTCGCCGACAATTTCTGTAGGCGACCCCCCTTTTCCAAATAAAACACCAAAACCCAAAAATAAGCCGAACAGTAAGGTTGTGAGATTTGATGAGTTAATGGAAGAATTGACCTCATTTATCATATGTGTGTTTATGTTTGTGTTACAATTTTATATAATAATTGAAGAACATTTTTATATTCCCTTGCTGATACCTGTTATGCTAAATAAACTTTTATTTAGTGAATTTCATTCTGGCATGATTAGTTTAGATTTACTTTGTGTTGCATATTGTTTTGTCTTAATGAATGCTTGTAAATAATTTTGATAGACATTTGTGGTAGATAGAATTTCTAAATTATTTTTCTTCTTGCTTATATTTTCTGTACTGAATGCTATATATGTTAAAAATTAAGTTTGGGGGTACGAAGAAAAATAAAATTTTAATGTAAAAATACTTCCTTTTAGTGTAATTTTATTGCAAGCATTTTTTAGGCTAGATTTACTTTCTCCTACAGCATTCAATCCTAATTATGCATGTATGTGAATTTGATAGGATGTTGTAGTAGTAAATAGATTCAACCTTTACTTTTTCTTCCTGCTACATTTTATGGAATTAATTGCAAAATATTTAAAAATTTAAGTTTGGGGGGAAGAAAAAATTTTAAAATGTAACTTTATTTGTCCTCAGTAGCCTATATTTAATTTGATCACTTTTAAAATGACTTGTGGTATGTGGTGCTACATTTAGGTTACTATAATTTCAATTTTAGGAATGTTAGAAAAATAATCTAGTTGAAATCCTTAGTGAAGAAACTGTTCTAGAGTTAAGATATTTTGTAGGAAACACTGAGAAAATGATTTTGTTATTTATGGTAGAAAGGAGTTGAATATTTGAAAAGCTAAAATTCTTATATTTATACTTGATGAGAATTGAGACTTTATTGAAATCCTTTTTCAAAGTAATTATAAAAAGTGAGGGAAAGTTTTGAGTTTTGGATTTTAGAGAGAGGATAGTGAAATTCAAAATTATTAAAGGCCTATCTAGATATAGTAATCCCCACATAAAAAAAAGTAAAAAATAAAGTGATTAAAAATGATCCCAAAAGAAAGAAAAAAAATGAAAAAAAAATGAAAAAAAGGGATTGAAAATGATCCCGAAAGAAAAGAAAAAAAGAAAATAAAATAAGTGAGGATAAGCTTGAGGAGAAGATTAATCAAAAATTGGTTTCACTTGAATCTTTTTAAATGAAAAGACTTAAAAACAATCCTAAGCTTATTCTTATTTCAAAAGGTATTTATTAAATTGGTATAAATAAGGTGCTTAAATTCTGTTTTTATACTTTCTTTGAATCTTTAGTTTGACAAGTTTCAATAACTTTTGAAGTAAAAAGAAAATTAGAATTCCTAAGTTGAATATGAGATATTCTTATGCTCTAGTCCTAGGTTGATTTGCTAGAATTTCTCCTATGTTATACTATAATATTTTTGAGATGAAATTATAAGAAATTCTATTGAATCCCACAACCACAAGTCAACATATTTGGTTTTTAAAGTTATAGTGTTACTTGAGGACAAGTAATAATTAAGTTTAGGGGATTTTGATGCACCAAAAATATATACGATTTTTGTTATATGATTTTACTCATTTTTTGTAATATTACACTTTAAAAGGAAGGAATTTTGTGTGTTTTTTGGTTTTAGGTACAAGAAATGGTGATTGGAGCAAAAGGAAGCAAAAATGGTGCAATTTGGATGAAAAACGAGCAAGAAAACAAATTTTGACTTGGCACCTTTCGATAAGTCTTTCTATATTTAATCTCTTTTACACTTATTGCATATTTTTGAATGAGATTACACTTTAAAGAAATTTTGTTTTCATGCTTATTTTGTAGGGCTATCTGTTAGGAATGCAACGCAACTGAAACGGGGCGAAACAGAGCTAAAACGGAGTTAAACGGTGGAGCTGTGCAGTCTGCTCGCCGACGGCGCTCAGACCGGCGCCGACGGTGAGATTTACCCGTGAAGACCAAAAAATGACACAAAAAACTCGTCGATGGCGCCCTCGAGCCCGCCGACGGTGCCCGAGACAGTTTGGACTCATTTTTGGGCGGTTATTGCCGAAATTCAATGTATTTGGACGCTTTTTCGAAGGGGTGCTTAAGGGAACTCTTAGAAATTCATCTATACTCTTTAAATTAGGGATTTTAGGTCAGAAAAGAAGAGAGAAATATTAGGAAAAACTTGGAGAATGTTTAGGGTTCATAGATTAGGAGTAGAAATGTAGATTTCTACCCTTTTAGAGAGATTGGAGAGGAGATTTTGAGAAAATTTGTAAGAGATTGCACTAGCATTGCATGGATCGACGGGAGACTTTGTGGGAGAGATTTTCATCTTTCTTTCAAAGGAAAAAGTTAAGTATTGTTCTTCATTATCTTATGATTTTGTAAACACTTACATAGTGGATTTGCTTTGGTTAAATGAAGTTTCTGTTGTGTTTTCTTCGTGCTTTGTGACATATCTCTCTTAATCTTTCTTCATCTTTGAAAATAGTGGCATGAGAAGATTATGTCATTCTTTTCCTTTTAATTTTCTTTTGTAATGAGTAGAATTCATATGTAGGATGTTGAGATACATGCTAGAAGAAATTTTGTATATAAATGTGATCGTTTTTACTTGCATTTCATTTACATTGCAATTAACGCCTGTTGTAATGTTAAAATTCATTGTGCAAACATACAATCCGAGAGAGTTATGTTTTTTATAACTAAGTACGAACCACATTCAAATTCCATGGATGGTGAAGTTCATGGGGATTGAATGCAAATAAATAGGGAAATATAATTATTAGACGTAGAAGTGGAGATTTTTATAGTGATAGACTAAAATCCACAATTCGGTCCTATTGTTTGAGTACTGAAGCGGAGATGCTAGCCCTCAAGTGAGGGCAACATGGGAGCTCCGAAGTGAGAGCCGGTATCCTCCCAGCCTTGCCACGGATTCAGTAAACAAGCATAAAATTAGTAAATGTTCTTTATGCCTGAACCAAAGAGTAAAGAATAGGATTGCTCCTATTTGGCACATGCAATATTTAATGCATCTCATTTCTATACATTATCCATTTCATTACATAAGAATAGTAGTTTTTAGTATCTTAAAAGTCTCCAAACCAATTCATCCAAAAAGGGTTGTCTTTAGAATTAACACTTACATTTAGGATTAGTTGCTAGATAAAACATCATTTTAATCGACATTCCAAACTAAGGTTGTTAGTAGTATACTAGAATTTGACTAATGACCACTTATCTTGCTTCCATATGGGATCGCTAAACGGGACTCCATTAGAGCCCTGTATTACTTGATATGATACGTATACTTACGTTTGAAATTGTGACTTTACAAAATCATTATAAATATATAATCCGAGGTCATAAATTCTTATATATAAAAAAAGTCGCATCAGTAACTCTTCTAAAAATGCTACTGATGGTATTGATATTAGTATTGATCCCATTAATACTAATGATATATTTGAGGGTTGTTATGACAGGGATAATGAGCAAGATGAATTTACTGTTCATTTTGCGGCCACTAAAGACAGTTTGGAAACAGATTGGATGTTCATTAAATCTATTAGAGAGAAATTAAAAGGTATCAGGGATTCTCCTATGTAGTCTGATAGTTATGGAAAATGTGATTTATCACTACCCTCTAGAACTAATAAAGGTAAGAAACCTTTCTATGTTTAAGTTCTTAATTTGGAATATTAGAGGAATTGTTGATTACAACTCTTCTAATCGTTTAAAGCATATGATTTTTTCTCATAAAATACCATCCTTTGGTATTTTAGAACCTTTAATTTCTTCTGTTACTAATGCTATAATTGCCATTAGATTTAAAAATCTTAATTTTGTGGCTAATTGTAATAATAAAATTTGATTTTTTTGGAGAAATTTTATTGATGTTCGTGTTTTAGTTGATCATACTCAATTCCTTCATTTACATATTTGTGGTGATAAAATGGATTTCTTAGCTACTATAGTTTATGCTGGTTTTTCCAATATGGTTAGAAGTGATCTTTGGAGTTCCCTTATTCTCTTAAAAATCTCTGATCATTTTCCTTGGATTGTGGAAGGAGATTTCAATGTTATTTGTTCTGTTGATGAAAAAAGGTGGGTAAATATCCTAATAGGAATTTAATTGATAATTTCAATAACACTTTGATTAATGTCGGTCTTATAGATATTGGCTTTTGTGGGAGTACTTTTACTTGGCATAGAGGAAATGTTTTTGAAAGACTTGATCATTTTTTAGTTAATAATGATTGGTTGAATGTTTTTCCTATTAATTCTATTGTTCATCTCCCTTTTGCTTGTTCTGATCATACGCCTATTTTCGTTATTGTTAAGTTTGTTGATGTGAATACGACTTATCAATTTTTTTTGTTAACATGTGGACTCTTCATCATTCCTTTTTTCAATTTGTTAAAGATAACTGGTATTATGATTTTGAGGGTAATGCTGCTATAAAACTTTGGAGATTACAAAAACAGTTGGCTTTTAAACTAAAATCTTGGAGTTGGATTATTTTTGGTAATCTTCATACGCTTGTTCATAATGCTAAAAATGATCTTCAACATCTGGAGAATGATTATGCTCAAGATAAAATTGATTATTTCTCTGTTCTGGAAGGACAGAAAAAGTATAAGCATGCTATTAATTTGGAAGATGCATTCTTTAAACAAAAAATTTCTCATATTTCGTTCCTGGAAAGTGATAGAAATACAGCTTATTATCATGCTTCCATTAAAAAAAGGAAAATGATGAATTATATTGGGCAAATTAAACAAGAGAATGGTAATATTATTACGGATTTTGATCATATCATTACTTATGGCATTGCTTATTTCTTTAATTTGTTTAATTGTGTTGATTCTTTCTCTAATATTGAAAAAAAATTTGTTTCTTGATGATAGGTGACCCACTTTTAATATTTATGCAATTATTGTTTATAGCAACGACACCAAAAACTTGATCCCGCTTTAAATATAGATATATGATTTAATGTATAATGTGGATTCTACGCAAGTATACGTATCGTATCAAGTAATACAGGGCTCTAGTGGAGTCCTGGTTATCGATCCCACATGGAAGTTTTTAACAGATTTGCTATCAGCTAAATTTAAAAGGAATTACTTACTAATAAAGTGAACGAAAATTCAAAGTAACTATCACAACTAAAGTAAACTAATGCTTGAAATAAGTTGATTTAAATAATTCAGAAAAAAGTATCCTTCTCCTTATTTTTAGAAAGTTAAGTGAATGATGAATTTAAATAGAATTTTTAAATTGTATTGTGACAAATAGGAGCATTCATATTCTTTACCCTTTGGTCCAGGTGAAAAGAACATTGACTAATCCTATGTTTGATTACTGAATCCGCGGCTGAGTCGGGAGGATATCGTCGCCACTTCGAGCTCCCACATTCCCCTCACCCGAGGGCTAACATCTACACTGCAGCTCTCAAACAGTAGGACCGAATTGAGTATTTTATTCTGTCACACTAAAATATCCAATTCTACGCCCGATAATTAATATTTTCCTATTTATTTCCACCCACCTTCCAAGGCTTTTGACTTCCCTGAATATTGGATGTAATTTTTACTATAGTTGATAATTCAACATATTTTAACTACTCAATTGGCAGGATTGAAAGTAAATTAAGTTTTAAGTAAAAAATTATCACAATTTATTTTAATATTACATTATGTGCTTCTATTTAATTTCATCAATCCGCATAATTTTCATAAACAAGGAGAAAGACTAAGAAAACTACTCAGAATGCATGGGAATAAAACAAAGCATGGATTTCATTTAAAGTTAACAACAATAGACAAAGATACTTATCTTAATTTCCTCCCTGACGGACTCCTTGAAGTTCCTTTGACTTTTCCTTCCAAGTACAAGAAACTAAATAAGCACTCAACTAATGAACTCAATAATGATAAACAAACTCACTCAGACTCACATAAAAGACTCTAAAGAAACTTCTTTAAGACTCAAAAGAAACACCAATGACACACACATTCGGCCTCTATTTATAGAGCTAAGTAAAGGTCCAAGGGGTGCTTAAACACCTCTTCAAAAAGTGTCCAGGTTCAATGTATATGCATTTTGAACTCGCTCGCCGTCGGCGGGGAACGACCTCGCCGTCAGCGGGGCTTCTAGAAGGTCTTCAAACCGCGCGATCTCGCTGTCGGCGGGCTCGGGCTATCTGTCGGCGAGGTAGTTATAATTCCTTCAAAAATTCTCCTCACGATCTCGCCGTTGGCGGCCTCGATCTCTCCGTCGGCGAAGTAGTTATATTTGCATGAATTTCCTCCTTTTTGACCAAATTTGCTCCATTTCATGTTTTTTGCTTCCATCACTTATAAATCTTCATTCCTGCAATAAAATAAAGAAAATACCTTTCTTTAAAGCACAATTTCATCAAAAATAGATATGAATTTCTTGATGTATTTTTACGTGATCAAAATCCCCAAACTTAATTATTACTTGTCCTCAAGTAATTTTAATACTAAATAAATAATAATAATGATTTCTATAATAGAATTTTTCAATCCGGATAATATATGAATTAAATTTAAATAACATTATAATAAAGTTGAATAGAAATATTTCTAAGTAATTAAATTAACTTTATAGAGATAAGATTATTTAGTTATCGACTTCTAAGACTTCTAGCTTTCTATTTATTTCAGGAACGACTATATTTAAAAATAGTAAATTACTTAAGATATTTAGATGATAAGAAGTTCAAGAAATCACTATTTAGTAAAATACTAATCCATAAATATAAGTTTAGAAATATAATTAAGTTCTACCCTTTAAGTTGATTCCATTGAAGCCAATTTTTGATAAGGCATCTCCTCAAGCTTCTCCTCACTTATATTTTTCTTTTTTTTTTCTTTTCTTTTCTTTTTTCTTTTCTTTTCTTTTTCTTTTCTTTTCTTTTTCTTTTCTTTTCTTTTTCTTTTCTTTTTTAAGTGAGGATTACTGTATCTGGATAGCTTGTTAATAATTTTGAACTTCAATTTCTCTTCCTAAATTTGAAACTCAAAATATTTCTTTGCTTATATATATTTCATAGCTTTTACTTCATTGAGTTTCTATCCTTTCTTTTTCACTTAAATACTTAAGAATTTTCAATTTTTTAGAATATAGTTTCCTTATTTTAAATAGTTTACTATATTCTTATTACCTTTAACCAAATATCTTATTCCATTAATTAATTGAATTACTAGAAAATATTTTCTTTAACTTTATATAATAATTAAATAAAGTAACTCATATTTATTGAATTGAAAATTACTATAGAAAAATATTTAATAATAATTTTTGAAAATAGAAATTGTGAACAATTTTAATAATTAAATTTGTATTTTTACCTTCCCCCAAACTTAAATTTTTCTATCTTTACTACATAGTGAAAAAGAGAAAGTATATAAATAAAATTCATCATACCTTTGAGCTTTAGGTATTTCTTTTCTTTGAAATTTTCGCGAGCTTTTTCATTACTTACGTAACTCGTACTCGTTAGTATTCTTCCACATATAATATTTTAAAAAGAAACTGCAGGGATGGAAATTTTAAAATAAGTATCAAACATAACAAAGAAAACTTAATCTATTACTACACATACATTTAAAATTTAAACAATACATTAAAGAAAGACTAAAATCCTATATATATAAAAATTTGCAACTAATTTAACACACATAAGAAATCTAATATCACAGCTCAAGCAAACAAACAACATATCAAGTCCAAAGTCCACAGAGAGTACTGAAATATTACACACAGAAATAATAAAGTTTGCAAAACAATAAATCTAAACAAACCAAACAAACTAAACAAAGATTCTAATCTTCTGCATCAAAGTCCCAAACTATGTCATCTCCCTGATCTCCAGGCTGTGAAGTATGAGCAGGCTGGTACTGTGAATATCGGGGGCACTCAGGAAAGACAACATCTAAATCACCACTCCTATATCGACGCTCAGCTTCATAGTATGCAATCTCGTACTCTGAGTGTCGCTGGAGATATTCGCTATCATAATCGTGTCTTCTCTCCAAGCCTCCGTTCCTTTGATCTATATGCTCAAATCTTCTTTCCATATTTTCTCCAAATAACTCAAAACTCTTTCTACTCAGGTTTAACTCATTCATCAGATCTTGAAGGGTAAGAGTGGTGTACTGAGGGGGTGGTTCATAACTAGTAGAGGGTATATCTCTACTTGAAGAAGGTACATAATCCCTTGTCCCATATCTCCATCCTTTGTGGGATTCATATTTCTTTATATTAGCTCGAGTAAGGGGTTTCACAGCTCTATCCATTCCTCATCATCTCTTGCCTCTACCCCAGATAATTGGCAGAGTGCATAGATAAGACCAGGATGTCCTAGTCCTCCTCCACTTTCATTTCTAGCGGCGGCTAATATATTTTTATAAAAACCATTTCTCACATTAATACTCTTCGGTTCTGAATACGAAATTCGGAATCGCTCTCATCTCTTGTTACCTCACTATGGTAGTAGGTAGGTAACAAAGTAGAACAAATAAAATAATGCCGAGCTTTAGATGTTGCATTTAGCATAGAAAGAGGGAAGTTTACCCGTTCCGCCGCTTTATCTTCCGGACTCCTTTCCCATCGGTGAGAAAGTCGATCACCTCTTCCAGGTGGTCCTTCCATAGTTCCAAAAGTTTCATACTTGCTCATGTAGGTGTCTCGTACTTCATAATAGGCGTTTATTCTACCAGCGTTGAAATCCACAAAAAATCCTCTAACCTTAACCGATGCATCTTCAGCCTGTGTTAAATTTATATAAAATTCCTTTACTACTTCTACATCTGCTCTGTTGGTAACGTAGCAGAAGTTTTCCCATCCTCGCTCCTTTATAACTCGTTCCACTTCTCCTCCTGGATTCTTGAAAACTCGATCTTGTATGCACTTTCTTGCTTGAATGTTTTGAAAATATCGAGTTTGTGCTCTCGCATTAATGAATCGAGTTTCGTCATATTCTATTCGTCGCTTTTGTCGTGGAGCCATTTCTCGATCTGTGAAATTTGCAAAAATTTTAACTAAACTCCAAAATATTACTAAGAAGGCTTCCTACAACAACTAAAATCCATTTAAATCAATTTCTATGAAATTCTTCCAAGTATTTTCTTCACATTTTAAAATTTTTCAAAATATCCCAATGTAGAAGAAATCAATGGTGAAAATCAAAAATTTTTGTATAGGAGTGAAGCTCTTACCAAGGGAAGATGAAATCCGGTGTCAAAAAGTGTTGAAATCGCTTCAAATCCGAGATCTCTCAAGCCCTAGGTCGGTTTTTCAAAAATTTGAGGAAAGGGATGATGAATAGTGTCGGTTGATCGGTCAAATATAGGTCTTTTCGCATTCTCGCTGTCAGCGAGGTTTTTCTCGCCGTCGGCGAGCTAATTAATTCCATAAGGCAAAAGTTTCGGGAAAAATCCGCCGTCGGCGAGCTCGGTCTCGCTGTCAGCGGGTTTTCGGCGAGGTCCCAAAAATTTTAAATTTTTGAAATTCGTCAATCATTTTCAACCTCGAATTGCCTTTAATCAATCTTTCGATCACTTAATTTAATAATAATACGAATATTAGATACTTATACTCTCTAAAAGTCACACAACACAAACAATATAACTTTATATATGAAATCCATGAAACTTACAATTTTCACACTGACAACTTCACACATACTTAACTTAAATGTTCAAATCCATAATACTCAGCATCGCAATCCACACCACAACATTCTAAATGCTGAGACATAACAATTTACAAATAATCTCATTAAATTTGAGATGATCTAATCAAACTTCGACTCATAATAAAACCTAACTTCAAATTAACACACATATACACAAATATATGACATAAACATAGAAATCTTTTCTACTCTTCAGTATCTGAACTAACATCTTCTCTAATATTTCCGATGCGATGCAGGTGCACAAATAAATTGTAGAAAGGTCTGAAAGGGAATTCTGCAGTAGATTCTTCATTAATCCATCCTTTCTGTCTTAGTAGATGAATAAAACTGGCCTCCAGATGTCCAGTATGATCAAAGTGCTCCTTCATTCTCCAATCAATATGATCAAACATATCAGAGATACTGTCAATGGAATTCATCACATTTTGCAATTCTTTCTCCAATCCTTTAATCTTCTTCAAAATGATATTAGTTTTATCAATAATGGGCCTTGCTAAAGGATTGTTCTGTGATGCTCTGTCAGAAATAACGGTGATCTCATCATTGTTATCCAAAGTGGAAACATATCGGTAGGATCCGGGGGTTTCCATGGTAAAAGTACTTTTTCCCAAGCCTCATAAGAAACTTGGTACTGACTGCATAAAGCAAATATAGTAGATGGGTGCCCAAGTCCATGCACTGACCCATGCACAATTAATCCCAATGCAGACTTTACTATTATTGATCCGACATCGATAGGTAATCCAATTTGAATACAGTAGTTTAAAATAGCGCATTCCTTTGAAACTTTATTTACTCTCATGGTAGGTAATAGTTTTGATGATATAAAGAAATGTCGTTGCTTCGAGCGGAGGTTAAGAAGTGATGCAGAAAAACTAACATACCCGTCTTCTCGTAACTCCCAATCATCCGGTTCGTCGGTTAGGTATCTATAGATCTCGTTCATATTGTATCTCGAAGGCACAAAGTTGGAATAATGACAAACAGAGGTATTCTCTATAGAAAATAATTCATTTACCCTTGCAGGAGTAAATGTTACCCATCTTCCTCTGACGTACACATTTCCATTGTTGATTGCATGTAAATTAGAGTAAAACTCTTTAACTGCTGGTATAACTACAGCGGATGTTGTATAACAAAATACCTCCCAATGCCGCTGTGCGATCACTTCTTTGATTTTTGTAGTAGAATTCTCTACTCCTCTATTGACGAATCCTCTTTCTTTAATCAGTCTTTTCTTCATTAAGCCTTTGTTGAAGATTCGCTGTGCCTCCGAACTGACGAATTTTCTCCGGTTGAAAACTTCAGTTTTTTGGTTTCTAGGAATTTGGAGGCCATTTTGGATGGATAGGATTGGTCTCTAGTCGTTCCTAAGAAAGAAAATGGTGTAAAATCGGATTTGAAATAATTTCTTACGAAGGAATGGCTTAGATCCGTCCAAAACCGCACGAAAAATCTTTAAGAAACCAAATTTTTAACTGCCTCGCCGTCGGCGGGAAGTTCCTCGCCGTCGGCGACTTAGTTATAAAACTGAATGGAGTAATGGTCCACGATCTCGCTGTCAGCGGGCTCGGGCTCGCTGTCGGCGAGATTCGTAAAAATCGCCCATTTTCGCTCTAGTCCGAATATTTTCTGATCTCATCCAATAGGTTCAATTTTGTGATGATTCTTAATAAAAATTGGAGTAGTAAGATTTGTTTTAATAATATAACTTCACTAATATATAGATATTTAAAAATAAAAGACTACTATGGGTTGCCTCCCATAAAACGCTTGGTTTAACGTCGTCAGCCCGACCTAATTCAGTTAGTGTTCAGGTTGACTAAGCATTAAAACCTCTTTAAAATTTGGTCTTCTACCTTCGAAATATGGTTTTAATCTATGTCCATTTACTTTAAATCTATGTCCTCGTTTTTGGATCTTCAATTTCTATAGTTCCATATGAAAATATTTGAGTTATGGTGAAAGGTCCTAACCATCGAGATTTCAATTTCCCAGAAATAATTTCAATCTAGTATTATAAAGCAAAACTTCTTATCCCGGTACAAAATTTCTCCGATTAATCTTCCGATCATGCCATAATTTCATTCTTTCTTTATAAATCTTATCATTATCATATGATTCATTTCTTAGTTCTTCCAATTCATTTAATTGCAACAATCTCTTCTCACCAGCTTCTTTCATATTATAATTAAATTCTTTAATCGCCCAATATGCTTTATGTTCTAATTCAACTGGTATGTGGCATGTTTTTCCATATATAAGCCTCTAAGGAGTCATTCCAATCTGAGTTTTATAAGCAGTCCTATATGCCCATAATGCGATTGATCAGTCTTATAGACCGGTCCGATCTATTAGGATTTACGGACTTTTCTAATATACGCTTAATCTCTCGATTAGAAACTTCACTAATCCACTAGTTTGTGGATGATAAGCGATTGATATCTTATGCATAATATTATATTTTTCTACTAATTTGTGAATATATTTGTTTCTAAAATGAGTTCCTCCGTCAGTGATAATCACTCTCGGCATTCCAAATCTAGTAAAAATATTTTTCATTAAAAATTTTGAAACACTTTTAGCATCACACCTAGGTAAAGCTTGTGCTTCAATCCATTTGGAAAAATAATCAACAGCTACTAATATATATGAGTTTCCAAATGACGGAATAAAAGGTCCCATGAAATCTAATCCCCAAACATCAAAAATTTCAACTTCTAATATAAAATTCAGAGGCATTTCATTTTTCTTGATATGTTTCCTACTCTTTGGCATTTATCGCAAGTTTTTATATATCTATATACATCTCTAAATAGAGTAGGCCGGTAGAATCCGGATTGTAGAATTTTATATGCAGTTTTATCTGTCCCAAAATGTCCTCCAAAATCAGAGTCATGACATTTTTGAATAATTGGTTCAGTTTCTTCATATGGCACGCATCTTCTTATAATTAGAACATTGCTTATATAAGTATGATTCATCCCAAAAGTATGATTTAGTATCGTGAATGAATTTTTTCTGTTGTTGCAAAGTTAACATAGGTGGTAAAATGTCACTTACAATATAATTTACTTATATCAAGCATACCAAGGTATTTTCAACTCATTTATATTATGAAGTTGTTCATCGGGAAAAGCTGTCTAAAATTTCATTATCAATATTAGATAATTCATAATTTTATAATCTTGATAAATGATCGGTAATTTGATTATCGGTTCCTTTTTGTTAATTATCTCAAAATCAAATTCTTGCATTAATAATATCCATCTAATTAATCTTGGTTTGGAATCTTTCTTTTGCATTAAATATTTTATAGCAGAATGATCGGTATGCACAATACATTTATTTCCTATTAGATAATGCCGAAATTTATTAAAAGCATATACAATTGCTAACAATTCTCTTTCGATGAATCGTATAATTTATTTCGACATCATTTAGAGTTTTACTTAGCATAAGTATATAA
This sequence comes from Papilionanthe hookeriana x Papilionanthe teres, assembly GCA_022702705.1. Taxonomy (NCBI): domain Eukaryota; kingdom Viridiplantae; phylum Streptophyta; class Magnoliopsida; order Asparagales; family Orchidaceae; genus Papilionanthe; species Papilionanthe hookeriana x Papilionanthe teres. Next base: position 51,775,446 of record CM040426.1, on the reverse strand, counting down.
CCTTGAAAATCTTATCATATCTTTGCCCAAGAACCGCTCCTATAGCATAATCACTAGCATCACACATAAGCTCAAATGGTTTCTCCCGATTAGGTGAAACTATTATAAGTGCTTGTAATTAATTTATCTTTTAATAATTCAAAAGCATTCGGACATTCAGTTGTAAATTCAAATTTCTTGTCCTTTTCAAGAAGTTGGCATAGAGGTTTAGTAATTTTTGAAAAATCTTTAATATAACGCACGTAAAATCCAAGCATGTCCAAGAAAACTTCTTACCCTTTTACCAGTAGTTGGAGGTGGTAATTTAGATATAACTTGAATTTTTGCAGGGTCTACTTCCATGCCTTTTTCCGAAATTTTATGCCCTAATACAATGCCGCTTGTAACCATAAATTGACATTTCTCCCAATTAAGAACTAAATTAGTTTTCTCACATACTTCAAATACTTTTTCAAGATGATTTAAGCATGTGTCAAATGTTGTTCCAAATACAGAGAAATCATCCATAAATACTTCTATTTCATTATCAATTAATTTACTAAATATAGACATCATACATCTTTGGAATGTTGCAGGTGCATTACATAATCCAAAAGGCATTCTTCGAAAAGCGAAAGTTCCATAAGGACTAGTAAATGTAGTTTTATCTTGATCCTCAGGAGCAATTTGTATTTGATGATAACCGATATATCCATCTAAGAAACAAAAATACTTATGTCCCGCTAATCTATCTAACATCTGGTCTAGAAATAGTAAAGGGAAGTGATCTTTTCTAGTGGATGTGTTTAATTTTCTATAATCAATACATATTCGCCATCCAAGTAATTTGTCTTATAGTGGATAAGATCATTATTTTCATTAGCTTTGACGATACCCCACCTTTTTAGGTACACAGTGAATTGGGCTTACCCAAGCACTCGTCGAAATAAGATATATAATACCATTATCTAACCATTTTAAAATTTCTTTCTTGATTATTTCTTTCATTATCGGATTTAATCTCCTTTGTGGATCGGCTTTAGGTTTATGTTCATTATCTAAAATAATTCGTGCATACGGATTGAAGGACTAATTCCTTTAATATCTGCTAAAGTCCAACCAAAAATTTTCTTATATTTTTTTAACGTATCTAAAAGTTTTTGTTCTTGAGATTCATTTAATTCAGATGAAATAATAACTGGTAGAGTTGAAGAATTACCTAAGTAAGCATACTTTAAATGATTAGGTAACATTTTTAACTCAAGTTCAGGAGGTTTAATAATCGATGGAACTATATTTTTTCAGTATTTTCTATGTTATCCAAAAATTCAAATTTCTCTTGAATATAATCTAATTCTTCATTTATATCGGCTTTTTCAATTAATTCAATATTTTCTCTTTCTAATTTTTCTTCATAATATTCTTTAAAATGTTCTTTTTGTAAATGATCAAATACTTCCATTCGAAAACACTCATCATCTTTTTCTAGCGCAGGATATTTCATTGATTTAACAATATTAAAAGTTACTTTTTGGTCATTTACTCTCACAGTTAATTCTCCTTTCTGAAGATCAATCATAGCTTTTCGAGTGGCTAAAAATGGTCTTCCTAAAATGATAGGAATTTCTTTATCTTCTTCCATATCTAGAACAATAAAATCTACAGGGAAGATAAATTTATCCACTTTTACTAATACATCTTCGATAACTCCCTTAGGATATGTAACGAACGATCGACTAACCGAAGAGTTATCGAAGTAGGTGAAATTTCTCCCAATCCAAATCTCTTAAAAATTGATAGAGGCATTAGATTGATGCTTGCTCCTAAGTCACACAAAGCTTTGCCATAGAATTTTTCTCCAATAGCGCGAGGTATAGTGAAACTACCGGGATCTTTTAATTTTTCGGGAAGTTTTTTCGAATAATAAGCACTACACTCTTCACTATGTGCGACCATTTCATTATCGGTAAATTTTCTTTTTTTATTTAGAATATCTTTCATAAATTTTACATAGTTTGGCATCTGTTCTAAAGCTTCTACGAAAGGAATATTTATTGTTAATTTCTTCAAAATTTCAAGGAATTTAGCAAATTGTTTGTCTTTTTTATGTTGAATTAGTCGTTGAGGAAATGGTGGTGGAGGTTTTTCAACAGAAATTTTCATAGGTGTTAAAGGATTTTCTAAGTTTGGATCTTGTTGATTCTTTTCTTTTTCAATTTCCACTTCCTCTTTTGACTTTCAAGTTCTTTCTGAATTCGAGGTTCTAATTCTTTTCCACTTCGTAATTGTATCGCTTTAATTTGTTCATTTCCCTTGTCTTTAGGATTTATTTCCACATTACTAGGAAATGTTCCGGGTATTCTATTATTAAGTGCGATAGCGATATGTCCAAGTTGAGTTTCAATATTTTTTATAGCTGTTCCTTGATTTTGTAATTGGTTTCCTTGTATTTGTAATTGATTTCCTTGACTTTGTAAATGTTGACCCATATTTAATATTAATTCTTCTATAGATAATTTCTTTTCTTTAAATTGAGGGTTATTATTATTAAATCCAGGTGGATAATTAGGTTTATAATTAGGATTTCCTTGATTAGGTAGATTTTCTAATTGTTGTGTCATATTATTCATCCATGGTTGATTAGTTGTATTATTATTCCAATTAAAATTAGGATGATTTATCCATCCAGGATTATAATAATTTCCATAAGGATTATTGGGTCTGTTGTTAATTGCATTAATTGTTTCATATTGAGATTGGGATTCTATAAGTTGTTCAGATGAATTTTCTTCTGATATATTTGTAAGTAATTCATTCCAAAATGGTCTAATTTTTTAGATATAGCAGCAATTTGTGAAGCTAACATAGATATTGCATCATTTTCATGAATACTAGCTATTTTTTCGGATTCATTCTATCAGCAGACCATTGAAAATTATTAGTTGTCATTTCTTCGATTAGTGCATAAGCTTGATCAAATGGTTTTGACATTAATGATCCTCCAGCAGCAGCATCGATGATTGATCTTAGAGATCCTACTAATCCATTATAGAAAGTTTGGATAATTAACCAATCTGGTAATGCATAATGTGGGCATTTTCTAAGAAGTTCTTTAAATCTCTCCCAAGATTCATATATTGACTCTCCATCAAACTGACTAAAAGAAGTTATATCGTTTCTAAGTTTAGCAGTTTTAGATGGTGGAAAATATTTGGATAGAAATTTTTGTGATAATTCTCCCCAAGTTTTAATAGATCCAGGTGCTAACGAATTTAACCACAATTTAGCCTTATCCCTTAAAGAAAAAGAAAAAGTCTAAGTCTAATAGCATCGTTAGATACTCCTTCATATTTGAAAGTAGCACATAGTTCTAAAAAGCTAGCGAAGATGTAAATTAGGATCTTCGATGAGTGAACCACTAAATTGATTATTTTGTACCATTTGGATAATTGCGGGTTTAAGTTTGAATGAATTAACAGCTACATCAGGGTTTTGAATAGTTAAATGAATTTCATCTAATGTAGGGTTGGCATAATATCGTAATGGTCTCTGTTGATTGATATTTTCATTTTCAAGTATATTTGCCATTTGTGTTAAATTTATAATTTCTCTTTTTTGTTTTCTAATTCTTTTAATTGTACGCTCTAATTCTGAATCGTAAAGTATTAATTTTTCGTTTCTAAATTTTCGCATACAATTTTATAAAATAAATTTTAAAATAGTCCGTTACTTAAGTAAATAATTTCTTTACTTCCCCGGCAACGGCGCCAAAAACTTGACCCACTTTTAATATTTATGCAATTATTGTTTATAGCAACGGCACCAAAACTTGATCCCGCTTAAAAAATATATATATAATTTAATGTATAATGTGGATTCTACGCAAGTATACGTATCGTATCAAGTAATACAGGGCTCTAGTGGAGTCTCGGTTATCGATCCCACAGGGAAGTTTTTAACAGATTTGTTATCGACTAAATTTAAAAGGAATTACTTACTAAAAAAATGAACGAAATTCAAAGTAACTATCACAACTAAAGTAAACTAATGCTTGAAATAAGTTGATTTACCTTATTTTTAGAAAATTAAGTGAATGATGAATTTAAATAGAATTTTTAAATTGTATTGTGACAAATAGGAGCATTCTATTCTTTACCCTTTAGTCCAGGTGCAAAGAACATTGACTAATCCTATGTTTGATTACGAATCCGCAGCTAGTCGGGAGGATACCGGTCGCCACTTCGAGCTCCCACGTTCCCCTCACCTGAGGGCTAACATCTACACTTCAGCTCTCAAACAGTAGGACCGAATTGAGTATTTTAGTCTGTCACACTAAAATATCCAATTCCACGCCCGATAATTAATATTTCCCCATTTTTTTGCACCCGCCTTCCAAGGCTTTTGACTTCCCTGAATATTGGATGTAATTTTTACTATAGTTGATAATTCAACATATTTTAACTACTCAATTGGCCAGATTGAAAGTAAATTAAGTTTTAAGTAAAAAATTATCACAATTTATTTTAATATTATATTATGTGCTTCTATTTAATTTCATCAATCCGCATAATTTTCATAAACAAGGAGAAAGACTAAGAAAACTACTCAGAATGCATGGGAATAAAACAAAGCATGGATTTCATTTAAAGTTAACAACAATAGACAAAGATATTTATCTTAATTTCCTCCCCAAGCAGACTCATTGAAGTTCCTTTGACTTTTCCTTCTAGTACAGCAAACTAAATAGCACTCAACTAATGAACTCACTAAACACACTCAGACTTACATAAAAGACTCTAGAGAAACTTTTTTAAGACTCAAAAGACACACCACTGACACACACATTCGGCCTCTATTTATAGAGGTAAGCAAAGGTCCAAGGGGTGCTTAAACACCTCTTCAAAAAGTGTCCAGGTTCAATGTATATGCATTTTGAACTGCCTCGCCGTCGGCGGGGAACGACCTCGCCGTCAGCGGGGCTTCTAAAAGGTTTTCAAACCGCGCGATCTCGCTGTCGGCGAGGTAGTTATAATTCTTTCAGAAATTCTCCTTACGATCTCGCCGTCGGTGGCCTCGATCTCGCCGTCGGCGAAGTAGTTATATTTGCATGAATTTCCTCATTTTTGATCCAAATTTGCTCCATTTCATGCTTTTTGCTTCCATCACTTATAAATCTTCATTCCTGCAATAAAATAAAGAAAATACCTTTCTTTAAAGCGTAATTTCATCAAAAATAGATATGAATTTCTTGATGTATTTTTCTGTGATCAATAAGCAAGTTACTAATATTATTGATCTTTCTAGTATTTCTGATTCTGATGTGATTAAAGATGCTCTTTTTTCTATTGAGAGTAATAAAGCTCCTGGTCCTAATGGTTTTACTTCGGCTTTTTATAAATATTATTGGGATATTGTTGGTAATAATGTGGTGGATTGCATTCAAGATTTTTTCAAAGGGAAGGATCTTCCTAAATACTTTAAGTCTTCTAATTTAATTGTTATTCCTAAAGTTGTAAATGCTTTACATTGGAATGATTTTAGACCCATTAGTCTTAATACAGTTATTTCTAAAACCATAACTAAATTTGTTATGAATAAACTTCGACCTCATATTAGTAGTTTGATTTCTTTAGATCAGTCTGCTTTTATTAAAGGAAGATCTATTGCAGATAATGTTTTGATTGTGCAAGAAATGATCTTGGATCTTGATAGAAAAATTTGTAATGGTAATGATATTTTTAAAATGGACATTAAAAAGGCTTTTGATACTATAAGTTGGAATTTTATCTTGCATGTTTTTAAAGATAAATGTTTCTCTAATGCTTATTCCCTTATTATTCAAAGAATTCTTCAGAATAATTACTATTCCTTATTGATAAATGGTAACAAATATGGTTTTTTCACTTGTAATAGGAGTATTAAATAGGGGGATCCTTTATCACCTTTTATTTTTATTTTGGCTTTTGATTTTTATCTAAATACCTTAATAAAGTGTTCAATGATTTTCCTAGCATGTACTATTCTATTAAAGGAAATTTTAAAAATTCTCATCTTACTTTTGCTGATGATTTGATTATCTTTACTAATGCCAACAAAACTTCTATTAAAAACTTTGGCAGGGTCTTCATTTATTTCAGCTTAATTCGGGGTTGACCTTTAATATGGCTAAATGTCAATTCTATTGTTCTAAAGCCGTTTCTTGTTTGAAAAAGAACTGGATTCAGAATTTTACTGGCTGTAAGAAAGGTTGTCTTCTTTTTACCTACCTTGGCTTTAATTTAGATAAAGGTAAAAGGAAGTTTCATCTTTTTGATGCTCTTATGGAAAAAATCAAGAAAAAAATTATGTCATGGGACAATCTTCTTCTTTCTTATGGGGATAAAGTGACTTTACATAAGAGTATACTCAATTCCTTGCCTCTATACTCCTTACTCTTAATGAAGATGCCCGTGACTCTTATTTAAAAAGTTGAAATTATGTTTAACAACATTCTTTGGAATAATAAAAACTCTAAACTTCATTGGATGAGTTGGAAAAAGATGTGTAAGTCGATTCAATCTGGTGGTTTGGGATTCAGAAGTATTTCTGATTCTATGACTATTAATTTCATGAAACTTTGGTTTCATTTTAGAGAGGATTGTTCTCTCATGAAAAGTAAGTATTGTGGTAATTCTCATTCCCTTTCTATTTCCTCTAATGCTCCTGATTCTTTTATTTGGAAAGAAATACTTAAACTGGCTACTGTTACTGAGAAATTTTTATGTTGGGATATTGGTAAAGGTAATTGTAGTTTTTGGTATGATTGGTGGGTTGGAGATGCCCCTTTAGCTAATTTTTACTTGGGACCCTTTGATATTAATTTTTCGGTAAATGAATGTTGGATTGATCATAAGTGGAATTATCATTTGCTTTGTAATTTGATTGGGCAAGAATATGCTAAGGTTATTGCTTGTTCCCCTATTTTTGATTGTAATGATAAAATTTATTTTAAAAGAAAGGGTTGCAGTTCGATTTCTAAGACTTTGGCTGAATCTTTACCTATTTCCGATGGTATTGATTTATCTTGGGCTTGGAATTATTTTGTTAAACTTACTCAATCATTCTTTCTTTGGAGACTGTTTCATCGTATCATCTCTACTGATGATATTCTTAAACTTAAAGGATTAAGAATTACTTCTCGTTGTTTCCTTTGTATGCAGAATGAGGAAAGTTTAAATCATATCTTTATTAATTGTTCGTTTGCTACTGCTGTTTGGAGATTTGTTTATGCTTTCTGTAATTTGCAGAATTCGAATGTTCGGATAAACTCTATAGGTGAACTTTTCCAGATTTGGAATTATAGTATTGATGGTATTTTCTTTGCCTCTATACCTATTGTTGTTTTATGATATATTTGGTTTTGTAGGGATGAGGCTAAACATAATGACAAACTGATCACTGTTTATCCTTGTTTTATATTAATCAAGAATTATATATTTAAAATGATGAATTTTGGTTTTTTTCAAAAAGCCTCTGGGCTCTAAGTTGAGGAGTTTATTTCTTCAACATAATTTTCCTATACCTTCTTATTGTAAACCTACTACTATGTTGATTCATTGGATTAAGCCTTTAAAAGGTATTCTTAAAATAAATATTGATGGTAGTTGGAATGGTAATTATGCTAGTGTCGGTGGTATTTTTCGTAATCATGTTGGGATTTGTTTATTTTGGTTCTCGACTCCAGTTTGTTCTGATTTTCCTATTTGTGCCGAAGCTGCTACTGTTATTGCAACTCTAGATATTGGTATTTGGAATTTTATGGAGATAGAAATGGATTCGTTGGATTTATGACACTTTTGCAACAGAAAAAAGATGTATCATTGGTATCTTATTACATGAATAAAATATTTGTTTCCCTAAAGAAAATACAGATACATTGAACGTTTACGCATCAGGAAAGCAATAGATGTGCTGATTGGGCTGCTCGGAGAGGACGGAAAAGTCAAAAGTTCATATGTTCTAAGAAGATTCCGCAGGACTTATCTTCTCTCATCAAATGTGATCTTTTAGAATTACATTTTATTCGTTCTGATAGAAACTTTTAGTTTGTGCTGGACATTTTCCTTTATTTTCTCTTTTATTTTTGTTTGTGAACTCTAGTTCTTTGTTCTTATTGGTTTTTTTGAAATAATTTTTTCCATTTCGGGGTTTCATTAAACAAAAAAAGTGGTATGCATGTAATTCTTTCTTAATTTTTTTAAAAGAGATTAGTATTCTTAAGTTAGATAAGCTAGATCTTGCCAAATTATCATTTTCAAATTAAGATTATTTCATGATATACTTTAGAACCAAATTGCCCCTTCAAGAAGAAATTTTCATTAAAAAAATTTGTCTTTTTGTGATGTAAAAAATGAGTGTAACCTGTTTGACCTGATTTTTTTTCATGAACACTTCATTTTTAGAATGCAATTTTGTGCATTAATTAAGAAAGGGTTCTTTTATAACATAAGTTAACCACTAATGTTTAACTTATGTACTCTTTTATTGTGAAAGTGACAAATAAGATTATTTATAATAGTTTGACATTTGATATAAATCACTTTTTAAGAAAACAATAGTTATTTAGACCGCCGATTGTCACCTAATAATTAATGTTACAATCAATTGTCATCCAACTCCAGCCAATATTTGGCATCAATTAATCATTGACATTTTATATGCACCTTCTTAACCATCATTCTCCCCACTTATAAGGAGAAAAATAAGATATATCACTAACCATCAACCGACATCTAACACCCCTAATCGATATTCATATTGCATTTTATCAATCACTAATGTATGATGGTACCATTATTGATTATTAGTCTTTATTTATATAAGAAAAGTGATTATTGTGGCCATTGTGTATGCATTTATCAATCACTAATGTTTGATGTCACCCTATCGATTAGATGTGTTATATAACTATCAATATGACCCTTATTGACATTAAACATTCTAAAGATATACTTTGATGGTTTTATTTATAATAAATATAACAAAATTATCAACTTTCAATTCATACAATTTATTGAATATTGTAGAATACATTTACAGGCCCTCTCGAGAGAAAGCCAGAATTATGGCCTCGGCCAAACCAAGTACTATTTAGTCGTCGACTTCAACGCCATCTTCACACAGTGCTTCTTCTTAGGGATGGTCGGCACGATAAAGTACTCAACGGCGTTGCTCGGCGGCGTCATACTTGCCATCTGCATCCCCATTACCGAAGTGCTCTCCGTCTTCTTCTTCCACGAGAAGTTCGACGGCGAGAAAGGCGTTGCCGTCGCTCTCTGCCTTTGGGGTATGGTTTCTTACTTCTACGGCGAGTACGAACATTACCTCAAAGGCGCCGCCACCTTCTCCGTCTCAGAGCTTGTTTAAGCAGGTGTCTGATATCCATTTCGTCGCTGAACTTCTGGTTGCCGGATCAACTTCTTCGAAAGTGTGTCTGCCGCAAAGTTTTCTTTTTATCTTCTTTTGCCGTTTAACAATCGTGCTTCCGGCGACGGCGTGCCGCCGTTTAGTGGTCTCCGTATGCAAAAACTTTGACACAAACTTAACAATTTTTTGGGGTCTTGCATTTAAGGGTCAGTTTGTGGGAGCTGCAGCTTATCCAACTTATCCAAATAAACAGCTTATTCTAATAATCTGTCGATCAATGATTTATCCCGATAAGTTCGACCTGCTGCTTTGGTTTGTGCGTTTGGTAAATAGTTGATTCTGGATAAATGACAATTCTTCCTCTGTTTTGGAAAAACTGTTTAGTTGTTTGATTTTTGCGTTTGGAAAGACATTTTATTCTCAAATTTTTTCTTCCTTTCTTATCACTTTTACAATCGTCAATACAGTTGAATCAATCCGGGTAGTTAACAAAATTTTACTTCATAAACCTTCGTAAACTGGAGGGCAGAGCACATTCTCCCATTTGCTCATATATTCCTCCCAAATGTCATCTAGAACAAGCAAGAACCTTTTGGATTGCACGATAGCTTTAAGACTCTTGAACAGCAGCAAGTCGTTGGAAACACAAACCCACATTTTTCAGTTCAAATTCTTCATTTAGATCTTCATAGATGTGTTGTAAGAGAGTTGTCTTGCTCATGCCACCATGACCCACTATGGATAGAAGAGAAGTGTTTTTGTAAAGAGTTGGGCTAGCAATATGAGTTGGATCTTCATTTATTGGCTTCCTCAACCACAGCATAACAAAATCCTTCCCCTTGCCTTGATCGATGATATCATATTTAGGCAAGCATCCTGTTTCACGATCTCTGCTGCCATATCTAGCTGTTGGGTGCTGGGTTTTCTCGTAGCTGCCATATTAAGCTGTTGAGTGCTGCCATTCGATCTCTGATCTATGCTTGGGTGGAAGAAGAGACGACAGACCTAAGGGTGGTTTTCTCGCAGCCTTTCAAGCTCCTCCTTCATGCCTATCTACCATCTGAAGTACTGATCTTGCAGGTAATTAGAGGAAGCGTTGATGATTTTATCCATGATTGGGCCAAAAAACCAGTCTGCAATGGCACAGATCAAGGTTAAGTGGAGGAGAGACGGTGGAAGAGGCGACAGACTCCTTCGACAGGGTGCGGCGAGGGCAGAGAGAGGGCAATCGCGTATTTTGCTTCGCCTAAACGCGGATCGCGGGGTTAAACCCACGAACAGCTTCTAATATAAAAAAAACACGCAGTTTTTGGGAACACACTAAAAATGTGCGAAACATATAAGCTGCCCCAAACGGGGCCTAAATGAGCTTTATGTGAAACTTGACGTGAGTCTCTCTCACGATAGATATTTCTGTACAGAGTACACATGCAATTCTGTGTGTGTCTATCCCACAATAACCTTCCAATATAGTTACTTGGAAGTTATTAGGGTATTAACTCCAATAATCTTCCAATAACTCGCCAATAACCACCCACCAATAACTTCTTTGGTTCTACTTTCATATTTTTTTTGGTATAATTCGGGGGTTTTGTGAGGTTATTGAAGTATTAAACCCAATAATGCCGACATAATCCCCCAATACCACCGAATAACTTTAACGCTTCCATTTTAAGTGTTAATTAGGATTATTATGAAGTTATTGAAGAGTTACTCGAAGGTTATTCGGAATAGATATACAGAACTGTATGCGTACTCCATACTTAAATACTTCTAGAAAGTATTTAAACAATTAAATTAAATGCAATTTGTGTAGTTGAACTTTGATGCGTTTTACGCTAAATTATGATTTGAAGTGAAAATTCTCTTCTGGTCAATTGTTTTTACATAGTAGCACTCGCCAATTTTTCCTTCCATGAACACAATTTTTATGTATTTACATATCTCACACCTAAACTTCCATATTTACATACATAATACTTGCTGTAAATTTATATATCTCAAAAATGTGTATTTGTGTTAGGTATGGCTCATATACCAGAAATTTGGAGTCGCTTGGTACAGAGATGCGTCTCCTGAAATGAATATGAGTGTCTCTTGGAATATAGTGGGTTGGGAGGAGCGATGGCATTTTAGTAATTTATTTGTGGGTTTTATCTATAAATAGATGTGTAACCCTATGGGTATGTAACCAAACTAGGAACTCTTCTGAAATAGTGAATTCGCCGCTCTACTCCCAATGATGTATGCATCTTTACCGAACCTCGTTAAATCTCTGTGTTTTTTTCTTCTAGATTTGCATTTTGTTCGCCTTAAGTTGCACAATAATTGCTATCAGAGCGAGGTTCTAGAGCATAGGAAGAGTTCGACGCAAGAAGAACAAAGAAGAAGGATTTGATGTTCCTTTGAGCGGTTCAATAAAAGAGATTTAGGAGAATCGCGACGGTAGAGGAGGCGCTCGACGCAAGCTATTATGCCATTGAGCGAATCGAGGCGGCAGAGGAGGCATTCAGCGTAAGTTGTTCTGCCATAAGCGAATTGCGGCATCTCACTGGAAGTTCGGTGAGCGTTTTCAAGATTCAGGAGACATTCGGCGGGAACAGGATTGTTAGCAGTTCAGCGGCGTTCGCGAAAGGCGCAGAGGAGCAAGAAAGCTTTCAACGAGTCGGGAGCGAACGCGATCAGGCGGGAAAGGCATCATTCGCGGCATCTGCGAGCTTCGGCAGGAGGATCTGTTTCGCGAACAGCAGGTGCAGGAGGCTGGAAGCGGGAAGCAGAGAGGAAGGAATCAGAAGGAAATCTTGTGAGAAATATTCCCTCCGGGAAACATTCGCGTCAGAAAGGCACGAAAGAAAACTTGCTGGCATAAGAAAGAATTTAATTTCTCGATAATCTTAATTAAGGTAATTGCTAGAAGGAAATTCCTTTTCTTTTTGAACAGGAAAGGAAGGAATTTGGAAAATAAAATTCTTTTGGCCACAGTTGGAGCAAGAAAGGAAGGAAAGCTTAATTAATTTTATTTTTTCCTGCTGGGAAAGGCAGGAAAAGACATTTTCATTATTGGAAAGAAAGATTGATTTTTCTGAGAGTCTTAATTAAAGAAATGCTTAAATAGGGGGAATACTTAAGTAAGGAGGAAATAGTGAGTTCTGGCTTCAACAATTTGGCGACCGGGCAGAGGAGTTCGACACGAACAGAGGCGTTCGCGGTGTTCCACGAAGGTTTTCTTTCGCGTGCAAACAGACGCAAATAGGCAAAGGATTGTAAGTCTTTTTCGCAACCGAGGAAGAGGCTCGCATGGAGCATTTCACCAGGTGTTCTCGTAAGCATCTGCGATCAGGATCGCGAAGTGGAGTTCGGTTCCGCGAACATGAATCTCATTTTGCGAACAGAGGAGATCAGCCGGTGGAGTTCGCAAGTTCGTCGCAGGAGAATTTGTGACAGGTGAAGTTCGCGTGCAGTTACTGCGAACAGGAGCCTTGTTTTGCGAACAGAATAGTTCAGCCAGCCAAATTTGTCAGTTCGTCGCAGAAGGATTTGCGACATGTGGAGTTCGGCAGGATGCAGAAAGCGAGCAGGTGTGACTATTCACGAACAGAGGTTTCGCGGAGGTATTCCGCGAACAGACGCGAAGGGATTCGGGGCTCGCGAAACAACAGTTTGGCAGAGGTGCTGGTGCGAACTAAATAAGGGCTTCGAGTAGACATGGTCGCCCAACCCACTTTGGTGTAAGAAACTCCATGATGTATTTCTCCTAAAGAGTTGGATATTCGCCAAGGTGGAGATTTGTTAGGTATGACTCATATACCAGAAATTTAGAGTCACTTGGTAAAAAAGTATGTCTCCTGGAATGAATAGAAGTGTCTCTTGGAATTTAGTGGGTTGGGGGGAGCGAGCGCGTTTTAGTAATTTATCTGTGGGTTTTATCTATAAATAGATGTGTAACTCTATGGGTATGTAACCGAACTAGGAACTCCTCTGAAATAGTGAATTCGCCGCTCTGCTCCCGAGGATGTAGGTATCTTTGCCGAACCTCGTTAAATTTTTTTGTTTTTCTTCTTCTGGATTTGCATTTTGTTCGCCCTAAATTGCACAACAATTTGAGTTTAAGAAAATTAACAATAACACTATTTTATATATGATATTAATGATTGAGTGCTAAAGTGTGTAAATATAAGAGCTTAGATGGTAGATATGTAATTACATAAGAATTATGTGTTGTGTCTGTATATGCCCCTTGTTTTTTATTCCTTTCAACCTTGTTTTCTAAAAAATAATTGGTATTTACATGCATACCACATAAATTTTATGTATTTTCATGTCTAATGCTTAAATTTTTATATTTAATTGCAAGAAATTTAAATTTTTGACATCATATCAAAATTAAAAAATTTAAATGTAGGTGGGTTTTAAAATTGTTAAATTTATTTAAAGATAAGTAATGTATATGTAAAAAAATTATTAAATTTTGTATTAGGAATTTTGATAAAAAAATTTACATACAAAAAATTTGTCTTGCTTGAAGTAATAATACACAATGTCAAGTCACCACAAATTTTAATTGAAGTTTAGTAAAAAATATTTCTTCTCTCATCAACAGGTTTCTTCGTTTTGAAATTTCTAATAGCAAAATTTACATCATATATATCGTGGGACGGCACAACGACACCCAAACATTGTGGCGATTGTGATTGCCAACCATGGATACTCTTAAGACTTGTTTGGGGCGACGTTTTTTTGCTGCGGTGCGGCCTCCTGACGTGAATTGGGAGTGTTTGGGGCGACACTTTTGCTGAGGGGAGCCGATTTTTTTCTAAAATGGGGGCCGCGGGTTCGACCCTGCAGCCTGCGGTTCTTACTTACCTTTTTACAACGTTGCCCTCCTTTTTCGTGAACATGCATGTGCCTTAACCAGTGTTCGTCATCTGCGATCTCTCGCCCTCTACGATCTCTCACTTTCTCTTGTCCTTCTCGCTTCCCGTCTCCTTCTCACCCTCTGCAATCTATCTTTTGGTTCCGCCCATCTATGCTCCCTTGTGATAAGCATCCATTGCTGCTTTTTATATGAAAGCTTACATACATACCACTTCAATTATGATACACTTCCCTTTAGCATTTTTTTATGGAAGTTTGCATGCATACCACTCAATTCTTGAGTAGGCTACTATGATGTCGTTTTCAGGGAAGATTACATACATACCACTCAATTCTATTGCAATTACATATCTTCCACCTAAACTGTACTCTGCTATGGTAGTTTACATACATACCACTTGATTATTGAGTAGTTTGATGCCGCTTTTTTATGTTTAAATGATGTTTGAGCAGCTGATAGTTTGTTGTCGTTTTTATCGAAGATTACATACATACGAATTTATTCTTGAGTTGTTTTTAATGCATTCTTTAATGTTTAAATGGTATGAAAGGTTTTGGTTGGTATACATGTTAAATGTAATGTTTAGATGTTGGATATGTAAATACATATAAATTTGGTGGTATGTATGTGAATGTTAATATTTTTTTTTACACTATTGGAACATATGTTTGTGGTTTGCTGATGAGATAGTGGTTGTGGGTTGGGGCATATGATTGTGCTTTGCTGATGTGATAGTGGTTGAGGATTGGGGCATATGTTTGTGTTTTACTTATGAGATGGTGCCTATAGGTTGGGACATATGGTTGTACTTTATTGATGAGATTGTGGTTATGGGTTGAGACATGTTTGTGTCTTGCTGGTGACATAGTGGTCGTGGGTTGGGGCATATGTTTGTGTTTTGCTGGTGGGATGGTGGTAGTGAGTTTGGGCATATAGTGTAGTTTGCTGATGGGATGATGTCTGTGGGTTGGGGCAGATGTTTGTGGTTTGCTTATGAGATGGTTCCTATTGGTTGAGGCATATGGTTTGCTTTGTTGATGTGATGGTGGTTGTGGGTTTGAGCATATGTTTGTGTGTTGCTGGTGAGATAGTGGTTTTGGGTTGGGGCATATGTTTGTGCTTTGTTAGTGAGATTGTGGCTATGGGTTGGGGCATATGTTTGTGTCTTGCTGGTGAAATGGTGGTTGTGGGTTAGGGCATATATTTATACTTTGCTGGTGGCATGGTGGTTGTGGTTTGGGGAATATGTTTGTGTATTGCTGGTGGGATGGTGTTTGTGGGTTGGAGCATATGTTTGTTTTGCTGGTGCGATGATGGTTTTGTGGGTTGGGGCATATGTTTGTGCTTTGTTGGTGGGATGGTGGTTGTGGGTTGGGGCATATGGTGTGGTTTGTTGGTGGGTGCCTGCGGGTTAAGGCATATGTTGTAGTTTGCTTATGAGATGGTGCTTATGGGTTGGGGCATATGGTGTGGTATGCTGGTGGGATGGTGGTTGTGGGCTAGGGCATATGGTATCATATGCCGGTGGGATGGTGGTTGTGGGTTGGGGCATATGGTATGTTAAGTCGGTGGGATGGTGGTTGTGGGTTGGGGCATATGTTTGTGTTTTGTTGGTGGGATTGTGCCTGTGGGTTGGGGCATATGGTTGTGGTTTGCTGATGTGATGGTGGAGTGGGTTGGGGCATATGTTTGTGTCTTGCTGATGAGATGGTGGTTGTGGATTGGGGCATATGTTTGTGGTTTGTTGGTGGGATGGTGCATGTAGGTTGGGGCATTTGGTGTGTTATGCTGGTGGGATGGTGCCTGTGGTTTATGGTGTGGTGTGCCAGTCAGATGGTGCTTGTGGGATGTGGCATATGTTAGTAATTTGGTGGTGGGATGGCGTCTGTGAGTTAGGGCATATGTTTGTGGTTTGCTTATGAGATGGTGTTTGTGGTTGGGGCATATGGTTGTTGTTTGCTGATGTGATGGTGGTTGTGGGTTGGGGCATATGGTTGTGGTTTTTTTATGGGATTGTGGCTGTGGGTTGGGGTATATGATTGTTGTGGGATGTGTGGTTTCTGGCTATGTGGAAATTGATGTAGCAGTTGTGGGTTGGGCTGGCTCTGGACTGAGGTGGTAGTTGTGGGTTGACAAATTATTTGTCACTTTATTTTTCGATTTTTATTTATGTAAGTTTGTTTTTTTATTATCATAGTAATACAATGACAGGATGTAATTGAATAACAAGTGGAATCATTTCAAGAAGAAATGAAAATTTTGGAAGAAATTGAAACAAGGATCAGCGGGCTTGGTATGGGATTCAGTGAAAAGAACCATTGATGCTGCTGAGGAGTGGTGGGCAGAAAGAATTGCAGTAAGCATTTTTTACATCTCCGCTAATTTGGTCAATTTCTTGTTTTTTTTTTTAAATTGAAGTGTATTTTATGAATTTGTTGGTCGTGCCCACTCAAAGAAATTTAAAATTTATGGACTTGAGCCAGAGTTGGAGGAGAAGTTGGATCAGATGTTTTGGGGAGTCATTGCTACGGGCAACTATGCATATGTCCTCAGTGAAACAGGGTTTGGTGGCACCCAGAGAACTTGGGAGCCCAGCAATCATGTGATTCAACTAAAGTCCCCAACCCAGAGCACCATAAAATTGAGTCCACCTCCCATTCTAAGTATCTGCGGTTTGAGAACAAAAATAAAGTTGGGGTTGCTTTCCTTAGAAGCCAGATATCACAGGTGGTGTTCTTACAAGGCTGAACCCCGAACACCTTATGCAAATTCCATCAAGTAGGTCCTGCAATTCTGAATGCATCCAGACAAAATTTCTGAGGATTAAACACTGTATTTGTTTGTGATAGAGTTGCTTGATGATCCGACCGAAAGAGATTTTTTCATCAAGATGCCCGATGCCCGCAGGGTGACATATCTGATACGTTTTATGATCGCATGAACATTTGAGAGACTTATTTTATTTACAATCGCTTGGTACATTTATATTTGTGTACTTTTTTCTTTATGATTTGAATATTTCAACTGTTTGGAACTTTGCTTTTTCAGTGCATCTATTTTTTATTTTTTGTTGTTCGTAACATTATGTGGTTGTAGCTAATTCATTGATACTACTGTGTTAAACAACATGATACTAATCTACATATATGCAACTGAAAGAAGGCGGAGGAGAAGAATTGCAGATGTCGTATGCTTAATCTACGAATATTTCAACTTATACATTGATCGGCATCCATGCGTGACATCCTCATATGTTGGGGACAAATGGATTGGGGAGTTGCTTGCGGCCCACCCAACGAGATTTAACAATACGTTTCGCAGAGACATACAATATTCATTGATCTATTGGAGGAACCACACAGATCTTGTGGACTTCATGGGTCTTTCAGGACGACTTCGCGGGAGGTGTTGGCGATAACCCTCTACATATTATCCTAGAATGAATTAATTTGAGGGGCAATAAAGCAATTTCAACACTCCTTTGAAACATTATACGGGTACTTCTTTGTGGGATTGAAGACACGTGTGATCTTTTCTTCACAACTCATAAAACCTAGTGATCATATGTTCGAATGGACCCCTACAGAGATTTCACGTGATGCACGGTACATGTCGTTCTTCAAGGTAACTTATGCGTCGTTATTACGAACTCATTGTTATTTTAACAGGATTGTGTTGGAGCAATTGATGGAACATATGTTATTTTAGCACGTGTTCCGAAATCGGTCGTTATGGAAGCCTGACGTAGAATGTCATGGTCGTTTGCGATTTCAACATGTGTTTCACTTTTTTTATGGCCAGTTGGGAGGGCAGTGTACATTGCAGTACAATTTTCAAAGCTACGATATAGAATGCCACTTACAACTTCCCGTATCCTCTTGCAGGTACGTTTGAGGCTAAACTAATCTCGCAATTAACTTTTACCTCAATATTAATTATGCAACTTGAATCAGGTAAATATTATGTGGTTGATGTTGGATATCTGTTGCAGCGAGGGTATCTCAAGCCCTATCCTGATATGAGATATCACATACCAGACTTTGAGCGAGCAAGCAATGTAACACAAGGCAAAAAAGAAACGTTCAATAAAAGATTCCTTGTTATGTGGTGTCATTCAGAGGACTTTTGGTGTTTGGAAGAATAAATGAATTATATTCTGCGATATATCATCCTCCATGTTTCTCAAATAGGTGCAGATGTGATTTCCATGATGACACTCTACAATTACATTCGGTAGTATCCTTCTCGCAATGACATTGATTTTCGTAGTGCAGACGAGGATCAGAAGCATATATTTGCAGAGGCATTTAAGCACCATCTTCGATATTAAGGTAAAAATTGTAATCTTATAAACTATTAAAATTTGGAAGTCAATTAAATTAAATGATCCTAAGGTTAGGGGTTTGACTTTAAAAGTTAATAACCCACTAATTTGACGCCCCTAATTGGCAGTTAAAGGGTAATTTAATACTTTGATAAGGATACACCACATAGTTTAATATTTCCTAAAATTGCAAATTTACTCAATAAGGCTTAAGGGCTTAATAGTGGACTAGGCTCAATCGAATTTTGACTAATGATGATAGAAAAATGAAACATAAATGATTTTAAACATCTCAAAAAACACTACTAGCCCAACTTTAAATTAAATTGGCTAAATATCTTAATTAAATCAATTTTCCCTTAAGGGGCCTTCACCCACATAACATGTACTAAAGATGTGGAAGGTGCTTGCAAGATGATAGAGTTGAGGGAACAAATTATGGATGCGATAGCAGGAGGGTGATTTAAGTATTTCTTCTTTATTCAATGCTAGTTGTACTACATTTCTTTTATTTAAAACAATTTTTACTTTACATTTTATATTGATTACCTAAAATTTTAATGCTATTGTAGTTTTTATCATTTGTATTTCGCTTTTTTTTGTGGGCTTGAGAGGACATTGATGACTCGTTTAACCTTATGGGTTCTTCTGGATGGTCTGTTAGTTGTTGTTGGTTTGTGTCACATGTGAAATCCTAATGAAGACAACAAATTTTATCTTCTTTTCGGCGATATGGTTTTTGAGGATCTTCTGGATGATTTTTTTTTTTGTGATATGCATATATGACACATATGAGCTTGATTTTATGTGGGTAAAAGGTAACAAAAACCTCTTTTTTTACAAGGTATGTTATAGTCATGTAATGACAGATTCATTGGTTAGTATACTCGTTGGTTGGTATACTGAGTTCTATGAGACCTCACGTCTGCACAAAATTGTAATTATTTTCTTCTTTTATCAATTTCTACTTGTTGACTTTGTACAGTTCCTATTTATTTTCATTTTTTGTATAATTGATATTGATTGTTTCGGGCTTTTTACACTATTTGTAAGTATATTTTATTTTCATTTGCATTTCACTTGTTTTTCTTTTGGTTGGTTTGAGAGGTCAATGATGAGACATTTGACCTTTATGACTTCTTCTCGATGGTGTTTTACTCATTGGTTGGTGTCACATGTGAAATTCTAATGAAGGTGACCACGTTCTCTCTTCTTTTAGCGATATGGTTTTTGAGGACTTCGTTGGTTGAATTACTGAGTTCTCTGAGATCAATGATGAGACAATGATGAGATCAATATTTTCTTTCATTTGCATTTCACTTGTTTTTCTTTTGGTTGGTTTGAGAGGTCAATCATGAGACATTTGACCTTTATGGCTTCTTCTCGATGGTGTTTTAGTCATTGGTTGGTGTCACGTGTGAAATTCTAATGAAGGTGACCAAGTTCTCTCTTCTTTTAGCGATATGGTTTTTGAGGACTTCGTTGGTTGAATTACTGAGTTCTCTGAGATCTCATCCATGCAAAAAAACTATAATTAATTAATTCTTTGAGTGATTTCAACTTCTGTCATGACTAATAAATTGTCTTTTATAGAATTCAGGCAAGATGAGCTTTAGGATTTCAGAGATATCCTAACGATTACTCCACCACTGCAGACTGCAGACTTTCCTACTGACATCACGTCAGACATATAGCTACGAGAGACAGTTCTACAGGTGCCCGCAGAGCTTCACGGAGAAGTGTGACTTCTGTGGGCAGACAGTCAAGCAGATTCGACTGCCGACAATGATCAAGAATAGATAGCATCTCTAGAAGACGGTTTAACACAGGACATACACTATCTGCATGTTAAAAACAATATAATTATTTTATTAATTATAATTTTAATAGTTTTTTCTTCTTTTTTAGCACTCTTGGTACTCACTATTAAGTGAGATGTATATGTTAATTTTTGTATTATTCAGAAGTGAATTATTACTTCTGAAGTATCAAATATATGACTATGACAATTCTGTTACAAACAATATTACTACACAGGAGCATAATTGTCATTTATCCAAAAACAGCTTCCACACAGCTGTTTTCAAACCACATAAAACAAACAGTAAGTCAATTTCACATAAGAACTTAGGCAATTAAACTACAACGAGTTTATTGATAAACTACAGTTGCCCTAATCAAACCCTTATTCAATTCATATTGTCCATATCAATACACTATAATTGCTTGTCCAAAAGCGCACACTTTATATATGTCCAACAAGATTTTATTAAAAAACATTAGGTGCAACATAACAATTTATGACAAGCTTTTTTGGCATTAAATTTATTTTTATTTTTTATTATTTTTTAATATATATACATACATACATACATACATATATATCTTTATATATATATATATATATATATATATATATATATATATATATATATATATATATATAGTAGTGTGGTTTTTAACAATTTTATTTTTTTAAAATTTTCAAACCAATTTAAATTATTTTTGAAACATCTCTCAAATTTATGGATAGGTGTGGTATTCATAACCAACCACGACCACTATTGCCTCTTCTATAGCGAGCAACTATCATCATTGACGGTCACAATTACCAACTGCCACCAACCATTGACGACCACCTCCGCCATCACCTCAAGTGCCATTGCCACCACCCCACTAGCATCTGGTAGCAAACACTACTACCAGAGATCATCCTTTTCAATCTTCAATAAAAAAACAACATATCTTAACATAATAAAATTATTTTATTACATATTAACACATGAATAAAATAAAATAAAAAATAGCAAAAAAGAAGCTTAAAGTGACTCCAAATAACATCTAAACTAAAATCGCACCTACCTGACAGCACGTTTGGGCTTAAACTTACGGGCTGCTAATTTATGAAGTTTATATAATGAAAATAAAAAAGAAAATAGCTCTAAGAATCCACAAGAAAACTTCTTACAGCCTAAATACTCCCAAATTGATCCATACAAAGATTGGCTTCATATCAGTTGTTTGTCATAACTGAATTATAACTTTTTAAATAAATACCTAACTGCAAAAACGATTTACCCATAAATAAAAATAAAGAAATAGAGATGAGAAATTGACTTCACTTTTTAAGGATTATGATAGTGATTCTTTTGATGTGATATAAGACATACAGGCGGTACAGAAGTAAAAGGAAAGTTTAGGTGTTAGATATGTAAATACAGGAATTGGGTGATTTATAAACATCACTCAATTCCTATGTATTGGATGATTTACATACATCACCCAAGTCATGTATTTACATATCTAACACCTAAACTCAATTTTTTACATAGCTGTCATCTTACCTAATGCATAAACCCAATTTCAATATAAATTGTGGACAATTACAGTAATCTCAGGGAAGATTTACATACATAGCACTCAATTCTTATTATATACATATCTGCTACACATGAAAAGCTGTATTTCATTTTTAAAAGGTAAAATAACGATATTTTTGATGTCAGATGAAAGATCTAGGTGTATAAATGAAAAGAAGAAAGCGTAGGGGTTGGATGTGTAAATACATAGGAAGTGGGAGGCCTGCATGCAAATGCCCCCTCTTCTACAGAATAACTTTGATTGACGGAGGACCATAAAACTGCTGTTAAGCAACGGATCCAATGGAAGATGGTGCTTTAGACAAGAAGACTAGAAAGTAGAACTAAGGTTCAAATGTGTCAAATCTAAAAGGCATTGATCATGGATCCTTCCAGAATTTCCTAAAGGTTCTCAATTCATAGTTCAAATCTCACAAGTAAACATTTCTAAATCAGTCCCCCTCATTCATCCAAAGTTATTGTATCAGACAATGCATACCACTCAATTTATATGTTTTTGCATATCTAACATCTAAACTTTTACATACATGCTAACTTTACCTATGCATGAAAAGGTACATTTCACATTTAAAAGTCAAAATAGTAGTATTATTGACGTGATACAAAATTTTTGGGTTTTATATACGCAAAAAGCGAAGTTTACGAGTTACATATGTAAATACATAGGAACTGGATGGTGTGTATGTAAATGCCACTAAAAAAACAAAGTAAAATGAGAAATATCTGATGCATTAGTAATGAATATCAGTACATTAACTGGATAAAAGAGCTAGTAAGCAGTCCCAAGGCAATTTACAAAAGCTATCTGAAGATTTACAGTTTTCTTTTTTTTTTCACAATAAACTGCGCTTACAGGGAAGTTGGGGGGGCACTGTACATGCCAGAAAACTAAAACAGCAACTGTGCATATTCCTCCTGCCACAGGAGAAGAACGAAAGAACAAGGAACATATTAGCACGCAGGGGCTCAATGTATTTTAAGATGATCAGAATACACAATGTAAATAAAAGCATACTTCCGTACCTCTTCACGCTTCGCTGATCTACACTATCCGATCAATGCATTAAAAGATCTCTACAGCATAAACGCCGTTCAGTAAAGGATGATGACAAAGCTCAAATTGGTTAAGTTTGCTAATACAGATTCTATGTAGTATTCAACATTTCTAAAAATTTTTCTGGATCCTGTTCCTCGAAAATCTGCTGACAAAAAACATCAATAGTAAAATTGTGCCTCTCAAAAAAACAAAATAGATAAACAAGCGTACAGCAAAAAGAAAAAGGGCATGGGCATTTACATGCATGTCGCACGCCCAAAATTTCATATTTACACACATAGCACTCATATCTTCAATATCACATCAAATATATCACTACCATCACTTCTTAAAGGTGAATTACTACACCTTTTCATGACCAAATAGCTATGCATGTAAATATGAAAGTTTAGTTGTGAAAAAGGTAAATACATAAGAATTGTGTGCCATGTATGTTATATTTCCCAAAGAAAAAAAAAATAGTGGAGAATAGTGCTAATAACTGTACAATGGGCAATAGCCTCTAATGTCATGCACATGCTTAATTTTGTAGATTAAGATTTTCAATATAAACACAACAAAAGTAGTTTATATCTACAAACAATCGTAATTATAAAGCCTAAACACATTTATTGCTATGAAAATACATTCACGAATCAAATGGACCATTTAATAAAGTTTAAAAATAGTTCTAACTATCCATTGCTAGGGTCCCATACAGATAAAATTTGAACAGACTGCTGACATTGGATGAAATCTATAAGATCTATGGTCATCCAAAATAAAGGAAATGAAGATTGTGGTAAAGAGATTGACATATTTAGTTTTAATGTTATATTGATAGTTATTTTATTTTCAGAGTTCTTAACTTTTCTAGTTATTTTGATGTACATGAAAACTGAACGTGTTCTCATCGTTTTAAATACTAATTCTCTTGTTCCTTTTTCTTTTGTTATATACATACTAACTCTCTTGCTTTGGTAAGAGTCACACTAGAAATGGTGTAGGTGTAATTATAGATAAAGGTTGGAAAGATAATGTTGTAAAAATTAATAGAGTTGGAGATAGAATTATAGCCCTTAAGATTATTATAGAAACCAAGATTTTTAATATTATAAGTGTTTATGCTCCTTAAGTAAGTTTAGATATAGAGACTAAAGATAAATTCTGGAATGACTTAGAAGACTTAATACAAATGATACCTCTAGAAGAAAGAATTTTTATTGGAGGAGATTTAAATGACCATGTCGGTAGAATGGTTGAAGATTTCAGAAATATTCATGGTGACTACAGTTTTGGAGTGACTAATGAAGAAGGTAGAACCATTTTAGATTTTGTTTTAGCGTATGATTTTGTTATTACTAATACCTTATTCAAGAAAAGAGATGAGCATCTTATTACTTATAAGGATGGATCTAATAAAACACAAATTGATTATTTTCTTGTGAGAATAAAAGATCGTCGAGATTGTAAAGATTGTAAGGTCATTCCAAGTGAGGTTTTAAGTACCCAACATCGATTATTAGTTCTAGATTTTAAGATGAAGATTTGTAAAATAAAGAATACTATGACTCATCATCGTATAATTAGATGGGAGAACCTAAAAGACACAAATAAAATTATTTTTATGAGTAAAATTCAAAATTCCAAGATTTGGGATCCCATGCAAAAGCAAATGCTATCTGGGACAAAGTAACAAACACTATTAAACATGTAGCAAAAGATGTACTTGGAGAATCAAAAGATAAATTTTCTAAAAATAAAAGTAGTTGATGGTGGAACAATAATGTGCAAGAAAATATAAAATATAAGATGTTATGTTATAAAAATTGGTTTAATTGTAAAAACTTAAAGAACTGGAAAAAATATCAAACGGTCTGCAGGGAGTCTAAAAGATCAATATGGGACACTAAAAATTCTGCTTTTAGTGATTTTTATAATATGTTAGATACTAAAAAGGGTGAAAAATATATGTATAAACTAACCAAACAAAGAGAAAAGAAAAGTAAAGATTTAACTCGGGTAAAATGTATTAAAGATGAAAATCAAAAAGTGTTTTTCTTAGGAAAAAATATTCAACATAGGTGAGTGAGTAATTTTGATAAACTTTTTAATGAAATTTCTGAAAATACGATCAACATTAGTGACTTAATATTGTTAATAATAATAAAACGTTTCATTTTTACCGTCGCATTAGTAAAAAAGAAGTTGAGAAGACTTTAAAGAAAACAAAGGGTGGAAAGTCTGTAGGACCTGATGATATCCCAATTGAAGTGTGGAAATATTTAGGAGATTTGAGAGTTTCTTAGCTTACTAAACTCTTTAATATTATTTTAAAAACTAAAAAGATTTCTGATGAGTGGAGGAAAAGTATTTTGGTCCCCATTTTTAAGAATAAAAGTGATCACAAGAGTGTGTTAATTATAGAGGTACTAAATTGATGTGTCATACTTTAAAATTATGGGAGAGGGTGATTAAACATAGGTTAAGACGTATTACAAAGATTTCTCATAATCAATTTGGATTTATGTCGATTAGTTCTATTATGGAAGCTATACATTTATTGAGAGGTTTGATGGAAAAGTTCAGAGATAATAAAGAAGATCTACATTTGATTTTTATTGATTTAGAAAAAGCTTATGATAAGGTTTCAAGGGATATCCTTTGGAGAGTTCTCGAGAAAAAAGGTGTTGATATGACTTATATTCAAGTCATTAAAGATATGTATACTAGAGCTGTTACTTGTGTTCGAACTGAAGGAGGATTGACTAAATCTTTTCCCATTTCTGTTGGATTACATCAGAGATCGACTTTAAGCCCGTATCTTTTTGCTTTAGTTATGGATGGTCTTACTGGACATTTACAGGAAAATGTGCCTTGGTGTACGCTTTTTGTTGATGATATCCTTCTAGTGGACAAGATTAGAGAAAAAGCCCAGAAAAAACTTGATTTATGGAGGTCTACACTAGAGTCTAAAGGCCTTCATTTGATTAGAACTAAAACAAAATACATTGAATGTAATTTTAGTGGTAGTAGCACTGGTGATAGAAGTGTAACTTAGGGTGATCAAATTATTAAAAGGTGTGAACGATTTAGATATCCCAGATCTATTGTTCAAAGTGATGGTGATATAGATGGGGATGTAATAGTAGAATTCAAGCTGGTTGGTTGAAGTGAAAGAATGCTTCGGGCTTTTTGTGTTATAGAAAAGTATTGCTTAAAAAATTTTATAAGATGGTGGAGAGATCTGCAATGCTCTATGGTGCCGAATGTTGGCCTTTAAAAGAGAAGCATAATACTAAATGATTAGGTGGATGAGTGGCTTCACACTTAGAGACAAGATGCGAAATGAATATATTCGTGATAGGGTTGGTGTAGCTCCTGTGACGGACAAAATTAGAGAGAGTCGTCTTAGATAGTTTGGTCACATTAAACAAAGACCATCTGATGATCCAATTAGGAGTAGATGTTTTAGATTCTACTTTTGTTAAGAATAACAGAGGTAGACCTAGGAAGACTTGGGCTTATTGTATAAAAAATGATCTTAATTTATTCGATCTAAATGAAAATATGACACTAAATTGGACGCAATGGAGAAAAAGGATTCATATAGCCGGCCCCACGTAGTGGGACAAAGGCATTGTTGTTGTTGTCGTTGTTGTCGTTGTTGCATACATACTAATTCTCTTGGTTGGTCGTGGATTTTTGCTCAAACTGGAAGTTGGTGCAATTCGTTAAAAGTTCATGATTCCATGTTTCAGCACATGTCTTATTCGCTTGAAACCTCGTTGCTATGTTTTCTCAGGTTCCCCGTCTCATTACCAACCAGCCGCTAGTTTGCAAGATTGCTGCTATATTTTTATATGCTTCACTAACTTCCCTTCAAAGATATTAGAGGAATTTACATCCATACCAACCAATTCTTATGTATTTACCTAACGTCTCAACTTTACTTTTTATCTTTATACCACCCAAAATTTTCAAATCACATAAAAAATACCAGCATTTTAATTTTAAAAATTGAAATACACATTTTAATGCATAGGTAAAGTAGCATATGTGTAAAATTTAAGTTTAGGGGTTTTATGTAAATGCATAAGAATTGAGTGGTACTTGCATAATTCTTCAAAGAAATTAAACCAAACTAAGATTCAGTTGGTGTAGCTTAAGATTCAGTTGCCAATGTTTCCTTCGATTCTCAATTTTTCACTATAGTTGGGATTCACCAATTAATACATGTGAATCTGGCAATGTAGTAGGGACTATTAGCTTTTTTGTTGAAATCAAGACCAGCCAAATCGAAGTTTGTTAAAATCGAGAATACTAGTTTTTTTTTTTTTTTTTTTGTCAAATTTTGAGATTATAAGAAAACTATAAAGAGTTTGTGTTATTTATAATTATAAATAGGACTCGTCAGAAACATCAGTTTTCATCCCATTGCTGAATAACACTTGTATTTCTTTCAAATCTATGTGTGTTGGAAGTATTCAATACAAATATTGATTATAACTTCCAAGCGGAGCTTCCTCGTACCACCAAGATGCTTAAATCTTCTTCCGAGATTTCTAATCTTGCTTTCTTGCACTTTTTCACCAACATAAGATGATTGAAAAGGGGGATTATAGAAGATTTAAGCAAAAAAAACTTCTATGTGGAGCTTCCTCGGACCAGGAAGAACTGAATCACGGGTATATATACATCCTCAAGAGGCATAACAACATAGGAATAACTCCGAAAAAGGGGAAAAATAAGAAATGGTCAGCAATCCTATGAACAGCGCATATTGCAATATGAGGGCCATTGAATAATTGATCCAAAGATAAAATAACTTGATCCATGTGCCTTAATTTTTCTGATTGTAATTCATAGGTAAGTGGGCCATCGCGAAAAAGAGGGAGAATGAGAAATTCAATAATCCCTCTCAAACTAAACGGTAAAGATCTAACATTCTAAGTTTGCCTATAATATTTGGAATGTTGTATTGTAGAATCCTTTGGCAAATGCATTGACCAATTAATTCCCTATAGATAAATATGGAGTGCAAATCAGATCACTTTACTATTTCTCTTTTATGAAATGCTTATCAACCTCATATGTTTAGTCTGATCATGTTATACTAGTCTGTGTGCAATAATAATAACCGACTTATTATCATAGTGTAATTTCATAGGTTATTTCCACTTCGTTTTTAAATCCTCTAATATGAGTTTGATCCACAATAACTCACAAATCTCTTGAGCAATATCTTGGAATTTGCCTTCAACACTTAATCTTAAAACCATAAATTCTTGCTTCTCCAAGTTATGAGACTTCCTTCTAATAAAGTGCAAATTGTAATGTACAATATCATGAATTAGACATTTTATCAATTGGTGATCCAACATAGTGTGTATTTGTGTAACATTCAATTTATAGGATATCATGCATTTGTATAGAATTCTTTTTTTTAAGGCTTGATTTAAAATTTTTGAGAATTCTATAAGTGGCTTAATCATTTCTCCTTAGTTTTGAGGGTGAATTGTCAACTAGGTTAACTATGAATGCAATGTCACGGCAGTTATGGGATAAAAAGATTACTACTAAACTTTGATAGCATCCCGTATCTAAATCAATTCTTTTTTCATCAAGATCAAACTTTTATCCTAATTCAATTGAAATTTCAAAAGACTTACACTCCGTCATCTTGATTTATATCAGCATGTCCATAACTTTTTTTTTTTTGTTTGGAGAAGAATATTTCATTGCCGAGATTGAGCTACTTTTATTATCAAGAAGTATTTGAGTTTTACTAGCAACTAGATTTCAAAATTTTCAAAGAGCATTTTTCCTAAAGGCTTCTTTCTCAACAAGTATATCTTCAACATATTTAATAAAGATCGAGACTTTAACATCATAAGAGCGTTATATAAAGTTAGGTGTCCTTGGTTTTATTTGTATCTAGCTACTTCCACAACTTTCTGTGAATCTGCCAAGTCAAGCTCTTGGTGATTGTATTAGTTAGCATAAAGTCTTTTTTAATCTACTTATCACATTCTTTTTTAAAGAGTTATTGAATCCTAGTTGTAGATAAATATAGACATTTTCTTCAATGTCCACATGTAAAAAGTATTTTACAATCATATTGTTGTAACACTAACAAAAATTTCTTGATAATCAATCTCATATGATTGAGCATATCCTTTTCCTACAAGTCCTTTCTTTATCTTTCAAGGCTTCGATTGCCTTTGTATTTGAGTGTGAATATCAATTTGCATCATATTGTGTTCTTATTTTTGGTAATTCAACGACCTACCATACTTTTTTTTTTTTGAAACGTTCATTTATTCTCTAATGGCCTACTTTCAATTTCTATCTGCAAGTGCCACAAATAGTGTTTTTGAAATGGAATGGGATTGGTGTTGATTATGGTAAACAATATTTTATGACGGAGAAATATAATGAAAAGATACGTATTGGTAGATAAGATATAAATGAGTAATAGTGGGCCAATCTATGTTACTGGTAATAATTCCATGTCCTGAACTTGTTAGAGATCCTTGCTAAAAGTTTGTACTTCTTGTATAAACCTGAAGGGAAAAAACTTGTATCAAGCATGTATTTGTAGAATTTTGGGTTTCAGAATTATCAAGATAAAAAATATCATCAAATTTATTAAGTTACGAATTCTTCCCTTGAAGATGAGTTTTACCAAAAATGATTCCATAAAGAGACTTTTTTTGTGGGTAAATGGTATCACTTATACCTCTTTTATGTGTTATACATGCTCAAGAGGTCTTGGATAAAAAAATTCCTTCTATGTTGTTTATGGATATAAAACATAAAAAATACATCCAACAGTTTTAGGAAAAATCTTTGAGAAGTTATTTTTAGGGAAAAAAACTCTACTAAATGATTTAGGAGTCTTTTGAAATCAATTACTCTCAAGGGTATACTATTGATTAAAATAGTAGTTCGAACATTCACTCCCCTGCATTGTTTTTATATTTAATTGTGGAGGAGAGGTATTCTAATCTCCTCCAAAAAATGAAATTTACATTTTACCATTCATTTTTATTGGAATATGTCAGGGCAAAAAGAATAATAAATAATACATCTTTTTGAAAGAATGACAATAACATATAATTAAAATAATCACAAGAATTGTTAATTCTGAAAATTTTTACATTAGAATTGAATTGATTTTTTATCATGACAGAAAATATAAAAAGAATAACACTAACACCAGATTTTAGTTTAATTAAATATATCATTTGAGTGTAATCATCGATTAACATAAGAAAACTAAAAATTTGAGAGATTTGGGTATTTTGGAAGGTAATCATATATGAGAATGAATTAAACCAAAACTACTCGAGGATATGGAGTTACATTCAAGGAAGGGAACATCATAACGTTTAGCAATTCCACAAATTTCACAATGAAAATCTTTAATATTTGTATTTATTAAAAGATGAGAAAAAATGGATTAGTTTTTAAAAAAAGGTGTCCTAATCTATAATGTGTCGAGATGATGTCGGTAGCATGAGAGACGGAGTAACATGACAACTAATCCTTATCTCAAGATGTATAGCTTATCATTTTCTCTAGCTTTCCCAATCATCTTCTTCATAGTGAAATCCCGATAAAAAATATAATGATCGGTAAAGAAGACTTGCAGTTAAATTAATTGATAAATTTATGGATAGGCAAAAAACTAAGGTATTGATTAAAATTATGCAATGGGAACCTCTTAGCCTAATTGAGTCCAAAGGCGCACATCTCAGGTTTTCCTAGGTAAAGCATATGTCTCATATTTGTTGAGGTGTGCCCTCAACTAAGATATATCGAAGCATCAAGCTCAATATTTCGGGCTTTTTTTAACATTTAAGTTAAGCAAACCCACACCCACACCATTCCGCTTACACTCCTTATGCACACACAATCTCCA
The DNA here is from genome assembly GCA_022702705.1 of Papilionanthe hookeriana x Papilionanthe teres. Taxonomy (NCBI): domain Eukaryota; kingdom Viridiplantae; phylum Streptophyta; class Magnoliopsida; order Asparagales; family Orchidaceae; genus Papilionanthe; species Papilionanthe hookeriana x Papilionanthe teres. Next base: position 51,744,519 of record CM040426.1, on the reverse strand, counting down.
CTCTCCTCTCACGACGACATCAAAGTCGATCGTCCCCATCACCATAGGTGTTGTCACTGTCACATGTGCCTCTTCATCGTCACAGGTGCCTCATGCTAGTTCCACTACTGTCGCCACCACCAACTTTTAATTTTGCTACCACATGCACGATCTCCCCTCTCATGCAAGCTCTTTCCTCACACATGTCGGTGCCTTCTCCAGCTTCTATCGTCGTCGTGCCCTCCCTGCTTATGTTATTGAAGCCTTCTTCCACTACCAATTATCCCGTGAATTTTGTGACACTTGAATTGAATCTTCCATTCATCAAAGCTGAGTAGTCAAATTCATCTTACATTTATAAATGATAACTTATATTTTTTTCTCTTTAATGAGTTAATAGTTAAAAATCTATAGTTATTCTAATTCTAAAATTTAAAAGTTAACCTAATTAATTAAACAACATATAATCATAAGAATTTTAGTATATAATTTGGAAGAATTCTTTTGAAACGTATTATATGTTCAATTTTAAAAAGTAATTTTAATAAGGATGAAATTTCATAATACACATTAAATTTATAAATTTAAATTTTATTCATGCATACTTTATTTTGTGATGTCTTTCATGATGAATAATGAAAAATAAATAATTTACATTACTAATTAATTAAATATTAAAATGTGCCCATGACATGACATGTTGTATTCTATTTTTTTCGATTAGGTCGTGTCCCCATATTGTCATGTTCATGTCTGTGTCCCCGTGTTCGTGCCTATGTTTAAAGGATTATGTAAGAATTAATTTAAAAATTTTTTTACATGTATTCCTATTTCCAGACTTACAAGTTATCTCTTAATATAATTAATTTATTACATATATACAACTAAGCTATTAAACTACAAATAAATTATTAGATACTCATACGACTCTTTACAATTTTAGTTATATTGTAAATTTCTAATTGAATATATGCAATTAGTCAATTTTTATTTTAACTTTGAATTAAAATTTCTAATCAAGGATTTTGTAAGCAATGGTTAGAGACTGTATGCAATCTATAAGTTATAAGAAGGATCATGTGTCGAGACATAATGTGCAAGTTGACATTGGAGACAATACAAAACATTTATTAAAAAGTAGTTAAAGGGTGTGTTACAATGATGAAGGAACACCTCTCCTGCTTGCACAAAAATGTTGCATCATTTGTAAAAATGAACCTTGCATAATGACAACTTGATGATAGAGTTGATAGTCACTCTTATTATGGGAGTGAACGCAATGATAGAGACTCTCCATCATCATTGCTAACAATATCTAGTAGAGGTGTATTAGGTCCCATGGACTACAATAAGGTAGATGTGAAAAATGATAGGGGTCGTGGAGAGGTGGTAGTTGCAATTCAAAGGATGTCTCCAGAGCATATTAAAGAAGCACATAAAAATGTACGTTTGAATATTGAGAAATTTTTTTGTATGAGAGTGCAATTTCATTCAATATGAAAACCTTTCCTTCTTATTTAAAATATGATTTGTTCTATATATACTTATCGAGGCTTGAAACTCCTTCCATATATGATTTGGGGACATGAGCGTTGAAAGAAGAGTGAAGTAATATAGAGAAAGACATAAAAGAGATTTAAAGAAATTAAGAATCAGATTGGTGTAACAATCAGGTCTGATGGGTGGACTGGTATAAAGAATAGAAGTTTGATTAATATTCTAATAAATAAATGACATTATTTTTTAAAAAAAACTGTAGAAGTGTTTAATTAGATGAATAATGCAAAGCAAGTTTTTGGACAACTTGATGAGATAGTGGAGATTGAAGAATATTTGGTGATCCAGATTATGACTAATAATGCTAGTGCTTATAGGATAAGAGAGAATTCTCTACTGATGAAAAAGAGAAAATATCTTTATTGGATACAGTGTTACAGATATATGGTTACCCTCGCATAAAAATGTTTTGACCAAAGCAAATAAAATTAGTAAATTTATTTACAACCATGCCTGGGTAGGGTTTTATAAGAAAGTTTTCTAAGATAGAACTCACGCGCCCTACAACAATAACATTTGCTAATGCTTAATATACTCTACAGAACCTTCTTAAAGCTACAAAATCATTGGAGAGAATTATATTTCCACTCAATGGCTTAGATGTGCATGGATAAATAAAACTGAGAGGAAAAAAGTAAAACAAAATTTTAAATAAAATACTTTGGTCCAACATCACGTATATAATAATAACTATAAGACCATTGGTTCGAGTTTTGAGAACGGTTGATGCAGAGAAAAAGCCATGTATAGGTTTTATTTAAAATGAAATGGATAAGGCCATTTATAAATCAACTTATTGCTAGCTGAGGTATCAGCAGCCATTTATAAATCAACTTGATGTGAAACCTAAACTGAAAGGGTTTTGAGCACTTAGGTTTGCGAAGAGGAAGAAGATTAAGGAGGTGGGGAGATGACGACGAAGGGTGAGGCGGTCGTCAGAATCACCGGAGAGGATCGACGACAGGTGGAGCTTCGGGATTTTCTCCGGCATGAAGGAGGCGGGAAGAGAGAAGTGGAGGATAACAGCGCGAGTTGCTAAGGCGGTATTGCGTGAGTGGAACACTGCTGCATAGTGGGTAGAGAAGGAAACAAAAAAATTGAACGCGGGACTAAGCACATTAAGGAATTTGTTGTCGCGGTCGGGGACGCTATTGGTGCAACGCACGATTCAAACACCACTAAAGTCCCGTTCGGTTCTTAGCTCGGCTCTATATACCGAAACAAATGCACCCTAAGTGATCTGTAGATTAAGATAATGAAGTCACGTTATCTGAGTTAAAACAATTGATTTCTTTAATGGAGATAGGATCGAAGCTTAACATCAAACAAAATGCAACAAGAGATAAAGAAATTACAATTAGTATTTAAAGTTGTTTGAGATTTTAATTAATATTTTTATCTTATAGATTATTGTTGATTAGGGAATAAAAAGATGAATTAGATTGAAGAAAAGGAAGAATGAGAGACCTTGGGTTCAACTGAATAAGAGGAAAGGGAGAAAGCTATTCAATTTGATGATGACTCTAATGAGGACCTCTTGAATAATGAGAGCGATGAGGGTTTTTAATTATTTATTATATTTTTATATGGATCTATGAATGTTATTGTGTTGGACAATTAGAGTGAGAATTTATTATGTTAAATTATCTTATGTCTTGTCTTACTTTTATATTTCATGTTATTTTTATTTGATATCTTACTTTGCAATCTGCAATACACTTTCGCTCTGCGCAATTTATTACAATATTATTTTGAGTTTTATTCAATTTGTTCTTTGATACAGCCATAATTTATCATGGTTCTTGCTATGCTTGAATGCTAATAAGTCTTATTTAATGTATTTATAAGTTATGATGTTATTAAATTCTTTGCTACCTTTATTTGCAGTGAGGTTAATGCCTCAAAATGTCTTGAGGCCTACATCCCGTGTCACAGACAACTAATACCTCAATATCTAATTACATAATTTTAAACATTGATTGAAAAGAGTAGAATATGCAATACGTTACTCAAAGTCAAGTTGGGAGAAATTGAGATGTCCCTCTAATCCTACAACAGCTGTTAAAAACATCATTTGAAATTCTACTTTTCTATTGTCGGAATAAGATTTGTAATTTTGAAATATGTTGCCAAGATTTTTTATGTGGTCAATGGTTCCCACTCTAGAATCCATAAAGGAAAAAAAGACTATTAGAGATGCTAAAAATATAAAAACTAGAAATCATACCATTTTGAGCAAGAGAGCAAACTCCAGATAGTTTTTCTAAGGAATTGAGAAAATTCCTTAATTTATAATTTTTTTTTCTAAACTGAGTCCTTCTGACTCCACTAGGTAGGTTTATGCTTTTTATTTTCATCCTCATTTCTTCCATCACCTTAAGATTTTTGTAAAGTTTTCAACATTTATCTTTGGTGTGCTTTTTCTTTTTGCAACAGTGGCTCCAACCGCAAGAGATTACATTAAAAAATATTTGTATTCTTTTGAAGAAGGTTCTATGACAAAATTTCTTATCTTGGGATTCAGAATTTATCATGATAGATATTTTAAGGGTAGGATCACTAATCATCATCATCTTTCTTCCTTCTTATGCCCATACAAAGAGAATACTTCATTTAGAGATTATCATTGCTTAAGACTTGAATTTGAATTTGGTCTAAATCATTATTAAGCAAACAAAAAAGCTCAAAGATTCTCTAGCTCCACAGGTTGTTTGAAGATCACCGCATCTCATAAGAAATTTGGTAATAGTCCAACTCTAACCAATAAACATTCACAGTATTTTAAAATATTCAATGAAAAAAAAAAAGTTACTGGTTTGATAGTGGTAAGCTTTGACATGATTTTATAGATGAGTGAAACATCCTTCACTTTTGAGTAAGTTTGTTTTTAATGCATCTTAAATCACTTTTGTGGTGGATAAAAATATAAAAAACTCATTAACCTTTGATGGCATGGTGTTTTAAAACCATGTCATTATCACGGAATCAATTTCTTTTCAAATACAAACTTTGAGTCTTTACGCTTCATCGGTGGATTCATAAAATGTTGAATCTTTCCCTTTATTTTCAGAAAAGTCTTCGCGATTTGAGACCATTTAAGGTTCTTTCTTTCGTTCAAATGATAAATCCCTAAAACCCTTGAATTTCTCCCTTGGTTTCATTTTTACTAGTTCATGGTCGACTTCTTTGAAGGGAAGTGAAATAACACAGACAATAAATAAAAAAAGAATCCAGTAAGATAAATAAGATTAGAGGTTAAAATCCAAACCTTAGAGAAAAAAGAACAAAAAATAGAAAGAAATTCGTAACTTTGCTATATGATGTATAAGAATAAGTCTCTCATGCATGTGTTGTAAGAGGTGAAAGTCTCATCCAAGTGGCGCGAAATTCTTGTGTAGAAGACAAGATTTCCACACTCCACTCAGGTGAATGAATGGATGTTATCCATTCCAAAACTATAGATTAATTTTTTTAAGAATTGTTTATAATAATCCCTCATTGAAATTTTTTACATGTATCACTTATAGATACAAATGAAAATTTGAAAAGATAACCTATGTTTAGGTTTTCATTTATAAAGTTACTACTCACTTCATTATACTCAATATAATCTTATTGTATAGAGTTATGCACAATATCAATAGTTGATTAGTTATCACAATAGAACCTAGTAGAGATTTTTCATTAAAATTTAATATCTTCGAAAAATAACTTCAAGCCATGCAATTCAAAATTTCCTATTATTATAAATCTAAATTACACTGAATCTTGTCACCACATTTCCTCTTTTACTTTCCAAAATCATGAGAATAGCCCTCTAAGCATAAGCAATGCCCAAAGGTTGACCTCTCATTTACCATGATTTGTAATCAACATTTGGGTAGGTTTCAAGTATTAGATCATCCTCCATTTTGAAAAAGATTTCCTTTAATCGGAGTTCCTTTAAAAAATATAAACATGTGATGCACTTTATATGACATGATTCTTTGAGATTGCGCATAAATTGACCTATAATGTAACAGAGCAATATCAAATCTAGTACGAGATAAGTGAATAAGTATTCCCACAAGCGTTTGATAGAACAATTTGTCTACTACTATATCCACTTTAGTTATCTCCAAGTTTATGATTAAATTCCGTGGGAGACTTAACAGGCTTGCATCGCAACTTAGAGTTTTCTTTCAATACGTCAGTTATTCCTTTTTATTTTGATATTAAGATTCCCTCTTGAGAATATAACTTTAATGCAAAAAAAGATATTTAGCTTATCTAATTATTTAACTTCAAATTCTTGGAACAACGTTTTCTTTTAAGTCTACATTACTTTCAAGTCACAACTATCACAATGATATCATCGACCTAAACCAATAATCCAAAAAATCTCCTAAAGCCATGTGCTCCACAATTATTTTTCTTTTTAGCATTGTTTGTATCCCGTGCTAAGCATCACATTAGTAAATATTTAAAATTATGCCCTTGGAAATTGCTTCAACTCATAAAATACCTTTTCTTAATTTGCATAAGTTCTATTCTATATTGAGCCAAATCTGTCGGATCTTCTACATATACTTCTGAATCTTAATCACCAAGTACAAAGACATTTTTAAATCAAGTTATTGCATCATTTTCACATTAAATTACAATATCTTTCAACTCCTGTACTTCCAATAGTAAAAAAAATTAAATAGTATTTACTTTAGCAACTAGAGTGAAAGTGTCAAGATAATTAAACTCATATATTTAAGTATAGTCTTTGGCCATATATCTTTCTAATGAGCAATGAGATTTCCATTTTACAAAAAAGATTCATCCGCATGATACCGATTTCATTCATTAAGATAACACTACAAATTTCCCTGTCTAGCTTTTTTTTTAATTTCCATGTTTTGTTCTTTTGAAGAGACTCCATTTTTTCCCTAAAAATATTATTCCAAATCAGAATCTTTACAGCTCAAAGATGGTTATGAAAAAGATATGATGTAAAAACTTATAAGATTAGGGACTATAAAAGATATGTTTATATGATAAGAACAAAGGCAAAGGATGTTCAGTTGAAATTATTGTGCCTTCATTTAAACGCTCAATTATTCCCTTAAAGTTTAGGATCACATTTAATTTTCTATTTCTCGATATTTTATTTTAATTATATTTTGCTTTAAATTAAAATATATTTGGGTTTCTTAAAAATATAATTTTGTTTTCAATGAAGATTAGATAAATTAATTTGTGGTTATGGTGACGATCACAATTAGCAGAGGCATCCGATGAGACAATGAAAATGACAAAAATAATGGTGATCAACAAGTAGTGGCAAGGGTTAGCAAGCAAGGAGGGCATCAACAGCTGATGATAGTGAAAGGAACCTGCCAGCAACAGCTGACATCAGGAGAAGATGGGCAAGCCCAACAACAATGATACAACAATAACAACAATAACAACAACAACAACAAAGCCTTGATCCCACTAAGTGGGGTAGGCTACATGAATCATTTTTCTCCATTGCATCCTATTTAGTGTCAAATTTTCATTTAATTCTAATAAATTAAGATCATTTTTTATCCAATAAGCCCAAGTCTTCCTAGGTCTACCTCTGCCTTTCTTAACATAAGTTGAATCTAAAACATCTACTCTCCTAATCAGATCATCAGGTGGTCGGCGTTTAATGTAACCAAACCATCTAAGGCGATTCTCTCTAATTTTGTTCGTCACTGGTGCAACACCAACCCTATCACGGATATAATCATTTTTGCATTTTGTCTCTAAGAATTATTAAAAAAAAAACTAGACTTTTCTTTAAAAACAAAGAATAAAAAAATGTGAAACATTCACTAAATATATTTTTCAAAAACAAAAAACAAAAAACAAAAAACAAAAAGGTTCCCAAGTAAGACTCTACTGGATAAAGTAATATATATTAATTTGAATAATCGAACTTACAAGGATTAAGACGCATTCCTCCTTGAATAAACCTGTAATGGCCGAGTAGAAGCTGAGTTTGGAATAAACTTGATTAGCATAGGAGTTACTGGTTTTGAAGAAGAGTTATTCGGTCGTGTGGGATAAGGAAGTGCAGTCCAAGAGAAAGGTTCATTTATGAATGATTATGCTTCCTTGGGATAAGTAATAATAATGTAGAAATTATATTTATTAAAAGTGGCAATAGCAGGCACATAAACATTTCTCATTGACATGTAGTAGCATATGTAGCCATTTGCGTAGGAGTCGCTATTAAAGACAAATTTACATACTCTTGAATCAGACTTTTCTCTATTTTGAGAATGTGGATGACAAAGGCGACACTTTTACAAATCTAAAGAATAAGGTTGTTTGAGGTATGGAAGAGGAAAAAGAACTTGATTAAGACTTTTGAAAGACACTTGAACCAAAGAACCCTTCCAGGTAATTGATTTATGGCGTTGGTAATGGTTAAAGCGGCTTTACCTCATTACTGTTTTAAATTATTTTTTAAGAAGTGGATAGCTCTTGTGCTAGCAAGAGTTTTGTCATTATTTCCTTCAACCAAAATATTTTGTTGGGAATTATACACACAAAAAAGATTCACGTATAATTCAATTTCAAAAAAGTATGAGGAGAGGAATGGCTAAAATGTTTTTGGTATTTTAGATCTGAAACTTTTAATTAACACCGATGTATTTTGTTATCATATTGAAGAAGTAAGAAAAAAGATGCTTACATTACTTCAATCTTCTAATGGAAAGATACATGATACATGAGTGCAACCACCAACACAAACCATCAAACCCCATAGATTTTAGATACAGCAGATAATCTCTATATATCACTATGAATGAAGGAAAAAAATCTTTCGGTTATTATGTTAAAAATTAAAAATTGGCGTACGTATATTTAGATAACTAAAAAATATCAGGATGAAACTCTTAAATATTAATATTTTCTAAAAATAAAAGAAATAAAATTTAACAATAACAAAAGAATGTCAGACAAGGTTTTAGACGTTCAAGTCATATACTTTATTTAATAATTTGAAGATTTTATAAAGAAAAATAATACAAGTAATGTCTAGTTTCCTTGGTCATAAGAAACTAATAAAACTATTTTTTTCTTTCGCAACCCCAATCATTCTTGCGCCCTATTCATGAAATCCACAATATGGAAGACAAAATATAACACTATATTTTGAATTTGTAATGACCTATTAAATAGGATAATAAGTCGGTGAATAATTTAGGTACATGGATGACATTTTTAAGTACGAGCGATTTGTATATAAAAATATCTACTTGGCTTGTAACAATCATCAAGGATACAACAAGAATACTTTTTTTTTTGTCAAGTAGTGGATGAAATAAATTTATGTGAAGGGTTAGATATATGATCTATGACTCTTGAATCAATAATGTAAACTTAAAATTGGGCATTTTTTAGACTTCGATGGCATAAATAGGAAAATATTAATCTAAAAAACTAATAACTGCCATAAAAGTTCTTTTCTAATGAAACTAACAACTTTTCTATTTATTCATTGTGGAATATAATAGGTGATTCTTTAATGTTACATTCTTTCAAATAAGTTATAAATGCACGTCTCTATTCTTTTGCATATTCCTTTTTTTATTGTCCCACTTTTGCATGGTAGATTTTCATAAAATTTCAAACATTTTTCTTTTGTATGGTACGCATTTTTTGCCATATTTGTATCATAGAAAAATATTTTTACCATCTTTATTTCCTCGAGACAAGAATTTGCAATCAGAATGTTTAGCCTTTGTCATTAAACCTAAGCCTTTCAAGTGACTACTGCAATAATAACTCCTCATCTCCCTTCTATTCAAATGATAGCAATAACTTGATTTAAAGAAAACAAAATCCTCCTAATGCGGGAGCATCTCCCGCACTAATGCAGGTCGTCTGCGGGCGGAAGCGGGGTCATGACCCACACGCGAGAGTTCCCGCACAACCTCACAGCTTCCCCTGAACTTAACATGACTAGGTTTTCTTCCTTCTGAGGAGTCAGTCGGTCTTCTTGGGGCCACTTCTAGTTATCATCTTATTATATATTAGCATTCCAGATGTGTTAAATTCAATTTTTGTGTGTTTTATAACAGGACAGTCGTTGGGGGTCTCTTATTTCCCTTCGAGGGCTATATCCAAGGGTTTGTATGGTTCTCCGACTGTAGTTTGCTCACAAGGTGATGATTAGCTTCCATATCCCCTTCTGAATCCCCCCCAATCACTCATGGCCAACCCATCCCTGTTGCAGCCGCCCGAAAACAGCGTCCCTTTGTTGTTTTCCTATAGTTTCCTCCCTGTCCCACCATTTCCTCGTTCAACCGCTCAGGAAATCCCTCCTTTTGTTGTCACACAGTCCACTACATCCCCAATTGCCATTGCAGCCATCCATCATCGCTTTCATCATTATTCTAACCCTTCCCTTCCGCTGTTGCTGTTGTTCCAGTCCTACACACCAGCTGCCATTGTCGTTCCAACCCTCCCCATTCACTATCTATGTAGTTCCAGTTTTCCATACCAGTCCTCCATCTTGCTGGCCCTTACAACAATCCCCTTTCCCCTAGTTGCCATCACACAGAAAAACCAACATGTTGTTCTTCGGCCTCTCCCTACCACCCTACACTCGTCGTCGTCCCGAAAACAACCCTCAAAAAGCCCCTACTAGCTGCAACCAACCATTCCAGCCACCTAACACCCTCCCCGACCCACCTAGCTGACCGCCACCATCCCCAGGAATGGACCCCAAATTGAGTTATTTGTCATGTTTGTTAGTACTTCTCATTTCAGTGTGTTTGGTTGTAATCTCCTATTTGCTTTCAGTAATTATATTTACTTTTCCTATTGTTATTTGGGTTAAATTCGGCATCACCTCCTGTCCAAGAATTTGTATCATTAGTATATCAAACTCAAAATTTAATCTAGCAAGAAAATCACAAATTTGGTCTTTTCCAACAATCTTCTAAAGAGAGTTACGCAATTACCGTATTCCTTTGGGTGCATTCGTAATAATCCATCTCTTTTCAAAGGCCCTATAGTAGATTGGAATATTCTTTAACGAATCATCATCCTTGTTTTGTAACCAAGATATTAATTTTGATCACATAGATTAGGTTCGTATTACGAGCTTTTGATTCATCGATCTCATTTACCCTTTATTGTATGAATGGAACATGCAGGTGTCACCTATTTTAGCGACCGTGAAGTTCCATAACAAAGACATCATCATCATTTTATCCCAAGCGATGATGCCTGGCACCAAAAAAATAAACAATTTTTCTCCTCACTTCAAAAGGATGTGGATCAATTATGACCATATGAGTTAATTATTTTTCATTCAAATAATATAGTGAATTGATATTTTGTAAGTCCCCCATTGGATTTGTATTATCAATCTCAGCTCCAATTGAACCAAAGACCAAGGGAACATGCATATTGTTGTGATCAATAGTAAGGAAAATTGCAGTAATAATTGATTGCAAGAATAATTGAAATGAAAATGCAACAATTGAGGCTGCGTATGAGAAAACAAGATGAAATAAAAAAAAGGAACTGCATCAACAAAAACTTGCAAGTTCTAGGCAGGACATTAAGGAACGTTGCAATGTATGGAAATGATTTAAAAAAGCCCAAGGCTATCAAAATATGATAATAACAGAAAAAAAATTGTCTTCATTTTCATTAAAACTTGTATGATGAATTTATACAAGCCTAAAGATCTTAAAAAGTAAGAATATATAACGCTTAGACTGGTGAGGTGGCAACCATTGTCACATGGAGAAATGAGGAAGAAAAGAAAATAAGAGGAGGGAGAGAAAGACGAGGCTCTTTGCAAGCAGAGAAAAGGCTGCTGTTATCAGCAGAAAACGGAAGTATCAGGCATGTGCTGCAGTAGTCATTAGGTGAAGTCCTGTACGTGTGCTGTAAGAGGCAAATGTCCCATGTAGTAGGTGGAATTTCCACAACAATAGCATTCATAATTGAGTGTGTGAGAAGGTACAAGTAACAAAGGAGATGGAATCATTATGAAATGGATGCTGAAAAAAAAAACTAAATGGATGTTAAAAGGCTAGAAGTTCCAGAAAAGGACATTTGAATAGCCAAAAACTATGAAATAGTTATGAAGAAGAATCCATAAAGCCGTGATAATTAGTTAGGATAAGGCAGATGATAAGTGGTAGTACTTCATCACAAATACTCTTTGGACTGAGACACATTATTACTACGAAAAATTTAAAATGAAAGAGTTTAATTCAAAAAAATTATGGCATGATATCTATCAAATCTGGCTAAAAATTTGTCATTCGTTTGACTATCTACTTCAAGATTTAGGATTTATATGAATAGAGTTGATGCATCAGCGCATTTTAAAGCTTCAGCAAATCTGTAAAATCACAAAAAAGCAACATGATTAACCTCCCAATTAATCAGGCCACAAGCAACAATGGTAAATGAGGAAAGGTCACCTCGGCTACGGATCTATGGCCGACAAATGTAGACCTATTGATCGAAGCAGATGGGGATTGTGACAAGAAGGGAAGAAGGGAGATTCCCATGTCCAAAACAAGAGAAGGGGGAATGAAACCAACAAAGCAAGTGGATATGCCAATGGTGAACCCTAAAGCTCAAGAGGAGAAAATAGGAAGTTGCAATGAGATAGAAGACGAAAAAACATATCAAGCAGCGGCAAAACAAGTCCAAATCTTGCTACCCACGAGAATTGCAAAATCACATGAATCCCCAAAATAAAAAATTGGTCACCTCCAAGAAAACGATTTGGTAAATTTATCTTAAATCCTACTAAAATTCCATCGAAATCTCCAACAATCACAAAATAAGTTGAGATAAAATAATATTAGACATTTGCAATTAGATTTGCAATGTTCCATAAAAGATAGTCAAGCATGACTTAGAGAACAACTTCAATAAGATAAAAATAACAAGAGAGATATAAAAGGATAAAGAGAGAAGCTAGTATTATGAATGCATCTCAGTTTTTTGATATAATTGCATGATGCCTCAAACCTAGGTAGAAGAGGAGCATCTATTAAGACACGATTATGTTAGATAGATTTGATTAAATACTAAATTTACAAAGTTCCAAAAAGAATAACTGAGCATTATTAGGAAGATAGCTCATCTAAGATAACAGCAATGAGAGAGATGAAGGGATAAAGAGAGCAGCATGTACTACAAATGGAGAGAGATATATATGATTAAAGAGAGGAAATACAGACTTGAAAATAATTTTTTATTTATTTTGCGTGATTTCTACCCAACTTCAAACCCATAGATGTGGATCTCACTTTGTATATAATTGCAAGAAACTGCAAACCTATTCATATCCTTAATTTGTTTGATGCTTCAAATCCATTGGCATTTCATAAATTGAGCCATTTGTATGGAATAATGAGTGATAACAAAACAAATAGATATAGTAATCCATATTAAAAATTAAATGATAAAGTTATTGAGGCTTAACATCAATATGGATAAGATTTTATATATACATTATATCTGACATAATTGCAAAAGTTTAAACCACTGGTGCTTGCAAGATGATCAAAGATAGGACGATCTAAAGCCACTAGTCTAATAGCATATAATGCCCACTTTTTCATTCGTTTTAAATTCCCTATGCAAAGTATGCCGCAAGAAACCAAAATTCATGTCATCATAATTTATTGATTTAATTAGCCCATACTTTCATTTTCATAAAATTTTCCATGGAATTCAAGTTCATTATAAGAGTGTTTATGTTCCAGATATTATCACTATTTAAGTAAATGGCTACATGCGTACTTGTTTCATTACTTATCTAACTGAGAGGCAAATAAGCATATATAAGTAGTTTGAAGCATCCTTAAATATTATGAAAAAAAAGGCACATCCTAATGCTTAAATTGTTGGCCTACACTTTAATACTTCTCAAAAGTCAGCTTTCAAAATGCTCATAGCATGAGTAATATAGCCCCTTGCAAGAATGGCTTGCAAAAAGAGTATGTAAGTATCGTTTTTCCACAGTAAGATTCCTCTAAACGTATTAACTAAATTATTTGCAGAAGCATTATCTGAGCCTTAACATTAAATAAAAATGTAGCACGATAAAACAAGCAAAGCATGCTAATACACAATTATAAAAAACAAACCTTTACTGGAAGGTCGAGGGGGAGATCCATGAAAGCAAGAAAATTACTTCCAACTTGGTTCCAGTTTATCTGATTGACTTCCTTTATATTTTCAACATTTTCAAACTGATTTTCTCCATTAGCCATTTTGAAGCTGCTTCCTATCCACAAGCACACCTTCCTAAATGGCACACCATCTTTGCTAGTAGCTGCAAGAAGGAAAATTAAAACTTCTTGGGGATGAAGGTTCTCTCTACTAAATGTAGTCATCTTTTCAAAGTTGGGCCAGCGAAAAATTAAAGCTCGAAAAGAATGTCCAGATTCTTGAAAATTATCAAACAGGCCTATAGAGCCAGATCTCAGGGAATCATCTCTGGAGAGGTGGCCATCCTCAAGATCAGCATGGTCTCTTAAACCTCTACCATCAAATTCACCCAGATTTTTCAAACCTGAAGGTTCCACTGCCATATCTTTAGAGCATGCATCATCACCTATTGGAGTAGGTTTAGAAGCTTGATGCTCAAAGATTTTCTGTGTACTCTCAAGATAAGTAGGTGAAGCACCAATGGCCTTTCTGGATGATAATGAGGCATCCTTATTCAGTGTTGGCAACTTTAAAAGTGAAAAACTACCCCTTCTTTCAGCAATGGAGCGTGAAAAGCCCCTTGAAGGTGAATGTGTTGCCTGCAGATTGGTCCTCGGCTGTTCAGGGTCATGTTGTGAAGATTTAGATGGTAGAATGACTGGCTTAGGCAAACTATATGAAGCTGGTGATCGTGTAAGCGTGGATGAGGAAGAAGTTGAAGGAGAGATTGTTGGAGATTCAGAACTAGACTTCGAACTACCACTTGAATCAGATGAAAATGAATTAGGAGACAGATAAGTAGGAGAAGTTGAAGACTCCGCATTCAAAATCTGAACTCGATTAACATGCGGATCTACCTCTTGAATGAGTGCAGAATTTGAAAAGACTTTAAACATTGTACGAGAAAGAAACTTGCGTCTCAGTATACTCCAGTTGCTTTCTCTTGCTGGAAGATGGGTTTCCTGCCCTGGCCCAGACGATGGAAAAGGAGGAACAACACCTCCAGTGATAGCTTGGTAGAAAAGATCAAAGTCAACATCATATGCCTCAACTCTCCTCTTACCCACAATGGGTTTTCTTTCAGACTCAACCTCTTCCTTTTCAACTTTTGTGGCATTGTCTAAACCAGGTCTTGGGTTAGAAAATGCATCCCAAAAGTCTGCCGGCTCCTCACCTTCTTCAACTGTAATAATAGGCCCAGGCACCTTCTCATATCTTACAACCTGAAACGCAGCAGCTTTAGCATCCTTCTCAATTACAATATCACAGTTTTTACCAATCCACACAAAAATTGTGCACGCTACATGGAGAATGAACGCCCCTCTTGAATCTAAAGCAGCAGAAGATGGATCATTAAGCATCTTAGGAACAAGGTGCAGAGCATCATAAGGTGAGTGTGGTGCCATCCTGTACATCCTAAGCCCTGAATTAGGGCTCAATGGAATTGCATGAACCCTCTTTTGGCATTGCAGCAGCTGGCATGCAAAACCCATGTTTGGATTGGCAATACCCCTCGCAGCTTTCACAAACTGGAAGGCATCATCAAAACTCTGACCTTCCCTCCACATGAGATAAGCTATCACCAACGAGGTTGAACGGGATACTCCTTGACAGCAATGAACCAGCACCCTGCCGCCCTGCTCCCGAACATCCTCAAAGTAATCAAACACATCGTACAGTATACTGGTAATATCTTCGGTCGGGCTATCCTGCAACCAGAGCGTCTTGTACACAAGATGGGATTTGAAATACTCCGCGCAAACAAATCCAACGCAGTTGAGAACATGGGTGATACCATTCTGGCGAAGAATCTCTCTGTTCCTAGCCACGTAATCTCCACCAAGGTAGATATGATCCGCCACCTTGGAGCACTCCTTATCATAGAACGCAATCTGATCTTTTTTAACCTGAGACCTCAGCGATGATAAGTCCACCTTGAGACCTTCCCCGGGTCGGCTGGGTTCTGCTCTACCACTCGGCGTAGGCGGCTGGAGCCACTCTCCAACATCATCGGAGCTGGCCTTTGGCCACTCGTCCAAACTCCGGCGAGCGATAGAGAGGGGTTGGAGGGGAGGAAGACAGGAACGAGCCTTACTGCTATTAGATCTAGGCGTGAGAGGAGTAGGCGGGAAGCGTCGAAACTGGCCATTGGAAGAAACGTTCTCTGATGCGTCGCCACTTGCAACATCATCAGGAACAGACGCAGTCCGAGAAGACGACCACGAAGCCGATCTCCAGAAAGCCTTCCTGCCGCCGACGATGGGCACAGCGCCTGAATCTTCCTCGCTTCTCATTTCCTTAACTGCTAAGCTCAAACCCTCATAAAAAACTTAATGTTTCTCATGCATGGATCAAACGGATCCATAGCTCATTTTCTACAACAACCAAAACCCTGGTGAGGAACGCAGTTAGTAAAAAACTAGAGCTCAATCTTACAAAGCGGAAGAACAAAGAGCGGAAACCTAGAAAAGATCAAACTGCCGCGCTTTGCAAACACCACAGATTCTGTTCTCCCTGTGATTATGGTAAGAGAGAGAGTAATCGCTTGGGAGCGGCCACAGATTGGGACGTAGAAGAGAGCGCGAGAAAGGGATGGATGAGAGGAAAATGGGATGCAACCCTAGCTGACTGCTCATGAGACCAGAAGGCGTGTTGATCTGAATGAACGTAGAAGAGGCGAACAAGATCGCTTAGGGGAGATCTGGACCGTCGGATGAGATTCTCTCTACTGATTATTTGATCCAACGATAACCACGCAACCAAAACAAAATCATTTCCTACTTTTCGAGTGGCCATCTGTGACATGCAATGACATCTATGGGTCCGAGCAAATGCTGTCCCAAAAATTGGTTCAGCGGCTCATATTCGGTTTTCATATGTTGGTTAAACAAAATGCACGTTGTAAATTGATGATTATATGTATATATTTTTATCCCACATACGTGAGAGAATTATACAGTTTCTTAATATACAATATATGTGGCAGAGTGATTGCGTAACGATTATTGAGACTCTAGTATCCCGTCTTTGAGGTGCATTATTGTGCAGTGTTGAGGACAATGCACAGCTACATTATGTGTTTCATTGTTTTGCAACTTTTGTTAAATGTTGATGCGCGTATCAGGATTTCGCAAGAGGCTTCATTGCAGGGAGTAAGTGATGGACGGTGGTGGTAGACGGTGGCCGGCAAGTCGTAGTCGATGACAATCGGGGACTACAAGAGTGAGCGGCATTCATTGGATCTTCGATGTAGAACTCATGACCTCAACTCCCTCTCTTCCAAGTTCAAGCCTCCCTGTGGTTCAAGATCTAGTATTCTCTTGAGAGCGGGTAGAACTTTATTTATAGAGTTTACGTTGCAAAAAAGGAATGTCTTAGTCACATCTGGAGTCGTATCATTACTAAGGGTCTGTTTAGCGCAACTACAGCTTTTCAGCTTCTCAGCTGCAGTTGCGCTGCCCCACGAAGCTATTGTGGAGAAGCTGCTGCGGGGAAGTTGGCTGTCTGTTTGGAGCAGCTGTGTCAAAACAGTTGTGGGGCATCTGTTTCTGGAAAAATGATTATTATGTCCATGTTTTGTAATGTTATGCCTAACAGAACTGTGATAGTCATAAATTTAATACTTTTAAGGCAAAAATTCACTTATAACCAGTGCAGAATTACAGACACACCTTACTTCACAGTGAGTATCAAGAGTGCAAGAAAAAAGTTTAAAACTATTAAAATGACAATTAATAAGATGATTATATTATTTTTAATATTGAGACGGTGTGACTCTCATGGTAGACATTCCTCTAGTTATGCTCTACATATAGGTATGATTAGAGAATGATTGAAAAGTCAATCTGGTCAAAAACCTACATACGAATCTGACACATATAGAAAGCTTTTCTTTCTAGAATTATAAAATATATGTACATAATAAATTCAAATACAATAGCTTTTATCTGAATTTTAGTAGTAAGCCAGCCACTCATTTGGAAAAAATAACAAGATGAGAATGTGAGGCCAATTATGAATAACAAAACTCATCATCTTCAAACTTTTACTCATCATTACATGCGCATGGCAATTCAGATAACCAAAGAATGCATAAGGAAAGAAAAAGATGCATGGCAATATTTAAGCATTTGTCAATCCCCAATCTAAAATCCAAAATCATGAATATTTACGCAATGCAAGAAGATAAATGTGGGAAGTATTAGAGTCAGACATTGACACACAAAATAAAATTATTCATCTTAGAATATTCAATCTCATCTAACATATGGTAAATATCTTTTGTAAAATAAAAGGATCAAATTGCGAATGAGGAACTGTTCAGTAAGAAATAGGGAATTTGATACAAAAAAGATTCTTCAAACAAACACCTCAGTGCATATGAAGAGCAAAAAGTCTGAATTGTTCGCACTTGATTAAGTAAAGATGCTCTCCTCGCTGCTCTTAATAATCAGTAGTTCCTGAAAAATAACCAGCTCAATAATGGCTGACCACAAAAAGCAGAAGGAGAACACTGAAAGATTAAAATCAAGTGACCCTAGAGGAAGAGAAGATTAAGGCGATTGTTCCTCAACCTCACCTAATCACCGCCCTCCTCTATTGCGACGAGATAGAGAGATAGAGAGAGAGAGAGAGAGAGAGAGAGAGAGTGTGTGTGTGTGTGTGTGTGTGTGAGCGAGCAACACATACAAAGATCGGAGGGGATGAAGGAAGTATACCGTTACTGTTGCAGGAGACCGACTTCAGATCGGCAGGGTCGCCAGAGAAATGGGAAGAATGAAGGTTCGACGGCTGCAAAGAATCAATTGGTTCGGCTCATCGAATTAGGAAAGCAGAAGAAGGGGACTTCGCGAGAGAGAAAGCTCGGGCAGAAGAATTTCGCGGGGCAAAAGGGTAATAGTAGCAGGGCGAACGCGGGGTTGATCCCTCAACCCGCTTTCCCCCAGCTTCTGCGATGCGCGACCACGAAGTTAGCATTCAAACAGTTTTTTTTCGTCACAGTTAAGAGCCCCCCCCCCCCCCCCCCCCCGCCCCTCACACACACACACACACACACACGCACACACACACACACACAAACGCACCCTCAGAGTCTCAATTCAACTATATTTCGTCTATTTGTACTTACAACATTCTTGAAAATAATCAATCTAGTTTCAATCCTCAGATCATACATGATCGCAATTGATTCATCAACGACAAAAGTAACAAGAGCAACAACCACGCCGAATCAAATAGTGATGTTTCCGTCTTTTTAGTTTCAAAGGATGTCGACGTCAAAATTGACTGAAAAACTGGGTCCAAAGTTGTTATTAGGCAAGTATGATTTTCTCTATGGTTTTCTATATTTGATACAACTAGAAATTTTAAAACATAAATCAAATCTAATTAAATCAAAGTGAAAGAACGAACAAAACGAAACAAAACAAAAAAGATAGAATAACCAATCAAATCTAAAACAAAGCAAACAAGCAAAACATAAAATAACAAAGTAATAATAAAGTTGAAAACAATACAAAACTTAAAAAAAAAAAACATCTTTATTATATTTGTTATTAGGAAAAGTGTAATTTCTTTTGGAGTGTCATATGCCCAATACAACAAAAAATTCAAAACATAAATCAAAACAAAATGAAAATCAAACAATCAAACAAAATTTCAAGAAATAAAACAAGAAAAATTCAAATCAAACTTCAAACATATAAAAAGAATATTTGAAACCTGAAAACTCTTCAGTTTTTTGAACTTTGTCTTTAAATTGTTCTGACTGTTATCTAGGTAAGGTGTAATTTTCTCTGAGGTGGCATATATCTAATGCAACTAGAAAAACTCATCAAAAGGAAAACAAATTAAAATCCAAATAAATCAAAACTAATGACATTTTAAAGAACAAAAAAAAACTAGAAGAAAGCTTTTCTCGTTGTTATGCAAGCAAAGGGTACTTATTCATAGGGTGTCATATACCTAATACAACCAAAAAGCTCATTAAAATAAATTTTTAAAACTTAAATCAAAATAAATCAAAACAAAACAAAATCAAACAATCCAAAGAAATCTCAAAAACTAAACTTCAAAACTCAAAATCAATTTTTGACATAGTTAGGTTGAATCTCTTTCAATCTTTTTTAGTGTCATAATTCTTCCCAGCTAAGGTTTCCAATAACAAAAACTCTTAGTCTTCCGTCTGGTGTAGAAGAGGTTCACTAGTTTTATTTTCATAGAATCACCCTCGTTTGCACATTCCATTCAACACATTCCACAAATTCTACAAATTCTTTATGTTCAATTCAAGTTTTTGAGGATAGTGGTAAGACCACCTTAAATAGAGTAAGGTATTTTATTCCTTGATTAGTATCAGAAGGGGTGTAAGTCATATTGTTCATCTAGCCCGATCTGGTTTGGTCACCTGTTTGCCTCTTAGGTTGATATTAGTCTGATTGCTTTTCTTGCTAATGCAGTCATGTTTTCCTTTTCCTTGATTAGCTCTTAGGATTAGATGTTAGTCTCAACGTTTTCCATCATAATTTAATCATCCTGACTAGCTCTCAAGATGAATGTTAGTTCTGATGTTTTCCTCCATGATCTAGTCACCTTGTTTATCTCCTACGTTGAATTTTAGTATGAATGCTTTCCTTCCTAGAGTATTTAGGATTTCTTATTCTCGATCAGCTCTTAAGATTGGATGTTAGTCCTAATACGTTGCTTCTTAATTTGATCATCGAGACAAGCTCTCAGGATGGATGTTAGTCCTAGTTTGTTTTACCTTGCTAGTACTAGTGCTTTCTTTCTTAATAGTTAAGTTCTCTTCTTCTTGATCAGCTCTTAGGATTGAATGTTAGTCTCAGTACTTTCTTTCTTAATTTATTCATCTTGACTAGCTCTCAGGATGGATGGCAGTCTCAGTGCTTTCATTCCTGATCTAGCACCATATCTACCTCCTATGTTGGATGTTAATCTAGTGCTTTCCTTCCTAGTTTAGTAGGGTTTTCCTTTTCCATGATCAACTCTTAGGAATGGAGGTTAGTCCAAGTGTTTTTTCCCTAATATGATCATCCTAACTAAATCTTGGGATATATAGCCATGCTTTCGTTTTTTTCTCTAGTTACATTATCTACCTTATAGGTTGGATGTTAGTTTCAGTGTTTTATTTCCCAATGTGGTTAAATTTTATGTATTCTTGATCACCACTTATAATTGGTTGTTAGCCTTAGAACTTTCCTTCATAATCTGATCATCCTGACTAGCACTCATGATGAATGTTAGTCATAGTGTTTTTCTTCCTGATCTAGTCATCTTCTCTACCTCCTAAGTTGGATATTAATCTCAGTGCTTTTCTTCCCAGTGTAGTCAAGTTTTCCTTTTCCTCAACCAGTTCTTAGGAATAGATGTTAATTCAGTGCTTTTCTTCCTAAAATGATAATCCCAACTAGATATTAGGATGGATGTCAGTTTTAGTGGTCTTCTTTCTGATTTAGTCACCTTGTATACCTTTTAAGTTGGATCTTAGTCCTTGTTCTTTCCTTACTATTATAATCATCTCGACTAGCTCTCAGAATTGATGTTAGTTCTAATGCTTTCCTTCCCGATATAGTCACCTTCTCTACCTCTTAGGTTGGATGTTTGTCTTGTGTTTTCCACCCTCATATAGTCAGGTTTTCATTTTCTCCAATTAGCTGTTAGGATTTAATGTTAGTCTCGGTACTTTTCTTCTTAATTTAATCATCCTGGCTAGCTCTCAAGATTGATATTATTCACATTGTTTTCCTTCCTGATCTTGTCATCTTGTCTACCTCCTAGGTTTAATGTTATTCTCATTGCTTTAGCATATTCAAGTTTTTTTATTCCTCAATCAACACTTAGGATTGAATTGTAGTCCCATTGCTTTCTTTCCTAATCTAATCATGTAGCTTTCTGAATGAAAGCTAGTCTCAAGTGCTTTCCTTATTGATCTAGTCACCTTATTTACCTCCTAGTTTTGATGTGAGTCTCTGTCCTTCCTATCCTAATATGATAAAAAAATCAAAATCAAAATTTATGATAATTAGAGTAAGAATACCTTAAATGGAGTAAGACATCCTCTTTTCAATTGGATTAAGGAGTAAATATAAGTCTTCTTACATTTTATTATGGGTCTGATCAACTCATTAGTCTTTAAAATGGATGTGAGTCACTCGTGCTTTCTACATTAAACCAATTTTCCCTTGTCAAATTAAATCAATCCATCAAACCTTCCATAAGTATCTTTTTTCCTAAGATCCCTCATGAGAATTTTTTATAACTTCATCCCTACACTCATAAAATCTAAAATAAAAATCAAAACAAACAAATGAAACAATACATCTAAAATTAAAACTCGATCCTTCTTAGGCACCTTTTGATCATAGGCAAGTGTTCTTAAATTTCCCAAACCCATTATCCCTTATGCATCTTTTTGCTTAAGATTTCCCAACAAAACACTTAAATTCAAATCCAATCTTTAGTCTGTTCTGAGTACTGTTACTTATCCATTCATTGGATCTTATTGGTTAGATCAGTCAACACCAATATGTGTGGAATTCTTGTTCAAGTACAACACCATATTGTGGTTATATTCGTTTATCTTGTTTTTGTATGAGATATGTCTTGTCCCTCTCTTTCTCAAGAAGCTTAAGATCTAGCCTTAAAGTTTTCTTAGTGACTCTCCTAGAAGATGAGTAGCAGAACCATTACCAAGTTAGAATTTCAAACATCTCTTCACTCGTTATGGCTTCTTATACTTAATATCAAGATTATGTTGATCGATGAGTCTGACGTCGGTACCCTCATATCATCTGTTTTGTTTGTGCTCGACAGGCTTGTCCATATTTTAGGCTAGTGCTTAGTTTATCTTTTTTTTCCTTGATTAGAGTTAGCCTCATTTAAAGACTATATTTTCTACAAAATGTTAACTTAATTTTTTTTAAAATTAAATGAAACTCATAACCAAAGCCAAAATTGCATAAAATATTGTATTCATAACCTTTGAAATATCATGCATACAAAATAACCAAATTAATATTAAATAAAATGGAGTTGAATATCTTTGCAATTAGGAAATGACATAAAAATATCATCATAGGCATATGCATAACATATTGTTCATATTCCTTGCTTTTCAGACCCTCAATCATTGCACAAAAATGGGTGGTTTATCCTGTGAGTATCACTGCTTTATAGAGTGAGTCTGCCACTTGTATATCAATTAACTTTATAAACGAATCTCTTAAGAAATCATTATCAAAGACTTGTATAACCTAATACACGCTTGTTATGATCACTCAACACTAAAAGTTAACTCAAAATAACAAATACTTGAGTGTTGTGAGATAAAAAAAATGTTTAAATTTTAAATCTTAAAATATATTTGACATCATGCATATTGGTCATAAGCAGGCAACTTGATTTATAATTAAGTTGTAAGATCTACTACTCTTAATAAATAAGAACATTCCCTATCTTGCATTCATTGAGGTCGGTCAGACATGATTTTTGTTGTGATTAAGTAGTTTAGATGGTAGTATTTTCCAAAAAGTTATAAGTCTATTGCTTGTACTTTATTTGTGTTTTCTCTCTCTTTCTTTAGACTGTGTTTCTAAGATTTCACTTCTTTTAGTGAACCTCATCTTGAACTTAAGATTTTGAGGTTGCTCATCTAGTTACAACATAAATTCTTGCATCCTAGGCTTTCTCATGACCATATATCGTACGATCTAATCCAAAACTTTCTAATAACATGACATAATAAAATATCAAATAAATCTCATTCAAAGTAATTAAATCCGAAAAATAGGATTGTTGAGATATCACTGAGCGTCCTCAGTATCCTTGACATCTCATTGCTTTTCTTCTTGAGGGTTCCGCTAATAAATGTTCCAATTTTAAGTTTCTCCTTTCTGAAATTCCTAATAATCAATCTTGAAAGTTAAACTTAGAAGTTTCTTGAAGACAAAATCACAGTCTTAATCAAGAGTTTTCATATGCAACTTCGATTATAAGGGCTTGCACCTATAACAAGTATAACCCATATTTAATCTAAATCCTATCTAATCTTTGGATTAGATAAGGGAAATATCTATTTATTTTAATCGTTGACCATTGCAAATAGCTAAAATTTCTTAATTTAAGTAATCAAACTCACATAAAGTGATATTTTTATTTCTTGAGATAGTATATTGATGTCGTGTTTGATTAATAAAATAATTAAATTTTTGAATATGTATGTTTCTATAA
Source organism: Papilionanthe hookeriana x Papilionanthe teres (assembly GCA_022702705.1). Classification (NCBI taxonomy): domain Eukaryota; kingdom Viridiplantae; phylum Streptophyta; class Magnoliopsida; order Asparagales; family Orchidaceae; genus Papilionanthe; species Papilionanthe hookeriana x Papilionanthe teres. Next base: position 51,720,534 of record CM040426.1, on the reverse strand, counting down.
AGGCACTTGCACTATAAAAAAAAACTGGCACATGCTAACATAAAATAGATAAACAAGACCATAAGTAAACACTAAATCTAAATAATATGCTCATTACTTAACAATTACTTGGATAACATGAATCACATAACATATCATAATAACTTTATAAAGTAAATAACACATCTCACAAGTCTACAAAGATGCAAGTCACATTACACCGCACATCCATATATTACTAGTTGTACAAGGTATATCAAAGAACAAGAAAAGAAAATAAAAAACATCTACCCTCAACAATCTTTTTATGTAATTTAACAAGTCATTTGCTCCTAATAAGTGGAAAGTAGGTGGTGATGGAGATACACACGGAATCACATAGTAAACAAGGAAAGGATTATTTGTTTTCCTCTCGATAAAAACTTTGTTTAATGTTTTAAGCTTGACCAAAACATACACGCGCAATAAAACCACAAGAAAATATTTGAATTACATCCAAGTAGCGCTTAGTTTTATGCTTTAAGCCTGTCAAAATTAAATTATGCTTAGAAATTTTCTCCATAATCAATTTACCATTTTAATTATCCCTGATCAATCATCCAAAATGTTTAATGCCCTAGAGTCTCTGCTATATCATTCACTAGTGATCTAAATTTTCATCTTCTTAAAATATTAAAATCTTATTTTAAGTTGTCCTGTAAAACCCTCTTAAAAACCTTTTTTTTATTTTACAATACTCTTTAATGGGATAAGTAAAAGATAAAATTAGATTATGAATTTGAAATGTCAATTATTTATCTTTAGGTCTAACAGTTAACTGTAATTTCTGTAAATCAATATTCACCCTACTTGTTGTAGGAAAAGTCCTCCAAAATTAATTAGGATATTAGCATATTTATTCATATTTAAAATAATAAAATCAAATGGGAAGATGTATTGTTGATTTTCACTATGTCATCTTCTATAACCCCCTTCGAAAAAGTTATAGAATAGTTAGCTAATAGAAGGGTCATATTGGTAGGTTGAAGCTTTCCTAATCCCAGTACCTCAAATACTAAAAAATGCAAATTCATGTTAATTCGTAAGTCACGTAATGTCTTTCCCATAAATTGGTATCCTATAGTGCATAGAATGATAAAACTAATTGAATCTTTTAATTTTGTAAAAGTTTCTTATAAGTTAAAGTGCTACAGTCTTCATTTAATGTCATAATTTTAAATTTTTAAAATCCACATTTTTTATTAAAAATTATGTCATAAAGTGCATGTAACAAGGTATTTATTCAGGTTCTTCTGCAAATAGAATACTAATAGTGAGCTTCTTAAATCCTTTTTAGCAATTTAGTGAATTGTTGATCTAATTTTTGTATTATTAATCAACAAGGAAAATGTAGCAGGAGTTTTTCTACAACTTTTCTAAAAAATTTCTCTATTTCTAAGTCTTTTAAAGATTGCTCTATTAATGTATTAGACTTATGAATTGGTTATTCTAATCTCTCCTCATCACTAGCCAAATTTTCTAACTCCTTTTTACTATTTCATAAAACTGATTTATAGTGCTCTATAATTTTATCCTTAAGATTCACCTCAGTGTTGCTTAGCAATATCCCTTGGGGTCTTTGACTCAATGAGTTAGTTAACTACCTTAATTGTGTTTCAATGTTCCTCTTGGTTGTAACTTGACTCAGTATCTAATTTTCCATTTACAAGATAACTAATTTTCTTAATGATAATTTCTTCTCCTTAAATTAATTATTGGAGGTGAATCTAGGTGGGTAAGTCAAATTTGGGTTTAGATTAATTCCTTCATTGCACCAATTAAATAAGGAGTTTTGATGGTCACTACCAATTTAATGAATTCTACATTCTGATTATTATTTTTTTCTAGCTAACATTTAGGTGACTTCTTTAACAATGATTGTAGATATTGGAATATAGATCATTGGGTATAATATTTATTGCTTTTAATGAATCCATAAAAGTAACACTAGGCTTCACTAATTTTCTGTAAATATATTCCTCAATTATTAGTGATCTGGGTTTAAGAATGCAACTCCAAGTTCTTTGAGATTTTTAAGAAACTTACCATCATCATTCCTTTTTGCTGAAGCTTTGGAACAAATGCCGAGTTATGCAAAATTTATGAAGGATATTTTAAGCAAGAAACGAAAATTTGAAGCTTATGAAACTGTTGCATTAAGTGAAGAATGTAGTGCAATAATTCAAAAAAACTACCTCAGAAGCTTAAAGATCCTGGAAGTTTCACTATACCATGTGCTATTGGAGAAAAAATTTGTGGAAAAGCCTTGTGTGATTTAGGAGCAAGTATTAATCTCATGCCATTTTCTATCTTTCGAAGGTTAGATTTAGGAGAGATTTCTCCCACCACTGCAACCCTTCAGTTAGTTGATCGATCTATTACTTATCCTAAAGGAGTTATAGAAGATGTCCTTGTTAAAGTTGATAAATTTATCTTCCCTGTGGATTTCATTGTACTGGATATGGAAGAAGATAAATAAATACCTATTATTTTAGGGAGACCTTTTCTAGCTACCGGACGTGCTATAATTGATGTGCAAAAAAGAGAATTAACAATGAGAGTTAATGTCAAGAGATAACATTTAATGTTCTGAAATCAATGAGGTATCCTAACAAAGAAAAATGCTATCGGATGGATATTATTGATTATACAATTGAAAAGCATTATCAAGAAAAATGTAAAGTCATTTCTGAAGAAAAAATGATGAATCTATATTATATAATGAGTCGTTAACTGAAGAAATTGAAGAAGTGAATGAAGAAAATTTATTTGAAGAAACTCATTATATTCATGATAATTGGGAAATTATAGACACGGCTAAAAATGATATACTTTTACCCTCAGTTGAAAAAGCCCCCGAACTGGAATTAAAAATGTTATATGCACATTTAAAGTATGTATTTCTTGGAAATTCATTAACTTTACCTATAATTATATCTTCAGAATTAAGTAAAGATCAAGAAGAAAAATTAATAGGAGTTTTGAAGAACTATAAGAAAGCTTTTGGTTGGACTATTGCAGATATAAGAGAAATAAGCTCTTCAATCTGTATGCATAGGATTTTAATGAAAGAAAATTATAAACCTACTATTGAACCTCAAAGAAGATTGAATCCAATTATGAAAGAGGTTGTTAAAAAAGAGATTTTAAAATGGTTAGATGCTGGAATTATTTATCATATTTCGGATAGTCAATGGGTAAGTCTATTCATTATTTTCCGAAGAAAGAAGGAGTAACTGTCATTGTTAATGATAAAAATGAATTAATCCCAACAAGACAAGTTACTGGATGGCGAATTTGCATCAATTATCAAAAATTAAACAATACCACTAAAAAGGATCATTTTCCTTTACCTTTCTTGGATCAGATGCTGGATAAATTAGTTGGACACTTATATTTTTGTTTTTTGGATGGATATTCTGGTTATCATCAATTACCCGTTGCTCCTGAGGACCAAGAGAAAACAACATTTACAAGTCCTTATGGAACATTTGCCTTTAGAAGAATGTCTTTCGGTTTATGTAATGCACCTGCAACTTTTCAGAGATGTATGATGTCAATATTCTGTGATCTAATTGAAAAAGGAATTGAAGTATTTATGAACAATTTTTCAGTATTTGGAACTTCTTTTGAGTCTTGCTTGGAAAATATAACAAAAGTTATGAAAAGACGTGAATAAATAAATTTGGTTCTAAACTGGGAAAAATGCAGTTTATGGTCACAGAAGGAACTATACTTGGACATAAAATTTCACAAAAAGGGATGGAAGTTGATCAGGAAATAGTGAAAATTATTGTTGAACTTCAACCACCTACTACTGTTTCTAATGTGAGAAGTTTTCTGGGTCATGATGGATTTTATAGAAGATATATAAAGGATTTTCTAAGATCTTTGTTATTTATTACAAAAAGAAGCAAAGTTTAAATTTAATGAAGATTGTTTGAATGCTTTCAATATTCTAAAAGAGAAATTAATCACTGCACCTGTCATTGTTACACCTAATTGGAGTAAACCTTTTGAATTAATGTGTGATGCAAGTGATTATGCAATTGGAGCTGTATTGGGACAAAAATATGAGAAAATTTTCAAAGTTATATATTATGCTAGAAAAACTCTTAATGAAACTCAAATAAATTACACTACTTCTGAGAAAGAGCTCTTATCAATAGTATATGCCTTTGATAAATTTATACCTTATCTCCTTAGGACCAAATGTATCGTACATACTGATCATTCCGCTATTAACTATTTAATGTCTAAAAAAGATGTTAAACCTAGATTGATAAGATGGGTTCTACTTTTATAAAAATTTGATTTTCAAATAGTGGACAAAAAAGGAGCTGACAACTAAATTATTGATCATCTATCAAGAATTAAAAATGATAGTGAGGAGATTACTGAAGAAAACATAAATGAAAAATTCCCTGATGAACAGTTATATGCTATTCAAGGATTACAAACACCTTAGTATGCAGATATAGTTAACTATTTGGTTAGTAATATTTTACCGTATGGATTGAATAACAAATATATTAAGAAATTTAAGAATGATTCTAAATCATATATTTAGGAAGATTCTTATTTATTTAAACTAGGCAGAGATTCTGTGATTCAAAGATGTGTACCTTATAAAGAAACTTTTGTAATTATTCAAAAATGTAACGATTCTGAATTTGGAGGACACTTTGGGGTGGATAAAACTGCGTTTAAAATTTTAAATTACGGATTTTATTGGCTACATTATTCGAAAGGTGTTGGACATTATGTAAAAACTCGTGATCGATGTCAAAGAATGGGGAATATATACAAAAAATATGAAATGCCTCTAAGCTATATATTAGAAATTGAGATTTTTGATGTATGGGGTTTAGACTTTATAGGACCTTTTATATCATCATCTGGAAAGATTTATATTTTATTAGCAGTTGATTATATTTCAAAGTGGATTGAAGCTGTAGCTTTACCTAACTGTGATTCCAAAAGTGTTTCGAAATTTTTAAAGAAAATGATTTTTACAAGATTTGGAATGCCGAGGTTAATTATCACGGATGGGGAAGTCATTTCGAAATGTAAGAATTCGATCATTCTTGGAAAAATTCGGAATTAAACATAGAATTGCAGTCGCTTATCACCCACAAACAAGTGGAATGACTGAAGTATCAAACAAAGAAATTAAAAGAATATTAGAGAAGACTGTTAATCCTAAAAGAACTGACTGGGTTGATAGACTTGATTCTGCATTATGGGCTTATAGAAGAACTTATAAGACACCTATAGGAATGTCACATTATCAGTTAGTTTATGGTAAATATGGTCACTTACCTGTTGAACTAGAACATAAAGCTTACTGGGCGATAAAGAAGTTCAATTATGATTTGAATGCTGCAGAAGAGAAACGACTGTTAAAACTGAATAAAATGGAAGAGATAAGAAATGAGTCCTATGAAAATGCAAAGTTTATAAAGAAAAAATGAAAAAAATTGTATGATAAAAAGATTTCAAGAAAAATATTTAAGCCTGGACAAGAAGTATTATTATTTAAAACTCGTTTAAGACTTTTTCCTGGAAAATTAAGATCTAAATGGATGGGACCATTTATAATTGAGAAAGTATACCCTTATGGAGCTGTGGATATTAAAGATCACAAGACGGGAAAAATATTTAAAGTTAACGGATTAAGACTGAAGCCTTACATGGGAGAAATGAAACTGATTTACAAGGAGGCTTACGAGCTGAGTCTACTCGATTAAAATAACTGATTAAGTCGGGCTGACGACGTTAAACTAAGCACTTTGTGGTAGGTAACTCATATATTATCATTGTGATTGTTTGTGAATTGAATTTATCTCAATCGATATGTGTGTTTTGATCACACCATTTTAATAGACCAATTTTAAGACCAAAACTTTATAAATTTGATGATAGACGAAACGGAGTCGAACATGGTTCCGGCGCCTAGGCGCCCAAAGTTGGCGCCTAAGCGCCAGCATAACCTGTGTATCGATGGTCCGGCGCCTAGGCTCCAGATTTCGGTGCCTAAGAGCCCTAGTTACAGGTTCGTGCAAAAATAAAAAATCTTCAGTTTTTCACACGAATGCTTCCTATAAACTACCCTATCTTCGTCCCCAATCCCTAAGAAACCCTAATTTCGTCCAACACAACTCATTTTGGAAGAGAAAAGAGAAGTTTAGAAGCAATGGAGAGAGGAGATCATGGCAATTAGTTAAGAGATAAGTCTTCTAAAGATCCTCAACCTTATTTCAATGGTTATATTGAAGTAAGTTTGGAGAAATTATTCAGTCGTCTAGATATGATTGAGGTAGAATTGCTAAGTGTTGGAAATCATCTACATGAGATGTATCACAAAATAGAGCACTTGGAATGGCAAATGAAGCTTCAATTCGATCATATGGATGTCTTTCAAGACTCTCAAGTGACGATATATGCGAAGAACAAATGGATTGACGAGAAGACGGCTTTGGAATTTCCAAGGTTGTTAGTTTTCTACCCATGCGGGCCTAGCAATCTTCATTGCGAGAGGGATGGAAATTCAAATTTGGAGAAGAATAGATCGTTGGTGTGTTTTAGGTGTGATCAAGTCATGTTTTAGTGAGTCGAATATTTAGTTTATGTGTTTTCTTTCATTGTTCAAAGTGTGTTGTTTGATTGTGAATTTTCTTTGAAGTAGTGATGTTTGTGTTGTTTATTAAGAGTTAAACCTTGTTATAGTATTTTTCTGTAATTTCTGGAGCTTGGAAGATCCGGAACGAGAAACGGGTAAATTTTTCATCTTCTATGTTAAATGGTGTTTCTAAGGCCTGACATTACTTTATTTTTGCTCGCCTCCTTCCATCCAACCATTTGAGTGAGGTCACAAAAGACAGAGCTATCCTCAACTACTGCATACAGAAGAGGAAGCCAATTGATGTCAGGAGTATTATTTATGATTCTGTGGAGGCCACTGCTCGTTCCAGCACTTCTGTGGGATTGGGATTCCCATCTCTGATTTATTCTCTGTGCGAAGGTGCTGGAGTTATTGCTAAGTTTTCAGAGGAGAAGCTCAAGTCTACCAAGCCCATTGGACAGGGCAGTGTTAGTATTTATGATCGACTTCGAGGTAAGAGTTCTACCGCACCCTCTAGTTCATTACCTACTTCAGGTAGACCTTCTACTTTTGCTGCTGAGCCACCATCTAGTTTTTGGGAAAAATATGCATGATAAATTTATAGAGCAACATAATATGTTACTTTTAACCCATTGTAGAGTGGATACAATAGATAAGAAAGTGGATCATCTTTCTGAGTACACCCGAAGGAAGGCTGATTTTAATGCGAGTATTACGAGACTCTTGTTAGATTCCTTAAGGGTGATCATTCGGTTTAGTTGCCGACCTGCCCTTGATTCTCACCATATGATGATCGCCAGAATAAGAATGTAGATTTTTCTTTTGATGATGATGAGGATAAGGAGACAACTAGTGATGAGTAGATTTCTAGGATTGAGTAGTTATGTTATTTATGTTATGCTTTGTTAGTGTGTTAGTTTTGGATGTATGTGATGATTTGTTTTTATGTTTGATGCACTATTGATGTTAGTGTAGTTTTGAAGTTTAGAGTGTATTGATTCTGAGACACTTATTATTGTACTGATGATTGTTGGATTGTTAGAGTTTATTTCTGTAATGAGATGTTTTGTTTCTGTTTTAGTACAGTGATCAGTACACCTGTTTAGTTTAGTTATTTTTTAAAATTATAAAAAAAATTTTAGAAATTGATCCTGCTTACTAAATTTTTTCTATATATGCTTAAATATTTCTTTTATATTCATAAAAAGCATGTGTAGAAATAAAATTTTTCTTTCTAGATTATTTTTCATATACTTAAAAAAATTCTTGGTGGAAATATGCTATTCTTTTTCTCATGCTTTAGAAATTTTCATGATTCATGTTTATACCAAAACTGAAGTTTGGGAGAAGAGAAAATACTTTGAAATTTAAATATTATTTGTTCTTAATTACTAATATTTTCTTTAAAAATATTAACATAACATAAGGAATGAAAAATTTACTTAAGATTACTTAAATTTTTGAATTTATATATAATTTAGTAAACTTAACTAAAATTTTAGTAATAATGATTGATTTTAAGAACAAAATTATTTAACTTAAAGAATAAAAAGATTAAAATTTTTTCTATTTATAGTAAAGATAATTGTATTTTTGAAATACTAAAGAATCAAGATTATTACTTGAAAAAGAAAAGATTGAAATAATTTTTGAAAAATACTTATTAAGAATGTCATATTTATTAAGTGAAAATGTATAAATTTTTAAATATAAGTTAAAGATAGTGAAGTTCAAAATCATTAATAGGCTATCCAGATATAGTAATTCTCACGAATTATGAAAAAAAAGGGGATTGAAAAATATCGTTAAAAAGAAAAAAAAAGAAGAAAATAGCAAAAAAGAAATGTGAAGAGAAGCTTAGTAGATGCCTAATAAAAAATTGGCTTCACTTGAATTATCTTATAGGAAGAAAACTAATTACATTTTTAACTTAATTTTTATGTACGAGCATCCTTACTAGAAAAGTTTTCATGAAAGTCTTTTTCTTGTAAATTATCTATGTGACCTAATATGATAAATTACAATTATTCTTGAAATAAATGAAAATTTTAAAGTCTTATAATTTGGTAGTTAAGTATTCTTTAAATTCTTAAAATTAACCTTAATTAGTGAAATTTCGTTAATGATTTACTATAGCATTTATAAAACCAAAAATTACAAGGAATCTTAAATATTTAAACTTCATTCCAGATGTTATACATTTTATGTAATAAAAAGGGTTACTTGAGGACAAGTAACATTTAAGTTTGGGAGAATTTGATTCACTTAAAAAGTACCTATTTTTATGTCTTATTTATGATTCAATTTTTAAGGATATTATGCTTTAATGAAATATATTTTTATGTTTTTGGATATAGGTGATGAAAAAAAGAGTTCAAGAAAGAAGAAGGAGCAAAAAAGAGCAAAAATAGAGTTAAAAAGCAAAGTTGCCAAAATTATAGGTCTGTCGCCTAGGCGCCAGAATCCGACGCTTAGGCGCCAGTTTGATACTGAAGTAGTTAAGATTTTTGACAACTTTGGGCAGTTATTTTGACAGTGTTAAGCGGTTATCAGACCTTCTAGAAGACTGGAAGTTACTCCTGATACATAGAACTTGTGATACAATGCATTTGGACACAGGAAAAAGGTTTTAATCGCGAAGAGGTGCGATCCAAAGTGAAGGGGTGCGAAGATCTGGTCACGGAGTCCTGTGCCTAGGCGCCAGATCCCGACGCCTAGGCGCTACAGTTACTTTCTAGAAGATTCATTGAATTTAGACAAATTTTGAAGATGTGCCTTAAGCAACCCCTGGTCATTTTTGAAGCTCTATAAATAAGAGACATTTCTACATAAAACAAAGCTCTCCCGCGCCTGGAAATAGTTCTAGAGAGCCACCAAATACTTTTCTTAAGTATTTAGTAAGTTTATTTTTGTTTATTTTAGTTACTTTGAGTGTTACTAATCAATTCCTTGAGTAGTAAGTGAGAGTTTGTAAGAGTTGATGTTGTTAAAGTCTTGTACTTTGCATTGGAGTAAGTTGGAGTCAGTAGGAGTGAGTAGGAGTCAAAGGATCACTTGAAGGAATATTTCAGATAAGTATTTGTAACTTGGTTCAAAGTTTTATAAATATGTTTTGTTGTGTGAATTCAATGTGTTACGAGCAGTTACTTTTCTTTCTTCTTTCAACCATGAAAAGATAATAAAGATAATTTGATTTCGTTGGAGAACTTAAACTTAATTTTAAAAATTATTGTGATGATATTCATACCTGACCTTAATTTACATTTTAAACTGTCCATTTGAATTGTTAAAATCTGTTGAAGTTCTGAGACCTATCCGGAGATGAGTTCTTAACTAGTAGATATCACATGAATCCTTGGGTAATCGAAGGTCATGTGCGGGTTATTCAAGGTGAAGTGCAAATAAATAGGAAAATATTATTTATTGGGCGTAGAATTAATTAGTTTTTAGAGTGGCAGACTAAATTCTATTAATTTGGTTTATAGAAAGGCAACGGGTCACTAGTAGGGTCAACCATAGCCACCCTTAGACATCTATTAGTGTGAGTCTAGATTAACCCATTCTACGAATAATACATCTTAAACCAATCTATAGATTAACCAATGTTCTTTATACTATCGAGCGAAGGTAAAGAATAGGAATGCTTCTATTTGGCGCAATACCATAATTTCATGCTCTCCACAAATGATAGTTCTTCTGAAAAATCTTGGATTAGTTGAAATGGAGAAAGTTGTTTTATTTATACTTGCATCAACCTTTACTTTATTGCTACGTTACTTACATCTAGTAGAAATTTAATAAAACTTAAAATCTTATTTTTGAAAAGAAATAAAAATTATAATTACTTTTAATTTGAAAATCTATTAATTTCTAAAATTAATCTTCCTTGTGGGATCGATAACGAAGACTCCGATAGAGCCTCGTATTAATGGATACGATACATATACTTGCGTAGTACCTCTGGTGTGCAAAATAATTTCTAAAATTATATATATATTTTTTGCATACTACCCTTTGAAATATAAATTAAACGATAAATTGTAGGCATAGTTACGGGTCGAGGTCATCACTTATATTGTACAAGGTGCAAAGGCCTAAAGGGATAAAGTGAGGATTTGTGTTTTACTAAGCAAACTATTTCAAAATTCTATGACTTGTTTGTTTATTTTGTAGGAAGAAATTTTGCTGTTGAAGATGGTTGTGCTGCCCACTATGTATGCTCGAAGCTCCTCGTTGTATCAGGTTTAATTTTAGAAGTTTCTAATTGAAGAGATGAGAGAAATGTCATGTTTTGGAAATCTTTAAATTGAGGTGTCTTAATGTCTTATCGGGGGAATATTTAAGTTGATTATAGCGACATCGGTTAGGATCCCACGGTTCCCTCATTCCGACACCACTATTTTCTTTGAATTCATTTAGTCCAAATGAATTTACCAAATTCAATCAGATGAATTCAGTACCTTTATTCAGACTGAGAAATCTCGTTAACAGCCGTAGGTTGCCTCCTCCAAGAAATTCTCGATCATCCGATACAGACGTTTTAATTTAGTTGCAATTGTGATTTTATTTTGTTTATGTTTAAATTTGTAGTTATCTTATATTTTGCTTTATTGTGCGGTGAATTTGATTTTTATTTTGTTTTAGTTTTGTAGCTATCGTAAAAGTTTCAGTTTTGACATGCAAGTTTGGTTTTACAAAAAGGTACTGAAAGCAAACTGCAAGAAAATAAACAAAGGAAATTGCAATACATAAAATGTAAATGCATATCAATCCTCTTCTCGAACTCCAGCTGAAAATTTAGCCTTTTGCATTGCGTATATAATTTTGTTGTGAATTTTAAATTGCATGACAAAAAATAGAACACTAAGTTGTAAAGGAACTACCAAATCCTATGTCATAACTTGGTGAATTCTTATTTGTTCATTTATGAGGAATTCTTTATTTAGCAAAGTATAATAAGTTTGATTGCTCTCCAAGATATCCTGAAGACTCGTGAAAAGTTCCAGGGGACATACTAAAAATTTCACAACCCTTTTGAATTGTCTTGTATTCATTTGAACTTATTATACTTGCTAAATGACTCATCCACAATATACCCTTATGTTCCATGGTCCTTTATGTCTTATTTATCCCAATGAGTGGGGTAAACATCATTTGATCTTTCATTTTATAAATTATGTGGGTGAAGGCACTTATAGGCGAATTAATTTATTAAGAATTTAGCTAATTTAATTTTAAAGTTGGGCTTGTGGTGTTTTACAATATTTAATTTTTATTATATTTCATTTTTCTAAACATTATTAAAACAAATTAGATGAAGTCTATCTCACTACTAAGCCCTTAAGACTTAATGAGTAAATTTACAATTTTAAGAAATATTAAGTTTGTAATGCCTTTAATCCTTATCAACATATTGAATTATCATGAAACCATTAGTTAGGGGTTTTAAATTAGTGTATTATTATCTTCCAAAGTCAACCCCCTAACTTCATAATCATTTAATTTCAATTATCTTCCAAATCACAATAATTTAGGAAATTGCAATTTTACCATTCTAGTGAAAAATGTGAGATTGGTTTCTACCATTATATCCTCTGTATTTAAAACATCTAAACATATCTATTATAATAATTCATTACTCGTTTCCCTTTGGTTATGCCTAAATACTTGATTGAGGCTTAAATTTCAAAATTTCTATTTTGACCTTAAGGCCTTATCACTTCATAATTTATTAAATTCAACTCAAATGACTTTGAAATTTTTATGCTACCCCACTCATGGGTCAATTTAAACATTAAAGGAGAAAATGTGATTTTTCTAAATTTAATTTAATTTTTATATTTATTTCAATGCAAAATAGATATTTTCAATATTAATTCAATAACTTAGCCAAAGTAAATTATATATCCTTAAGAAAATTATTGGAGGTCCACCTAGATCAGAAAACCACTTGAACCAATTTTTATGATTTTTTTAGTTTTATTTCAATTAATAGAATTATTTGTTTGTTTTGAGTGCTAAGTAAATATAAAATATCTTTTAATTTGGAAATTAAGTTTTATATTTTTCTTAAAACTCTCCGAGTCCCTAGAACCCAGAGAAATAAATTTCGTATTTTGTGATTTATTATTAGAATTATTTTAGTGAAAAATTAAGGAAAATCTATTTTAGCCATTAAAAATTAATATTTTTACTTAGAAAATTAGAAAAATTATTTTTATGGTTCCCAAATGGTCAAGAGACCAAATGTGATATTTTAGTATATTTTTGTATTTTTGTGATTTTTATTATTTTTAAACAATTTTAATTATTTAAATATTAAAAATAGGCTTAAAAGTGAAATATTTGGTTTAATTCCAATTTTATTTTTCTTAAGTTCATCTGGTTGTTAGGAGCTCCCAAAACAAATTTCATAATTTTTTTAGTTATATTTTAATTATTATGATTATTTTTAATTCCAAAATACAATTTCGCTTGAAAATTCATTTTAGCGAGTAAATTAGTTACAATTTACTTCAAATTTTATGTGGAGCTCCTCTATTTGTTATTAACAGTAGAGGGTCATTTTATGATTTCCACATTTTTATTTTAGTTATTTAATTTTTAAATGATTTTTATGATTTAATTACCATTAGTGTCATTCATAATTATTCAAATCCATTTTATATTTTTCCTCGGGTCCTCTAATCACAGTAAACCTACCAAAATAAATTTTGTATTTTTATGATTAATATTTTAATTATTATTCTTTTTCTAACAAAACAAAGGGGATTAGCTTAAAAATTAGGGATCTTTGGCTAAAGACGCCCCCTGACCTTGGAGCAAATTATGGCTTAAGTATCATTTACTATATATAATTAATTAAAAATAAAATATAAGTCAAATAACATCAAACTCATTTCTACATTATTCTCCTCTGTTCACTGAGGATTAGGGTATTTTTATTTTATTTTTTTGATGTGTCTACTTTCTCACCAAGTTATGAAATTTTTAAAGTGGGCTGAATTAAATAATTCCAAAAAATATATTTTTCTACTTAAACACACGACACTGCATCATCCTCGTATCCTTCGAAACTCCGCGTGACGCTTTGCTATTCACCGCCGCCATCTTACTCGATAGCCACGTGCCCCGCACTTTATGCACTAAAGCGTCGTCTGACTCCATCTGATCCGTGGATTCGATACACACACGAACGGACGACATCTGTTCATCGTCCATAGCTGATTCATCCCGAGAGTCGTCCGCTTTCCAGCCTTAAGAACTCGAGCTAGACTCAATAAAGTTGAGTGTGGTTTGGTTCTATAGACTCATCTAGTTCAGACAAACACATCCATATGGTTTATACGGTATGAAATACATTGTTTACACATAGAGAGCAATAATAGGCTCGGGTTAAAGGAACAGTTTGATACTTAGTCTAAGAGGGGAGGCCTCAACCAGAATGGTTCCACACGTTCTTTAAGACCTCATGATGTTCCTCCAAGCACCAGTTTGAGCTTCCCTTGAGTCTGCACCAGAGTTCGATCAGGAGGTGAAATTGGGTATGAGGGAAGTTTGGGTTGGAGAGGCTCAGTGATGGGGCTTTTGTGGGGGATCTTCTTTGTTTGGTGAGGGGATGGTGAGGAGCAAATTAATTTGGAGTTTGGTGTAGTGTGAGGTTGTGACAGAGAATGTCCTGGTTTTTGATTGATTTTGAGCTCAAAAATTGAGCTCAAGCAATGGAGGAGATCGCTTGGAAATGGTTGGATTGAGCTTAAGAAGGCTGGGAGAGGCTCTGGAAGCAATTGGACAGAGTTTCCCATAGGTTTTATGTATTTTCTCCATTTTAGCCGTGAAGGGAAGTGGCTTAAATAGAAGAGCTTGGAGTGGCTAGTTGGGCTTCCATTTGGGTGTGCTTAAGTGCTTAGGTGGAGGGAAGTGAGGCTTCAGTGACCAACTAGGGTTAGACAGCTTGAATGGGTGAAATTGGGTTTGGCTTGGTGTGAGGTGGCTCTCAGTTTTGGCTCCTTGATCCACCGATATTTATTCTTACATTATATATATGAAGTAATACTCTTTTTTAATGATATTATAATGTGAATACTACATAAGTATACATATCGTTATCAAGTTATATAGAACTTTCTGATTAAGCCCTGAGATATCGAATCCACAGGGAAAGAGTTAAATAAAGAAAATATATTTTTAGCACAGAAAACAAAAAAAACAACTTTTTACTATTTAGAAAAGATCTTACTTAAATTAAAGATAATATTCTAGGAAATTTGATTTGATTCTTTTTTGTTATTTTTATAATTTGAAATGAAAGTAAATAACTGCTTTTACTAAACTTTTGTAAGATGAAAACTAATGCAAATGAAATATCTTTTTCCTTAGTATGAATCAGTAATAAGTCATAAAATTTTTATTGTGGAAGTATCTAAAACGTGTTGTGCCAAATATGAGCAATTATATTCTTTACCCTTACTAGAGATGCTATAAAGAACATAGGTTAATCTACTGTTTTAAAAATCTTAAAGACGGGTTAGGCGGGAAAGATACTAGCTCTCACTCTAGAGTTTCCTTTATTCCCTCCACCTGGGGGCTAACATCTCATATCAAAACATAAAACAATAAATCAAATTGGGGGCTTTAGCCTATCACTCTAAAGTCCTTTAATTCTACACCCATCAAAGTATATCTTCCTATTTATTTGCACTCAACCATATGGATTACATTCTCACCCATATAATCTCATCTCATGTGACTCTTTCTAATTGTTGAATGAGACAATATCATACCGGTTTTTACATGTTCTCACAATAAATTTTAACATCTAAATTGGCTAAATCAAGAAGTAAATGAAATGCAAGGTTTTGAATCATTCTTCCAACGTTGAAATCCTATATTTCACCCAACATACTTTCATAACTTTATTACTTCATCATTTTAAGGGAAAATATAAAGAAAACTACTCATAATTCATGAAGAAAATACAATCACAACTTGGTTTGAAAGTAGAAATTATAGTAAAAACATAAGAAGTCTTAATTAAAAGCCAAATGTAATAACAAAGCTAAAGACTTATATGAAAATCCTACCAAACTCTTGAAGTTCCATTAAAAACTTTGTTTTCCCTTACAAGACTCTCTAGAGCTTGGTGCCCAACTCTGAGGACTCAAATTCTCACTTCTAATCCTAATACAAACTGTAATAAAGTAAAGTAAAAACAGTGAAGTGGAGTGGTGTCTTTCTAAATAACTCTCTAACATAAACCACACTCTTAAACATAAACCACACCCTTCAACAACAATGTTTTTTCTGATCTTCAAGTCTTCTTTTTATACTTTTTCAATAGGTGTCTTCGTATCTCTTCAAATTGTGTCATGATTCAACGTATCTTCAAAGAGATGCATCCATTCAAGAGAGATTTAATTTAATTTTGGGACCAATAGGGAGTTACCTAAATTCTTACCAACAGATGCCTAAAAAACCTCTTCAAAATGATGCCTAAATTTAAATAACTCCTCTTTAGTAATTACCAGTGCGCAAGTGCGGGTTTTCGGTGCTTAGCCGCGAGCTTGCTAGTGTGTAAACTCCATATCTGGGCGCATAACAACGGGGCCTTGGGGCATAAGCGCGAGTTCTGGTGCTTAGCCGCCACAGATCACTTTTTCAATTTTCTTCATTTTTGCTCCAAATTTGATCCCTTTTCACTCTTTTCACCACAGTCATCCATTTAATCATACCTGTAAGAAAAATGCATAAAATACCTTCCATTAAAGTGCAATATCATCAAAATATGTATAAAAATGTGTATAAAAATACTATATATTTTAGGTGTATCAAAATCCCTAAACTTGAAATGTTATTTGTCCTCACGTGACATTTTAATCATACAAAAATCATACAAGTAAATTATGTGACGAGTTTCTTTAGGAGTTTTAAAAATTTTTTTCTAGAAATGTAGTAGTCTAATTTAGAACAAAATTTAGTAAATGTGACCAATTTAAAGTTTGGAAATCTCTTAAGTAAAAGTGAATGAAAAATCTGAGTTCCTATCTTATTCAGAAATACTTGTATATAGGGCTTAGGCATTTTATTTTCTTTGCTTAAAAATCTTTACTAAAAAATAATTATACTAACTATATTATATTTTTAAGCTTCAAGATTTTCTCAAATCTTATACTCTAAAAAGATCAGGTGTGGAACCAATTTTTGATTAGGCCCTTAAATCCTCAAGTTTTTCCTTCCTTTTTACATACTCTTTTTCATTTTTTTTCTCTTTTCTTTTTTTTATAAGGCAAAGATTACTGTATTTGGATAGATTTTTAATGATTTTGAATTCCACACTTCCTTTCCTAAAGCATAAGGTAGATATATATCTTTTACTTAGAAATATAATAAAAGTATTGAAAATTATTTTCAATAAAAGAAATTTAAGTATTAAAAATAAGACTCTAATTATTCTATTTTTCCAAAAATAAAACTTTTCTTACTAATGATAGTTACAAACTATTCATCATTTCTTTACTAAGAAATTTTTAACTTAAAATTTTTCATCATTACTATAGATTTTAACTAAATTCTCTTACTCATTTCTATATTCAAAATTTTATTTCCCTAATTTAACTTCATACACGTAATTATTTTTCATTCAAAATTAAATTTTTGGTACATTTGAGAACAAATAAAATTTTAAGTTTTTGAAAATTATTTTTCATTTCTCCCCAAACTTTAAAATTTTCATTATAATGAAGCAATTAAGAATAATAACAAGATACATGAGTAGGAACAAAAAACTATAAGTATTAAACTTGCAAGGATTTTTAATATCCTAAATATGCAGGTATTAAAATAATGAATGAAAATAACTAGATCAAATTTTTGAACTTTTCATTTTATAAAAGAAATTTGAAAGACTTCTAAAGCAGTGGAGAATATAAAAGCAAATTCAAACACACACTTAAACAGAAATTCATAACTAAGACATATATATGGTAGTAAATTGAATAGTTAAGTATGAAATTTAATTAGTGGATTTTAAAAGCGTTTTAAACCTTCATAAATAGTTTATGGAATAAGTTCTAAACTAACAAATAAAATACACTATTAATTCACTAACATATTTACTAACACAAAAATATTCACATCACATATCATAAACATACAACATCCAAAACTATAATAAATACAAACTAAAGTGTCTCAGTAACTATTACAGCAGTCAGAAAGAAATAGAATAGTTCACTTAACAACCACAAATGAAAATAAACAACACAACAAAATAAATAAAAGTCCACACAAATATCACATAACATAACATATCTCAAAAGAAATATAAATCCTAATCATCATCTTCCTCCTCTGCATCATCCCCTTCGTTCCAGGTACGGGTAGGCACATATGGGCTATAATGTGGATGAGTGGGTAGCACAGCACTAAAGTCACCTCTGATCAATCTATCCATGTAATTGTGATAATTCCCCTTATATTCACTATGTCTTTGAAGATATTCCCCAATATGTCTACTTTCTCTTCTATATCATGCACTCGATCCGCAATATAATTAACATTATATTTAATCTTACTCAAAAGCTCAGTCTGCGAATTTGAAAACTGACCCGAAGATGCTTGAGATGTGGAAGCACGAGATGTAGATGCAGCAGAAGCAAATGCACTGGTAGCCCTAGAGCATCCTCCTCTCCAGCAAAAAAAGTGAGTGCTCAGTATAGGTCTTCACATTCGAACTAGTAATAGGATTAAGAGGCTGAAGGACATCTTCCCAATTCTCAGATCTGACACCAGTCTGCTGGCATAATGAATGTATAAGGGAAGCAAATTCCATACCTGCAATGGTCGCAGCTCTGGCAAAATTCCAGATACAATCATAAATAATCTTTCTAATGTCAATCGTCTTCCCCTGTTGAATACAGTAGTTTAAATAGCTCTTTCTCTAGTCACCTCGCTCGGATGATTAGTAGGAAGCAACTTGGATGATATGAAATAATGTCAGGCCTTAGAGGTGGCATTCAATTTTGATGCAAAGAAGTTAACTCTTCTCTCATTAGTGATTTTCCATAATCCCATCCCATCAGTCAAAGCAGAAATAATCTCATCCAATTCTTCCTCAATAGGATTATAATTTGAATACAAACAAAATGTACTAGATGACAATAGGTAAAATCCATTTATTACCTCAGGAGTAAAATGTACTAGCTGTCCTCATACCAAAACAAAGTTCTCTTCTGACTCTGGGAGGTTTGCATAGAACTCCCGAACAACAGAAGTAACAGCTACGACAATGAAACAACAAAATCTATCCCAAAGGCGACTTACAATCATGTCTTCTATTACTCTGCTTGGTTTATCGAATCCTCACTCCTGGATTAGTTTACATGGCTGTAAGGCTTGAACATAACGATCTTGAGCTTTAGAACAAACAAACTTCTCAGAATCGAACGTGGCTCTCGCTTTGCTCCTCTTTGGTGCCATTTCTAAAATTTGCATAAAAATCCCTATAAATTCCATATTAATTTAAAATCACTAAACTCAACTCCTAAAGGCTTAAACTACTAAATTCAAGCAATTCCTAAAGTTTTTTCTCAAATTTTCATTGCAAATAGTGATTTTTAGATTTCTCCAAAATGCGCTCAAAATATATGGTGAAAATCAAAAAAAATTTACTTGGGAGTAGTGCTCTTACCTCAAGAAGATCAAATCTAACAATTTCCACTTGAAACATCTCAAGAATAACAAATGTTGGTGATGCCCTAGCTCTCTAAGTCGCGAACGTCGAAGGTTGAAGATGACGGTGAGGAAAAATTTTGCAATTTTCGGGTCTTAAAAATCTGAAAACCTATTTTCGAGAACCGCCGCCTAAGCGTGAAAGTATGATGCTTAGCCGCGGAGCTCTGGCGCGTAAGCGCGGTGTCTCGACGCTTAGCCTCCAACTCACTGTTTTTTATTTTTTCATTAAATACACATTCTCACTCCTTTAATCAACCCTAATTTGTTTTAATAAGTATATCATCACCTTATAATCTTCTTATCTCCAGAATTACACTTCTATAGATTAAAAACGATTCAACACAAGTTTTACACAAAGACAAACTTATTACTTAATAAAACACATACAAATTACAAGTACAAATTACAAGTCTTTAATCCAAAATATTTGGATAAGATCTCATCTTTTTCAACTTATAATAAAACACTTAAACTAAACACTAAACACAAACTTAAAACATAAAACACAATTATAACACACAACAAAACAACAATCACTTAACATGATTAATTTAACATAAAACACAAATAACTAACACTTAACACACTATAGAACATAATTCCATTCCCCATTAGGTGGAACATATCCAGTACATCCTTTAGTTCCATCTGAATTATTAGGTATATTAATTTGATAGAATGGACGATGATGAAGACATCTAATAGAGTCCTCTTCAATTCACTTGTTTTTCAGATACATTGTCTTGTCCACTTCTTTAATATAACTTGAATGACTAAATTGCATTTTCATTTGCCAACCAATATGTGCTAAATATGCATTAGTTTCATTTACCTTTACTGCAATTGATGCAACATCAGTCTCGATCCTTGCAATCTTCTCTGTTATTCTTTGAATACTAACGGCCAGAAATCAGTTATAAAAATTTTGTACACTCTCACTGATGAACTTCATCTTGTTTGCATCCTCCTTCTTCTTCATTTCACTATCCCAAGAAGACATTTTTACACATAAACTCTTCTGTAAGGCTCTTAGGATAGAAATTTGGAATGGGATCAATTTCCTTTAAGTTGGTCCCTTTTATAGAGTTTAGATGGCCTAAAACTGTCCTCTCACGTTCACAAACCACTAATTAATGTGCCATGCAACTTCCCCGTGATAATGGCTTCTAGAAAACATATTTTTCACATTCTTCGTAACTTTGGCGCCTAAGCGCTAATTGCTGGCGCTTAGCCGCCAATGCCCATTTTACGTTTTAACTCATCCAAATTATAAATTAAGGTCTCATTAATCTCCACTAACATAATATAAGTAAAATACTACCATATAAATCTTACATCAAACCAAATAGAACACACAAAACACACTTAAAGGAAAGCACACCGATAACTATGGGTTGCCTCCCACAAAGCATTTGGTTTTACGTTGTCAGCCCGACATATCTAGTACTTATTCTAGGTGACCCAACATCAGATTTTCATTAAGTTTAAGTTGATTTACTGAGAAATAAGATTTCAGTCTATGACCATTTACTCTGAATATTTTCTCAGTTTTAAGATCTTTAATATCCACAGCTCCATAGAAATAAACTTTTATTATAATAAATGGGCTCATCCACCTGGACTTAATTTTTCTAGTAAATAATTTTAATCTGACATTATATAGCAAAACTTATTGTCCTGGCTTGATATTTTTATTCAGAATCTTATGATCACGCCACATATTCATCTTTTCTTTATATATTTTAGTAGTTTCATATGATTCATTCTTTATCTCTTCAAGCTCATTTTATTGCAATAATCTTTTCTCACCAGCATCTTTTAAATTATAATTGAACTTTTTAATAGCCCAATATGCTTTATGCTCAAGTTCAACTAGTAAATGACAAGCTTTCCAAAAAATTAGTCTATATGAGGACATTCCTATAGAAGTCCTGTCTGCAGTCCTATAAGTCCACAAAGCAAAATTCAATTTGATTAACCAATCAATTTTTTTATTAACAAATTTTTTCATTTTTTTTTAATTTCATGATTGGATAATTCAACCAAACCACTTGTCTGAGGATGATAAGCAGTAGCAATTTTATGTTTGATATGATATTTCTTTACTAATTTCTCCATAATTGCATTTTTAAAATGACTTCTCCTATCAGTTATGATTACTCTTGACATTCCAAATCTACTAAATATGTTCTTTCTCAAAATCTTTGTAACACTTTGAGCATCACATCGAGGTAAAAAAAAACAGCTTCTATCCATTTAGATACATAGACTACTGCTAACAATATGTATAAATTTCTGAAAGATGGTATAAATGGTCCCATGAAATATAATCTCCAAACGTTAAACATTTCAACTTCCAACATATAATTGAGGGGCTTCTCATTTCTTCTAGAAATATTGCCTACACGCTGACATCGATCACAATTTTTAGTATAAGCATTAACATCCTTAAAAATTGTAGGCCAATAAAATCAAGATTGTAGAATTTTATATGTAGTTTTATCAACACCAAAATGTCCCCAAAAATCAGAATCATGACATTTTTGAATAATTTCATAAACTTATTTTAATGGTACACATTTTTGAATAATAAAATCCTTTCCTTGTTTATATAAAAACGTGTCATCTCAAAAATAAGTCTTAGCTTCAGATAAATATTTCTTCTTCTGTTGGTATGTCAAACCATAAGGTAATAACAATAAAATTCACAATGTCCTCATACCATGGAACACACCACTTATTAATAGTGAACAATTTTTCATCAGAAAAATGTTCATTAATTTCATCATTCAAACAGAGAGATTTTTCATTTTCAAGCCTGGACAGATGATCAACAATTTGATTATCGACACCTTCATATCTACTATCTCAAAATTAAATTCATGTAAAAGAAGAATTCATCTTATCAGTTTTGGTTTAGCATCATTCTTTTTCATTAAATATTTAATAGCAGAATGGTCAGTATGCACAACACATTTAGTTTCAATCAAATATGATCTGCATTTATGAAAAGCATATACTATAGCTAGTAACTTTAATTCAGTTGTGGTATAATTAATTTGAGTTTCATTAAGAAATCTACTAGTATAGTAGGTTATTTTGAAAATTTTATCATGTTTTTGCCCTAAAACAGCTCCAATAGTATAATCACTAGTTTTCCCAATCTGGTGAAACAATAACTGGTGCAGTGATTAATTTTTCTTTAATGACTCAAAAGCTTTTATGCAGTCTTCATTAAAATTAAAAATGACATCTTTTTTCCAGTAACTACCATAAAGGTTTAGAAATTTTTGAAAAGTCTTTAATATAACGCCTGTAGAATCCAGCATGTCCCAGAAAACTCCTAATCTCTCTTACATTTGTTGAGTAAGGTAATTAGCGATCACTTGAATTTTTGCAGAGTATACTTCCATACCTTTTTCTAAAATTTGATGTCCTAAAACAATTCATCCTACTACCATAAATTAACATTTTTCCCAATTAAGAACTATATTTGTTTCTTCACACAGTTTAAGAGCTTTAGATAGGTGTTTTAAACATGATTCAAATGAAGTTTCGAACACTGAAAAATCATCCATAAACACTTCAATTTCTTTTTCAATTATATCACAGAAAATTTCTATGATACATCTTTGAAATGTAGCAGGGGCATTACATAAACCAAAGGGCATTCTTCTAAAAGAAGATGTACCATAAGAATTAGTAAATGTTGTTTTCTCTTGATCCTCAAGAGCAATTTGTATTTAGTGATAACCAGTATATCCATCCAGAAAACAAAAATATTTATGCCCAGCTAGTCTATTCAACATTTGATCCAGAAAGGATAGTGGAAAATGATCTTTCCTGGTGGCAAAATTTAATTTTCTATAATTAATGCATATTCACCATCCTGTAACCTGTCTTGTTGGTATATGTTCATTCTTTTCATTAATAGTTATAATTACTCCTCCTTTCTTAAGAACACGGTGAATATGACTAACCCATGCACTATTTGACATAGCGTAGATAATTCCAGCTTCTAACTACTTTAAAATTTTTTTCTTAACAACTTCTTTCATACTAAAATTTAATCTCCTTTGAGGATTAGCCCTGAGTTTGCAGTTTTCTTCCATAAGAATTCTGTGCCTACAGATTGAAGAACTGATTCCTTTAATATCAGATATGGTTAATCTAAAGGCTTTCTTATATTTCTTTAAAGTTTCAAGCAAACTCTCTTCTTCTGTAGTTAATTTTGAGGAAATTATAACAGTCAAAGTTGAGGAATCACCTAAAAAGACATATTTTAAATGTTCAAGAAGTAAATTTAATTCATGTTCAGGAGGTTTTTTTATTGATGGACTAAAAGATTCATCTTTATTTATCATGTCCAAAACTTTAGAACTTTCTTGAAATAATTTAAATCTTCCTCAATAAAATCATTAGAATATTGTGTTTCCTTTTCTTACTCGTGTTCCAACTTTTCACTTTCAGATTTCTCTTCATATGTTGCTTTAAAATGACATTCACTCAGATATCTCATTACATACATCCTGAAACATTCATTATCTTTACCTTTTTGCAGGATATTTCATTGATTTTAAAATATCACAGTTTGATCATTAACATGCATAGTTAATTCTCCTTTTTGGACATCTATCATTGCTCTTCCTGTAGCTAGGATAAGTCTCCCAAAATAATAGGTATCTCTTTATCTTCCTTCATATCAAGCACAATGAAATCAACAGAAAAGATAAATTGATCCACTTTTACTAAAACAACTTCTATAACTCCTTTAGAATATGTTATCGAACAATCTGCTAACTGCAGAGTTACAGTAGTAGGGGTTATTTCTCCTAATCTCAGTCTTTTAAATATTGATAATGACATAAGGTTAATGTTTGCACCTAAATCACATAAAGCTTTCTTATAATATCATTCTCCAATTGCACATGGAATTATGAAGCTACTAGGATCTTTAAGCTTTTCAAGAAGTTTCTTCTGAATTATTGCACTGCATACTTCACTAAGTGGAATAGTCTCGTTATCTTCAAACTTCCTTTTTCTGTCAAGAATATCCTTCATAAACTTTACATAGCTTGGCATTTGTTCTAAGGGTTCAACAAATGGAATATTAATTGTAAGTTTCTTAAAAATTTCTAAGAATTTTGAAAATTGATTATCGAACTTTTCTTGACGAAGTCTCTGAGGAAATGGTAGTGGTGGCTTTTCTAAATAAAATTTTGGTGGAGAAATAAATCTTTCCAAACCTTTTTGAGCGTCATCTTTTGGTTCTTCAATCTATTCTTTCTCTACTTCAATATCTTTTTGAACTCTACTTTCCAACTCTCTTCCACTTCTCAGTTGAACAACTTTTACTTACTCTTTATGTTTATCTCTTGGACTTATCTCAGTATTACTAGGAAGTGTTCCTTGGGGTTTACTACTTAATGAATTGGTTATTTATCCCAATTGATTCTCAATATTTCTAATTGTAGCTCCTTGACTTTGTAATTGATTTCCCATTTGTAACTCCACTTCTTTTATAGACAACTTCTTCTCCTTGAATTGTAAAGCATTGTTAAAATTTGGAGGATAAGTAGGTTTATAATTATTATTCCCTTGGTTGTTCCAATTTCCCAATGGGTTTACTTGATTGTTCCCCCATTGTTGATTATTACCACCCTGATTATTGTTATTCCAGTTAAAGTTTGGATGATTCTTCCAACCTGGGTTATAATAATTGGAATATGAGTTATTAGGCTTATTTATGACATTCAAAGTTTCTGATGATGTTTGAGAATCTATCATTTGACCTAATGAATTTTCTTTGATTATTAAAATTGGTTGAGAAAAATTCATTCCAATTGGTCTATCTTCCTTGAAATTGCAGCAACTTGATTTGCTAGCATTGCAAAAGCATCAGATTCATGAATGCTGGCTACCTTTTTAGGATTTACCCTCTCAGAAGGCCATTGAAAATTATTTATAGTCATTTCTTCAATTAAAGCATAAGCATCATTAAACTGTTTAAACATCAATGAACCACCAACATCAACATCGATAATAAATCTAAAAGCTCCAACTAATCCATTATAAAAAGTTTCAATTATTAACAAACCTGGTATTGAATGATGTGGACACTTTCTTAGAGATCTTTAAAATGTTCCCATGCTTCATAAATAGATTCCCCTTCAAACTGACAAAAAGATGTAATATCATTTCTAAATTTAGCAGTCTTTGATGGTGGAAAATATTTAGTCAGAAATTTTTGAGATAAATCACCCCAAGTTCTGATAGATTCAGGTGCTAACGAGTGTAAACATATTTTTGCTTTATCCCTTAATGAGAAAGGAAAAATTCTAAGTCAATATTATCATCCAAAACACTGTCATATTTAAATGTAGACAATTCTAGAAAATTGGCAAGCTGTAAATTTGGATCTTCAGTTGGTGCTCCCCTAAACTGATTATTAGATATCATTTCGATAATAACAAGTTTAAGTTCAAATGAATTAGCCACTACAGCAAGATTTTGAATACTATCATGAAATTCATCTACTGTAGGGTTATCATAATCTCTTAAAGGTCTAATTCTTGATGAATTTCATCATTTTGATTATTTTGATTTGTCATTTCTTAAATATTTTTATCATTTCCTGTGTATTTATTTTTTTTTTCTTATAGTTCTTTGTAATTTAGAATCATAAGGCACAAGTCCTTTAGAACTTGAACTACGCAAACTCTATTATAAAACACAATAAAATAAAATAACACAACAAAAACAACAACTTCCTAAAATAAATCTTAACAAGTTTAAATAAGACTTTAAAAAGTAAAAATTAATTTTTCTTACAAAATTCTTTAGTTTTATTTTTGTTCCCCTACAACGACGTCAAAAACTTGATCCACCGATATCCATGCTTACATTATATATATGAATTAATACTTCTTTTTAATGATATTATAATGTGGATACTACGCAAGTATATGTATCGTTATCAAGTAATATAGAAAATTCTGATTAAGCCACGAGATATCAAACCCAAAGAGAAAGTGTTAAATAAAGAAAATATATTTTTAGTATAGAAAACAAAAAAACAACTTTTTACTTTTTAGAAAAGATCATACTTAAATTAATGATAATATTCTAGGAAATGAGATTTGATTTTTTTGTTAATTTTTATAATTTGAAATGAAAATAAGTAATTGCTTTTACTAAATTGTTGTAAGATGAAAACTAATGCAAATGAATTATCTTTTTCCTTAGTATGAATCAGTAATAAGTCATGAAAATTTTTGTTGTGGAAGTATCTGAAATGTGTTGTGCCAAATATGAGTAATTATAGTCTTTACCCTTACTAAAGATGCTATGAAGAACATAGGTTAATCTACTGTGTTAAAAATCTTGAAGACGGGTTAGTCAGGAAAGATACTAGCTCTCACTCTAGAGTTTCCTCTATTCCCTACTCCTGAGGCTAACATCTCATATCAAAACATAAAACAATAAATCAAATTGGGGGCTTTAACCTGTCACTCTAAAGTCCTTTAATTCTAAACTCATCAAAGTATATCTCCCTATTTATTTGCACTCAACCATATAGATTGCATTCTCACCCATATAATCTCATGTGATTCTGTCCAATCGTTGACTGAGAGAATATCATACCGGTTCTTACATGTTCTCACAACAAATTTTAACATCTTAATTGGCTAAATCAAAGTAAATGAAGTGCACGGTTTTGAATCATCATAACATTGAAGTCATATACTAAGGAAAAAGAAAAAGATAACTACTCAGAATTTATGGAGAAAATGCAATCACAACTTGGTTTAGAAGTAGAAATCATAATGAAAATACAAAAAGTCTTAATTGAAAACCAAATGTAATAACAAAGATAAAGACTTATCTGAAAATCCTCTCCACTAAACTCTTGAAGTTCCTTTGAGAACTTCGCTTTCCCTTACAAGACTCTCTAGAGGCTGACACCTAATTCTGAGGACTCCAATTCTCATTTCCAATCCTAATACAAACTGTAATAAAGTACAGTAAAAATGATGAAGTGAAGTGGTGTGTTTCTAAAATAACTCTCTAACATAAACCACACTCTTAAACATAAACCACACCCTCCAACAACAATCATTTTTCTGATCTTCAAGTCTTCTTTTTATACTTTTTCAATAGTTGTCTTTGTATCTCTTCAAATTGTGTCCAGATTCAACGTATCTTCCAAGAGACGTAAGAGAGATTTAATTTAATTTTGGCACCAATAGGGAGTTACCAACATTCTTACCAAGAGATTCCTAAAAATCTTCTTCAAAATGATGCTTAAATTTAAATAATTCTTCTTTAGTAACTGCCGGTGTGTAAGCCCGGGGTTTCAGTGCTTAACCGCGAGCTTGCTGGCGCGTAAGCTTCAGATCTGGGTGCATAGCGGCGAGGCCTTGGCGCGTAAGCGCGGGTTCTGGAGCTTAGCCACCACATATCACTTTTTCAATTTTCTTCATTTTTGCTCCTAATTTGATCCATTTTCACTCTTTTCACCACAATCATCCATTTAATCATACCTATAGAAAAAATATATAAAATATCGTCCATTAAAGTGCAATATCATCAAAAATAGGTATAAAAACATGTACAAAAATACTATATATTTTAGGTGTATCACTCCTCCAGCGATTTGGCTGGTCGGCCAGGCTAGGGGAGGGCTCAGGTGGGCAGGTGACCTAGTGGGTAGGCCATTAAGGTGATTAGCTTGAGTGGTGATGGCTTTAAGTAAGATATCTCCTTTGGTTTAGCCATAAATGGGTTGAAGTCCCCTAATTTTGGGGACACTTGGTCCATGACCCAAGTAGGTTGGGCTAAGTGGATTTAGGGTGGTTCCTAAGGTCCACTTAGCTGCTTTGGTGGAATTAGCTTGGTCAATTTGGCTAGGTGTGGGTGACATTTGTGTTTTGGTTCAATTTGGGCCATTTGGGTTCAAGTTGGACTAGGTTGGGTTTAAGCTTCATTTGGGTCCAATTGATTTCTTAAAATGGTGTGTAAAATTACCTTGAAGAGTTTAGAAAAGGACTGGAGTGATTTTGAGTTGGTTTGGAAGGCCAATTTTGGTGAAACTTGGACATTTGATCAATTTGGGCTAACATGGGTTAGGCTTGGGTTTGGATTAGGCTAGAGTTTGGCTAGGTTTCAATTGATGGCTCAATTTGATGTGGGTGATTTTCATGAAGGGTTTTGGGTAGAAATTGGGTGGAAATTTTGGGGTTAAGTCATTCAATTTGGTGAAATTTGGGTATGTGGCACATTTGGGGCAAATTTGGGGATTTTGACTTAGGTTGGATTTATGTGAGGCTTGGGTCAAGATTTGGGTCAATTGGTGGATCAAATTGGTTTATAGGAATGTTAGGAAGAGTTTGGAATTCAAAACTGGGGAAATTGACTTGATCATGGGGTTTAATTTGGGGGATTTTGGTCATATGGCCAAAATTGGGGATATTTTATTTGGGTTGAAATTGAGTTTGAAATTAGGTTAAATTGGACTTAGAATTGATTTGAAATGGGTATAGACATGGTGAATATGAGTTTAAAATTGAAATTGGGGAAGATTAGGATCAATTGGGTGGACATTTGAGGTGATTTGGGCATTTTGGGCCTTAAGGGGCAATTTAGGGCTTTTGATCTGAGTCAATTTGGTCAAATTGGGTCCAATGAAGTGGTTTAATTGGTTTTGGAGAAATCTGTGATGATTTTGAAATTTTTGGGAATTTTTAGAATTTTTGAAGTTATAGGGGTATTTTGGTAATTTGGTTAATTTAGAATATTATGGTCAATTTTGATGGTGAAGAGCAATTTGGAATGATTTTTGGAGAGAATTGAGTAATTTGAACAATTTTAAGATTTTTGCCAAAATTAGGGTTATAGGGGCAGTTTGATAATTTGGCAGAGTTTAGGGGTAAAAGGATCAAAAGTTGGAATTTTTAGTAAAAATGGGTGTCAATTGAGAATTTCAATCTATTTGAGTCATGGACCAAGCGAAATCTCACTTTGGATCCTCCATGTGTTGGTTCCAACCAAAGCCTAGCCTAGGGCCAAGAGCTTAGGGAACCACCCACATGAGTTTCCAAAAGAGTAGGGAGTCAAGGATAAGCATGTTTGGTTTAGGGTTGGGGTAGTGAATGTAAGTGTAGAGTTTAAGGGTGTGTGTGTGTGAGCCTGGCCCATAACATACTACCCAGGGTGAGTCCTAAGGCTTGACCATCTTGTAGGGAACTCCTCTTGAGCTTCCTTATGCTTTGTCTCATCCTTATAAGTACTTAAAGGTTAGAATTTAAGTATTTGAAACTCTAAGTGAAGCAAAGAAGTATTTTGAATCTTTATGGAGTAAGATTCCATCACTAGTCTTCTAAGATAATTACCAGGAAAGTCCTATGGCCATACCCTAGGTTCTTCTAAAGAATGACTAAACCTCAACAAAAGTGCGGTCAACAGTGTTTGGAAAATAAAGAGAGATTGTTAGCCCTCAGGTAAGGGGTAAGTGGGAACTCAAGAGTGACAGCTTGTATCTTCTCAGCCTAACCACAAATTTAGGGACCAAACTCTGGATTAGCCAATGTTCTTTGTCGACTCGTAAGAGGATTAAAGAATATAGTTTCTCCTATTTGGCACTTTAAATATTTAATGTTTCTCATTCTTATACATTATCCAATTCACTACATAAGAATAGTAATTTTTAACATCTCAAAATTCTCCAAACTAATTCATCTAGAATGGGTTATCTTTAGAATTAATATTTTCATTTAGGAGTAGTTGTTGGTTGTTTTAAACATAAGATTTACATTTAGGAGTACTTGTTAGAAAAACCACTTAAATCGACATTTCAAACTAAGTACTGATATTAGTAGACTATAATCAGCTTAAGAGATTTCTTACCTCGCTTCTCTATGAGATCGATATTGTAGTTTTTAAAGAAAGCCATATATTACTTGAAATGATACGTGCACTTGCATAGAATCCCTAGTGTGTGAACTATTTTCTATATTTTATAACATTTCTATTTTGCACACTAGCCTTTAAATATAAATCCGGTCAAGTTTTTGACCATATGTTGAAAGCTAAATTACTGCGTAATTGTGGGCCGAGTCAAGGTTTTAGCGTCATTGTCAGGGAAGCAACAGTAAGAACTTTAGGAGAATTTTAGTTAAAGCTGTAAGACTTAGATTTAGAAATTATAATATTCTTATATAGTGTGTTTAATTATTGTGTGAAAAATCCAAAATACTAAAAATATTCTTGATATATGTCATATTAGTTAAGTCTTTATATTTCAATGCGTAGTTCAGGAGCTGCAGACTTTGGATTATACGAATCGAATTTAGAGAGAACTTTTACAAGGATGATGAATCAAAAAAGTCTCCATGAATTTAATGTAGAAATGGAGGATCAACAATATAATGAATATTCAGATTTGAATTATAATTCTAATAGCTTCGAAAGAGTAAGCCCCAAGAGAGTAGAAAATTTTCATGAAGATATGCTTACAATTTTAACTTCTCAAGTTGCAGATATTTTAAGGAAGGTAGATCAATATGTAGAAAGTTATCCTCAAGGACTCCCAAATATTAAGAAAGAATTATTTGGACAATGGATTGAAACTGACCATGAGATATACAATCCTTATTCCGATTATTACAACCCAGTTGGAAAAATTATTCAAACTTTAACTGGAATAATAATTTTGGAGGAGAAAACCAATTTTGGGAAGATAATCAATTTAATCAGACATGTAATTGGAATAGTCAGGGTGATTTTAATGATGAACTATCTTTTCCTCATAATTTTAACTTCAACCCACAGAATAAGGAGAAGGATTTACTAGACAAGGTTATTATTCAAACGACAAGTGAGCTGGAAAGTCTTGGGGTCACAATGAGGAATATAGAAAACCATGCGGAGCGGATTATTAATGCAATTAACAGTTACCCCCCAGAGATTTTAACGCTTAACCCTGAGATAGACCTTAAGGAGAGGAATGATGAGCAAGATAAGTTATCGAACTAAGACATAGAAGAGGATTCGAGGATATGTTTCAAAAGAACTTTGAGTTGAGAAATGAGGATAAGAAGATTGAAAGGCCAATGGAAGAAATTCTTTATGATTGCAGATATGCAGGTGAACTATTTTCTATATTTTACAACTGTACAATTTTTCATTCTATAGCTCATCAAATTTCCACTGACTAGCCCCTAGCAGCTTCTGTTGCGAACAAGATCTCCCCTGCCGGTTGATTGTACCAGAGCAATTTCAGTGGGAGTGACAAGAGGTTGCCTCTTGAGCCCATAAAAATGAAAATACATAACATTGTATGGAAAGCTTTTAACTACAAATAATACCAAAAGCACTGAGAAATTCGAGCTTTAAAAGCTGCCTAAATTTGATTTCTTTAGGTGGAATACAACAAATGGAGAGTGAAAGTGAGAAATGTCAGTTCATTCCCATGAGGACTCTATCAGATATTTAACTATTACACGCTCAACCAGTGGTGCCAATGAAGTGGTATTACTATCGCAGCCTTGGAACTCCTTTGGTGCCACTACGCACAAGAACACATCAAAATCGAACCTCTTTGTCAGCTAGAAGAAGCTTCACACTTTCTTCCTACCGGTCGACTACTGACCCACTGAAAATATGTTAAGTTTTTCATGTCTATTTTATATTGATTTTGATGATATTGCACTTTAAAGAAGGGTAATTTTGATGTTTTTATGCAGGTATGTTGATTTATGGACAATGGAGCAAAAAATGCAAAAAGGAGCGAATTTGGAGCAAAAAGGACCAAAAATATGAAAATTTTATCTAGGGCGCCAACGACGTGTTTTTCCCGAGAGTTCAGAAAATATTACAAGGAGGCCCGCCGACGGCGAGATCGAGGCCGCTGACAGCGGAGCCATATGAAAGAGGGTCCGAGGCTAAGTATTATAGAAGGCCGCCGACGGCGCGCTCGAGGCTGCCGACGGCGAGATCGACGGTTCTCTCACAAGGTGCATTTAATGTGGACGATTTTTTAAGGGATGCTTGGAAAACTCTTGGAAACTCTTCAACCACTTTAAAAGAAACAATTTAGGGATGAAAATAGTGTCACATAGTATCACAAAGGGAGTCCACTGGTGTCCACGAGTGTACATTATAGTTGTCGAGTCGTTGTTGGTTGTTATCCATGTGTCTACCGAGTCCATAGTGTGATTTCTAGAGTGTTAGTGAGTGTCTTGTTTTAGATAGTGAGTTCAATTAGTGATATTTTGTGAAGGATTCTTCGAGGGATTGAAAGAGTGGAAGGGAAGTGAGAGATTCCTTCCTCCTTGCCATTTCAAAGAAGAATTTTACGTGTTGAAAAGAAAGGAAGAGATTCAGAGGAACTTCAAGGAGTTTGATTGGGGATAAATTCGAGATAAGTTGTATTTACTTATTTTAGTTTGTAAAACTTTGTTTTTATATATATAATCCAAGTTTTATCGTATCCTCTCCATGAAATCTGAGTAGTTTTTCTTTCTCCTTGTTTTGATATTTTTGTGAAATGAAAATTTAAAATTAGTGTGTAAAGAGAATTTTAAAAGACGTTGTGATAATCTTTCACTTAATTCTTAATTTACTTTCAATTTGGCCAATTGATTAGTTAAAATATGTTGAGTTTACAACTAAAGTGAAGATTGCATCCGAGATTCAGAGAGGTCAAAGTCCTTGGAAGTAGGGTACAAATAAATAGGGAAATAATATTTATCGGGCGTAGAATTGGAGATTTTAGAGTGATAGACTAAAATCCTCAATTCAGTCCTATCGTTTGGGTGTTGAAGTGTAGATGTTAGCCCTCAGGCGATGGGAACGTGGGAGCTCCAAAGTGAGAGCCGATATCCTCCCAGCCTAGCCGCAGATTCAGTAACCAAGCATAGGATTAGTCAATGTTCTTTATGCCTGGGCCAAAGGGTAAAGAATAGGTATACTCCTATTTGGCACAACACAGTAATAAACTAATTTTAATTATCCATTCACTCAGATTTCTTAACAAGGAGAAGGATTCTTGCTTATATATTTGAACTTCAGTTTATTAGTAGAATTAGTTAATTGTTAGTATAATTAGTTTATTTTAAAAATTCCATCTCATTTACGATTGCATATTAGTGACAAATAGGCAATTCGATCTATAAGTTGTGATTCTGAATTGATTTCTATAATCCTAGTTCGTAGCCTCTAAAATAATCACTGTGGGATCGATATCCATGACTCTATAAGAGCCATGTATTACTTGAACGATACGTATACTTGCGTTGAAAGATAACTCTGCGATTATTGAAAATCTATACTCATCTATATCGAATACAAGAAATATTAAATTTATGCAAAGTGCGCGGGGTGGTTCAACTACCTTATTAAGTCGGAAAATCAACTCATTCTATAGGACATCTACTTTTTTATTAGAGTTTTGCTCGAACTTTGGAGATCGCTGATGTGGGTAACAAGGAGGTGAGGTTCTTGTTGCAAAGAAGGTTGTAGGCGGATCTCATGGTGTAGGTTGTGAGGAAGCAATGGAGTTCGAGTTCCTTGATGTCGGTGGCTCCCTCAAGTCCTCTTGGCCCAAGAAGAAGGATGGTATGTTGATCAAGAATGACAGCATGGTGGGAATGCCTCCCAACATGAAGGAGGATGGCTCCTCTCGACGTGGCAAAGGGATTGTCGCAAAAAACTGAAGGACAAGCAGGTGCTGATGCTATGGAGGGTGAAGACAACACTTTGAATTCTGAGGTACCGTCCACAAGTACTTGATCCACTTCTAAAAGAAACAATTCATTCCAGTTTCAAGCTGATATAAAGGTGGGCCATGTCCTTCAATAAGTTTCCTCACCGATGAAGGGGCATAAGAAAAGGGATAATACTGCTCATCGCACGAACTGTAGTGCCCATCACTCGCCACAATAGAAAATGCTTTTTGTGAGTAATCTGGGAGAGGAAGGTAATGCCAAAGATATGGTTGATGAATAAAATGAGAATTAAAATCTCAATGGACATGAGGAGGATCATGATGCAGAAGTGGTTGACATAAATTTAGATAAAAGTTATTGTGCTCCAACACGTAGGCACTGCCAACCGGCTGTTATTCCACCAATGTCGTCTTTGTTAGCTAGCTTATTTTCCAGTTGACTTGCCGATCAGCTGCCTCACTGGCCGATCAACCCACCAGCCTTTCCGCCTCCCACAAGAAGGAAATCAACCAGCTCCTACCCACCATCGAGTGCAAGAGTGAATGGGACAGACGCAACCTGTCGTCCGACCATATGTCAAACCAAATTTCCTAGCGCTGAATGGTTATGTTGGTCGGCTTATCCCGACCAGTCCTTTTTGTCATCCTCTCTACTGCACGAAGGTCTCAACTAGTCCTCTATGTCAGACAAAACTTTTCGGTTGACCTCACTCCCTTAGGCATAGATCCCCCAGTATTCCCGTCGACTGGTCACCATTCGGTCGGTGACTCCTCCATGAAACAAACATCCAATCAATTGGCTACCTTCCCCACAACTATCCATCCCACCTATTTTCAACAAGCTAGTTTCTTTCAGCTAGCCGCCTATTGCTCCAGGCCGACTACTAGTCTTCCACCGGCCCCTCCGCTCTTACCCAAAACCATATAGGAAAGTAACTCTGTACACATCTCTTATTGGATTTACAAATTTATGGTTTTATTTTTGTTTTGTGCAAACTATCTGCCAAATTATTGTAATGAAATTTTATTGTATATTTATGTCTAATTGGGAAGTTATATGGGAAAATTGGTTTAGATGAGATAGTTGTAGCTATACCTATTTGATTAATATGTATGTGATCTAAAATATTGTAGATAACAATATTTCTATGGCAAGGGGACTAAGGTACATGCTAGTCTTATGACTTTCCATAGTACTTACAAACACTACTTTATTTTGAGTAGTTACTAAGCTTTTTCTTAAATTAATTTTACATATATGTATATTTGATCAATATGGCCAATTGGTATACATGGCAATAAATTTTTTTAAAAATTGTGCTTTCCATATAATCACATATGGGATTTTCTAAGAGTGTCCATGCAATCTATTTAAGTTACATAACCCTAAAACTGACCATTAAACATTTTTGAATATTTCAAAACTATTTATAAGCCATCTTCATTATATTTTAGTACTTCCAGTGCTTCATTTTATGCATTTTTTCCTTTTTTTTATATTATATTGAAATGTGTTTACGTTTGAAAATCAAACTTATTTTTCGTGATTAAAATTTTTAGGGTCATTTGACATCAATTTTATAAATTTTTTTGAAGCGTTTTAGATTTAGAATAATATTTTTTTATTTTAAAAGTTTTGTTAGTCTCCATATTGATTCAAGTTTTATTTTTTAATATGATTTGAACTCTTCTTAAAACTGAAGCTTATTATTATTTGCGACTGCTCTTATCATATTTGAATTTAAAATATTCATTTCATTCCATGATAACTAATGGGCAGAGATACAAATGGAAGAGGAGAGTGAGAATTTAAAGAGGCTTAGAGTTTGATTTAGAAGTCATGTCAATTAAATAAACTATTTTACATCATATGAGACTTAGATTATCAGCTGTCTTATTTTGTGATTTTATCTCTCATATGTTTTCTTAGATTTTATTCATATGAATTTCATTCAAGTTAATATATGTTAAAGTTTTGATAAATCTAGCAATGCAAATTTTATTATTTTATAATTTTTTATAATTTTCCATGTTTTCATGTGATTGTATTAATTTTGCACTAGATTTTTTTTTCATTTGTATAAATTGTATTACCAAATGTAAGAATCTTAGTTTGATTCCATTATTATATTTCATAGCTTGATTTTGACCCATGGCATCTCTTAAGATAATTTATGGACACAACGTGTCAGCATCTACTATCTAGCATGACCACATCATAATTAAGAGATTGATCATTGAGGATATTTATAAAGAGTGCCTCCATAACATGCATTGACACTTTCCTTCTTGTACATATTAGGATACTTTCATTTGAGTGGATCATAAATTGATTCTTGGATAGATAAACTGGACATGGGAGTGTAACTGAGCCCGCTGGCTCTTGATCCTACTTGGATTTGGCTTAATGAATGGCTTGTGAGTTGAGCTCAATGAACTATAAGTCATGCTTAAACTATTCTCAACTAAACTCCTTAACTCATGATCATATAGTTATATTTAATAAAATTTTGGTATAACATACGCTTAAAATATCTTAAACACTGGAGTTAAATATGAGTTTGAAAAATATTTAAAATTTAAATTTTACTTTCTTATTCTAGGTGATTTTTTATTATCTCTCATAATTGCTCATTTTTATTCTTTTATTATAATAATTATTTGAATCAAAATTATTTTCTTTCTTATAACAAGCAAGCCTGCTTCATAGCCATTTTCAAAATCATAGAATAAAGCTCATACTCAAGCTAAGAGTGGCTTAAGCTTGACTCTGCTTAATTTGTTCGCACCCCTAATTGGAAATACAATGTCTTTGACTTACCCAATCCATGCTCTAATCCTATGATCAAATTTTAGTTGCTAAATAATCAATGAATATGTCATTATACACCTAAGCTATCACAAAACATATTTGTACTCTTGGGCATCTTCCCCCAATAGTAACTTTAAGACTTATCAGAAATATATTTGAGCTATCATCCATCAATTTACATGTCTTCAAGCGTTATTCATTGCAACTAAAGAAATGCCGATCATCTTTTTTTCCTCCAGGCCAATCATTATGTGAATAAGTAAATCTATTCAAACTTGCACATTCATCAATCAAATATTTGTACGTGTTCAAGCTTCTTCAGTTAAAATGATTATCAGCGAGCTCTAACCAAACTGTGCCACGAGTAACTTATCTATCAACTATATTAATTTATTTGCAACACCTTGCATGTTTGCACCATATTCCAATATATTAATCACATATTTGGTTAGACAATATTTTAAGGGTCCAATGGACTAATTCAACTCAAAGCATCTTGCAATAAAATACCATTACTCCCTTTCAGTTGTTTATAAATATGGTGCCAATCTCAAGTAGGTCTCAAGCAATAACACCTATGCTATGATGAATTTATGATCAATAATAATTCTAAAAATATAAAACAAAAAATTCTACTAACCCAACGAAACGTTCTATCCTTAATAGCAACAACAATAGGGAAGGACGGTGGCAAGTCGTCGAAGCAAGCTAGAAACCTTTTTTTTTTCTTATATATGTTATATCCGTGATAGGGTTGGCGTAGCTCCAATGACGAAAAAAATTAGAGAGTCGCTTTAGATGATTTGGTCACATTAAACATCGACCATCTGATGATCTGATTAAAAGAGTAGATGTTTTATATTCAGCTTATGTTAAGAAAGGAAGAGGTAGACCTAAGAAGACTTGGGACCTTGCATAAAAATGATCTTAATTTATTAGAACTAAATGAAAATACGACACTAAGTATAATGCAATAGAGAAAAAGAATTCATGTAGCCGACCCCACTTAAGCGGGACTACAGTTTTGTTGTACTTGTTTATATTTTATATCTCTTTTTATAACAGATTTTCCCTCTTGTAATTATAAATATATAAGAATAATGTACTATTTATTAAAAAAATGATCAGACAGCTCCCAATATTAAAAAAATATTTTGGCATAAAATCAACAAATATAATCACTGCGTCCGCTAGGACTGGGTCTTGAATTACAGCCGAATACGGCATTGATGGTCAGCGTTCGTTAACATCACTTAATTTATTACATTTTAAAGAAGAAAAAGTGGGACAATTTTGTCAGTTTTATAGTCAGAGTCTGGAATGTCACTATCGAGCATACATAGATCGTTTATTTGGACTATTCAATTTGTTGAATGGTTGCTTGGATTATTGTCAACATTAGACGCATTCAGTGGGCACCAGAAGATGAGCTTATAGGGATATTTTTTGACTGGTTGGGATGTGGGTTGAACTAATTTTTAATATAAGTTTGAATCATTTGTATCATATAAAATCATCAAATTTTAGTGATTTGGTTGATTAGTCAAATTTAGAGATAAAGTCAGGCTTTGCTATATATATATAATTTAATTTTTATTCATATTAAATATTTTTTTGACAATAATGTATCGTGTTTATGGTTTATGCTTGTTGCATGCTCTGATATTGACAATAGGAAAAAAGAGTATATGGGCTAATATTGTAGAGAGATGATGCTCGGATGTGGATAAGATGAATGAAGATCGGCTTATAGAAATACACTTTTTACATACACGACTTGAGAAGGGTAAAAACATCATAACTTAATTGAGATGATTTTGTTTGTGTGTATATCATAGGTTAAAAATGTTTCATTCCTAGTAACTGAAGTAAATATTAACTGTAGAAGCTGGCTTCTGACAATAGAAGTGGGAGGAACTTTGACGTATTAGAGTTATTTTTTGAGATATTATTAGTTGTATGCTCCATCATTTATCTTAGTGAATGGAGGCCAATAACCAATGAAGTAAGCATAAGTCTTAGTTTGATGTAAGCACTGGTGTTGTTTAGGGCGTAAGCGTTTACAGTGAGATTTTGTGATAAACTGATTGACAATGGTGAGTAATAGCTTCACAAACATCATTAGTTGTCGATGCATGGGAATGTTTAGCAGTATCATGAGTTGGTGCTAGTTTTAACATATATTAACATTTTGTGTCAGTGAGATGCATTAGACTTATTAGCAATGATATGTGTCAATAGCGATCTCAATGAGAAACATATATCTTATTAGTGATGACATACATCAATGATATTGCTGGCATGTATTTGTTTTGCATGTGATGGTATGCGTCAACATTGGTGTTAATAATACGCATTAGCTTTATTAGTTATGAAAGATAATAATATTGATAGCGACATCAAGCGATGAACTTGTTGTCATTGATAGACATTAATGTTGATATCGACACCGTGCATCATTAATATTGATGATTGTGGACATTAATATTATTAACGATGGTGGGCGCCTGCTATATCGGCATCAACTAACGTCAACACTAATATTGATGACATACATTAGTTTTATTACTTATAGTGGTATTCAATGTTGTTAGTAACAATAGACAATGACATTGATGACTTAATCAGGAGTCAATATTGTCAATGACGTTCATTAATCTTATTAACAATTGTGAGCATCAACGTTTTTAGTGGAAGTTAATGATGACATTATTACCATAGGAAGGCATTAGTGTTTGTATCAGAAGTACGTATTAGCCTTATTGGTGATGTGCCATTGACATTATTGACTACCACCTTATTGGTATCAATGGGCATTAGCATTGGCGTTAGTGTTGACGGTGTTCAGTGACTTTAGTTGTGAGATAAAGATAGGTAATAAGGTTAAATGAGAGATGACAGTTAGACAATGACAATCGAGTGATATAGTTGTTGGCGCTGAGCATTAAGTAGAGTTTTAAAATTCTTCAAATCTATGAGCTCTCCACAACACAAGCTCCTTATTTCATGTGTATAATGTGAGTCAATGTATTATCATTACATTGAAATGACATTATGGTTGTTTAGTGTAACTCTCCAAATATTTCATTGGACTGCTCATGTGTAATAATAGAAGATTCCTTAGGCATTTAAATGCCTTAATAACATTAAAATTAAGTAATTTTAGTCTTATAAGTTTCATAAAATTTTTACCATACTTCAAGTGCTTAATGTAAGGTCCTTTAACAAAGTTGAGACACTTTTTGGTGTTGCTATATTCACCTTATTGAAACATTTGTTTCAAACTTAAGTTTGTTAAAAAATGTGTTTAGATGGCTGATCTGAAGTCCATCATTAAAGTTTTTAAATTCGATGTAGCTTCAAGATGCATGTTTTATCGTCTTTTTTTATCTTTTATTATTTATTTATTTTTTTTTTATTTTTGATAACATATCAATGCTATTTATATCAATATAATATAACATATTATATGAAGAGACTATGCTCTATCTATCCTAAGTAATAAACGTAACAGATTTCAGAAGTTAAAAAGTATTCATTTGAGAATTGAGGAGCAGGGGTGACAAGCCTAAAAAATATTTGATTTTACATATACATTTTATGCTTAATTTTAATTATATTGCATTTTAAAAAAAAGAATTTTGTATGTTTTTTATTTTAGGTATAAGAAATGAACTTATCGAGGAAATGAAGCAAAAACTGTGCAATTTGGAACAAAAATGAGCAAGAAAGCAAATTTTGGCTTGGCACATTTCAATAAGCTTTTCTATGTTTAATATCTTTTACACTTCTTGCATATTTTTGAATAAGATTACACTTTAAAGAAATGTTGTTTTTATGCTTATTTTGTATGGCTATCTATTAGGAACGTAATGCAACAGAAATGGGTCGAAACAAAGCTAAAACGAAGTCAAACGGAGCAAAATGGTGGAGCTGCGCAGAACGGGCGCCGCCGGCGCCCGATTCCAAAGAAGAACGTGAATAGGGCGTCGCTGACGCTGGACTCAATTTTGGGCAGTTATTGGTCATATACATTAAATCTGGACGCTTTTTGGAAGGTTTCTTGAGGCAAATCTTGGGACATTTGTCCCTACACTATTTTAAAGTGAATTTGAAGCCAAAAATGGTGGTAGATATTAGAAAAAAACGTGGAGAATGTTTAGAAAACTTAGAATAAGAGCATAAATGTATATTTCTACCTTTTTTGAGAGATTAGTAAGGGGATTTTGAGAGAATTTGTAAGGTTTTGTACTAGTATTGCACGGATCGGCGGGAGACTTGATGGGAGAGATTTTCATCTTTCTTTCAAGGGAAAAAAACTAAATATTGTGTTTTTCATTATCTTATGATTTTGTAAACACTTATGTAGTGGATTTGCTTTGATAAAATGAAATTTTCTGTTGTGTTTTCTTCGTGTTTTGTGATGTGTTTCTCTTCCTCTTTCTTCTTGTTTGGAAATAGTGGCATAAGAAGATTATTCCATTGTTTTCTTTCTACTTTTCTTTTGCAATGAGTATGAATCATATTTAGGATATTGGGATGCTTACTAAAATAAGTTTAATTATAAATATGATGGTTTTTACTTGCACTTCATTTACATTACAATAAGGTCCCGTTGTATTGTTAAAATTCGTTGTAATTGCATTGACCCGAGAGGGCGGTGTAATTCTCAACAAAGTAGAAGCACATTCAAATTCCATGGATGATGAAGTTCATGGGGGGTGCAAATAAATAGGGAAATATACCTTGATGAACGTAGAATTGAAGATTTTAGGGTGACAGACTAAAATCCCCAATTTGTTCCTAGTTTTTGGAAACTAAAGCGAGAGTTAGCCTTCAGGCGAAGGGAACTGGGAGCTCCGGAGTGAGAGCTAGTATCCTCTTAGCCTAACCACGAATTTAGAGACTAAACCTAGAATTAACCAATGTTTTTTATAGCACTCAGAATTCATTATGAAGATACAACAAAACATGGATTTTATATATATAAGCAAAGTCATATAAACCACAAGAAGTAAATATAACTTATCTCAAATTCTTCCCCGAGCAAATCCCTTGAAGTTCCTTTGAATCATTTTCTCTCTTCACTACAACACTCAATTCTCTCTTTAGAATAGTAAGGAAGAAGCAATCTCTCACTTTCGACAAACCCCTTCAACATGGTGCAAGGGGGGCAATCCTCGATAGCAGGGCTAACATGGAAGACATGTTGTGTGTATATGACATTCACTTCAATTTTCAAAATGAGATCAAATGAGCTGAGTATCAATTTCACAAACTTTGCGGATTGCTCCTATTTGACACATACAATATTTAATTCATCTCATTCCTTTACATTATCCACCTCATTACATAAGAATAGTAGATTTTATTATCTCAAAATTTTTCAAACCAATTTATCCAGAAAGGGTTATCTTTATAATTAATATTTTCCTTTAGGATTAGTTATTAGTTATTTTAAACTTAAGCTCACTGATCCACTGAAAATTTGATAGTTTTTTACTATCCTTTTCATACCTATTTTTGATGATATTGCACTTTAAAGGAATGTATTTTTCATGATTTCATGCATGTACAATGATTTTAGGCCTTTGGAGCAAAAGGAATCGAAAATGAGCAAATTTGGAGCAAAAAGGAGCAAAAGAGCATTTTATTGAACTAACACTGAACGGCGCTGCCACCAACGTCGGACCGCGCAAATTTGCAAAGACTTTGGAGCCAAAAGGCGAAAAATAGTGTCGGACGGCGCCCTATCCTGCGTTGAACCGCGCCCTATCCCGAATTCAAACTAGATTCAATGTATTTTACTGGATTTTGGAGGGATGCTTGAAGAAACTCTTGGAAAATCAGTTATGGCCAGATTTAAACTACTTTGGAGTAAAATTTAGAGAGGGGGGGAGAGTTTTAGAGTGTAGAGAGTGAAGAGAGTGTGTCTTTTCATTTGTTTAAGAAATCTAAGTTTTGTGTATTCTCTTCTAAGGAGTGTAAGAGAAGAGAGAAAGTGAGAGATTAATTTTCCTTACTTATCTAAAGAGAGAATTATGTGTTATTGTGATGAAAGAAGAGGAGTTAAAGGAATTCCTTGAGATTCGCTTACGGAAGAGTTTGAGATAAGTTGTCTTTTCTTTACTCTGTTTGTATGGCGTTGCTTTTATATATAAAATCCATGTTTTGTTATCTTTTCCTCATGAGTCTTGAGTAGATTTCTTTGTTTTCTTCCTTTTCATGTGATGTGTTGATGTTGTGATATGGAAATGATGTGTCGATTTATTATGGAAAATTTGTGATGACCTTTTCACTTCGAACTTCATTTATTTTTTGATACGCCAATTAAATTGATAAAACTTGTTGCAAAACTTATGTTCTGAAAGGATTATGAATTCCACAATAAAAGTGAAGGTCACATTCAATGTCCATGAATGAGTGATGTAGTTCATGGGGGTTGAGTGCAAATAAATAGGAAAAATATACTTTGATGGGCATAGAATTGGAGATTTCAAAGTGACAGGCTGAAATCCTCAATTTAATCCTACCGTTTGGAAACTAAAGCAAGAGTTAGCCTTTAGGGGAAGAAAAGTGGGAGCTCTGGAGAGCCAGTATCCTCCCAGCCTAACCACAGATTTAGGGACTGAACTTAGGATTAGCCAATGTTCCTTATGCGCTTGGAAAAGGGTAAAGAATAGGAATGCTCCTATTTGGCACAATACATTTGCATTACTGATCTATATCACAATAATAATCATATTATTATTAGAGAGGAGGAAGATTCTTTCTCACAACTGAACTTTGTTATAAATTTAGTTTTGTGTTAGTTAAACTTACTAGAAGTTAGAACGTATTTCAGTAGAATAGTAACTAAAATTGTTTGTTTTTGTCTTAATATTAGTAATTACTTGCAATTGTGTTGTGATTCGAGAAGTAGTTTCTATGCGACACTATAAAATTGATTGCCTCCCTGTGGGATCAATATCCAGGACTACACTAGAGCCCTGTATTACTTGAGCGATACGTATACTTGCGTTTAATTGTGTAACTCAATAGAAAACCAAATCAATATATATAAATCTGAGTTCATAAATTTTGGCAAATTAAAAAGTTGCACCACTTACC
Organism: Papilionanthe hookeriana x Papilionanthe teres; assembly: GCA_022702705.1. Lineage (NCBI taxonomy): Eukaryota > Viridiplantae > Streptophyta > Magnoliopsida > Asparagales > Orchidaceae > Papilionanthe > Papilionanthe hookeriana x Papilionanthe teres. The sequence continues at coordinate 51,676,512 of CM040426.1, read as the reverse complement.
TATAAGAGTACTTGTTAGAAAAATCATTTTACTCGACATTCCAATCTAAGGCTGATAGTAGTAGACTAGAACTTTGACTAAAGACCTCTTACCTCGCTTCCCTGTGGAATCAATAAACGGGACTCCACTAGAGACCTATATTACTTAAACGATATGTATACTTGCGTAGAACCTCTAGTGTGTACACTTACGAACATAAAAACAAGAAACAAAACAGCACACGCCGGGGGCATCAAGTTTTTGGCGCTGTTGCCGGGAAAGCTTCGGTAAGAATTTTAGGATAATTTTAGTTGAAGTAATTAGACTTAGAATTGAAAAACTTTAGTGTCGTAAATTTTTTGTATGAAAAAGTGTCGTGAAAAAACTGTTGGTATGAAAAACAAGGTGATTGTGAAAATGATTTGTTGTGTTGAATATATTTTTTGTTTTATTTGTTTTATTTTTAATGTATTGTTTATTTTGTTACGTATGCAAAACAAAGGATCTGTAGAACTTGGGCCTTAAGGTCCCGAGTTATAAAAATTGAAAAGAATAAAAAAACAGAAACGATTTGAAAAACTAGAAATTAAAATGGAAAACATTCAAAATAATAACTTGAAAAATCATCAAAAATAATTGAGAGATTATGTAAATCCAACGACAGATGAAATTCACTCAAGTATACAAAAATCTGTCCTAGAAGCTGACTTGTTTGAACTAAATCCGGCGATTATCTAATTAGTGCAGAACAACTAGTTTGGGGGAACTCTTTCAGAGGATCCCTATTTACACTTATCTAGTTTTCTAGAACTTTGTGCTACATTTGTTATAACGGCATGTTAGAAGATGCTGTTAGGCTAAGGCTTTTTCCTTTCTCACTAAGAGATAAGGCTAAAATGTGGTTATACTCGTTAACTCCTGACTCTATTAAAAATTGGGAGGAGTTAACTCAAAAATTCATAGCTAAGTATTTTCCACTATCAAGGACTACTAAACTTAGAAACGATATTATCTCATTTTGTTAGTATGAAGGGGAATCTATATACGAAGCATGACAAAGATTTAAGGAACTCCTAAGAAAGTGTCTATATAATGCTCTGCCAAATTGATTAATCATTCAAACTTTTTATAATATGTTAGTAGAATCTCTTAGGTTCATTATTGATGCTACTGCTAGTGGTTCATTAATGTCAAAACAATTTGTTGAAGCGTATGGATTAATTGAATAAATGGCTACAAATGAATTTCAATGTCCCTCCGCAAGGTTAAATCCTAAAAAGGTAGCTAGTGTTCATGATACAGATGCGATTGCAATTCTTGCATCTCAAGTTGTTGCAATATCAAGGAAGTTGGACCAATTTGGAATGAACCAGCCTCAATTTACTCCTAAAAGTAAGGAAAGTTCATTAGGCCATTTGATTGATTCCAACTTAATCCCATATTCTAACTTTTACAACCCAGGTTGGAAGAACCATCATAATTTTAACTGGAATCATACTATTGGGGGTAGAAACCAAAAATGGGAAGATAATCATGCAAATCCTAATGGAAGTTGGAATAATCAGGGGAACACAAGCTATATACCTTCATATCCACTGGACTCTAGCAATGATCAACAATTTGAGGATAAGAATATGTTTATAGAAGAAGTGGTATTGCAAATGGGAAACCAGTTGCAAAGTCAAAATGTTGTGATTATAAACATAGAGAATCAATTGGGACAAATTACTAATTCACTTAGCAATAGACCTCAAGAAACACTTCCTAGCAACACTGAGATCAAACCTAAAAAGAACAATAATGAACAAGAAGAAGTTGTTTAATTAAGAAGTAGAAGAGAAATATAGAATGTGGTTAGAAAAGAGAAAGAAGTTGTGAGTGAAACAAAGGAAACAAAAAGACCTGAAGAACATGTTTCTAAGGATCTATAAAAATTAATATCTCCAACTAAAATCAATCTGGAAAGACCACTACCTCCATTTCCTCAAAGATTTAGACATCATAAGTTGGATAAAGAATTTTCAAAGTTCATGGAAGTACTTAAGAAGTTAACGATAACTATTTCTTTCGCAGAAGCTTTAGAACAGATGTCAAGTTATGCAAAGTTTATGAAAGAGATATTAAACAAGAAAAGAAAATTTGGGGATTACGAGACAGTTGCACTAAGTGAGGAATGCAGAGCTATACTTCAAAAAAAATTTCCTTAGAAACTTAATGATTCTTATAGCTTTACAATTCCTTGTGCAATTGGAAAAAGATTGTGGAAAAGCTTTATGTGATTTAGGAACGAACATTAATGTGATGTCTCTATCTATATTTAGAAGGTTAGGTTTAGCTGATATTTCTCCCACTACTATAACCCTTCAGTTAGCTGATCGATCTATCATTTATCCAAAAAGGGTTATAGAAGACATGCTTATTAAAGTGGATAAATTTATCTTTCCTATGAACTTTATTGTATTAGATATTGAGGAAGATAAAGAAATTCCAATTATTTTAGGGAGACCTTTCTTTGTTACTGGACAAGCTATGATAGATGTGAAAAAAGGAGAGTTGATTAGGAACATTAATGACCACAAAGTCACTTTTGATGTGTTAAAGACTATGAAATATCCAGCTGAGATAAAAGATGATTATTTTTGGACGGATGAAATTGATTATCTAAGTAAAGACCATTCCAAAAAAAATTCGAAAGTAAGTTAATATATGAGATTGAAATGGACTTTCATGATAAGTTGAAAACGTTGTCTAAAGAATGTTGTATGTATGTTCAGGAGAGGTGTGAAATGATGGACACTACCAAAAATAGTGAACTTTTAATTCCATGTTAAAAAATATCATGAACTTAAGATGGATGTACCCCATATAATTTTAAAGCCTACTTATTTAGGGAATTAATCTACAACACCAGTCTTTATATCTTCATATTCGACTCAATTACAAGAAAAACCTGAATTAAATGATGAAAAAAATAAAGTTATTAAACTAAGACTTGGAAGAGAATTTGAGGATATATTTCAAAAAAACTTTGAGTTGAGAGATGAGGATAAGGAGATTGAAATACCAATGAAAAAAATTCCTGAGGAATTAGAAAAATTTATTTCCTAAACTAAGATAGATATAGAAAGACCACCTCCATCATTTACTCGGTACCAAGGGGAAGAATTGGAAAATAACTTGAAATAGAAGAGTAACATAGAAGATTTTGATATAAAATCTGAATTATCTAGAGAGAATCTGATCCAAAATTTGGGAGATCTTGAAGTATCTTATAGAGATCCATTTCTTATAAATTTCAAGCAAATTCAAAAAATCAATAGAAGAATATTGGATCTAAAAAGAAATATGAGGAACAATGATATGAATCAATTTGAAAAGGAAGAAATGAATGAAAAGTTAAAATTTAAGGATTTTGTAGGAATCCCTGGATCTGAAAAATATTGTACGATTTATCGAGGATTACTTAATTTGAATTTTGATCAAGAAGAAATCATTTGTCGGGCTGGCGACATTAAACCGACCACTTTATGGGAGGAAACCCATAGTTATTAGTGTGATTTGATTTAGTATGCTTGAGAGTCATGATTGTTAGTGTTATATTGTGTTTGTTTTAGAGTGGATTGATCAATTTGATTAATGATTGGTAGATGTTTGGAGTGTTAGTGGTTTGATTTGATCTTTGTGTGTTATGAGAGAAGTGATTCATTAACTTCTTATTATGGTTAGACTTGTATGTTCTCTTGTAGTAATTGAATTGACGAGTCCACTATGACTCGTGTCTCACCCGGACTTGAGTTTTACACGAGATATCATGAATTTGAACAGTGACAGTTCCATCTCAATTCTGTTACTTCTTTTCTCTGATGTTATTTTCATTTGATAGGAGTCATGAACATATTTGATGAGTAACTTGCAGATGATCTTACACTCGATTTATAACTATTAGATGTGTTTTATTAAAGGGAATACATGATGCCTGAGATTGGTGCCCGGGAGCCAATATATCAGGGATAATCTTATCTGATTATAATCTATAAAATCATTCTAAAGTACCTAATTTATTAGTTTAGTGATTCCGTTAGAAATTGGAAGTAGGTTAATGAGATGTGATGAGTTAAAGAAAGAATTGACCTCATTTATTATGTGTGTTTCTTTGTGCATTACAATTTTATATAAGACTTGAAGAACATTTTTATATTCCAATGTTGATACCTACTGTGCTAGTTAGGCTTTTGTTTAGTCAATTTCATTCTGGCATGTTTAGATTTACTTTCTGCTACATATTGTTCTGTCCTAATGAGTGATTGAAGATGTTTTTGATAGACATTTGTGGTCAATAGAATTTCTGAAATAATTTTTCTTCCTGCTTATATTTTCTGTACTAAATGTTATATATGTTAAAAATCAAGTTTGGAGTAGGAAGCTATATATTTTAAAGTTAGTACACTTACTTTTAGTTTAATATTATTGCAAGCATGTTTTAGGCTAAATTTACTTTCTCCTACAGTCATTCTATTCTAATTATGGATGTATATGAATTTGATAGAATGTTGTAGTAGTAAGTAGATTCAATTTTTTTCTTTTTCTTCCTGTTAAATTTTATCGAATTAATTGTAAAATATTTTAAAATTAAAGTTTGGGGGAAGAAAAAATTTAAAAACCTAACTTTATTTGTCCTCAGTAGCCCATATTTAATTTAATATCAATTTTAAAATGACTTGTGGCCGGTGGTGTTATCTTTATGTTACTATAATTTTGATTTTAGGAATGTTAGAAAAAAAATTTAGTTGAAATCCTATGTGAAACTGTTCTGGAGTTAAGATATTTTGTAGGAAACATTTGGAAAATAATTTTGTTATTTATGATAGAAAGGAGTTGAATATTTGAAAAATTAAGATTCTAAGATTTATACTTAATGAGAATTAAGCCTTTATTGAATCCTTTTTCAAACTAACATTTACACTTTTAAAAAGTGAGAAAAAGTTTTGAGTTTTGGACTTTTGAAAGGGGATGGTGAAATTCAAAATTATTAAAGGTCTATCCAGATATAGTAAACCTCACATAAAAAAAAAGAAAAAAAAAAGAATTAAAAATAATCCTAAAAGAAAGAAAAGAAAAAGAAAAAAAAAGAAAAGAAAAAGAAAATTAAAAAGAAAATATGTGAGGAGAAGCCGAGTAGAAGCCTAATCAAAAATTAATTTCACTTGAATCTTTTTAAATGAAAAGACTTAAAAACAATCCTATGCTTATTCTTATTTCAAAAGATATTGATCAAATGGGTATAAATGAGGTGCTTAAATTCTGTTTTTATACTTTCTTTGAATCTTTAGTTTAATAAGTTTCAATAACTTTTGAAGTAAATAGAAAATCAGGATTCCTATGTTGAATATGAGATGCTCTTACACTTTAGTCATATGTTGATTTGCTAGAATTTCTCCTATGTTACACTATAATATTTCTGAGATGAAATTATAGGAAATTCTATTGAAACCCACAACTACAAGTCAACATGTTTGGTTTTTAAAGTTATAGTGTTACTTGAGGACAACTAACAATTAAGTTTGGGGGAGTTGAGAAGCCTAAAAAATGCTTAATTTTACATATTCATTTTATGCTTAATTTTAATAATATTGCACTTTAAAGAAAAGTATTTGATGTTTTTAGTTTTAGGTACAAGAAATGAACTTATGAAAAAAATGAAGTAAAAACGGTGCAATTTGGAGTAAAAACGAGCAAGAAAGCAATTTTTTTGCTTGGCACATTTCGATAAGTCTTTCTATGCTTAATCTCTTTTACACTTCTTGCATATTTTTGAATGAGATTACATTTAAAGTAAGATTGTTTTATGCTTATTTTGTAGGGCTATCTGTTAGGAACGCAACACAACTGAAACGGGGCAAAACGGAGCCAAACGGAGCAAAACGGTGAAGCTGTACAGAACCAGCGCCGCTGGCGCCCGAATCCAGAGAAGAACGTGAATAGGGCACCACCGACGCCCTATCCAGCGTCGGCGGCACCCGAGACGGTTTGGACTTGATTTTGGGCTGTTATTGGTAATATACATTAAATCTGGACGCTTTTTGCAAAGGTTCTTGAGGCAACTCTTGAGAAATTCGTCCCTACACTATTTCAAAGTGAATTTGAAGCCAAAAAATGGTGGTATATGTTAGAAAAAAAACGTGGAGAATGTTTAAATATCTTAGAATAGGAGTAGAAATGTGGATTTCTACATTTTTGGAGAGATTGGTGAGGGAATTTTGAGAGAATTTGTAAGAGTTTGTACTAGCATTGCACGGATCGGTGGAAGACTTTGTGGGAGGGATTTTCATCTTTCTTTCAAGGGTAAAAAGCTAAGTATTATGTTCTTCATTATCTTATTATTTTGTAAACACTTATGTAGTGGATTTGCTTTGATAAAATGAAATTTTCCATTGTGTTCTCTCCGTGCTTTGTGACGTGTTTCTCTTACTCTTTCTTCTTGTTTGGAAATAGTAGCATAAAAAGATTATTTCATTGTTTTATTTTTACTTTTCTTTTGCAATAGGTAGGATTCATGTTTAGGATATTGGGATGTTTACTAAAAGAAGTTTAATCATAAATGTGATGGTTTTTACTTGCACTTCATTTACATTACAACAAGGGCCCGTTGTATTGTTAAAATTCATTGTAATTGCATTGACCCGAGATGGCGGTGTAATTCTCAACAAAGTGGAAGCACATTCAAATTCCATGGATTGTTAAGTTCGTGGGAGTTGAGTGCAAATAAATAGAGAAATATACTTTGATAGACGTAGAATTAGAGATTTTAAGGTGACAGACTAAAATCTCCAATTTGGTCCTAATGTTTGGAAACTAAAGCGAGAGTTAGCATTCAGGTGAAGGGGGGAAGTGGGAACTCTGTAGTGAGAGTCAGTATCCTCCCAGTCTAACTACGGATTTTGGGACTAAACCTAGGATTAGCTAATAATCTTTATAGCACTCGGAAGAGGGTAAAAAATATGATTGCTCCTATTTGGCACATACAATATTTAATGCATCTTTACATTATCCACTTCATTACATAAGATTAGTAGATTTTATTATCTCAAAATTCTCCAAACTAATTTATTCAAAAAAAAAGTTATCTTTATAATTAATATTTTCCTTTAGGATTAGTTATTAATTTTTTTAAACTTAAGCTTACCATTAGGAGTACTTGTTAGAAAAATTATTTTAATCGACATTCCGATCTTAGACTGATAGTAATAAACTTGACCTTTGACTAAGGACCTCTTACCTCGCTTCGCTGTGGAACGATAAACGGGAGTCCACTAGAGCACTGTATTACTTGAACGATACGTATACTTGTGTAAAACCTCTAGTGTGTGCACTTACTTACGAACATAAAAACAAGCACAAAAACAGCACACGCCGAGGTCGCATCAGGGGTGATCAAAGTTAGGAGTTAGCTATACATTTTTTGACACTGTATATACTCATATGTAGTCATGTATTTCTTTGAAAGAATATAAATGAAATGAATAATTAGTGTTAGAATACATTGCCCAATGAAACGTAAATTAGGCTTTTTATACTATTATATATAGAAGGTTTTGGTTATCATTCATTATAATAACACAATTTGAACAATAATCAAGCATCAATAACATATTTAAATGGATTTCCAATTCACCTTCCATCATTTTGGTATCCGGAAAAATGGCTCTAATTCACTGAAGTTGTTGATCCCTCTTTTACGGAATTTCTTTTGTGAAAATTTTCATCATGGCATCCTGTATCCTTCATTGTTATTCATCTCCAAAATTCCACCACAATGCTCATACCTCTTCAAGTGAAAAGATTTTATGTTCATCTTATTTAGCCTATAGCTTTTTTTTTTCCCAGCAAATTCGGTTTTAATATGTATTTTTAAGTCACTAGAAGGCTAATAGCCTTCCATTTTTACAGATCACAACGCATTTACAACTGCGCAAATTACTGGAAAAGCAGACCCACACGCAAAATGTTCCAGTGCTGTCCAACCTCAGAGCCCTGGTTTGAATCGCTTGAAAAAGAGGGAAGTATTGCTTGATGATGTTGCTGGCAGCTCATTTCCCTGTTCAAGAACTCCAGTTCTTGGAACTTCTATGTTCAGTAGTGCAAAGGGTAAGAGGAGCGAGAGAGATAGGGATCACAAAGGGCACAACAGAGGCACTTTAGTTAAGAATGGTACGCCCAAGAGTCTACCGGCTTCATCTGGCAGCCTAAGGCTGAAATGAAATGCATATCAAAGCCAAAGATTTAAGACAACGCCATCATCCACTTCCGTGAACGAAAAAATCTTTTAACGGTGGCCGGGTGTCGACTGAGTGTCAATGTTTTGAGCAAATAAACTGCAGACATTTTTTCCTTTGATTTCATTCTAATAAATAATGGTCTGTAAAAATTTAATTTAGGTATCTTTATAATACATAATAATTTGTAATAATACATATTCCAAATATAATTATTCAACCATGAGGAAAGAATATGTACCATTATTATACAGAATTTAATTCAATAATTTAAAAAAGAAAACTCTTAATTCTGTCCGATTTCAGTTAATCTTGATTGATATCCCCCTAAAATTGATGCTGACTGATCAAGAATCAATAATTTGGCAACAAGAAATTGATGATGCTGCTGAGAAAGAGTCTTAGTAAATATATCAGCAGTTTGAAGATTAGAAGTCATTTTAAATAGGATTATCGACGAGTAGGCAGAAATTGATGTGAACAGAGAAGAATCGTGTGCTTGAGTCCAAGTCATCGAATAGATGAAGCAGTCCAGAAGAGCGAACAATAAGATCGAGCGAACTAGACGAGCTGTTGAAGACACGGGAACAAGCAGAAGCAAGGAGACTTGCTGTCTGGAGACGGGATTAGGGAGAGGAATTTGAAGTCGAAGCCAAATATCTTCAAGCCTTGAGTGCTAAAGTCGAGAGTGTTGAAGCCGAGAGTGTCGAAGTTGAGAGTGTCGAAGCCGAGAGTGCTGAAGCCATGACTGTCGAAGCCGAAGCTGTCGATCTAGGAAGGTCGAAGCCGAAGTCTTCGATCCTTGAGTGTGACGAAGAAGCCGATGTAGAAGCGGACGAAGCTGAAGCGGAAGAAGCAGTCAAAGACGTCGAAGACATAGGAAGCATCCGACATGAACTGAGCTCCAGTCGAAGATGAAGACGACCAATTAACAAAGGCGAGGGAAGACGACGAAAGATTCAGACCGGAAAGATTCAAAGTAGCCTAACACCATGTCAATGTTTTGAGCAAATAAGTTGAATCCCTTTTCCTTTGATTTCATTCCGAAAAATAATACTCTGTACAATCTAACTTACGTATCCTAATAAAACATAATAATTTGTGATAATATATATTTCAGATCTAACTATTAAGCTATAAAGAAAGAATATGTACATTTAATATACATAATTTAATTCAACAATTGAAATAAAAAAAATTCTTAATTCTGCACAATTTCAATTAATCTTGATTGATATCGAGTAACCTTCAACTCGATGATTTTGAGGGCCAAGGTCAGGATATTGCCTCATGGTTGAATTTTCATGAAGAAGGATTGCAAGGCCATGGTGACTATATGGGTTTCGAGATTCCTATGGATGATCTTTCTGTTGTTCATATGCTGATATGAGGCTGGTCCCCTTGTACTTAGCTTAGAGCTATTTACATTTATGTATTTCCTACCTTTTCTCTCACATTTATATTTTGCATAACTTGTTTCCTTTTACAGACCATTACATGTTTGTTTTAATCTGCATTGCTATCATTTCAATCCATTATTAACTGAATTATATATGATGGAGTTTTAAAGACTATAAGAATTAATGCACGATAAAGTGTGAATATTTTATGCATTAAATGATTTAAAAGTGCAATTTTATCAAATTTTAAAAGATTGTCCAAAAAGAAATTAATTCAAGTTGCAAACTCATCAAAAAATCAAATAATGTCAAAAGAATGATAATTCAACTATAAAAAAGAAGGGAAAGCTTCTTCTTATGGCTATAGAGCTACATTCATGATCTTTTCTTATGCAGAAATGGAAACGCACTTGCAAATTAAATAATCATCATTCCAAAAGAAGAAAATGAAAGAGAAGTAAAGTTAAATGAATCATGCTTAAGGGTGTGGAAAATGAAGACTCAAGTACATGCATATTCTCCTTTTAAATGTAATTAAAATAAATTTAAAATTTCATCATTGTAATTTTTTTTTTTTTTTTGGAAAGCTATGTATACTCATGTAATCTTTTAAAAGAATATGAAGGAAATGAAAGGATATTTGAACACCTTACAGGTTCACAATGTAGTTAGGTTAGGCTTAGCAGTCAATTTCAACGGAGATAGAGATGCACATGAGGTTTGATTTTACTTTATCCTTTTTATTTTACACAAGATAATCATTTTTTTCAGATATTCTTGAATTATTTCAGGAGATAATCATTGATTTAACATTATTATTGATTAACTCATTGCAATGATGTACTAAGAATATTGTTATGGGCAAGAGAGTTCTCTTATTTTGTATCACTAGTTTGATTTTTAACAAGACAACTTCGACAAGGATTCCCAAGCTATTTTGTTTGCTGGAAAAATAAAAGAATGAAATATTAAAATAATGTATTATTTTTAAAATATTTTTAGAGTTATTTCATTCAGGATAAAATAAATGCAGGACTTTAAATTTTCTTGTTTCATTCAAAAAAATAAATAGATTCAATATAAAATAAACTTGTTAGGGTCAACGGCGTCAACATGCTGGAGGCAGAGGCGGCGACAAAAGAGAGCTACAGGCAAGACATCACTATATACAAAGCAGTATATTCAAAATTTTCCTAAATTTAAAGAATTTTAAATACATTGAAAATGAACTAGAAGATATTCCTATCGCATTGGAATTTTACATTGCATTTGTTTTCTTCCGACCAAAATGTTTAAATTTTTAAAATCTCTGCCACACAAATACAATACACTCATTTTGCTGCTGACCAAACAACTGCCCAGTACACACTAAATTCCACTTCTACTCAATACCATAAACATAATAGATAAGCAAGTTCCTCGAGAAATTTAAATAACTTTATCTTGTATGAAACCATAGCGTTAAGAACATAAGCATGCATCTAAGAAACAGCACAAAATAGTTTCTCTTTATGTGTGTGTGTGTGTGTGTGTGTGTGTGTGTGTGTGTGTGTCTATATATATAGATTTCAAGGGGTAACAACATTCAAAACTACAGGAACAACAAATTTATTTGATGATATGAAATTTAATGGGAGACAATAATTATCACACTTATTGATAAATAAGATTTATTGGGAGAGTATGATGATTTGAAGCTGGAAAACAGAAACAAGTCCTTCAAATAAGAAGTAAAATAAGAATAAGAGGAAAACTTAATGAAAGCTGAACGTATTTATTCCCACAGTTTCAGGTCTCTTAAATTCTGACAATGAAACTACTGCATTACAGGGAGAGCACAGAGATGGCCTTGAGATTCCCCATCTTTATGTACCATGTGAAATAGATTCTTTGCACAATTATTATTAATTAATGAGGGGCTTTCAGTAAATTCAAAGTTATTGAGTGAAACATGAACCTGCGCCAATTGGAGGCTGGCGTGCATATAGATTGGTGACTGGGGCTGCTGGGATCCCACGGTAGTTCAGCAAACATCTAAAATATTGAAGCCGGGGTAGAACAGTGGCGTTCAAATTATCTGGACTGGTGGCCTCTCTTGGACTCCACAATCGTTCTGAAGAAAATTGGCACATATTCAGAACACAATGTCCTCTTGCATCTAGCGTTTCTCAAAAAAATTTATCGTTCACAAACAGCCTGTGTTTGATTCATTTGTAAAACAAGGGAGTTGAACAAAAATATTCTTTTTTAAATTTGATTTATAAACGAACTGAACACAATCATTTTTTCTTTTTCTATTGTGTTCGAGTCATTTTAGCTCGAATAATTCTTATGTATTTACATATCTCACATCAACACTTTCATATTTATAAACATAGCACTTAGATGCTTTAAACTTGTGCATGAAAATGTATTTCACTTTTAAAAAGTGATAATAGTGTTATGTTTTATGTGAGAATAAAGATTTGAATGCTATGTATATATAAATGAAAATTTAGGTGTGGGATACATAATACATTAGAATTCTGTGCTTTGTATGTACATGGCCCAATAAATAAATAATAATATTATTATAACATTTACTTTATTTTTTATGTTATATTTAAACAAATGTTAAATTTTATCATTTTTTAAATCGATCGAGCTAATTTCAAGCCGAAATGAACTGAAATGAACAAACTAATTCAAATCAAACCGAACAAGAACATGGCGTTCATGAGTCATTTCAAACACGAGCCTATTTCGAGAAAAAAAAAAAGAATGGGCTAACATGAACAATATTTGGGCTCGAACTTAAGTTCTGTTCATTTACACCCTAATTGCAACAAAATAAGCCTAGGATTCTAAACCAAACATTTTTTTGTACAAAACAGGTTATAAAAAAAGGGAAATAATATGACAAAAAAGTTGTGATTTCAATGTAAGAAAAGTTAAATATGTATGCAAGATAGATTGATGTCGGGTAAAATATGAAAAGCTTTACCTGCAGCTGCAGCTGCACGCGGCCAGATTGTTTGAAGAACATCGGATGTATCAACTGTCTCCCCCCACATGCAAACTTCTCCCCCTAAAACAAGCTTTTGTTGCAGAGTATCATTAATTCCTTCTAATGGTTCGTTGGTGTAGAAATTTTCCCAAGGAACATCTAGATGATCAAGATACCACACCCCTTGGTTGCTTACAATACATCTAAAACCCTTTGCAACAGCTTTTGGACAAACTCCAGGACCTAGCCTGCCAAAATCAACCATCCAATATATTGTGTGAAGATAAAAGTCGAAAGAGTCCACTGGTTATTTATATGCAGTCATTTTAGTTCCAGAATATATAAAAGTGTCAATTTTGTCTGCAGACATATTTAATATGGGTTAAAATAGTTCCCACAGAAGACTATTTGAAGCCATTTCAGTCCCAATGTAAAGAATCTGGAGATTAATTCAACATTTTTATAGACTTTAGACTAGAATGACTCCAGGTAAATAATCAGGGGTCAATTTTGGCACTTTAATCGTGAATAGAAGGCATGAATCTAATTAGAAATTCAACAAAGATAATTATGATGCAGTAAAAACTGTGAGTTCATCGTCAAAACTGACCAGTTATGCACCACAGTCTGTGGGTTGAGGCTTTTGTTAAACGCGTTAAATGTTTCTTCCCTGCAGATTGTTGCAAAATCACATCTTCGGTTAAATCAGCTGTTTATTTTATGGGGGAATTTACATACATAGACATAATTCTTATGTATTTACATAGCTAACACCTAAAATTTACTTTATACATTTATACCATCCAAATCTTTCATATCAAAATACCACTATTTTGTCTTTTAAAAAGTAAAATACACCTTTTGATGCATAGGCAAGGAGGCATATATGTAAAAATTAAAGTTTAGGTGTAAGCACATAGGAATTGAGTGGTATGTATGTAAACATTCCTTATTTTATTGATTCTGTATCCTCAAACTTAGCACTGAAAAGAAGCTTCATACCAATTGACCGGGATCCAGTTAAGAGATAATGCAATTTCTTGGGCTCTCAATACAAAGTAACGGTAGGCATCATTTGTTGTCAGGTTTCGTTGCTCAAGCCTGCACAAACAGTAATACGTGTAAAAGTTTAAACCTAATTACATCGCTTCGTCAATTAAAAAGATCATGAAAGAATACAGTTGCTTTATCAGCTTATTTTGACTAAATTCAATTAAGATATTCTCAAATGAAGCTCAACTAAAATACCCGTAAATTTTAGGGAAATTTACATACATACCATACCACCTATGTATTTACATACTAAACTTAACTTTTTATATTTATACCTCCAAAAACTTTTATATCACATAAAAAAATACCACTATTTAACTTGAAGTGAAATACACCCCTTTCATGCTTAGGTAAGATGAGATATAGTAAAAATTGAAGTTTATGTGTTAGATATATAAATACATAGACATTAAATGAAACGTATTTTAAACAAAAAATGCTCAACTTAACGTGCACCACTCACCGGGGATGAATATAGAATGAGAATTCATAAAATTAATTCCAAATAGTTGGGATAAACAATGCTGAAGATTATGGTGAGAGCACTCCTAAGAAGAAATCTTCATGAAATTGCTTGATAGTAACAAGAAATAAATGTCATCTTTGAAAGGCTATGTATCAAATTCGGAGTTCTAAGAGCTATTGAATGTAAAAGAAGGGAAATCTAGTAGACTTTGTCATATCCAAGGCTCTTAAAACACAACTAGGAGCTAAGATGTTTATACTGTTAGAGGAACTAAAAACAAACCTATAACACTACAATTCTTAGCAGAAGAGAAAAAATGGTGTAAAGCTAATAATATCCGTCAGCAAGTACTCCTCTCAACTATATATGAGAATGAAATTGTTGGATCAGAAAGGTCCAATAATACAATAATGCGCACATTTAAAGAAAAGATTAATGTAATTATAGTTTCATACCAGTCCTTCACATGGGGAGTTGATAACCAGCAATCTGCAAAACAGTGGCCAATGAAATCACGTGTTATCATGCTAAATATAAAAAAAATGATTTTAAGTAGGTAAAAACTAAAATCAAAAATAAAAAAAGAAATTTGTCAGCAATAGCACTCAGTGGGAGTGAAGTGTTGTTAGAACGCACCAGTAAAAAAAGGGATATTGTTCCTGCTTTAGATCAAGCAGGCAAATCAAAAGAAAGGAGAAAACCAAAATTGGTTAGTTCAAACAAATGCCTATCAACGCAAGTTAGATTTGGACGTAAAGATAAACATTAGATGCAATGTTTTGGGTTCCAAAATAGGTAAAAAAATCTCTTCCGCCATCCTAAAAGCAAAGTAGCAATTGATTAGAGGTAAGAGAATGGCGACCTTATAATGTGCCAACATTGAATAAGATTTTTTCGAAGAATTTATCTTGTTTGTTATATTTTTTTTGGGTGTTGGGTTTGGGTGTTTGTGGGGGGGGGGGGGGGGGGTGAGGATGGTTGGGGTTGGGGTTGTGGGGGGCTGAGGTGGGGTGTCTAGAATTGCCGAATATGAATAGTTGCAGATCAGGAAAAGGATGTATCATTCTTAGCAGCCTTTCTGTAACGCTGGGACGGAGAAGGCAGAACTCTTAAATAATAGTACATAAACATAGTCGCACATCCTTTGTCATGCATTTGTGATCATAGCTGCTTTAGATGTTGAATCTAGTTTAGTTAAATTTTTAAACTTGTGAGCAAACTTCGATTGCCTTCTTTTTTCTTTCTGCAATAAATAATGCTTAAGCTTAAAGGATGCCATGGTTGGACCATGTGGAAGCTGCTTGAATAACCATGAGAATTACAAGCTGCTCCAGATCCAGTTCAGCAGCCCTCACTCTAGCTGTAGTTGCCATCACCGGATCTAGTTGTGCCCTCATATTTTTTTAATGATAATATAACCAAACTAACCTTCATGGACTTCATCTCCTCCAAGGTGAACAAACTCAAAAGGAAAAATTTTTCTCAAATCTGCAACAAAAAAAAGTCAGGTTAGTGCAAATTTTCTCATATCAGAAGCATGGACTTCTTAAAACAGAAAAAGATTGGAATGCAAAACACAGAAATACAATAAAAAGTACTGACATTCAAGCTGTAAAACTGGGTATGCTATGCAGCAAAGGAAAGAAGTGAAAAAAAAAAATGAACAAGAAAGGTATGACTCGAGAACTTCATTGAGAATAAAATCTAAAGAAATATCAAATTTCATTGCATATATATATTCCGTTAGACCGTTTCCCACGACGCCGTCCGTCTTGAGCTCCACTAAGTCGATGCCCGCCAAATAATTTGAAGACTTATGTTAGGCGCCAAATAATTTAATCATTTGTTAGTTATAATTGTGAGGTATAAATAGGCTTAGATTTATGTTATGTGATTGTTATCTTGAATAGGGTTTAGAGTTTAGAAGAAAACTGCCTACCTCTTGAATGGTAGGTTTATCTTTTATGTATTTTGGATTGTATTCTTTTAATTTGGTATTGGAGAAGTCAAATCTATTATTTTTGTCTTAACTCCTGCAAAAACTTGTCTTGTTTCTATCAAATTTCTTGTTCGCATTCGAGGCCACTGCTCCAACTCGTATCATTCTGAAATCATCGAGGCACTCTCGTACCACCGACAGCCTTGCCTCCGTCACGTTGTGTCGCCTTCACGACGGAACACCGAAATATAGTTGTGATTCGAGCTAGTTGGAAAGCCAACGACGAGATTGCGGCGTCGGCTTCATAATTGAACTTTGAGCTACAGTCAAGATTCATGCAAACTGAGAAGCCAGCGATAGCATCGCGAAGTACATAAGTTCTTTGTGAACAAAAACCGTCCTAGGAGTAATTGTAGCAAAGAAAGTAGATACTCTTGAAGAGAAATTAGAGGAAGAGGTGAGCCAAATCAGACTTGGAACCGAGGCATTTCTAATCCGTGGAGGGGCAAATCTCATCCATGGAAGGGGTATTCACGTCCTTGAATGAAATGGTGAAGAAGATCGTGGAGTTTCGCACAAGCCGCCACACCTGCCTCGAGATCAAGCGACGGCGACTGGAGCAGACTAGAGTTGCAGCAACAAGTAGTATTAAAGCGATATTAGAGCAACATCACCATCTTAGGCAGATCTGGAGTCGTGGGATCGAGCGAAGGAATTAGGAGTGGACTCAAGTGGCAACACTTAAAAGGAATAGCATGACATTTGAAAGAACGACATCCAGACGTCTAGAACAAGCGACAGTAGGCGGAACGAGAAGGCATGTGATTTCGGGTTGGAAAATATTGATTAGAAGTATTTTAGCTCAGAACTGGGAACCATAGTGAGTGAAAACCCAGCTGAGGGTCGCATCCAACTGCACAAGTTCCTTTAGTAGTTTCAGTCTTAAGGGCGGAAGGCGATCTCGGAGCCTATGGGAACGGGAGAACTGATTATGGGGCGAGCATGACTTATAAAAGAAAGGAAATTAATATAAGTCGAGAAAGGCAACCCAACCACCGCTTTATAGGTGAAACAAACTTTTGTCGAGAAAATTGCGGAGGAGAATCTCACATAAGGAAACTAAAGATGTCAAAGTTTGAAGAAAATAATACGTATGGTTGGGTTTATCGCGTTGAAGGATAACGTTGTTGTTAATGGGGTGGTAGAGGAAGAACTTAAAACGGTGATTTTGCATTTGTAAGAGAAGGCTCTCGCATGATATCAATGGAGATAATAACGTTAACTAATCAGAACATGAGAAGAATTCAAGGACAAATTATTGGAGTGTTTCAAAACTATGCGGTACTGTTTTGCATTGGTCCAGTAAGAGTTCGTAATCGATTACAAGGAAAATTTTGAAATGTTATACGGCCGTTTGAGAGGGATATCAAAAAAAACTGTTGGAAGGAAACTTCATGAAACTATTGTCAATTGAGGCAGCAATGCTTGGGAAAAACTATAGAATTAGCATATTTCGTTGAAAATAATAATGCAAAGGAACAAAGCTAATAAGAACATCACAAGTGGAGCGTCATACCGAAATGCTACAGCGACGATAATATCAAAAACTCAAATAGTCAGATTTCAAATTGAGGCTCCATGAGACAAGAATAATGGGCCACGACTAAAAGTGGCATTCAAAAGCCTTATAGAGACAGAGATTCAAGAGAAGGGAGTCAAGAGCTATGTTTTCAGTATAATTAGAAGTTTATCCCAGAAACTATTGCAAATCCTTGCAAGTAGTCACAGTGTGTGATTATGAGGCAGGAGATAGAGAAATAGAGATTGTGATGGAATAACACCCTTACTTAGATGTGGAAGAAGTCTCATTGAGTTCATAGATGGGGCTAACAACGAATCACACTATAAAACTTCGGGACATATCTGAGAGCTGGACATAGTGGTGTGGGTAGATAGTGGGACCACCCACAATTTCATCTCTATTCAAGTAGTGAAGCAATTAGGGCTTGAGATAGTTGACATAGAAAACTGGAGTCATGATGGAGACGGAATAAGTGAACAAGAGCAAAGTAGTTTGTAAATGGGTGATTTTAACACTGTGAGGTATTTAAGTGATGGAGGATTTTCTTCCCTTAGATTTAGGGAGCAATGATGTGATATTAGATATGAAAATGTTGTAATTTTTAGAGGAGACTAAGGTTTTATTTAGAGTAGCTACAGCTATTTGAAGAAACTGTTGTGAAGCTGCTGTAGAAGAACTTGTTCTTCAAAAAGCTGTGGTGGCTATTACAAATTTATTTTATTTTCAAAAAGTCAGACACTGCTTTCTAGCAACCACAATACTTTATCAGCTCAGGTTGAAAAAAACAGCTATCTACATAGAAATTTCTAAAAAATAGCAAGAAAACAGTTCCCCAAATAAAACTGTGGTGGCTATCTGAATAACAAAGCAGACAAAAAGCTGTCCCAAACACACCCTAAGATGAATTAGTAACTTCTGACAATGAATTTTAAGGAACGAGACAAGATGGTGGTGCTTCGTATGACCCTAGTTTGTGCAAGATCAATATTAGGGCAATATAGAAAAGAGGGTTGAGATTTTTTATTGAGTTGCATAGCATGAAAGAGACGCACGATACTGAGATGGCAGAGAATTTGCAGCAATCCAAAAACTCCTATAATAATTTGTAGAAGTTTTCCAATTGACACGTAGATGAAGGGTTTCTCCCATCAATGTGCTCCTATACCGCTATTCCAGATAAATAAGGAAGGAACAAGAATGATTTGAATGACGTTGGAAGACAAGATCATACAGCCTAGTGTAAGCTCCTTCTCTAGCCCAGTCTTGCTAGTGAAAAAGGATGGAAGTTGGCCTTTCTGTGTGAATTATCAGGCAGCGAAAAAGAAAATAGTACCAGAAAAATTTCACATTTCGGTGTTCGAAGAGCTACTGGACGGATTATTTGGGACTGCAGTATTCTCCAAGATTGACTTGAAGACAGGATATCATCAAATTTAGACGCAACTAATGAATGTGCACAAGATTGCAATTTGAACTCATGAGGGTCACTACAATTTCTGGTTATGCAATTTGGGCTCACCAACGCAATAATTACATTTCAATCACTAATGAATATTCTTTAATGATATCCCAATGTACTGTCATTCCTTAAAAAACCACATTGATCATTTGAAGAAGATGCTTACAATACTAAGTGAGCACTAGCTCTACACTAACTGAAAGAAGTGTTTGTTTGCCCAACCAAGGTGGAGTACTTAGGGCATGTGTTGGCTATAAGGGTCGGCGAATCCATTGAAGGTGGCGACTACGTTGGATTGGCCACTACCTAAAAGCTTGAAGGGGTTGAGAGGATTTATAAGATTTATAGAATACTATCAAAAGTTCGTGAAGGTTTACAGTTCAGTTGTCGGGCCGTTGACTAAGCAGTAGAAGAATGATTACTTTTAGTAGGGGGAAGTGGCGACCCAGGCTTTTGAGAAGTTAAAAGCCATGATGAGCGCATTAGTGCTTATGTTACCTGATTTTATTCAATCATTCATTATAGAGAAGGATGATTTAGGCTATGGGTTAGGCGCAATCCACACGCAATGTCGTCAACCCATCACTTATTTCAGTCAAGTGTTGACGGTGAGAGTCTGACTCCAGTCATTTTATGAGCAAGGAGTTTATGGCAATTGTGTTTTTTATTCAGAATAGCGATCTTATTCGTTGGGCGGTGTTCTATAATATGCATGGATTATAGCAACCTTAAAATTTTGTTAGAGCAACTTATGATGACTAAGAAATATCAAAGGTGGCTATCTAAACTACAAGGATATGACTTTGAGATTTAGTATCGTTTGAGATTAGAGAATAAAGCCACTAATACTTTATCACAATGGATGAAGGAACCTCAATTGTTTTCATTATCAGTTCTTTGAGTTTTGATTGAGAGGAAGTCATGAGGCAAGCAAGCCAGATGTGAAATTGAGCAAGATCCGATCGACTTTAGTGAATGGCAAGAACATCTACCCCGATTATTCACCGAATGACCAACATTTACTTTGCTAAGGATGCTAAGTATTACTCCAGAATTAAAAACACATGTCGAAATTATTAGAGGAGTTTCACGCTATCGAATGAAGAATGTGGAGGACATAGTATCAAGGTGTGATCTGTGCATGGTGTTAGTGCCTAAGGGGTTGCTACAACCTATAGCATTACCATAGAAGGTATGGGAGAAGTTGATGATGGAATTCATTAAAGGCTTATCGGTTGGAAGAATTTACGGTCAACTTGGTGGTGGTGAACTGAATGAGCAAGCAAGCACACTCATTTTGTACCTCTACGTCATCTCTACATTGTAGTTTCTATCATTATTATTTTATACGAGAGGTTCTCCATTACATGAGATTCCAGAATTAATAGTGATAGATCAAGACAAGGTCTTCTTGAGTCATTCTGGAGGGAGTTGTTTAAATGTAAGGGGCTGTTTTGAAGAAAAGTATAGTATACTATCCACAGATTGACGGACATTCCAAAGTTGTTAATCGAAACATAAGGACCTATTTATGTTGCTTTGTATCTGACACACCCAAGCAGTGAACAAAATAAATACCGTGGGCAGAGTATTGGTATAGCACATCATATCATATAGCTTCTCATACCACTCCTAAAATCTTGTATGTTCGCGATTCACCTGATTTTGTGCATTATGGACATAGTACCGGTTTCTCTGGTAGATCAGTTCTTAGAAAAGAGGGACAAGATGCTGGCGGAATTAAAGGGATATTTATTGAAAGCACAATAATTTAGGGAGAAACAAGTTGACATACATTTAAGGGACGTGCAATTTGCTCTAGAAGATATGGTGTATCTAAAACTTTGACCCAATCGGTAGAAGACATTGGCTAGACATTGGAATCAGAAGCTCTCCCCCAAGTTTGTGTTATTTTATGAGATCTGAGTGCATTGGGGTGGTGGCTTATCATTTAAAATTGTCGCCTTCGTCAACCCTCCATATAGTATTCCACGTATCGCAACTGAGATGTGCTATTGGTAATAATGTGTCATTTTATTCACTTCCCCCAAGTTTGACGGAAGATATGAAAGTTCTCTTAGAGCCACTTGAGTTAAAAAGAGTGCGCCAAAAATTAATAGGCGGGAAAAAGTGTTGATTGAATGGAAAAATATTGCTAGATTATGTCGCAATGTGAGAGTCATACAACTTTGATCCAGCAACATTCCACCACTTCCACCTTGAGGATAAGATGTCATTTTGAGAGGGGACCTAAAGTTAAGACCAGCACTTATGTTGTCGTCCGCCTCATGCTCCATTGAGTTGAGGTCGAGCCTGCTAAATAATTTGAAGACTTATGTTAGGCGAAAGACTATAAGGGCAATTTAGTCATTTGTTAGTTATCATTGTGGGGTATAATAGGGCTTAACATATTAATGGTTATGTTATGAAATTGTTGTCTTGAATCTTAGGATTAGGGTTTCGGAGAATTGATTATCTATTGAATTGTAGGTTTAACTTTTATGTATTCCGGATTGAATGGTTTTGATTTGGTGCCGACGAAATATCATGCCCTAATTTATGCGGAAACTTGTCATGTCCCTATTATATTCATCACATATTGTAGTGATAAATTCAAAAATATGGATCCATACTTGATGTGTGCTAGAAAATTCGCGTCATTAAAGTAATGGATTATCGTCTTAGTGTTGCCCGAAGATTCAGCACACACTCAGAAAAAAGAAAACAACAAGTAGAGATACCAGAAATTTTTACATGGAAAACAAGTAAAGGAAAAAACCACGAG
The DNA here is from genome assembly GCA_022702705.1 of Papilionanthe hookeriana x Papilionanthe teres. NCBI lineage: Eukaryota > Viridiplantae > Streptophyta > Magnoliopsida > Asparagales > Orchidaceae > Papilionanthe > Papilionanthe hookeriana x Papilionanthe teres. Next base: position 51,654,590 of record CM040426.1, on the reverse strand, counting down.
GTCTGGTCAAGTTGTAAAATCCCACTATAAGTTGATGGTTACAACAACCACTTCTCTCACAGGCAGGAAATGCTAGAAGATCTTCTAAGTTACAATGTTGACGTGCGGATAAATTTATTGCCAATAACAGACGATGGTCAACAGGTGGTGGTCGACTGTGGCCAGTGGTGGCCAACGGCGGTCGGTGTAGGTCAACGGTAGTCGACGACGGTCAACAACGGTGAGAGTGGTGTTACTTCAAGCTCATCTTCAAGCCTCAAGCTCCCTTTTTTTCTCCCATGAGAGAGATGAGAATCTATTTATAGAGTTATATTTGTAAGTAATGCAGGAATATGAACTACTTCGATCGGACGATTCGGAGAGGTTCCCTTTATCAAACGACATTTTATGAACATTTGAGAGCCTTAACAATGTTTGAATTGAGCAATCTTGATGCTCGTTGGATTCGTCTTGTCGAGACACGATCAACTGCAAGCTCACCGAGTTTGACATCCATTTGATCTTCCAAACGAGTCCAGAAAGCTTCAATAGTGGTTTACAAGCTTGATCGGAGCTCGATTTGATTTAGATTGAATCTATGTGGGTACCATTGATTCAAATTGGATCTATGTTGGTACCATTAGATCCGTCTGGTCGAGTCAGTCAGTTTGACTGTAAGTTTGCTAAAATCAGAGCTCCAGATGACTATTGATCGAAGTTTAAATATTCTTTGCTCAAAATATTACTTTGAGATCCACATGCCTCGAGTTTCGTGTCAGATGATGGATTTGTTGATGACCTATCAGTTGTCTCCTACTTTCGGGCGAGACCAATTTCATCATCAGAAAATATTGAAATCTGAAGTGCTATTATATATGGAATATGTATGGATGTATATATATATATGTATGTACGTATGTATGTATGTATGTATGTATATGTATGTACGTATTTGTATGTATGCATGTATGTATGTATGTATGTATGTATGTATGTATATATATATATATGTATAAATATATATATATGTATATATATATATATATATATATGTATATATATATATATATATGTATATATATATAGTAGTTGTATTACACTTCTAATTTTTATAAAAGTTGAATAACAAAACGCATACAAATTGAGCTTAGTTCAGTTAGTTATCTTGTTTTGCCACGCATAGAGTGGTGATGGGTTCAATCCCCTACTTAGCACAGAAAAAAAAAATTGTCTTGTTTGACTTCACCAGCCAACGTGGGAATGGCATAAATAAATAAGCATTGCATTTATGCCACATAATCCTATGGCCAAAATGAAAAAGCATTATATTTATGCCACAATTTTCTTTCAGGGGAAGGCAAAATGATGGGAGTACCGGAAGGCAAGAATTAGAAGGTGAGACGGCGGGTTGGTGAGATACGAAGAGGCCAAAATTCAAATTTTAATGGATGGGCCAGCAAAAAAGTCGAGAATTTGATGACGAATTTAAATGGATAGGTCTGCAAAAAGAATGCAATATATATATATATATAGATATATATATATATATGTATATATATATATATTTTTTTTTAAAAAGGCAATTTCATTGATCAAAAAGAAAGGTTACATCTAAGATGGGGTATGTCCAAACAATCCCCATTCAGCAAAAAAGACAAAAAGGGGATGGTATATTATGACAAGTAAGTAATTGAGAGGAAGAAGCTTCATATGCGAGGTGGTGAGCCGGTTTGTTGCGCTTCTGCAGGAACATAGGACCAGGATGATTTGAGTAGAAATCGCCGGATGCTTAATTTTTTCAATCCAATATATCGGATACTAGGGGGAGGTCGTCGGTTGAAGGATGTGTAAGAGTTGTAAGCAATCCGATTCACATGTATATTGTTCGAGCTTTAGAGACAAAGCCAATTTCGACCCCAAAAGACAGCTTCTTGTTTCGAGCTCGAGGGCATTTAGAGCCTCGATAGGAGCGACGAAGTACCATAAACAATGCCCTTTAAAGTTCTGCAAGGCCACCGATGCCGACCACCGCTGCTAGAGTAACTTCCATCAGTGTTTAGTTTCACCCAATGCGGTGAGGAGGCCCTCCAAACAACTAACTGGACAGCAGGAGGGGTTGCTCTCCCAGGTGAATTAGAAGATGAACCATTCAACTTTATGATAAAGGACTGGCAGCGTAAGCTTATCTTATGAGAGCTGACAGGAAGGGCTTGGTACTTGGCAGCATTCCTGGCCAACCAGATAAACCAGAAGATAATGAAAGGAATATGTTTTTTGAATGATGTTTACGAGAATCCGACGATCTTTAAGATTGGACCGGTTGGTAATAAGATCCGATGATTGTTCTCCTGTAAGTACGAAGCGCCAAACACTTCGGAGACTTCACGATGCAACATCGAGTGAATAAGGCTTTCATCGGCGAGTGGCATAGATGACATCTGGAAGGTCCTACGATACCTTTAAGTTTTAAAATGTCATCGGTAGGAAGAAATTTTCTAAACAACCTCCGTAGAAGAATGCCATGGATGGGGTTATGTTAGCTTTCCAAACACTTTTTCCCGATCGGTAGATTGCTTATTGGTAGTGAGAGTGATAAATAAACTTGGACATAACTTTGATGGGAGCCATTTTTGGTAATAAGTACATCGGGAGCGAAGGATTGATAGGGAGATGCTAAAATACTTTTAACGATGTGGGGGAATTAACCTCACTAACCACTGGAGAGGTTCCACTTACCATGCACTCGATGATCGGATATATTAATTATACTTAGAGTTAATAGGTTGATATTCCTTCGAAGAATGATTCCCCAACCGGTTGTCGAAGCCGAAATTGATTTGGCCTTCACCGACATCCCGAATGAAGAGAGCTTCGGCAACATCTTTAACACGGAGAAGAGCTTTCCGGTTTCTAGAGTCCCCGATTTAGGATTCACCGGTGATGGATGAGAAATAGGACAATATTTACCTTTCATAAATCTTGCCCATAGAGAACATTGTTGTCGGAATCTAACCCATTGCTTACGAGTAGAAGATATGGCTCATGTGTGCTTAAATTTTTAAAGCCCGATCCACCGAGGCGAGTAGGATGGCAGATCTTGTTCCAAGAAGTCCAGTGATGTTGTTTATGTTGACCAGGCGATAAGAACTTGTTGAACGACACTTCCAACATTCTTTGAGTGTTCTTTTTTAACTTGATCATTTGAAGGATGTACAGGGGGTAAGTAGTGGGAACCGATTTGAGGAGCGTCAATCTTCCCCCATTAGACAGAAATGAGGTGGTCCAGCATTGGATCTTGAAGGTCGCCTTTTTCACCACCTCATCATAGTGGGATTGCTTCCTTCGCCCTTGATCAAAGGGAATGCTAAATATTTGAGGGGATAAGTAGTAGTGGAGAAACTGTGAGATCTTTAATCCGAGTTAACTCGGTTAGGTGACGACTTGTTGCTTAGGAAGGAGTTGGCATTTTGATTTATCGAAAGAAAGTCCGGAAACGTGCAGGAAATAGTCCAACAATTTCATAACCTTCCAATAGCAGTTTTGCTCCCATTGGTGAACAAAATGACATCATCTGCATATGCAAGATGCGAGACGATACAGTTTGATCTGTGCGGGTATCTCAGATAGGGTGACTGCTGCTGTGAATGGTTAATCAACCTTGACAGATAATCAAAAGCTAGTATGAAGATGTAAGGGGACAAAGGATCCCCTTGCTTAATGCCCTGGAAGCAGTAAAGAAGCCGTGACACTCTCCATTGATTAATATGCTTATAGTGAGAATTATGAAGCCACCTTTGGATAAGTAAGCGGAAATCCTCGGGGAAGTTCCTAGCTTTAAGAGTACGTAGAACAAAATCTCGGTTTATTGTATCATAAGCTTTAGCAATGTCCAATTTAATGATAAGATTGGATCCTCTGCAGGCTCGTCGATCTCCGACATTAATTCACGTGCCAATAGAACATTGTCGGTAATGCTTCTCCCTTGGACAAAAGCAGATTGGTTGGGTGAGTTGACTCATCCAGCAAAGGTTGCATTCTGGAAACAATAATTCTACTGATGACCTTAGAAAATACTGTGGTTAGACTAATTGGCCTAAAGTCCTTCCATGTAGCTTTGTTATTTTCCTTAGGAATGAGAATAATTGTGGTAGCAGTGAAATACTTGGGTAATTCTGTACCACGGAAGAAACACTGAATAGCCGGAGTAAGATCTAACTTGATAGTCTCCGAAGCCTTCGATATAAACCGACGGTATATCCATCGAGTCCAGTGCCGTTTTTATGGATCCGAGGAGAAAAGAGCCTCTTTGATTTCATCTTACTCGGGTGGAACGGATAGAGCGAGTACCATCAAAGCTGGTTTTCAGTTTGGGTAAGATCTCGGGTTGAAGTAGAGGACCGATATGTATATATATATATATATATATATATATATATATATATATATATATATATATATATATATATATATATATATATATATATATATTGAAGGTAACTCCCCTGTTAGAAAATACCAGAGGGAGGGATATGTTCATATAAGAGCTATTACAAAACTCTCAAAAAGGAGAGACCCAACAAGTCACTTTCCAACAAGAAGGAAAGGTTACTAGGTACAATTGAACTAACAACAGGAAAATCATAGTTTAAACCGGTTACGGCTAACCAGTGTCTGGTCTATTCCCCTCTCTATGTATGAAAAGAAAACGAGTATATAAAATATTGGATAGTTGTTGAATTTTCATAATCCACTTGATCACATGCCATGGGCAACTATGCTTTTGAGAAATGATATCAAGTAGAAGTTGTGAATCTGATTCTACAATAACTCTATTCAGTTAGCATTGTTTAGCGATAAATAGAGCCCAATAAGCTATGATAGCTTCGGTTTCAAGTGCATCCTAAGCAATTGTAGGGGCGGAGAAGTGGAGTATACAATGCATTTGCCAATCTCGCGAAGATTCCACTCATGCCGAGCATCGGGATAGTTAAAAGCTGTCATCCGTATTAACTTTAATCCATCCGACCTCCGGTTTGTGCCAAAAAATCGGTGTTGGTTTGATCATCGGGGCGGGATGGTGAGAAAAACCTTTCAGGATATCGGGATATTTCTTTAGTCTGATAATTTTGCTGAGGTAGTAGGAGGCGGTAGCGAGAGACCACCTTGGGATCAAATGGGGTATCTTCATATTTGTAGTGATTTCTAGCCGAACAAACAAACCAAGCAATAATACAGGGAATGGTAGACAGTTTGAGTTGGTGCCAGTCCAATCAAAACACAAGAAAGTTCTGCCATGAAAGATTCAGAGTGGGAGTAGTAATAAATGAAAGCACTTCTTGCCAGATAAGTTGAGCAAAGGAGCAGTTGAAAGGATATTAGAACACCTTACAGGTTCACAATGTTGGCCTTTAAAAGTCAATAGGAAATGTTCTATGCAGGAAATGAAAGGTGGAGCAGTTGAAAGACACCTTACAGGACACTAGCAATGTTCTATGGAGCTAAATATTGGCCTTTAAAAGAGAAGCATAAAACTAAGTGTTGTCGAGATGAGAATGATTAGGTGGATGAGTTGCTTTACACCTAGAGACAAAAGGTGAAATGAATATATATGTGATAGGGTTGGAGTACCTCCAGTGACGAACAAAATTAGAGAGAGTCGTCTTAGATGGTTTGGTCACATTAAACGTCGACCATCTAATGATCCGATTAGGAGAGTAGATGTTTTAGATTCGACTTATGTTAAGAAAGGCAGAGATATACCTAGGAAGACTTGGACATATTGTATAAAAATGATCTTAATTTATAAGATTAAATGAAAATATGACACTAAATAAGACAATGGAGAAAAAAGAATTATGTAGCCGACCCTACTTAGCGTAAAACCTTTTGTTACGGCTAGCTAGACCGACTGGTTCTTAAAGAAATCTGTGGATTTCCATGGAATTGGTGTTTATCTTTCTTTATTTCAGGGTGTCGTAGTAAACCAACTATAAATATATGTGTGTGTGTGTGTGCAGTCAGTTTTAATATACTTCACCTGGCCACTTACTGAGTCATCTCCACCGGTGCAAACTTTTCAGCTTTAAATTTACTTGTGGTATTTTTTGCTTCGTATTAGTCAATGTACCTTTCTTTTTGGGTATGGGTTGTTTCCTTATTGTCAGTTTAGTTTCTTACAATTATCTCATTTTAATTCAATTGAATCAGTTGAGCTCTTATTTATGAATAAAATTTATCTTTTTATTTCTTTTTGTTATATTCTGCATACTTTTTTCTTTTGAGAATACAAAATAGGTTTAATTCTTTTTATCATGTCTTGTGTTGCCAGAGTGTACCGTCTTTCAGACCTGGGATATGACAGACTGGTATCAGAGCTTTTTGTATTTAATTTCCCTTGTATTCTGTACAATATGTCATTTATCTTTGCATCTCACATCCCTTTTCTTTACATTCCACATCCCTTGTCTTCTTAGAATTGGGTAGGGGATATGTTATTTCTGTTAGTCAATTTTTCAATTGATTTTGATTTTGAATATCTTTCAAAAAAAAAAAGAGACGAAACCGCTCGTGGAAGACAAGTCCAGAGAGCTACTATAAATGATGTGTCTGTTCCTAGGAGAGTTTGCTCCCCTACCATCGTCATGTTGATCCAGCTCAACCCATTGAGACTACTATAACACTGAATCTCAACATAACAACTATAGTGGAGGTTGAAACACATAACGTCACCCAAGCATTGCAAACTAGTTTTGCAGCCCAAATTGTGCAAGCAGTTCAAGCTATTCAGCAAGTGGCACAACCGGCACCACAAGCCGCTCAACTAATACCACTAGTGGTCGCCGTGGAGACAACCTAATCAACCAATAGCAATGACCAATGAGAGTGTATGGATTGAGTGATGGACTAGTTTCTGAAGATGCGCCCTTCTACCTTCAATGACGTGGTGGAACCGATCGAGTTAGATGCATGACCTCACGAGGCCTCGAGGAATAAAGTGCCCTGAAAATCTCAAGGTGGACATTGTGATATTCTAGTTGCGCGAAAGTGTTGATGATTGGTGAGAAAGTCGTCGCCGCAACAAGTTTGGACCAAACACAATAGTTTCCTGAGCAAATTTCAAGAGACTGTTCTTGAAACAATATTTCCCTTTAGCAGACGACCGAGCTCGTGAACAACTTAAGAAAGGTGGAGCAAGAAACGAAGACCATTCGGGAGTACGAGATGCAATTTGTCAAGATCGTCTGTTGCACTCCTTCGATTAATTAGCATGAAGATTAGAAGATATACCGCCTACTTAGCTTGATAGAGCACATTCAAACGTGCCTATCGGATTTCAAGTGTACCGCCTATTGAGAGTTGGTGAACCGAGCTATACACACCGAGATAGATTTCAATGCATATGAAGAAAAGACTGTCGCAGATAAAAGGACACTGATGCTTCAGTGCAGAAAGAACTAAAAAAGAATCACCTGAAGATAAACCTAACAATTCTACTTGACCTCACTGTGAGAAGAGACAACCTGGACCTTACAACCTAATCATTGGCAAGTGTTTAACTACTAAAACACCAATCACAAGATCAAGAATTGACCCATCCCAACCAAAACTAAACCTACAGTAAACCAAGAGACCAACGGCAGGCAACATATGAATGGGTGACATAAATCTAATAAAGGCCGACACCAGAAAAAAAGTGGCAACAGAAAGACATGTCAATACTACCTTCAGCCTCAATAACAGTCGCAATAAGTAATGGTGTCTCGATCATATCAGCAACATCCTCTTGGATTGCAGTACCAATAACATCAGCAACCACCCCTAACATATCAACATCCTTTAATGGTGCAATAACAGCCTCAGCAATCTAATGTTCCGAAGCAGCCCAGACAGACGATTCCACGTCGAGCATTTGTTATGACTCTACAAGAAACCAATGAAGCTCATAATGCGGTGACAAGTATTATCTTTATTTTAAACCAATCGGCAAGGGATTTGTTTAACTTTAGAACATCACATTCATTCCTGTCATATAACATTGCAAATAGGACATTGGTTTATTCAATACATTCACATATCACATTAATTGTGTCACCTAACTCATCCTCATCTGCCACCCAATGTTTTCATGATTGTGAGTTGTTATTAACAAAATGCATATATCTGCAACACTCATAATTTTCCCACTAGTTGAGTTGAAGCAAAATTGGGTATGAATTTGCAGACCAAATTCCTTCAAGGGGGGTAGTATATAATAAAACCAAACTTTCCCTTTTCTTATCCAGTAATCTCGCTCGGATTGCTTACCTTGTTCCATACTTTCCTTTTCTTTACCAATTTGAAGCTTTCCTTTCCTGTTTTGATCGTTTTGCCACTGCTTCTTTTGACTATGTAAGGAAGAGGGAGGGTTAGGGCATTGTAAATTCCTCCTCTACAACCCCTATTTTGCTTCCTCATGGTTTTGCCCAAAATCATCGACTTTTTGTTCAAAATTTTGCAACACTATTACGATTAGAGCTAGTTGGAAAGGCAACGATAGCATCGCAGCATGCCACAGCCACTGAAGCTCCTACTTCTCTTCTCCTTCCGTCTGTTTTTACCCAAAGCCAGTGCGGAAGGTAACATTCATCTTTCTACCCTTCCACCCGCTTATGCACTTTAGCCCCTCTAAATCTCGCTTCCAATGAATTTCCTAACCTTGGATTTAAGGCAAACAGAGAATAAACGATATTTAAGAAATTTTAGAATCTAAAGATGTTTTTTTCTGTTTAACAGGGATAAGTGTTAAGCATGTAAATCCCCTAAAAATTTTTTTTAGAAATCAATTTTTCATCCCCATTAAAATAAAACAAAACAAGATATTATTTTAATTGTTAGTTAAGCCAAATTTAATTAGCTTCATAAATTTTACTTTTAGTAATAATAATAATAATAATAATAATAATAATAATAATAATAATAATAATGTAATAATAACGATAATGATAATAATAAAAGGTTGATTTGATTGCATCTAATTTAATACAGAAATAAGTTTAATTTCATAATTATTTTATCTTATTTTTTAATTGGTGTATGATCGATAGTTGAACAGTCTAATTTTTAGAGGTATCACGTTTGTCGTCTCGTGGTAAGTAGATGTTCTTTATCATGGGATAAATGTATCAGTCCTAGTTAGGAGCGTTACCATAGCTAATTGTATTAGATTCATAGCTAATTGTAGGGTTGTGATCCATACCCTTTTAGATTATGTTCATATATTTGCAGTAGTTTTTAATTTTGCTCATATCGACCTTTATGTTAAATTAACTTTGTTTTATTGTTGTTTAACCTAGTGTTTAATTGTTCACATTGCATAATTTTAATATATATTATTTATTTTATAGCTTGATGTGGTAAATCTTATTATTTCAGTTTCAAAATTGTTTATAAACACTGATAGACATTTTGTAGTTATATTCTCGTGTGTTTTTACAATATTATTATGTTGATATTAAATCATTTTGGTATGGCTAGCTAGACCAACGAGTCCTTAGAGAAATCATTGGATTTTCATGGGATTGGTGTCTAACTTTCCTTGTTTCAAGGTGTCGTAGTAAACTGACTATATATATATATACATATATATATATATATATATATATATATATATATATATATATATATATATTAAAATTATATTATCAGGTGGTATTAAATGACTGATGAGTCATATCAATACAAAAACACCTGAGATTGAATCATGTAAATATTTATATTAAATTTTATATGTTTAAGTCAGTCCTGGTGATTATATGCATGTGATAATCTTTGCAAATTCTAACAGACAAAGTAACCGTCCTTATTTATTGGACATACTGCATGCCCTACTTTTATTGATGTTTATGTCTTTAATAAATAGTTATTATTTATTGAGTGTGATTTTCAAACTCAACCGTTGATATTTTCTATAAAATGTTTCACCCAACCACTTACTAAGTCGTCTCTGTCAGATCAGACTTTTCAGCTTTAGATTTACTTTTGATATTTTTTATTTTGTATTAGTCATTGTACATCTTTCAAGGTATGGGTAATTGTTTCCCTATTTTCAGTTTAGCTTCTCTTGATTATCTCATTTTCTTTCAATTGTATCAGTTGAACTCTTTATTTATAAAATCAAATTAATTTTTCTAATTTCTTTTTGTTATATTATGCATATTCTTTTTCTTTTGAGAATACAGAACAAGTTTAATAATTTTCATCATGCCATGTGTTGTCGACAAATACCACCTTCCGGAGTCGGGGTGTGGCAATTTTAACAACTCAATCAAAGCCAAGAACATAAGAGAGAATATTATAATAAGATATCTTCCTTATGCAATAAGTTAGCTCTTACTGGCGGTCATGCTCATGACAATTATGCGGGGCTTTTAACTGAATCGCTGCCCACGAACCCAAATTGTTGAATTCCCCAAGCGGGATTGAACCTGCAAAAATGATGCGAGAGCTTCCGCTCAGCAAAATTATGCGGAATAGGCGGTATTCACAATCCCATCTAGTTCCCAAGTGGGAATTGTGGATTCCCGTGCCTAAAATACCATCCCTTTACCTATTGCCAGTTGATTTATTCCATTTCTGATTTTTTACCTATTTCTATATTTCTAGCTAAGTTTTTCTCCTGTGAGAGAACTATTTATATATTTATTTTTCTTTTCTGAGGGAGACTTTGAATATTTTTATTGTGTTTGGAGATATTTTTCTTTGTTTTATGCTCTCCGGAGTATCGTATCATTTCCTTTCGCAAGTGGAGTGTTTGTGCCTTGCTCAGGAACAAGTGGAGGAAGCTTTTCAACCTTCTCACCACATTGTTTCGTCATTAAACTAGTTGTTTTTAGCCGAGACAGCCCTCGATTGGTGCAGAGTCTATTGTCCAACATCAGATTTTGCATCATATCCCTTCCCAACGCCATCTACCACCCATAGTCCACTTCCATTGCGATCGCACAACGATCACCCTGCTAAAACCACTTTTTAAAATCCTAGATACCCTAGAATAGTATCATCTGGTATGGGAGGAGGTTACGATGGATTTCATGGAAGGCTTACCTCAGTCATAAGAATTTACGATCATCATAGTAGTAGTGGATCGGTTCACAAGCATGCTCACTTTGTCCCTCTACGTCATCCCTACATTGTCGTTTATATCACCATTGTTTTTATACAGGAGGTTAAACATTTGCATGGAGTTTCAAAATCGATGGTGTTGGATCGACACAAGGATTTCTCGAGTCATTTTTGGATGGAGTTGTTTAGAATGCAAAGAACCACATTGAATTAAAATACAGCGTGCCACTCATAGATTGAAGGATAGTCTTAAATTGCTAATCAAAGAGTGGAGACTTATTTACATTGCTTTCCATCTGACAAACCCAAACAGTGGGCTAAATGGCTATCCTTGATAGAGTATTGGTGCAACACTTTGTATCGTACAGCTTCTCAGACCACTCCTAAAATCTTGTATGATCGTGATCCACCCCATTTGTTGCATTATGGACACAGTACTGCGTCGATGTCTCTGGTGAATCAGCACTTAGAAGAGAGGGAGAAGGAGTGGGAGAAATTGAAGGGAAATTTATTGAAAGCTTAACAATATATGAAGAAACAAGCCAACGATCTTCGAAGGGATGTGCAATTTGTAGTGGAAAATAGAGTGTATCTAAAATTTTAACCCTATCGGCTAAAGACATTGGCAAGACGCGAGAATGAAAAGCTCACACAGAAATGAGAAGTTTTCCTCACACTATTTTGGTCTTTGAGTTCACCGAGTACATTGGTACAGTGGCTTATCATTTAAAATTGTCGTCTTCATCAAAACATCATAAGTGTTCCATATATCAAAGTTGAGACTATTGGTAATAAGTTACTCTCTTCTTCACTCCCACCTACTTTGATTGAAGATATGAATGTTCTCTTGGAACCACTAGAGTGAGAAGGAGTGGGCCGGGAATAGATAGATGGAAAATAAGTGTTGATTAAATGGAAATGGTTGCCAAATTATGACATCACGTGAGAGCCAGATGACTTGATCCAACAACAATTTCCTTTCTTCCACCTTGAAGGCAACGTGCTGACGTCTTCTGCCTCGTACTCCACTGAGTCAAGTGGTTCCACTGAACCCACAACAAATCCGCCAAAAAATTTAAAGACCTATTTAAGGGCAAGCGTAAAAATATAATTTAGCCATTTATTAGTTTTATTGTTTTGTATAAATAGGAAAATACGTTTAGGGTTGGTGTATATCTGATTGATAACTTTCCTTTATAATTTTAGGGTTTGGGAGAGATTTGACCTCCTTCTAGAAGTAGGTCTATTTTATTTGGGTATTTGGGATTGTGTTGTTCTGTGCAAGTGGAATAAAATATTTTATTTCATTCTAATCTTTATGGAAATTTGTTTGGTTCCTATCACATAATAAATAAAATTTCACTTCAGCCTTTTCGGTATTTATAAAGTACAATAAAAAAATAACATTTACCTGTCAAAATTCCAGAAATAACATCAAATGTGTATTCCTTTGTGAAATCAAGGGGTTCTTTGCAATGAGGAGAAGGCCATAGATCAGGATAAGCAACACCCCTGCACGAGTATGTGACAAGAAGATAAAAACATGGAATTCAAAATGGGATTAGACAGATATAACCTCCAAATACAATCCTTTGTAAACTGACATTCCACATGGAATTTAACATTTGAAAAGAGCACCAAAAAATAAATAAATAAATAAACAAAGGATTTAATGAAGGGTAATGGATATGTGATCCAATACCAAACCATTTTATAAAAAGCATATCACCCATGAAGTTCAACAATATGCTATCCACCATTTAGATGTACAAAACTTCACTATTGAACTACCATAAATAGTTATAAGCTTGATTGGCCTAAAGACATACAAGATTATCTTCAAATTCATGTAAAAAATTAATAACTTAATGCCTATCAATTTTAGTATTGAAATTTTTAAACTGATTGGCAAGGTTCTTATTATGCACATTGTAAGGCACGTCTCACTTCTCTAAACAATATAATTGGTCTTGAATATTATATTATAACCATCTCTTTATCTGACATACATAAAGATGACAAGTTGAAGAGACCATACCATGACTCAGTATGACCAGGGACATCGATCTCAGCCATTACATGAACTCCTGAAAGAGTGTATGTACAGCAATTAATTCACATTTTATCCACCTATCTATAGCTATCTCAGGACATCTTGAACAAGTAGGGAAGAAACTATCATCAATATCCCAAAATAAACGGTAGCAAATAATCAATCAGATTGCAACATTGATGCACCAGGAAAAAGTTTATAGCACTTTGAAAATATTTAAGTAGAAACTAAAAGCATTATCAAAGTAAATTTTACAGTAATGTAGCCAAGATATATTCAAGCACACCTCGTCTCTTTGCAAAACTTTCATCCATGATAGAGGGGCATCCAACCAAGACGAACCGCAAAAGAAAAAAAGATACAAAAAAGATCAGTTAGAGAAAAGAACATGTCCAGGAGAAAAAAACAGAAGAAAACAAAAAACAACCAAATAGTGATTGGATGTTGCTAAGAATAACTGAACGACTTTTACAAATAATGCCAACATGACATTCAGAGATCGCACATAACAGAATCTGCACAGCACAACTTATAAAATACTTTAGCTTACAAAAGTAGATATGTAAAATATGATAATACATAAGAATAGCTCTTGCTTTGTTAAACATTTCGAAGTTCAGAACTGATTAAAATTCCGTCAATAAGAAACTATCCGTCAAAATTTTACATTCCATCACAATGGAAATTAAATGACCACCCATCGATAGTAACTAATTTCACTGCAACACAGTGCAAATACCTGAGCAGAATAAAGATTTTTGAAACAATCAAGCCATGTTTGAGTCATATAATTGAGACTGTTCCAGCTATTGTGTTCTAATAATAATACAAGTATAATGCACCTAATAGTTTTCAAAAGTTTAGTAAGACGACACATTTGGGTATTATTCTAAAGGACAATCTATCCTTAGGCTATATTCTAATAAATACAATTTCTTATTCACCGTACAAAATGTCCACAATATTACATGTGCATGCTCTTAATTCAAAAGAAGTTACGGTGATCAGCCAACTAAAACAAACACTACTAAAAAAATTGAGATTAGCATCATTTGTTTGCAGCGGTTTCAGAAATGTCTCTAAAACCAATCTATAAAGGCGGTGGCCGCCCCGACCTACCCAAAACTGAACCTCATAACATTGCCTCTGCCAAGTTCCTTCATTTCCAATTGAGGCTTCAGATACGAACCATAAGGCCACGACTCCTTCCGCCGACAACCGCCTTTCCTTTGAATTTGAGCTCTGACGCCCATCTCCTTTGTTTAGAGCTCCGACAACGGGGGTCATCTTGCTCTGCCGATCAACACCCTGATTCGGCTTTTGTCCAGCAGATATCCTTCAATCTTCTCTGAGTCGGACCCCTCCGAGCAGGTAAAAATTTCTTTCACATTTTGTGTTCACATCTAGTTGTTTTTTGAATTAAATGGTCTATGTGGTAAGTTGTCGACATCATATTATGAGTATTCTTACTTTGATCTCGCAAATATTGCAACTTCAAGTGGATTTAACATCATATTTCTTTGAACTTGCAAATTTCTGCTAACATAAGATTCTTGAGGGGATTTTATTAGGCTGACTTAATATGGAATAATAAAATTATACAACGTAAGGTTACAAGATAACATATGATTTGATGGTAAAATATATTCTATGAACTAATTGTAGATGACAGAGGATTGCTTGTAGTTTGTGGTGTCTAAACTATTTCACTGTTCAAAATGAAAGCTGGAAAGTTTTATATTGATGAACTTTATAAAATGCAAAAGAAGAATATGAGAATCTTGAAATTGTGATATTCATTCATTCATGTCATATAGACAATTTTTCATGTTTCTTGATGTACAGTTATTCGACTTTAATAAGCAAATGAGTATCCTTCAATGAAGCAAGCAATAAAGAAATTTACCTATTTTGCAAGCAATTTAGATTAATAGCCATTTTGTATTTGACGTTCACTTTTTGTGAATGTACTTCTTTGAAAATATATCCACAAAGTATAATGTTATTAATATATTTTTTTCTTGAGAACATAAATCTATCCCATATATTATTATTGATTATACAACATAACTAAAAGTGTTCAAAATTCATAAACTTCACGCAAGGACCAAATTAATACATTTTAAAGACGTCTTTTCATATCCACAAAGTATAACGTTATTATAGTGTAAGACTACATATAACTACAAAAAAAGAAAACTCATCAATCAAGTAGTAAAATAGTAACATATATCAAAACTAAGCTTAAGTTTACTAAACCATATTTTTTCCTTCTCTAAATAGAAACTTCTCTGAACCCATGGCAATATTTAACTTGCTTGAGTTAAATATACACTGCATGTTACTCATCTTATGAATGGACCCTGTGGAATCGATGAATTCCATCTATTGTTAAGATCATGCAAAAGTTTTTAACATAGAAATTTAAATAATTAGAGATTCCTAACATGTTCAATGTTTTGAAATAACAATTCTGACATACGATGCGCCTCCTATATTTTTATTTAAAATGGATCAACCGTCTTCTAACACCCAAAACTTTTATATCGTAACAAACATATCACTATTTTATTTTTAAAAAGCTAACTACACCTTTTTTCTACAAAGGCGCAGTGGCATACGCATAAAAAATGAACTGTAGGTGTTTGATATCTAAATACATAAAAATTAAGTGGTATACATGCATATCCTACTAAAACATATACATGAAAGGTTGTTATTAAGTTATTGACATACCTTAAAATTCCTAATTATTTTAGATATATTAACACTTAAATATTTACATAGGATAAATCATACTAAAGCATATACATGAAAGGTTGCTATTAACTTATTATCAATAATTAGTGACTATTTATTTACTAATAATTTCTTTCTTTAATAGATACATATTATGGCATTTGAATGTTTTCTTAGTGAATAATTTTTGTTATTTTAATAATCTCATTCACAACATTTACTAATTTTAATTTTAGTGCTCAATTTTTAACAGTAATGGATAAGAGTTGAATAACTAAGTCTAAATGGAGTTATGCATATAAAAAAGGTGTCGAAAATTTCTTGGAATTTGCAAGTCGGAACAAAAATGCATCAAACAAAATTTTATATTCATGTAAAATATGCACTAATAGATACTTCCATAGCATCAGAGATGTTAGAATGAACTAGATCTCAAAGATGTGGAATCGACATAGGCAAGAGCATTGTTCTGTCAGTGAAGTTATAATAAATAAATAAATAAAATAGCATTGCGATTACTTCTAAGCAAAGTTCAGAAAGAACAATCTAGAATTGATGATATAAAATAATTATTAGAAGAAATACTTCATCTAAATGATGTCACAATAAATACTGAAGGTGATCATGGTAGAGACACAGCAAATATTTTTGATAAATTTTCAAAACTGCTTGAAGGTGCATGTCGGCGTTGTTTTGTGCCGGTGAAGTGCCCGTAAGAAGCTGTCGGTCGCCGGAATCGGAATCCCGTCGCCCGCTTCGGAAGGATCCTCGACGAAAAGAAAGAAGTCAATCGACGCTCATATTTTTCGTAGTTTGAATGAAAGAAGCTATCTAGCACTCAAGTCGTACATTTATCCCGAAAGACAAACACGAAGACTTAAGGGTGAGACTCGATCAAATAAGCTAAGAAATATATGACGTCCGTTTAGTCTGATAACCAATTTATTTGTCGATAAATTCACTATTTAATATGAAGAATTAAATAGGGTTTATTTTCATTGGGTTCGGAAAATCTTCCTATAAAGATGAGCACTATAGTTAATTACATACTCGAATGACCGAAATCGTCTAAGAATCTCTTGATAAAAATCGGAAATATTATCTTGAGGAGGTCGAAAAGGATAGGACTTTCGACGAAATAAGAAGTGGAGGTGTGCTGAGAGTTGGCTCGAATTTGGAATGCGGAATCCAAAGGAGAGGAACAGGGGATGACGGAGGTCCGAAGCGAGCCTCAATAACTTCCGAGCTATCCTATGGTTTTCTTGACGACGACAAGCTCCACTGTTGAAGACGACCGATGCTTGCCCATTATCACTAGCTCAGAGCTCCTTCGCTCCGAAGAATTTGAGTTTTCTAGGTGGCGAGTCGAAATGTTCAATCGAGGTAGCCCTATGGTCGAAGTTCTTACTAAACATCCTATGCGAGTATGTTTAAGTGTTGTACGATTCATGACGGGATATGTATATAAGCACGGAGAGTAGCGATAGAAACGACAGTATATAACGTAACGTCTTGAACGGGATAACGTACGATAGCAAGTATGAAAAGTGACGGTAAACGATATAGCATACGATAGCAAGTACGAAAGAAGTATGCAACACGCAAATGTAAACAAGCACCGTATATCATGGAGCGCTGTTATTTTCTTTTATCTAGCCAGATGAAGTGTCATGCGACATGAAAGCAAGCAAAAGAAAAGGTCGTCGAAAAGCTCGAGAAAACAAAGTGATTGACTCACAACGGGAGAGTCTCGAGAAAAGTAGCAAAAGTCACGCAAAGCTCCAGAAAATCACTAAAAAGACCACGAGTGCTCTATCAAAAATCGAATGAAAACCGAAGAAACCGCAAGCACTCGGGTCGGAATTAGGCTCGAAGCGCGTAGAGATCTTGCTCGAAGGGTCGTCGAAGAGTTACTCTCGGTCACACGAGTGTATAAAGCCCGTTACTCGATAGAGAAGGTGTCCAACTAAACCTAACCTGGAGAGTGTTCCACCACTAGGCCGATAATCAACGAGTGGACAATTAAATTTTATAATGTAGTTTTGAAATTTATATTTTAGCATGCACATGGATTTCAGACATGCAAAAGAAAGTTTTATCAATTTTTTTTTTTATTGTGGTGGAAAGGTATTTTTGTTGCGAAATGTAGTATCGTATTTTTATCAGATTTTGAAAAATATAATTGTCCACGAGTCGATCATTTCGTAGGGTAAAGGATCGCTAACAATCCTAAGAAGGTACGGGTGCCCCGCTTGCGCTATAGCGGTGAATGATACCAGTCATCCTACGGTTCACGGGAGCACTGGAGCGAGTCACGATGTCGTAGGATGGGATATCATTCTACTTCTATCAGCTAGCGTGCGCTTTTGCATCATTGCGTCATCGCCCCAAAACAAAACAAAACCAAAACCGACTCCGAGTGAAGCGGGGAAAACGTGTCGAGCGACGAAAAGGGGAAAAGAAGATTAACTTACCCCCGAACTTGGAGGGTCAGGACGGCGGGTGAGTTAATTTAAAATTCCCCTAACACATGTAATAACAAGGCGTTAAAAAAAAAAAAAATGAAATCCGAGTTCCCTGAATCTACCCCGAGGGTGTCATTTTCTCGCTTAAATACGATTATATCAAAAGGAAATTTAAAAGCGAAATCATGGAAAAGTCGATCGAAGAACTTTTAAAATCGAGCAAAAGAGAAAAATGGCTCGAGACAATGACCGGTTGCGAACATTTCAAAACCCATAAGAAAGTGGATGGACAAGCTTTCCAAGAACATCAATTTAACTCCGATCCATCGAATGAGGCACCTAAGAAGTGGCCCAAGCACAATGCTCAATACCTCCCTCTCAAACAAGCAAGGAGCAACTATGAGGTTCATCTTTATCGATTCCCGATTCAAACACGGCGATAAACAAGGCCACCATCACATCGCCCACAACAAAAGGCTCTCGACAAGCCCCAACAAAAAAGGCAGCAACAAGTAAAGTTTCTATCCAACCTCAAAACTCACAAATCACATCAATGGGCTCACGGCCAGGCCCCAAATTGAACCCAACTCCAATTACAGCAGCTTTTTTTTTAAAAAAGCCAAATTCAAACTTCCATTGGGCAAGAAACCGAGCCGCAACAAGGCCAGAAAGCCGACCCTACTCCAAACCAAAACGGCCCTCGAAGAAACGAGTTCCGATCTACAGGAAGCCGAGCCCGAGCCGACATAAGGCTAAAGGAGGCGGCTCGATCTCGGGTCGAAAACGGCTCCCAAGAAAGTCGAGCCCGAGCCGAGACAAGGCCAAGAGAACCGGCCAACCTCAAGCCACGACGGCGGAGTCCCGAATAAACTCGAGCCCGAGCCAACGAGCGGACGACCCGAGCCGAAACAACGAGGTCCCGATTAAAGTCGAACTCGAGCCAACATGAGGCTAACCCGAGCCAACACAACGAGTCCAAATTAAAGTCGAGCCCGAGCCGACATGAGGCTAACCCGAGCCAACACAACGGAGTCCCACGAAACAAAACCGAGAAAAGACAGCCTAACATATAATCAAAAAAATAATTCCATCACAAAGCTAAAGGAGAACCGCCACATTAAGCATTCGACCAAGCCGATAACATCAGCCCAAAATTCGGGATATCACACTCCTCGCTCAAAATTGAAACAAAAGAGGGCTAAAAGAGCCAACCCGAGCCCATATAAGGCTGAACCCGAGCCAACCTCGATTCGAAAACAAGGATACAATAATGCCAACTGGAAATCGAGCCACATGAGGCCGGAAATAAGTTCAGCTCCAGGTTACAACAATCCCAACGTAAAACCAAATCAGAAATATCAAAAGAGTCAAACCGAGCCCCGATAGGTCGAAAACAAGTTCGGCTCCAGAGTTAGAACAATTGCAACGTAAAGCCGAATCGAAGTATCTAAATAGTCAAAGCCGAGCCGCGAAAGTCGAAAGCAAGCCCAACTCCAAATTACAGCAATCCCAACATAAAACCCGATCCAGCCTACTACGAAACGAGGCTCGAAAATAGATATTCCAAAAGCTCTTAAACGGGGATAGCAGTAATAGAAATGAAATGTGTTTTCAGCTAAGGGTTAGAATAAGCTAACCAAGCTTCCAAGTGAAGTAAAGAAGGACTAGCCCAGGGCTTTCTCAACAAGCATAGAACCTTTCTAATATCAAAATAAAATCCTCCCTAGCATGCTCTTTGATAAAGAAGAAATGAAAGGAGCGGGAAATGAGCTCCACATGCATGTAAAACTAAATAAATCCTTCCATGCTTCATATCAAGCTAAAGTGAGTAAAGAACACCTCAATACCTATGTTAACATGCTTGTAAATAAAGATGAGCATAAAGAATTTCCAAACTAGCTAGCCATATCTTCATGAAAGATTAAAATGCAAGAGGCCCAAGAACAACATAAACCTCTCCAAGCCAAGCCTAAATTTTCTCTCTAACATGCTCAATCGAAACTTTTTAGCCACATTTCAAATTGTAAAGAAAACATTCCCAGCATTTATACAAGTATCACATTAGCATGCTGTTAGAAGAAGAAACCCATAGGAATCAGTATTTCAAGCAACTAGATAAGACTTTCCATAGCATACAAGTGCTTAACCGAAACTACAAGTGCTTAACCGGAACCATGAACAGGGCAAACCGAGCCAAAGGCACAAGTGAAGCCTCCCTGGGGCCAAAACCGAGAATAAGAAAGGGGTAGAGGAGAGTTACCAGATTGCGTAGAACACACAGGAAGCAAACCGCAAGTACAGGAAGCGTTCCAACAGCAACTCCCCTCTCTTCACAAAGGTTTCGGGCCAACCCCAATCCCACCCCAAATGGGGTTTAAATAGGCAGAGAAGGGGAAGCAGAAGTCAAGAGATCAACCTACAGGATCGGGCGCAAGTGGGACGCGCGGCAAATTGCCGCGAGGAGAGGAGCGAGAGAGATCGGTAAGGGGCGTACGCGAGGGCAAGTTGCTCGCACGGGGATAAGGATAGGATCGCGAGCGGCTCGAGGAGCAAACGGCCGCCGAGGAGCACGCTCGAGCGCGGGAGGGACGAAGCTTCCATGGAGCTCGCGCGGGAGAGACGAAGCCAACCGGTCGAGCGTGAGGAGAGTTAGGGCAGATTTAGTTTAATTAGGTTTATTTTTTTTTTATTCTTTTAAAAGAAGTTTTAAAATATATATATTTTTTTATTTTAAAAAAAAAACTTAAATTACGAGTTTTGCCCTCGACAGGCTATCGTCGCAAGCTTAACGTCGATTTTAAGTGAAATCGACGTTCCGGACGCATCGGCGCAGTCCGTTTCGTCGTCCGAGGTCGTCTGGGCAACCTCGTCGACGAGCGCGTCAAAATTGCGTCGAAATTTGGTATCGTCGCAAAATTTTGACGCGAGCGCGATCGAAAGCGAGGTCAACAGTGCAGAAGCAAAATTATATCCAAGGTGCAAGTCATTTTCAAAATTATATTTCATGTTACATTTATTTATTTAAAATATCTACATTTTTGGAGAGCAAAATCTTTTGATATGTTGTTAAAATTATTGGTTATTGTTTTCCTTGAAGAAGCTTTCGCCTGAAAATACATGTGTTAAAAATAAAATGAAAGCATTTGAACTTGGATACATAATAAAAAATGCATGCCTGGATGATTGAATGTTATTTTAACGAGATAATGTCAACCAAGATGTATGTCATATTTGTTGCTCATCACGATGGGATAAAGTTGAAAAAGACGGGTTCAAAAAACACTAAAAATAGACTAAGGTTTGGTATTTTCTCATTAATGCCAAGAAATGACGATTATACAAAACAAAAAAAATCGCTTAAAACATGATATGATACTCTAAACACAGTAATCGAGATGGGATGTGTCATTCTACTAATGGTGAAAATGAAAATCATTTGACAATCTATATCATGATTTTATTTCATACCCAAAAAAATTCGTGTATATTTGGTCAAAGATGGATTTAATCCTTTCAAACTGATGAGCAATACATACAGTATTTGATTTGTACTATTGGTTGTATATAATTTACCTTTTTGGATTATGATGAAACACATATCTATTAATTTGTCGACCATAATTTCAGGAGAGAAAAGTCTAGTATTAACATTGATATTTAGCTTCAAGTTAATTGACAAGTTGCAAGAATTATGATTTAGGGTTCATTGTTATGATGTAATAAAATGTCAAAATGTCAAAATGCGTACGACATATTTACGGACTATTACTGATTTTCTTGCATATGACATGTTAACTAAGCGAAAACTAAATGAAGATTTGCATGTCCATCTAATATTGAAAATACTTAGTCAATATGATTGTACAAAAGTAAAAAAAATTTCTTTCTTGAGTCATTGATGTTGGTTGCTGCAATGACATATTTTTTGTCGACATAACAACTCTTTGAAAATACAAAAGAATTCAGACATGCACCTCAAACTATTAATAACAGTTAAATTTTATCATAATTTTAGTTTTTGTACACTATTTTTGGTCAAAATAATAATATAATCAAAATAAGAAGTAAAAAAAAATACACCAACTTAATAACAAAAGGATCTGATGATTTGTTGAAATGGAAGGAAAAATATTTTTTGTTTACCTTATTAGGAGTATAATATTTTGTCACATAATCATGCACATAGAAAAGTTTGTGATAATTTTATATACACAATCTTAAATCTAGACAAATCAAAAGATAATCTACAAGCACGACAATACTTGGCTGATATTGGTGTGGAAAAAAAACTACATCCTCGAATTTTAAATAATGATAATTTTATTTTACCATAAACTTTGTTTCACAATGTCAAAAAAAAAAAAAAAACAGATGTTGTGTGATGTACTAAAAAAATGAAATGACTAGAAAATATGGATCAAATATTTTTATATATACTAAAATAAGTGACTTTAAGATAACATATCTAAAAATTCATAATTGTCATGTGCTTATTGAAGATATTCTACCGATTACACTTAAATCATGTACTCAATCAAAAGAAATTATCAGTGTTGTTGTCGAGATGTCACAGTTTTTGAAATTTGTATGTTCTAAGTCATCAATCCAATCGCGTTATAAAAACTTCAGCATGATATTGTACTGATTTTGTATAAGATGGAAAACTACTTCCCTCATTTTTCACAATCAAGGTTCACCCACTCTTTCACTTAGTTGAAGAAATCAAACTTGGTGATCCAGTGCATTACAGGTAAATGTATCCATCTGAGAGGTAATGTATAAAATTTTAAGATTTGTTTATCAAGTTAACTTGAGTTACTTATGTTAAAAATATAATTTATAGATTTTCTATGGTGCTTAAGAATTATGTTAAAATTAAGACACAACCTGAAGTTTCAATCGTAGAGCAATATATAGGTGAGGAAATAAGATGTTTTTGCTCTAAATATTTAGAAGGATAAAAAATAATACATATGCCCATGAGTACAAAGTGGTCATTAAATCAAAAGCAATTACATTATAAATTTTATAGTGAGTATCATTTGGAAAGATTACAAAATTTATCTTGGATGAAAAGTCTTTAGTGCAAGTTTATAGATATGATTTTTGAAACTGTGATAATATATCATCATATAGAGAAGTTTTTGTTGCAAGTGAGTAAAGCAACAAATATAAAAACATAAATTTTACTCCGTAAATTGAGAAGCTTTTGAATGAAAATTTTCAAAAGTAATTCAATAAATATATCAATTTCTTAACATATTGATTATTCATTGAAACATAAATATGTTTTTTTAATGTGATTTTTTATTCTTTACAGACAAAAACAACCAATGATAATTTGCTAACAGATGAAATTACGACACTTGCAAATAGTCCTGACAATGTTACACGAAGATATAAAGAATTTTGAATAAATCATAATAACATTTATATTAAATCTTATGATGTGTTATGAATACTACAGAAGTTTGAGACTTTAATTACTATGAGCGAATGAATGATAATATTAATATTAATTACTTCAGCTTATATCGAGTTATCTTGTTTAAATGTGATGGGCGAACACAGATACAAGTAGGACAAAAATCAATTTAGATTACTTTAGTAAAATTTTCACGTTTAATCCATATTTATGAAAAACAAAAAAACATGATCTATTCATCTTCTGGTGTTTTACATTGAAGGTCCCAAAAATCAAATTAAAATTTTGTTCTAAGAGTAGAACCAAGAGATATTTTTTATAGTATAACTTCTATAAGAGATGAAATGGGAGCTTACATAATGCTTTTACATTCAATCAATTTTGATTTTAATTTGAGTAGGGTTTTACCTATATTTTTTATTTTGTGACAATTTAGTAAACTATATTATATGCATGATTTTTTATTATGTAGTGTTGATTTTTTTTATTTTGGAATCATAAAAATAGTCTATTTGTATATCATGAATATAATTAACTTATGAAAAATATGTATATAATGAATTTATTTGTATTATGTTTCTACTGTTTAATATATCTTCATTTTTCATCTTTAACATGCATCATTTGGTTGCATTAAGTTTAAAGAAATTTTACAAATTTCTAGCAGTGTGAGCTTCGAAATGAAATTAAAGATACGCCACTTTAAAGTGAGACTAAAGATGAAGTTGTATTTTATATTTTAAACTTTAATTAGATATTTTGCTAAAGCTATGATATGCTCTATTATTGATAATATGGCTTGGAAAAGATAGACAGTAAATGTAACGCATGAATCATCTTCTACGTAGAAATCATATTCTAAACTTTTGTGAATGGATAAAGGCAATTCAATAACTATAATGAAAGAAAATGATGAATAAATGTGTTCTTTATGCCAATAAATAATGATTGTGAGGTAATATTAACAACATGATTTGTGTTTTTTCTCCACTTCAAACCAAGAAAAAATATTATGCTACATAAATTCGATTTATAATTTTCAAAATTTTTAATTATTATAGCATAAAAAAGAATCAAGATTATAGCATTTGAAAATTGGTTGAATATCAACAATACACTAATTATATTTTCTTATATTTATCGTGTATTACGATGTTTATGTTTTCAGAGATAACAAGTAGCTTATAGCAACAAATTAGAAATGTCGTATTTAGAGGTGGTCCCAGTAAAAGGTATAGTATATCATCGGAACCATCTGCTACACAACCATCCTAACTCACAGGAGCAAAACTTAAGCGGTGCAACGGAATCTGGATTACAATTGTTTCACAATTCTGGACATCAAACATCTCAAACAAACGAAAACATTTGGCTTATTTGTATATCTTTGTTATCTAAATTGCTTTTACACAAATTTTTAAATCTTAATGTTATGATTAAATTTATTTATACTATTCTTCAGTTTTATAAATGATCATGATGCTCCAATTAGGCGTAGGGAGCCACTACTTGTGTAGATTTCAGAATCTACCTCAAGATACTCTTGTTTATATTTCAGGCAAAGGGGTATTGTGCATCTTGCAGCATCCCAGTGTCCACACTGCTAGCCTCATATCTAGGAGTTGTCGCTAGAGATTCAGCATTAGCGCTAATATCATTTCAAGATTGACAGAATAAAGGTTTAAAATTAGTTAAAGAGAAGTCGTTAGCAAAAGAAGTAATAAAATTAAATATCGTTATTTTATTTTAATTTGATTATTAGGCTTTGTATTTGATAATTTGCAGATGTTATTATAGTAAAATTAAAATTTGAGATTCTTGCACACGTTAGAAGATAGATTCTTCAGTCGCTTGTGGTAAAATGATATAATTATAAAAATTATTTGAATTCACAACATTAAGATAGTTGACAGATAAAAAATTTTGGAGGTTGTCCCAACAGGTGTTGATTCTTTGCAGTAGTGTCAATTAGTGACAAATGATCAAAACCAAATGATCAGATTAGCTTTATTATTATGTTTTGTACAATTAGCTATGCAAGAATAAGTTTTATTTTTTAAAGAGAAAGAAGAGAATGATAGAAAAAAATGCTAAGAAATAAACTTATTCACACACAATGTGTTGAATAAGCTCTGTTAGAAAATAGAAAGATAAATTGTGAGATTATTTATTATTTGAATTCATTGATATGTATTACTTTCTCATGTACCGCACTTTGTTCATGACAATTTACTATTATGAAAAAATAGCTGAACACATAAGAACGGGTTCTGGTCATCTGAGAATGTTAGACTCGGATGAGTATTATAATCTCTTCCTTGTAGATACTCTCTTATTTGTAACGATTAATTTATGTTTTTATAAGTTAATTACTTATCGTCTACAAGTGCATGCTTGTGAGCTTTCGACGAAAGATGATCGAACACCTGAGAATGAAAATGTGGAGGCAAATGAGAGGATTTTCATGGATATCATAGGTCATGAGCACCTTTGTAGAGTATGTACGCAAGGATTTGGAGTTACTCCAACCCGCTACTTTCAACATGGTACCACTACCACCGATGAAAGTAATGGAAGAAGTAACTTTGCTCGAAAAACCAGAGGGGAACCGGACATACAAGCTATAAGGCATGAGATGTAAGACTTCGCTTCATTTCGTGATGATATAAAAAGGATTTATATGACTTGAGAAGCCTATTGCCCAAAATTGTGAAATAGTTGTGGTCCTGAATTCGATGTGACACTTTAGTTTTTCTCCTGTGAATTAAAAGAGTTGTATGTAGAAGATGGTTCCAAAGATATATTATTCTCTCTTCTAGTTTGGCCACTTTTAGATACAACCTTTTTAATATATTCCAAAAAATTACATGTCAATTCTGAAAACATAAGAATCATCAACACATGGTAAAAGTAAGAAAACATAATTAATGATTGTCGATGTTCGGCTAACTTACAGATGCTATAATCATGATTCTAACTGCATGCTATAATAAATCAAAATTTTAGAAAGTCAATAAAATGAGTTGGGATATTTGAAAATTATAAATCAAGTGATAGTTATTTAGCATTTTTTCCTGTTTTGAAGCAAAAAGAGAAAATACAAATAATATTGTCAAGATTATCTCACAATCACTATTCATTATCATAAAGAGCACATATGTTCATCATTCTCTTCCAGTATAATGTTTGAATTGTCTTCATCCATTCACAAAAATTTGAAATATGATTTCAACATAGAAGATAGTTCATGTGTGCTATATATTGTTTTGTATTTCGTAACCATATTATTACCGATAAAGCATACCATAACTTTATCAAAACAACTTAATAAAATCTAAAACATAAAATATAGCTAAGTATTAGTCTTACTCCAAAATAATGCATCCTTAATCTCAAAAATTTGAAATATGATTTCTGCCTAGAAGATCGGTCATGTGTGGCATATATTGTTTTGTATTTCGAAACCTTATTATTAACAATAAAGCATACCATAACTTTATCAAAACAACTTAATCAAATTTAAAACATAAAATATTGCTTAGTATTAGTCTTACTCTAAAGTAATGCATGCTTAATCTTATTTCAAAACCAACAATGTTAAAAGTTTGTAAAATTTATTAAAACTTAATAGAACTAAATTCATGCACGTAAAAGATAGTAGATTTATTAATCAATAGAAACATAGTTCAACCAAATTCATGTTATTTATGTTTTTTATAAGTTAATTAAATTTATGATATACAAATAAACTATTTTTAATATTCAAACATAAAAAATCAACAATTCATAATAAAAATCATACATATAATATAGTTTGTTAAGATATTACAAAATAAATATAATACAAGTAAAATCCTACCCAAATTAAGAGCAAAACTACACATAATATATATAATCACTATATAAACTCTTTCAATACAATTTTAATAATCTACCTCATTTTTTTTTCTATTAGAAGCTATACTATAATGAAATATATCTCTTTGTTTTACTCTTATGAAAAAATCCAATTTT
The DNA here is from genome assembly GCA_022702705.1 of Papilionanthe hookeriana x Papilionanthe teres. NCBI lineage: Eukaryota > Viridiplantae > Streptophyta > Magnoliopsida > Asparagales > Orchidaceae > Papilionanthe > Papilionanthe hookeriana x Papilionanthe teres. The sequence continues at coordinate 51,626,815 of CM040426.1, read as the reverse complement.
AATTTTAGAATCTTGAATGTAAAACACTGGCTCCACTTGAGAGGAGAAAAAAATGGATCATGCTCTATTTTTTCACCAATACAAATTAAACGTAAAAAGTTTACTAAAATAAGTTCAAATTGATTTTTCTTCGTCCCAATAGTATGTGTTCGCCCACTGACATTTGAACAAGAAAACCTGAAATAAGCTAAAGTAACTAATATAATTCACTCGCTCATAGTAATTGAAGTCACCAACTTCTGTGGTATTCACAACACCGTAATTTTGATTTCTCTTTATCATCAAAAGATTTGACATAACATTTATTACTATTTATGCAAAATCTCTTACATCTCTGCGCAACTTTGCTAACATCATTTGCAAGCGTCATAATTTCATCAAGTAATAAAGAATTATTAGTTTTTTTAATTTGCAAAAAATAAAAAAGTTGTATTAAAAATAACACATTTATATTTCAATGAATAATAAATATGTTAAGAAACGTATTTCTTGATTGAACCACTCATGGGATCTTTCGTTCAAAAGTTTATTAATATTTGAAGGAGTAAAATTTATGTGTTTGTCTTCTGCTTTGTTTCCTACAAACAAAGGCTTATCTATATAATGATAAATTACCACAATGACAAATCATATATACATATATACTCAAGAGCATAAGTGTTATTTGAGATCCCTCTAAATATCTAAAGCAAAATTATATTATTTCCTCGGCTCTATATCCCTCTGCAATTGACCAATCGAGTTGTGTCTTATTTCCAACATATTCCTTGAGCACCGAGAACCGATAAATTATATTTTTATCATAAGCAACTCAAGTTACCTTAAAAAATAAATATTATATTTTTATATATTATCTCTCAAATTAATACATCCACCTATAATGCACTGTCTATGTGATGTAGGACGTATAAGGTTTAGGCTTCTTAGTGTAACTACAATAATGAAATGAATGTATACCACACAAAAAAATTAGAATTCAGACAAAAAAATTATAAAATAAAATAAAATAAAAACTCACTTCTTTAAATAGAGATAGAAAAGACCAGATATAAAGCCTAAATGATAATACAATATTTGAATAAATCTAAAAAAAATCAAGTAGAAATTCAAACCACAAAATCATTTAGCAATTTCAAATCTTCGCCTCAATTAAAATTGTAATTGTATAAACTTTAAACAAAATCTAAAACTCCAGCAAGCCGATAAGAAATTATTTACAATAAATTAGATAAAGTAAAAAAAAAAACCACAAAAAAATGCTAAACAGGTATAAGGCAATAACTTCCATTGCAATTATATAGTCACATTTATGCTGCAATTAAAAGGAAGCACATATCAAATATGTAATCAAGTTTGAGAATGAAGAAAAAATAAAATTATTGAATCCAAAAGCTGAATAATTTAGATTTTGGAAAGCTATTTACAGATTTCATTAGTCCAGATCAATAAATATGGCCGACACAAAATTATCTCAAGTAAAGACATGTTAATAGAATTTATGTGCAAATTTTAATTTAAAACCTGAGCAAAAGCCAAAGAAAATACTTAAAAATTAGTCTTTGCAGCCCGCATGCATATCCAAGGGGCAAAAATAGGGGAACCATACGTAGAGCATGCCACTAAACAATAGTATGAATCACGAGTGGCCCTTTCAAAAAGAATCCTAAGCAACCGACTGAAAGGCCATTATACTGTGGGATAAAGTTATCCACGCTAGCATGAAACAGGGAACTAAAAGTTGAAAAAAAATTGATGTAAGGGAATCATATGTATAGAAATTAATTGAAGCCAACATTAGGGGTGGACTCCAGTACTATTCAATGCAAAAAATAAAATTAAAGCACATTTTATCCTCAATTTCAGCACATAATTGAAGCTTCCTACGAATTGAACTTGGAACCAAACTGAAGCTATGTGAAACCATATATATACCTAGTAGTGGGGTACCAAGTTAACAGAGAATAACACCTCCATGCTATCATTACCATATAGAATACAATAGTAAAATTATGTGGCATTCAATCACTAGGTGTTCAATTTTAAAACGTCAGTAAATACAATCATGATGTAAATTTTAAATTGCAAATGAATTGTTGTTTTATGAAACGTTGCAATGCTTTCACATTCAAAAGATTACTTGCAACATTAAGAACATAAAAATAAAAAATATATAAAAGATAAAAAAAATATTACTTCCAACATTGTACAAGAAATATATCAAAGCTTTCAATTTGCAAAATAAAAGATACTAGGACATTAAATGCATTCATCAACAATGACGATCTATTAATTTCTGATGGTTTAACAGTATACACAAAAACATTTTAAGTGCTTAACTCAACATATTCAGATATTTTTGGGCAATTTCAGGTATTCCGCAGTGATAATATATAACATGGAAAGCAACACCGTGGTGAATGTAAATTAAAACAAAAAAATCGTCATACTCAACAATTTCATAAGCATCCTCAACCGTGTATCTCTCCCACTTCGTATAAGAACCCTCCCATAAATTTGGATAAGCGGGTACCTCTAAAGGAAAGGATTCTTCATCAATGATGTGCCAATGCAGAACATTCTACTGAACAAAAACAAGAACACTAATTAAGTAAAATAGTGATAGATTATCCAGAGAATAATGAAAAACTAGGATTATAAAAAGAGAACTACTTACTAGTTTAGCATAAGACATAGATTCAATTACTTGCTTGATGACGTTTACAGGTAGGAAATGTCTGGAGCTGTCTGAAATGATATAGTGCATTTATATTTATGTCAGTTCTTAATAACAAGAACAAAACATCCAGACATAAACATATCAAATTTGAGGTTAAACTATTTCTTTACCAAGAAGCAGCCCGCGAAAGGAAAACCGGGGTTCATCATAAATGTACCATGGGGCCTTGTTCACTTCTACAGTTTTGGTTTTGTAATTATACGTAAACAACTGGCTCAAAGTCTGGAATTTATAAAGATCAGTTGGAGAACAATTTAACAGCTTTTATCCAAGGATAGGAAAAAACTTGTTCGAAAGAAGGAATATAGAAATAAACATAAATGGCAATGTGGCATGCCCCATATATTACTTATTCATAAGTATCAAGTCGACAATAAAGGCATCCCATCATATGCAAACTTTGCAAAGCAATATAAACAAGCACTTGTTAAATCTGTGCTTTCATATCAATACAACAGTGACATTTTGCTTCAGCCAAGCATAATGAATAAAGAATTTTCTAAATCATAAATATTTGGAGTGTAGCACCTCAATTTGCTTGCACCATTAGAGTTGTCCATTACTTTAAAGTCTTCCTAAGTCTGCTTGTGGAACTTAGCTCGTCAGATTTGAAACGATATCTCCAAGAAATCGGTTCAACATTGATTCGTAGATCAATCTAAACTCTTATAGAGTGTTGAACTACTCTGTTCCCTAGAGAGAATTATTGCATACGGAGCACGTACGCAATCCGCATGCAGCTACTCCTATACCCATCCAGTACTCTTGTAATAACCTATCAATACCCAATAACCAATACTCTGTAAATACCTTAATAACCAATACCCCCTCCATACCCTCTCAATACCATCAAAATGAGGATATTGAGAGGTTATTCCACACCCAGCGATGGGTACGTGCTCCGTATGCAATAATTTTCCGTTCTCTAGTTGGTCGTATAGGAGAGCGCTTGGATGAATAATCCAAAAGCTACAATAAAACAGGGCCCCGTGAAAGCCCCAAGAGTATTCAATCTCCCTGATCAGATTCCTTAGACTCCAAAAGATCCTACTTTTATTACCAATGCCGCACTAACCATCATCGCCCACTCGAGTCAAGCCCATCAAAAGACTTAAAATGGACACTTCATGTATGAACTAGCAGCCACTTTCAAATGAAACTATGGAGTGCCACATTTCTCTGCGACAATCATCGTCTCTCTGATGCATCATAACCAATCACCAGCAAGCTAAGCATCCAATACTTGCCGTTCAATGCCTGATCACTCCCGAACTTGCCACACGGCCTACTATGCATGTCATCCACAAATATGGTGGTTCGTGACTCCTGCTTGTTTTCCACCAAAACCCTCGTCAAGCCAATAAAGCACCTATAAATACCCCATTTGTGGGCTTCACCAGCATGGAAGGTGATGAATTCAAAACAAAATAAAACTTCGCATGATTGTAACCAAAGAGAAAGGGAATCTGATAAGAGAGGGGGTTTATAATCATCTTCTCCAGATTTAATGGAATTCTTCCCATCTCGCCTTAGAATAGATGTAAGTTGCTAAATGGATCATTTAAAAATCTTGTGTATCAAGTATTAACTGTTTCTCTTTGCCACTCTTAATTCTAGCTTCTCAATTCACTGAATGGTCAACACTTCCTTTGTTAGGAAGTAATGCAACTAGAACACTCAACTTCCCTGTTAGTCACTTTCAATTAAAACATTCCGTCTCCATTCACGTAAACAGATCAGGACCGACACTTGTGAATTCACTGATCATCCTTGACTAGCTCTGACTGGTAACATATTTTGGTGCTCTCGTTGAGGCGAGCTCAATTTGGCTAAGAAATCAATGGAAGAGTGTCCGATCTCATGTAGCAAACTACGATCACCATTGTCCTCATTTGTGCCTCCTAACAAAACTGACAATGAATGCTCGCCCAACAGAATGATTTTTGTAATTATATTAAAATTCATGGAATATTCTTCTGTACTGCCTAAAAATGGCAAAGGTAAATTAAAATTCAATTTTAAATTATACATTATCATTTGCAACTTCCAAAAATCACCAAAATTACCTTTATAAAATTATATTATTTTGATCGTTTTGATACATAGAAGTACACGTCATTTTTTGAGTATATAGCAGTTATTTAATTAATTTGTATTTAAATAAACTCCTAAAATTGTAATTAAAACTACTATAGTGCTTATTGAAGCAGTTATTGTAGCGCACTGTAACAACACAGTAACACCGAAAACAAAACCTATCCATCAGGGAAAGCAAAGATTGAATCATTTTATAGGGCTGAGGTTAAATGCGCGCGCGCGCACACACACAACAAGCTCACTCTGATACTGGGTCACCACAATTCAACGTTCAAACATTTCATTGCAAAAAAGTACCCATCAACCATCATTGCAGTGCTGTAGAGTGCGTCCAGTTTTACTGATATCAATGAAATCATGGTGCATCTGCCATCAGCAAAGTCCCAACTTCAGCTGCATCTCACCCATAGCATCCTAGTTAGCATGGCAAATCCAACCAGCCACGAAGTGACTAATGAAACAAGGCCTCTACGAGGAAGGCTTCCATGATAAGTTTTGGGGCAACCATACCTGCCGATCTCACCACTGTTGTCCTCAACACTAGAATCAAGAGATATCTCACTTCTTTTATGCCAAAACCCTTAAGAAACTATTACCCAATTTGAATATAAGATTACTATATTTTTGGCGGGCATTCAGAATAAAAAGTACAATTGATGCCCAGTTCTATTTGTTCGCTCTTCAAAAAATACCAACCATTAAAAGGTTAACCCCTACCATAATAAGAAAGGAGACAAGAAAATGGTCGTCAGGTCGTGAAGATGCTCCTAGAGAAGCTACTAGAGAAGGATCACATGAAACAATTCTTGGCATGCTTGACACAACGTCTAGCAAAACACAATGTTGACCACACCGCGCTACTTAAAGAACAACCACCAACAGTACCCACTAATCAACTAAATCATAAAAGGAATTGAACTTTAAAACTGTTTGGTGCCATGATGGGGTGTATCATTTTGGAGGCCATCCATTATCATTGCTTCAGATAGTCGGACTATGTGAGATACATCTAACACACTACTCTCCATTTTTCACTATTTCTTTTACAGATTCAGACCTCCTTTGTAACACCCAAATTCTAGAAACAAGGTAAAGTATTTGGTAAATATACCCCCAATTTCAAATCGCTAAAATTCAACTGAATTATTTTTATAAAATTTTGCTGGTTGAATCGATCAATTTCATTAAAAAGCACTATATATAAATTATGAATGGATCAAGAGATATAAAAATAGAATTTATATTAACTTAAATAATCGTTAATTATTCCTAATCTTCTCCCTAATTCGCATGATTATTGTCCCTAACTGCTTATCACACGATTTTTAGTCTTGGTTTTGAATGGCCTCCAGAGCCTTGAATTTCTTCTCCTTGCACTCTGATTCAATCGCACGAAAACCCCTATCCCGATTTCTACTTCCCGCGAGCCTTTGCGCTTGATTACTGTAGCGCGGAGCGCAGCTCGCAATCCTGGTGCACGACAAGAAAGCCGCGGTTCACAGCAAGAAACTCTGGTAAGATTTTTGTAAGTTTTATTTTCTTCCTCACACTTTCATTTTGACATTTTCCTCATTTTTTTGTATATTTTTTTTGTTTTCGGTGGCCTTCGGAGGCGTCGAACTTGTGTCAAAAGTGTTGAAAGTTGTTCGTGAACTTTCATAAAGGTTTTAGCACAAAATTGGCGAAGAAGGGAATATTGAGGAGTTGGGAAAAGTTGGGGAGAAAATAGGTGGATTTAGAAGGGCGGATTTATGCCGAAAATCCCATTTGAGGTATGTGTTGGTTTTAAGGCATGTTTTTGCTTAAATCATGATGCAAACTAGGATTTCATAAATTCCTACGATGCTTATGAATTTTCAAACTATTTATACGAGGCAGCGAGCTTGAGAAGAGCATCGGAAAACTCGTTGTAGGGTTGCTCCGTCATGTCAAATGAAATAATTTTATGTTAGTTTAAGAAAAATAACATTCTTTAGGTTTTATGTGATTATGTGTTCAACTTTGTAACATTTAGACTTCTTGTATACTATAGGTGAATATCTGTTTGGAATATATGGATTTCAGTTGATTTCTATTATGATACATATGATGCTACGATATTATGATACATGTGGCTATGCTTATAAAATAATTATGTGCAGGTATTCATTTGTTATAACTCATGCATGTGATGTATGAAATGTATATGAATGTTTGCTACAGGTATTATGCTATAAGAAATGTTATAATGGATGTTATGGGTAGACTATTACATGAATGATTGCAATTGCGTTATACATAGATGTAATATTTATGATTCTTGATGTTCAAGCGGAGACGAAATTCTGAAACTGTTTTAATCAGGCGGTGACAGAACGTGGGGAACCGCTTAGTATCAAAAGTGTTATTAATAACTGCTATGTTGGGGGACAACCTTCATCGATAGTTTATATGAAATTTGAGGCAGAGTGACAACCCATAATATGATAAAACATGAAAATGGTTTATGTTTATACATTTACAAATGGCATTAGTATGAAATGACATTGTTATTATTACGTACGATAAACAGCTTATGAACATGCTTTTGATTATATTTATGATTTCATGGATAGGACATATCTATTTACACAGCAGTCTTAATTTATACATTACGTGCTCTCTTTTATGTTCACTATCATGCTAGCAATTTATGACTTGTGTGTAGACATGTACAGTTTCACTTGAGCTGCACGTTATTTCTTTTTCGTGTATAAAATTTTATTCTAGCCTTGATTAATTTTTAGAATTTTGTTGCTCACTTTATGTTGTTGTCTTTTAGGAATGAGCAATAAGCATCGGGACGAGAACCAGGTGTGATTTGAACATATTTTGCACTATATAATTTTGGGAGCTTGTAAACACATTTTTGGTACGTGTTATTGTTATTTCAGATTTAGTAACTCTATATAATTCATATGTTTTGATGATATGATTCTCTATGCTTCCAAATATGTATATGAATGAATTATAAAATATAATATATCACGTATATTTGCAGTGATTTAGTGAGACTAGTTCATTACTCACTAAATCTTAATTTTGTAAATCAGGATGAGTATTTGTGAGAATTTAGCCTGACCGAATTGTCTGTCTCTGTTGCACTTCAGTCGACCCTCAAAGGAGGATCAGTCGAGGTGTGACATCCATGCCAGCTGAAACATCTATAATGGCATAATTAATGTCCACGTGATCATCAATACTTATGATGTACGTTGTACCTTGATCAATATGATAGTTTTGTGAAGGTGATCTCCCAACATCTTGTTGACTACATGAGGTAGAGTCCTGGAACTTTCTATTGCCAGAAGGAAGGAAACCTAACCAGATTCTCTAAAGAATGCCATTTATCGAGAAGGGGTGGTCATACTCAAAGTCAATTTGGGGAATGGGAAAGTTCTCAACATTCAATGAGAGGATTTCACATTGCTCCAAGTTCCATAAGCTTATAACACAATCTTCAGCTAGCTCTTGTTCAACAACTTCCATGCGGTATGACCAACAAACTTAACACACCAAATGGCATAACGGTGATAATGGGAGACTTGGCTATCTATAGGTAATGTTGGCTCAATATAGAGTTGGAACACCTAAGTCGGCATACTTCTGAATGTAGGTCAATCTTGATCAAACCACATAAATCCTCACATTCTTCATGCATTTATTTTATTACTTTTATATGATATAAGAATGTGTAGTGCATGCTAGTTTTACTTCTCCTAGGTTAAAATTATTGCTCTTTTTTGTCACTCTCAAGGAGTAAATTGGATATTTTCTTACATAGAGAATGCGAGATCTTGCCCATAAAGCTCGTAGACGTATTAGAGACTGAAAATTGAACCATTCTCTTGCACTTGAGTTTCCTTATTCAAAGTTCAAGCATGTGGCAGAATAAGAAATGTTACTCAGTTGGAATGTAACAAAATTTGCAGTGTGACCAATAGCCTTGTGCATATCAACAAGGTGATGAACATTGATTGACGAATGATAAGAGGAAGCCACAGTACATCATTATTAACAAGTATACCTCCAAACCCCGCAGTGCACCATATATTGTATTTGCCTGCAAAGAAATAAATATTAAGATGTTAAGCAATCCATTTGAAATAAAATAGCAGTATGTATACACTTTTTGAAGTACTCAAAATTCAAATTCGTGAATTGATGCACAATATTTTAGAAAAGAAACAATGTAGAGATTTACAGATTCCTTCATTTTTTTACTTCCATCAAGGGAGAGAGAGAGAGAGAAAGTGTGTGCAGTGAAGTGCCAAAATAGTCCCTTGACTATTTAGATGTAGTCCTTTTCATCCCAAAGTTTATAAAAGTGCTAAATTAGTCACTAGATTCTTTTAACATAGGCTAAAACACTTCTCACGAGAGACTACTTTAACCAATACGAAAAGAGTTTGGGGATTAAATTGACGTTTTTATAAACTCAAACTAAAATGCCCCCTGCAAAGTCAAAGGATCATTTTGACCTCTCTCTCTCTCTCTCCATATATATATCTATATATATATATATATATTTTTTTTTTTCTTTTTTTTTTTTGAAGCAATACCTTCAACTGTACCTGAATCAGGATTTTACACAAATATTCAACTTTATTTAAACAAAAAACGTGGAACGAAGTAATATAGATCATGCTGTGAATGCTGCTCTTTGCATCCCCATTGTTCTGAAAACAAAAGCTTGTTTTGTCTAAGTATTTCAATGGCACGTACAGGCCGGTATGGACACGACATGGTTTGTGGAGATTTAACTCTTCAAGAATGATCAGAACTTAGTCATAGGAAACCATAGGCTGCTAGCTGTCAAGCTCAGAGATTACGATAAGCGAATCGGTCATATCAAATGTGAGTGGATCTGACTTGTTGCTTGGATTAATGACCAGCTTATTTTGTTTCACAAAACCAATTGCAACTTCGCAACGTAAAATGGCTCTCTTAGAAAGCTCTGCAAATGATGCGGCCTCACCCTTCTTCATATATAAGCCAATTTCCTTTATGTATATTTCATCCCCATCAGCATTTAGAATGTCTTTCCAGACAACATTCAGCTCACGACACTCGGCCACTTGAGCAGTAACCAGACTCATCACCTCCTCGCCCCCAATGAAAGATAAGGATGGCCGTATTTTTGAAATTTGTTTTCCCAGTCTCGTCTCAACAATCTCTGCCACCAGGTTATCAACCTGGAAAGTTGATTTGGGTAATCATTAGCTATATACATAAAAAATGTCGTCTCCTCCCGCGCACCGCTCTGCTAGGGTTCCGCCTCATGGCGAACCCTAGCGACATTTTTCGCGCCCTCCTTCTCTGGCGTCCTCTCCGGTAACTTCTCGCGTCCTCTCCAGCGACGTTCCCGTCTGGAGTTAGCGTCGCCATTTTCGGTGCGTCACTGCAGATTGAACGGCGGCTCTGCTCGACGGTCGTCTCGGCTAGAGCAGAGCGGCGCTGATGCGTTGATGCGGCAGCGACTCACCCGTCGATCTCCCGACGACGTATCTGCTCGCAGGTCAGGTTCGTCCCGTCGACTGCAGCTTCTCCCGTCGACTGCACCTCTCTCTTTGAGGAACTGTAGCTTCTCCCATCGACTGCAGCTTCCCCAGACAGTGGAGTCTGCGCACCTTGGTGCAGTCCGTTCAGTGGGTTTTGCGCAACCACATAAATGAACTCGGGTCGATCCTACACCGCAGCCCTAGCCGGCGATATCCTGGCCCGCGCCCCTTCACGTTCTAACATGTTTCCGCAGAGATTCCATGATGCATTCGAGCAAGACATCGAAACTGGGATTCTCAAAAAAGCATCCCGTAAAGACGGCAAACCTGCAGTCTCTCTCACAAAGGAAGAGATCTTCATCCTAGCTGCACCCTGTCGGTTGTTTCTAATAGATAAGTTCCTCAATGACAATCCTAAACTCGAACTGATCCGAAAGAAATTTGAGCAAATGAAGCTTAATGAAAGTTGGAAGATTAGAAAACTGGATGGTCGGCACGTTCTCATCCAATTAACGGATGATGGAGATTACGCCCAGTGTTTACTGAAGAATACTTTGTATAGACAATCGGGTGATGAATGTGCTGAAATGGACTGTGGATTTTGACAATCGTACTGAACCTCCCATCATTCCGGTGTAGCTATGCTTCCCAGATTTGCAGGTTCATCTTTATGATCGAGAGCTTCTCTTTACTTTCGTAAAGATATATGGAACGCCACTCCACACTGATCCGCCTACAGAGCATCTATCTGAGACCTTCGAGGCTTAGAATATTGATAGAACGGGACATTACGTTACTCTTCCCGAAAGAACCTATGGATTAGCACACGAGCATCGGGGATTTTGCAATCAAATAAAACTCGAACGAGTACCTTTCTATCGCACCCATTGTCGTATGTTTGGTCACTCTCACCAACAGTGTTACCACTTGCATCCGAATCTTAAACCTCCCCGTATAAACGCTGATGGGCCACACATTCCTGTGACGGACATAGTGATACCCACTACGGTTTCATAACAGGTTGAGAAGGATCGACCCTTGGAGGAGCATCAGGTTGTTGAACTGATAAGCAGGATGAGGTCATCTCTTAGCCTTCTTCTACTGGAGCAGCTATACTACCATCTCAAGTACCCACTAATATGGAGGGAGTTCAGACTCTCCACCGTGACAGGTCTGAAGATAGAAAAGAAACAAACACTCATAATCTTTCGCCAGAAAAGGTGCCTACTACTACTGAGGAAGAACTATTGCCTAATAGTACCTTGGTTGTCTACCCGCTCAAGGGGTAGGAGATTCCCAAGTATTGAAACCGATCACAGCAGCAATCTTTCCCATTTCGGATCAGACTGTTCACTCTTCTGAAGAAGAATGGCAAGTGTATACCTCCGACGGAAGAAGAAGGTTAGAGTACTTATCCACTTGAAACTTAATGAATGATATTTTGGTCTCCCCTGGTAATGGAGAATCACTTCAGAGTCTGATCTCTGGATGTGCTACATTAACCAGGGGTAGAGGGAATCCTTGGCTACCTCGTCCTCTTTAGTTCTTTGTATCTCTTTTATTCTATCTTTGTATCGTTCTGTTGAGCTTTATTTTGTTTCTTATGAGTCGTGCTCAATTTGTTTGGGTCCTCTCATACTACTTGTGTTGTACCTCTTTTATTTCAAAGAAATAGGCCCTAGGGCCCATTTTTACAAAAAAAAATATAATAGAATCATTAGCTTTATTTGTGCTTTCATTATTTAGCTTTATTTGTTTCTTTATTTTCCTCCATTTTCATATTTATGTATTTTTGAATTTAAGTCTCTTCTTTTATGTGGATCATGTAATGTGTATTTATTCACCAATTTGTTATCAAATAAATTATGCTGCTCTATTTTCTAAAGTTCACATGATAGAGAGCCATATTTCTAACCCTAGCAACTGTCGGACCTTTTCCAGTCGAATCTCCTTTCAGTTGGCTTGACCGGCTTTCCTTCCTGCGATTCTTCCTAGCATTCCTTCCCACGGCGGTTCTTCCTGTGATTCTTTCCGCGGGGCATCCCAATTGGGTTTTGTTCGCCGCTCTTCCCGCGATAACCAAGTATACTACAATTGTTTTTTGGTCTAAGAAAAACATTTTTGTTCTATTTTGCCTACTGTTCATCAGAGCTGGCATTTACAGCAGTTAATCCCTCCAACCAGGACCAAATATACTGCAGCCAAACTATTCCAGCCAGCCCAATTCCCCTCCTGCAGTTGAAACCCTCCTATGTCTCGGCAACACAACATCACCTTTGGCTTAGTAGGAATCATGACAGACTCCTTCAACATTGAGCCTTTTTCTAACAGTGTACTTGAGTCCACCGGAGGATTGACAACAACCTCGATTCCTCCACAGACCGAAGGACTAGAAAACCACATGAACTTCTTAATCACCCCACATAAACTTAATGAATCTAACTTTCTCCAATGGTCCCAAGCCATGTCATTGTTTGCTAAAGGACACATAAATCCAGCTAGCTAACAGGTATGATTTGTGAACTTCAAAGACAGACCCAGCATTTGCAGCATGGAAATTGGAGAATTTCATGGTCATGTCATGGTTAATCAATTCAATGGAGACTGTGATTGGACGGTCGTGTATGTTTTTAACTTATGTTAGTGTCATATGGACTGCAGTTCGAGATACCTACGATGATGTAGGGAACTGCAGCTAACTTTATGAGATGTTCGAGAAGATCCGTGAGGCAAAACAGGGATTGAAACCGTGACCCAGTACTACAATGATTTGGTGGCAGTATGGACGGAATGCGATCTCTACTATGATTATACATAGGAATTTCCGACAGATCTTTCCCTCTTTCAAAAAATTGTAGAAAAAGATTGTATGTTCCAATTTCTAGCAGGTCTTAACAGAGAACTTGATGAAGTTTGAGGCCGTACCCTTGGTCGAGATCCCCTTCCCTCTGCTCTTGATGCTTTCACAGAATTTCAACACAGAGAGCCAGAGAATTATCATGCTTGAAACTTCCACTTCAGTCGAATCATTTGCCTTAGCCACCAATAGTATTCAACACTCATCAAACCCTCCTCGAGCCACTAGGTCAACTTGTGATTATTGTCACAAACCCAATCATACTCGAGAAAAATGTTGGAAACTCAATGGAATCCGGCATACAACCATCAACCAAATCCTCATCTGCCAAAGGTCTCACTACTACAGCATCCGAATCTACTACGGTACGAGCAGCTACTAATCAGAACACTTTGGAATCATCCGACTCTCTTAAAAGTTAGAATGAGCAATTAATCAAGCTGCTTGGATCCAATCAATTCACTGTCGGTCTATCAACCTTCCACGTTGGTCAAGGTATTATCCTTATGGCATTCACTTCTTTTTTAGTTCATTACCATTCATTGAGGTATCACGGACCACATGACAGGATGCTCTCGAGCTTTCTCAAAATATTATTCATGCGCTGGGAAAGATGTGGTTAAAATTGTTGATGACTCCTGTAACTTTATTGCTGGTAAAGAGTCAGTTGTGTTAACAACTAGTCTAACGATGGAATCTGTCACTTCTCTTTGCTGAAGTGTAACCTGTTATCTGTTAGTAAACTGACACATGACATAAATTGCATTGCTAAATTTTTTCTAATTGTGTCTTTCAGTATCATTATTCGGGGAGGATGATTGAAACTGCTAAAAGAGTGGTTGAGTTATATTTCTTCCAAGAGAATAAAACGGAGAACGAGGACACTTCTCCTAGCAGTTGCAGTCTTTCTCAATCCACTGAATATCCTATTATGTTATTGCATTATCATTTGGATTATCCTAATTTTTAATATTTAAAACAAATGTATTCATCTATGTTTACTAATAAAAATTTTTGTAACTTCAAATTTGAGATTTTATCAATTAGCTAAACATCATCGTATTCCTTATCCATCTCATTCTTACATATCTTTCTCTCCCTTTTCTCTTATCCACAGTGACTAGTGTGGACCCACTCGCACTCTCAGCTACACAAATAAATGATAGTTTTTTACATTAATTGATTATTACACTCGAATGACGTGGGTTTATATCTTAAAAGATAAATCTGAAGCTGTTGTCACCTTCAAAATCTTTCACTTCTTCATTTTGACCTAACTTAAAATTTCAATCCAAATACTTTGAACCGACAATGGCCGTGAATATTTTAACTCTGTTTTAGGTGAATTCTTGGTAAGTAAGGGCATTTCCCATCATAGCTCATGTACGAACACTCCTCAACAAAACAAAGTTGCCGATAGAAAAAACTAACACCTTCTCGAGACAGTTCGCTCCATTATGTTTTAATCTAATGTCCCTAAAAAATTTTGGAATGATATCATTCTTAATGTCACATTTCACATCAATCAAATTTACATAAAAACTCATAACCTAATAACAACATTAGCCATCTTGATGTCATGTTTCCTACTAATCAGTTTTTTACCACACTTGAACCCAAAATTTTTAGGTGCACGGCATTTTTGGGTGCACGACATTTGTTCTATAAAATGTGTTTTCCTCGGATATTCTGTCACTCAAAAAGGCTATTTGAGTCTTGATCCGCCAAAAATAAACTCTATGTAAGTGTCAATGTCTCATTTTTTTAAAGTGTTCCCTACTTCCCTGTCGCTGGCTCAAGTGAGGGGAGCTTGATTTCTTGGACATTATTTTGAATCTGACCCCTGCGGATATGTCTCCAACCACTATTCCGAGGAGCCCTCTGTCCCACTGGATTCACCACCTAACAAACAACCAAAACTTCCTCCCATCCTCCGTGTCTTTAATCAGCGCTCATGCTCCCACTATGGAGCCCGCTACCTCTTTACAAGACCTGGAATCCACTCTGAGAGAAATCCCCATAACTGATACCACTCCGAATGAGGAGGTGAGTTCTCTTGATGAGGTATGTAATCGGGCAAGCTCTCTTTATTCCATAAAAAAATATATCTCTTTTTATAGTGTGTCGCCAACCAACAAAGAATTTTACACTACCCTGACGAATCATCAACTCTTATCCACTATTGAAGCAGCATTAGTTGACCCTTCCTGGAAAGCTGCAGTAATTGATGAAATGAATTCCCTTAACATAATCATACATGGGACGTTGTTGATCTTACTCCAGATAAGAATGCAGTAGGGTGTCGCTGGATTTTTAGCACCGGGTTTAATTCTGATGGATCCTTTGAAAGCAACAAGGCATGATTAGTTGTCAAAGGCCACTCACAAACATACGGAGTTGATTATGAGAAGATATTTACTCCAATTGTTAAATTAACATCATCCGGATCTTACTTTCTCTTGCTGTAAATTTGGATTGGTCAATATTATAACTGGATGTAAAAAATATTTTTATAAATGGGGATCTCAGAGAGGAGGTGCATGTGCCTCCAGGTTTCGACTCTGCTGTCTCCCGGGGAAAAGTGTGCAAACTGCGAAAGTCCCTCTACGGACTGAAGCAATCCTCATGGGCATGGTTCGGCAAGTTCACAAAAGTGGTAATGGGTCATGGTTTTTCTCGGTCCCAATTACACTATACTGTCTTCTTTCAACGTTCTTCAGTGGCAAAATTGCAATCATTATCGTTTATGTCACAGGTGATGATCTATCAGCATTAGAGTCTGTGAAGGTATGCTTGCTGCTTCATTTGAAATAAAGGACATGGGACCGCTCTCGTACTTCTTAGGCATGGAAGTTGTTCGGCCATCTCGTGGTATTTGCCAGTCTCAGCGCAAATATGTGCCCAATCTATTGATAGAGAATATCATACTTTTATGCAAACCAGTTGGAGTTTCAATCGATCCCAATGAGAAATTAATTGATGATCCCAATGTGGTTCAAGTGAATTAGACCCAATACCAACGGAAAATTCATTTACCTCGCTCATGCTCGTTGCGACATTTGCCACGCAATAGGTATTGTGAGTCAATTCATGCATGATTCCTATGATAACCATCTCAGAGCTGTCCATGGGATCATTCACTACTTCAAAGGCACACTGAACTCATATTTGTTTTTTCGTGTCACGCCTCTTGTTATATTGTTGTTTATACGAATGCAGATAGAGTCGGGTTCATCCATGATCGGCGATTTAACCTCAAGATATTGCTCATTTATGTAGGAAAATCTTGTCACTTAGAAAAGCAAAAAAAACAATATATTGTGGCCTGGAGAAGTGTTGAAGTCGAGTTTCGCTCCATGTCCTTGGGTATCTGTGAAACACTTTGGTTATGCATCATGCACCATGAATTACATCTATCTATCTCAGCTCTTCTCCAGCTATTCTATGATCATAAAACTAACATCAACGTTGCCCATAATTTGGTTCAGCATGATCACACCGAGCATGTACAGATTGACCGACACTTCATTAAGGAAAAGTTTGATTCAGGGAAGATTTGTATTCCATTTGTTTCACCCAATGATCAATTAGCAGATATCCACATTAAAAATCTTCCTCGGCAGCTGTTTGACGACTCTAAATCCAAGTTGAACATGATGGACATCTATGCTTCAACTTGAGGGGGAGTATTAGAATTATTAGTTTTATTTGCTTTCTTTAGCTTTATTTGCTTTCTTTATTTTCCTTTGTTTCCATATTTATGTATTTTTGAATTTAAGTCTTTTAATTTATTTGGATTTTGTAATGTGTATTTATACACCTCTTTTCTATCGATGAATTATGTTGCTCTCTTTTCGATTTAAGTCTTTTATTCTACTATTTTAAGAAGGAAGATCATTATTCCAAAGATCAGCAATAACCTTTAAACAAGGCCACGAAAGCAAATATTGTACAGCATTGACGGATAAATTATTTATTTTTAGCCACGCAAATTAGAAACTTGTATGGCAGAGAATTTGCCATTGAAATTAATAATTACAGTCCTAAATTTAAAGAATCAAAATGAAGGACGGAACTTAATGCATCATGCAACAAAAAAAATACTGCTGGAGCAGGTTGAATTTCCAAATACTGCAACCAAGGGAACTAGCATTTTACTTTAATCAATAGTGTCAAGGTAAATACCCTAATAAGAATTCTAATAAGACAAATAAGAATTCTTTCTACTACAGTGCAAGTAAATGCATAAACAATTAACAGTGGAAGACTGCCCGGCAATTCCAAAATTGGCATGTAACAATAATCAAGAAAAACTAAGCTTTGAAAGAAAACAAAAGCCATTAATTTACTCCACAGTACACATCATCCTACAATAAATGTTGTATACACAAGCAATTCAAGTAAACCAAAATTCATAAGACAAAATGAATAATTAGATAATTTATCAAAGGTGAAACAACCTGAAGATAATTAATTAATAGAAATAAAAACTGTGCTCGTTTCCTTGGGAAGCAATAGTTCCTATACATTATATACGCTGGCTATATTGACGTGGGGCTCATCCCTGTGTTGAACCGCCTAGGGATGCTAAACCGGTTCAACAGGGCGGTTCAAGGGTCGGCTGGCCCTTTCTATTAGGTTAGGGTTGCCGCCTAAGGGGAAGGGTTTAGAGTCTATTTTTGCTTCAGTTTTTCTGTCGTCGACGTCTTTCTCCCTTGCTATGGATATATCCGAGGACAGGTGGTACTCCGGTTGTATCCTGCTCCAATGCGGTGGTTATCTCCTCATATTCCCCTCCCTTTCCCCTCCTCCTACTTGCAGCCGGCTCCTCCCTATACCTACAGCACTCACCCTCCTCCTTGTAACCAGCTCACACCGCCCCCTACCTGCAGTTCCGGCAACTAACCGCAGCCCACACCACCGTCCCGCCCGAGCGAGGGATTGTTTGAGTGTCTTTGTTGTTTTCCTCAATTCCAACATGTTTGATTGCGACAGTTATTTGTTTTCAGTAATAAAAGATTGCTTTTCGTTTTGTTTTGAGTTAATTCTGGTATCATATATCAAGCCATCCTTAATCTTCAACTTTTCATACTGTTTATAAATGCCTATTGTCTTATTTCAATATGTAAGAAATCCAAAATTATTAATTTAACTATCAAAACATTTAGATAACTGTAGCTCGATATTTTAGCTAATAAAATTGATCAGATTCACATTCAACAAAATCATACAAACAGGAGGAATTCAATCAAAATAGATCATTAAGTAAATCAGATACGGAAAAAAGGCAAACCAATTTATACGGCTCTGTAAGCTGGAATAGATAATACAATCATGAATTATTTCCATTATGAGCTATCAGCTAAAGACAAAGGGAGTATCAGATGGCATCTATAGCTTAAGCAGCAATACTGACAAACAAAATTCAACAAAATCGCATATAGTACGATTTCAATGATTCAAGCCAATACCATAATCTAATGGCCCAAAAAAACACTCCATACCTCGATTGAAACTCCGCCAACTATCGACAACCTCCCTCCGTCACCTCCATCGCTACCATCAGATACATAAAGTGTATAGCTTTCATCCACACCTAACTGGAGCTGTAAACAACCAAAACCATAAATTAAACTCCAAAACAGAGCAATAAACAATAAAACAACAACAACCAAATAAATGAAATACTTTCAGCAAAAACAATAAAATAAATAAAATAAAATCTCGAACCGTATCGTCATCCGAAGCAACGACAACCGTCAGCTTCGAGATATCGTGCTCCCCCGAAGCATACCCAAAGTGCTGCTTGAAAACCACAATCTTAAACCTTTCGAATGCTTCCAGCAAGATGGAAGAACTCCCACCGGAACCCTGAACATCAAGGCCGAGACTCGGATCAATAGTGAGCGTGCGATTCCCAGAAGTGAACTGCTTCGGCAGCGGCCAGATGTTGGTCAGCGATTCATCTAAGTGGATGGTGGTGCGGCGGTTCCCTAGGGTTTTCTTGCCGCCAATGGGGAGGAAGACGGCAGAGGGAAGGAGGAGGACGGCGATACAGAGGGAAAGGATTCTGAAGGACATTCCCATAACGGCGAAAGAGTTAATTCGACTGGAGAGGGAACAGATAAGAAGGGGAGAGTGAACTGTGCAGTGTGGCTACGAGCGCAGGCGTGATTCTCTGAACAATTGCTGGCGGTGGAGCCGACCTTGCCAGCTGGTTAGGATCGGGAAGTGAAGATGACAGATCAAGTACTATGGTGGATGGGCAGATTCTTGTAAGAAAATGTTCAGCGTACAACACCTGGCGTGGAATGGCGGATGTAGGAGAGGTTAGATGGAACGGGTGGATGAGGATCACTTCGCCTGACGTGGACGGGAGGAGGATCAGACAGGAATCCATTGTACGGTGGAGATTGAAATCGGAATCTTTAAAAAAAGGTCAATTGCGAAATAATTTTTTTCTAAAATTTTGAATTTAATTTCAGGGTGATTTTCATGCGCTACTTAATATTATTTTATTAAAATATATATTTATTATATAAATTTTCTAATTTATTTGAGCATTATTTAGGTTCTTAAATAAGATAAAAATATTACTCTCACTCCCTTATTAATTTTTTATTACATAATAAGAGGTGGAGTGTGTGGAGTGTGGTGAGAACAAACTAGTTACATTACATGCACAATGATGAAAATGTAGAGTTATAATAAAAGGCATGCATGATAGGTTGTGATAGGTGGGAGGAAGAGCACGTTGGAATGAGTCGTATGGTGGGGTCATTTGGCTAAAAAAGCATGAGCTTAATTTGACTTAATTGAGCAAACACAAACTAAATTGAGTGTAATTAAGCTTAATCAAACTAAATTGGGTTTATTTGGGTTTGAGCTCAGCATGGTTCACATAAAGTTTGGTCCACTAGGTTCTTTGGCTTCTTATGTATGTTGAAGATCAATTGTGACATGTAGCTCACTCATTTGAGTTGGGTCATATTAATTTGATCAAATATGTCAAATTGGGCTAGGCTAACTTAGGTATTGGTTTAAGCCTGACATAAATATATTAGGTCTCTATGTAGTTAATATATGGTTTATAAGGGCACAAATTAAGGTTAAGTGGGTTAGGCCAAAACACCAATAGACCAAAATATATCATATAAGTAAAGTTTGGGCTAACCTAAGTCTTGGCTAACTATGGTCCACATTTATATAAATCCATCACATCATAATGTTCTATAATATTTTTTCTTTTTTAGGTGGGGTAACCACTTGAACTCATCACCTTGAGATTCTTCACCTTATTTCCAACCAATATGTGATGCATTTGAGCATTATATGTTCTATAAATAACGGATGATATATGGTATATATGGGTCCAATTTAAATTAATTGGATTGAGCCAAAATATCATTAAACAAAATTTGGTCATATTATATCAAATGTTGGGTCAAGTTTATCCTACAATGAGTCTAGCTAAGTACATATGTTAATTTGGGGTCTAAGGGATTTACCATGAATATAATTAGGTTCTTTTATAAACCAATCAAATTTATCGGGACATATAAGTTGAGTTATACCTTAGTTGCTTCGGGCCTAATTCAGTTTGGTTTAGATTTAATGCCACTTAATATTTTGCCTCAATAAGGCTACCTAAAGAACACCACTTCAACAACTAGTTAAGTCCAATGTTAGGCTAGGGCTAATCATGATAGTTTAGGCATAAGTAAATTTTTATGACTAGAAGTATAAATAATTAAGTGGATTTTTCCATCTAAGGTTTAAATTATATCTAAGAGTTAAGATCATTTGTGTATAGTTTAGTCTAAGACCACCCAAAGCATAATCAAGCTAAGATTAGGGTTTAAGATTGCTAAATGTTATATGGAATTAATGTCGATATCCATTAAGGCAAATAGGTCAAAATGGATAAAAAATATTAAAAAATTAAGTTAAATGAGGTGGATGAGGCCATTTAAGAACCGCAACTATATGAGTGTCATGGATCATTTATAGAGTTTATGAAATTCTTAGCTTGATTCAATATATGTGTGTGTGTGTACTATGTTAAACTAACTTAGGATTAAATTAAGTATTGTTGAGTCAATATAATACATTAGAAAATTTATTAGACTGGCCCACTTGCCTTGAGCTACTTGTTCAAAATTGACTAATTCGGTCAGGTCCATGATTTTCCTTAATTGGTTTAATGGCTCGCATAAATTTAAGAATCTATCTCAGTGCATTTGCATTCAAAGACCAAAGTGATAAGTGGGAGACTTGGTTCCTTCCAAGGGCATAATGTTTTAAGTAGGAATCCTTTATGCTTCAATCTAACCTAGGAGAATCAATAGCAGGTCCTTAACTAACTTGATCCAAAAGAAAAGATCAATAAAGTATCATCAAACTCATTTAATGTTAAAATTATTGTTACAAATTTATATATAAGAAGAAATATTTATTATTTTATTAATCTATTAATGGTATGCTATAAAAAAAATTTATACAATAAATCTTAAAACTTTATGCAAGTATTTAAATACAAAAATTATATGATCAATTTTTGGATCCTCTATACACCACTTTTCAGCGAACATATGGTTGAAATTAATGTTTTGATGAGGTGAACCCAACCAAATAGATTTCATTTGAGCCTAAATTGATTAATTTAAGTACTAAAAACATAAGTGGAGGCCTCACGATACTATTTAAAGTATCAAATGATCTACAAATATTACAAATTGAAGCGATGAATTTGATGAGCCCAAAATTACTTAATTTCATTTTTATTAAGGTATAATATTTTTTAAGTCTAACAAATTTAATCTAAATACAATTAAAACAATGTTTACAAAATAAACTTTCATTGCACCCATGAGAGAGAAGTTTACTGCAAGATATCAAATATGTTTTAGATATTATATAGCACTGCTAAATAATGATATTAATTATTATCAGTAGAGATTGTTGTGGCAGACCACCATTAGTTGATTGTCATTTCTCAACAAGCATTAGTTTACTACCTTTTAATTATCATACATTCAATAAACACGAATGCTCCTCACTGACACTAACTTTATTGCAAGCCATCGCCAATAATATTGACGCTCATCATTACCACCAAAGCTAATGCATATTGTTGACACTACTATTAACGATTATTAAATAAAAGAAAGTCATAATCAATAACCACAATGCTTATAAATGCTCATAAGCGGATAATTTATTATCTTTAATAACACTAATGTTAATTGATACCAACAACATCATTAATTGGCATCAACTAAAATGTTGATGCGACGCCAATATTGCCTTTTCCAATGATGTTAATACATTGATGTCAATAAGATAATCACCCACTGTTGATTTTTGGTGCCTCCTAACAATATTAAAATTATAGCCCGCTATCACTAATAATGTTTATACAAACCATCAAAGTCTGCCAACATTATTAGATTGTCACTCGCTAGTGCCTATAAGATTGTCATTTGACTCATTTGCCTTTGAAAATTTGGAGAAGAGATTTAGAATAATGTTTTAGAGATAGTCATTTGAAATTGGCTTCAATCTTTTGGTGGTTTGGTTCTTTCACCACCACTTTAATTATATTTTCACTAGTTACTTATATATGATATAAGGTTAAAAAATGGTATGTGGTAATTTTTTTAAGGTTTCTTATAACCATAAAAAAACTTAACTCACTTAAGTTTATGGGTGTAAGTTAAATCAAATTCGAGTCATACTAAAATTGAGATCATGTTTGGCTCAAACTCAAGATTAAGTTTTCATGAACTCCTATGTCAAGATTAAGCCCGACTCACAAAAAATTCAATGGACATGAGTTTGGCTTGTGAGATTGAGAACCAAATAGTAAGAAAAGTCATGATATAAAGTTTTTGTAGAGGGCATTAATAGGATCATAAGATGTGAAATTATGACAATAGCTAACTTGAGTTTGATTTAGCAAATTCTTGTTATCAAAATACTTTATTTACATTGGAGTATATATAATTAAATATTCAAAGCTCCCGGTCTCTATATGCATCGAGATTTGTGCATGATTAAGATTATATTTCAGGGTGTTATCAAATTTAAATATCAAAATCTAATTGTTAGATATGCGAATCCATAAAAATTGTGTAGCACATTGAAGTTTCCATATTCTTTAACCGGATCTACTCACGAAAAAATATTACATCAGGACTCCGCACGTAGAGCTACGTGCGGAGTCCAATAGTATCACGCCACTTGGCGCATGTGAGAAAGAAAAAAGAAAAAAGTCAGAATAACACGGGAATATTCCCTCGTGTTATTCATGTGTTATTCATGTGTTATTAATGTGTTATTCATGTGTTATTCATGTATTCTTGTGTTATTATAATACTGAGAATATTCTAGAACGAGCAACAGCATGAATAACACATAATAACTGTATGAATAACTACATGAATAACGAGGAGAGAATATTACCGGTTGTTATTACATTTTTTTCTCGCGCGTCGAAGTACGCGATCCTATTAGGATTACAGCGTGTAAGCTTCTACGTGCGAGTCACGATGTAATATTTTGTCTCTACTCACAGTTGGTTTGGCGAAAGAGCGCCGCGCCCACTATCCGGCCCACCAGATCTCCTCAAATACTCTCCGTTCTCTTTCGTCTAGTTCTAATTGTCCCCGTACCCTTACCGTCCAGTTTCATGTGCCCAGGAGCTCCTCGGCAAGGCTATATCTTCGAGCCGACGCTACTGTACCCCCTCTCTCTCTTCATCTTGAAGAAAGGAAGCTCGACGGAGAAGCAGCAATGGAGTCCGTATCTAGAACCTTCCGTCCCGCAAACTTCTCACTCTCCTTCACCTCTACGATCAATCCACCTTCCCTCCCCTTAAACCCCTCATCTAAAACCCTCATCTCTCTACGCCCCTCTCACAAACCCTTTCTCTCCATCCGCTGTTCCCACAAGCCTCACCACACCGTCGCCAAAACCGGAACTCCGATCCAACTATCTACCTTCCTCGCTGCCGCCGCTACCTCCGCCGCCCTCCTGTTCGCCCGATTTCGTTTTCCATCGCGCGCCATCGCTGCCGTAGTCTCCCCTGCCCCCGCGACGTCTGTTGAATCATTAGACTCTGATCAAGACCTCTCCGACGAGGAAAAGGAGCGCAAACTAGAGGAGCACCTTGATTCTCATCCCGATGACAGCCACTCCCTCCGCGCACTTATGGAGCTGAAGGTCAAGGCCGGGAAGTTTCAAGATGCGATAGCAGCTGTTGATCGCCTCATTCAGCTCGAGCCTGGAGAAAATGAGCTACTTCTCCTGAAGGCACATATTCAAAGTTACAGCGGGGATGCCGAGTCTGCGAGGCAAGGTTTTGAAGATTTATTGGTTGGAGACCCCTTGCTTGTGGAAGCTTACCATGGACTGGTTATGGCGCAGAGGGAGGTAGATGGTGAATTGAATGAGATATTGAAGAGAGCGGAATCTGCCTTGGAGACATGCAAAAGGCTTAAGAGGAAGGAGGACGTGAGGGACTTTAAGCTGCTTATTGCTCAGATTAAGGTTATTGAGGACAAGTACGAAGAGGCGTTAAAGATCTACCAGGAATTGGTGAGAGAGGAGCCACGGGACTTCCGGCCTTACTTGTGCCAAGGAATTATATACACTTTGCTGCGAAAGAAGGAAGAAGCAGAGAAGCAATTCGAGAAGTACAGAAGGCTAGTTCCTCGGGAGCATCCTTATTCACGGTATTTTGATGATAATATGATTGCAATGAAGGTCTTTTCGCAAGTACAGGAGAATAAGAGGAAAGAGTCTTTGAAGATTTAGAGAGTTCACCGGTAAATAATCTCCTGCTAATGTAGTACGGTAGTGATGCAAGCCTTAAGCGTTTTGACTATTTCAGATGTAGTTTTTAATGTCTTAATTTACTCCAGTTTTTGTATTATTGCACTTTATTTGAATGCCAAATGGTTATTCTATCCCGTTTTCAAATGGCGATGAAATTCATGGAAGGATTGGTGATTCTGGGATCTGAACTGATTTTTCCCTTACACTGACGTTCTATTTAGTGCATAACTAACATATGGAGGGGTGCAAGATTAAATAACGGGGGAAACTGGACTAAGAGCACTTTTGCATATCTATGCCATTCTCATGAATTTAGGGATGGTCTGAGTAGGAGTTTTTGTTATAGGGGTAGGGGTTTGGTGAAATGGCAACCTGTGTTTAGGGCAAGAAATTTGGGTTTGAGTGGTGTAATTTTGAAATTATGGCACTTGGAAATAACGAGGTCTGATAGTCGTAGGGCTTATTTGGGATCACTTTTGTTTTCTGTTTTTATTTTATTTTATTTTTTTTGCTTTTATCTTGAAAACATGTTTGTTCAGTGCATTTATATATTTTTTTTTTGTTTAAAAAAAAAAAAAACTTATTTTTAAAAACACCAAAAACATCTACAAGTTATCATTGAGTGTTTTTAAAACAACTAAACATGCTATTCGATGCCAAAGATGTTTTGTTTGAAGTCATAACATAAATAATACAAAATAGAAATATAAAACAAAACAGACCCTAAGTTGGTATCTAGGCTCAGGGGTACAAGATTCGAAGGGGATCTACAGAGGAGTTCCACGCTACTACATTATTAAGTAGAGCTCTTGTGCTATTTTGATTTTCTTGAATCCAAAATAGATGAAAGCTGACTTATTTATGCTTATAATAGAACCATCAACAACAACACTATAGAGTATAGATTTTCAATCTAGTTTGGATTTATATTTGATCAATTATGCTGTGATTTTTTTTTAAGATCAATTTTATAATTATCTTCTATAAGGTTTGAATGAGATAAGGTGATTGATAAAAAAATATATTTTTGAAATCGTAGATGGATTATATTTTTGGGTTAACAAATGCGCCTAATATTTCTTGTGAGGATAATGGAACATGTCATACAATGTTTTAGTGAAAAAGATCTTATTTAATTCTTTGATGATATTCTAATGCACAACAAGGCATTATTGACGCGCAATAAGTTTTGCGAAACACCGGTCATTCACGCAAGTATACGTGTCATATCAAGTACTGGGTTTGAGTACGATTGTCGATCCCACGGGGAATGAGGAAAACTCAATGAAGGAAAGCTCTAGCATGCTATTTTTAGCCTAAGCCTGAAATTTTGGTTTAATTAAAGTCTTACACAAGAATCCTAAGTTATCAGCAATGAAAATGAAAGTTAAAGTATGAAGAAGAATCTCCCATGGAAAGGTCAATAAGAAAGTGTATGTGATAACTTCACAAAATAAATAGATGACAAATCCTCCTCCTCCCCCCCTTCCGGTGGAATAAGAAGATTAGGTTAAGATGTAGATTAGTTCCTAATTCCAATATTTAACCCAAGAGTAACATTCTCCACGAAAGTTTGCATTATCCTAAAGGATATATCCCTATTCCCTGAGGCTAATTTGATTGACATAGTTGATTCTATTATGGTTTCTTCCGAGACTCATAATTCACAATAGATTTTAACAAATCATACGGCCAAAGTGAATTGAATATGAAGCACAAAAAGTTAATCACCATCTACAATAATCACATAAAGAAACTCTCACATACATCCGTTCTATATTCCCATCCCAAGGGAGAAAAAGCAATCACTCACAAAGCATACTTTAACACAAACACAAAACAAATCATCTAATTGAAAGAAAAGTCAAAGCACAAAAGTCCTACAAAGTTAAATCCAAAAGCACAAAATAATAATTCTAGAACTTCTCTCCCTTTCTTCACTCTTGAAAAGGTTGAAGATACAAACACTCAATCTTACAAAATCGCTCAGTCCTCACTTCTCTCTCATTGATTAAATTTCTCTTGTCTTCTCCCTTCTAGTTCCTTCCTCAAGAATATTTGGCAGAAGAAAAGCAAGGAAAAAGCCCTCCTTAATATGTGATCAAGCATTTTATACTTCTCCACTCGAACTCAAGTTTTGAATTGCCCTGTCAAATTTCGGGTTGGGGCACGTAGGCGTCCCTCACTTGACATTTTTGATTGAAGAATTGGCGCCATGGCGCTGCGATCGCGGTGCCTAGGTGCTGGTGGCAGCACTTAGGCGCCAGAGTGGCAACACCATATTTCTGTTCTCTTGGGAGTTTGGTCCATTTGGGAAGGGACTGGCGCCTAGGCGACCGTGGCCAGGTGCCTACGCGTCGGTTGCTAGATTTGCTCAAGTTTCTCTAATTCAATCCATTTCGGTTCCCATTTATTTCCTTTCCTGCTACAATCTGTAAAAACAATATAAAATCTTTCTTAGAGTGCAGTATTATCATGTAAAATACAAAATTCAAGTAATAACAAGTGTAAAATTATCAACATATTAAAACCCCTCAAACTTATACATTACTTGCCCTCAAATAATTTCAAAATTTAATTTTTGATTTTCAAAGAGATTATAAATGATGGACTTTTGCTAATAGCCTTCTTTAATCCAGACTTCTAAAATCATCATAAGCAAAATAACAATCGATTCTATAGATATACCTTTCAAAATCTTCCCTTAAATCAATAACTCAACACAAAAATTAATAAAATCTCAATTTTTACCTCAAACAATTTTGATTGCAAGCTTAACTAATTCAACTGGACATATCTACTTTGAAAAGTTTAACCTCTATTAATTCAGATCGATCAATTTATATTTTTTTATAAACATGATTAAATTGGAATAAAATGTCAATGAGTTGACTTCTAAATCATATAGACTATATGGTGAAACTAATTTTTGATAGAGCATCTCCTCGAGCTTCCCCCCAAAGGTTCATATAATATTTTTCTTTTACTTTGGATCATGAACCACTCTTTTAACATTTGTTTTTATATATGAATGTTCCATTTTTTCAATGAACAAAGGGGATTGCTATATCTACATTAGCTCATAATGATTTTAAATTCCCCCATCACATCTATTGATGAATTTTTTTTTAACATTTCTTCCAATTCAAAGTTCAAGATTTATAAACTAAAATCTTCAAATTCTATTAATAAGAAACTAAAGTTTGAAAGATGTCAATCCTACTAAAACTAGCTAACCAAGTAATGCAAAACTTTCTTATATTCAAATATGTAGATTAAACCAATTTTTGTTAGGTAGTAAAGTTCAAATTCCAACAATGTCAGTTAACTCTAAATATAACTTGAGTCATCTGTCTATGTCATTCTATTGTTCTAGAATATTCAAGCATTAGCTCAAATTCACCACAATTTAAGAAAAGCAAATCAAAATTTGAAGTTTTGATTACATGTAAGAGCGAAGCATTTTATTATCATTACATCCCACCCAAATTTATTAGATGCACATATATAAAATTTGCATAAAGTAAAGCAGGTGTATGACGTAACATAAGCACAAAATCTCAACAATTAACAGCCTAAGTATCAGCATGATTATAACAGAGGATAATATCAGAATATAACTACAATATACAATTGAACCTACTAACAAAAGCGATCCAAATACATTGCAAAGCACAATACAAGAGTTCCACCAATACTATAGAAACACATCCACAGTTTCACAAGACATAAATTACATTACAAATGAAGTACATATATAAAACAATAATAAAAACAACTAGCAGAAGCAGTAGTAGTAGTCAAGCGAATCACAACAGTCAACAATACACAAAGCTCAAATCAATTAAAAACTTCAAAGGAGCAACCAAATCACCCAACATCATCATCATCATCTTCTTCTTCATTTTCTTCCATGGGTTGGCAAGTGTTATCATAAGGCGTATAAGGAAAGTAAGTATGAAATATAATAGGGTCCGATCCTCCCAACTACTGGTTCCTCCTATACATCTCCAATTAGGCAGCCTGAAAATTGGCAATCTGATCGAATTGACTTTTGTTAAACTAGTTCATAGGGGACACCCTGTTCGTCAAATCATACACATCTGCCTGTATAATTGAAGTATTATCCTCGAGCATATCGAGTTGCTTAGCAGTCCAAGCCATAGAAGCAGAGGGGCGAGGTCTAGAGGCAGAAAAAGGACGGGAGGAACTTTCACCACGCTCAAAAGTGTAACGAGTATAAACCTCTATATTTTGTTTAGAAATAGGTTTCAGGGGTTGGAGCTGCTCCTCCCAACTCTCATAAATAACAATAGATTTTAGTCAAAGAGCAAAGACAGTAAAAGGGTAACCAACACCGATTGTAGACCCCTTTTTGTCATACTCAAATTGAATGATTGATAATGGATTTTACATCATTGGTTTTTCCCGTTTGAATACAAAATTTCAACGCCGCCCTATCCTTAGTGACCTCATTTAGATTTGTAGAAGGGAGAAGCTTGACAAAAATGAAATAATGTCACGCTTTGGATTCAATAGTAAAGTAGAATAAGGTAAATTTATTTTTCTCCCATCTCTCACCTTCGATTCCACCCTCCCATTTGTCAAAACGTTTAATTTTTCTACTAATCGAAATCTACAGGAGTAAATTGATAGTAGAAACTATCAGGACAGTCTTGCTAGGAGTACAAAGCATTAAATATGGTATAAGAGAAGCCAACTTGCTTCTCCCTAACGAAGACGAAATCATTTGTGTTATTTCGAATAGACTTTCTGTATGATAAGAATCACCGCAATGCAAGTACAACAACAACAACAACAACAACAAAACCTTTATCCCACTTAGTGGGATCAGCTACATAAATCCTTTTTTCTCCTTTGCGTCCTATTTAGTGTCATATTTTCATTTATTTATGATAAATTAAGTTCATTTTTATATAATATGCCCAAGTCTTCCTAGGTCTACCTCCATCTTTCTTAACATAAGTCGAATCTAAAACATCTACTCCTCTAATCGGGTCATCAGATGTCGACATTTAATGTGACAAAACCATCTAAGACGACTCTCTTTAATTTTGTCCGTCACCGGAGCTACACCAACCCTATCACAGATATATTCATCTTGAATTTTGTCTCGAAGTGTAAAGTCACTCATCCACCTAATCATTCTCATCTCAACAACACTTAACTTTGTTTTATGCTTCTCTTTTAAAGGCCAATATTCAGCGCCATAGAACATTGTAGGTCTCACCACCATCTTATAAAAATTTTCTTTCAGTCTAGGCGGTACTTTTCTATCACACAATAGGTCTGAAACATTTCTCCACTTCAACCAATTAACTTGAATTCTACTAATAACATCCCCATCAATATCACCATCACTTTAAACAATAAACCCAAGATATCTGAAGCGTTCACCCTTTAATAATTTGATCACCCATAGTTACATTTTTGTCACTAGAGATACTACCACTAAAATTACATTCTATGTATTCAGTTTTAGTTCTACTCAGACGAAGGCCTTTCGACTCCAAGGTAGACCTCCATAATTCAAGATTTTCCTAGAATTGTCTCTCGTCTTATCGACGAGAAGGATATCATAAGCAAAAAACATACACTGTGTGTCCAGTAAGACCATTCATAACTAAAGCAAAAAAGATATGGGCTTAAAGCTGATCCCTGTTGTAAACCAACATAAATAGGAAAATATTTAGTCAATCCTCCTATTCATACACAAGTAACAACTGTTGTATACATATTCATAATGACTTGAATATAAGTCAAATCAACTCCTTTCTTCTCAAGAACTCTCCACAGGATATCTCTTAGAACCTTATCATAAGCTTTTTCTATATCTATAAAAATCATATGTAGATCCTCCTTATTGTCTCTGGACTTCTTCATCAAACCTCTCAATAAATGTATAGCTTCCACAGTAGACCCGCTCGACATAAATCCAAATTGATTATAAGAAATCTTTGTAGTATGTCTTAACCTTTGTTCAATTACTCCCTCCCATAATTTAAAAATATGACAAACTTTTTTCCTTTGGTGACACGACAGATCATAAGGTAAACTATCACTAAAAATAAGGTTCACTATGTCTGCATACCACAAAACGCTATAATCGAAATAACAAGGAGTTCCTTATCATGAAATTTTTCATTCATATCATCATCTAAAGCATAAAAATTCCCCAAATAAAGTCTAGATAAGTGATCCACAATTTGATTGTCGGAATTCTTTTTATCTACCACTTCGATATCAAATTCCTGCAGCAATAGAACCCATCTGTTCAATCGTGGTTAGCGTCATTCTTTGAAATTAGATATTGAATTGTTGAATGATTAGTCAAAACAATGCATCTGGTTTCAATCAAATAGGGTCTAAACTCATCAAAAACATATATTATAGTCAGAAACTCATTTTCAGTAGTGGTATAGTTAATTTGAGCATTATTATGGGTCTTACTAACACAGTATATCGCTTTAAAGATCTTATCCTCTACTGGCCTAACACTGCCCTATAATCACTAGCATCACACATAAGCTCAAATGAATACTTTAAGTCAGGTGAAAGAATGATAGACACAATATTTAATTTTTCCTTTAACAAATTGAAGACAATGAGTCAATCTTGATCAAAATGAAGTGAGACATCATTTTCTAATAAATAACAAAAGAGTTTGGTGATTTTAGAAAAATCTTTAATATAACGCCTATAAAACTCAACATGCTCTAAGAAGCTCCTAACTCCCCTCACAGAAGTGGGTGAGAGAATTTTTTCTACAACCTAAATCTTAGCTGGATCTACCTCCATTCATTTTTCAAAAATTTTGTGTCCCAACACCATTTCTCAGAAACCATAAATTGATATTTCCCAATCCATAACTAAATTAGTCTCCTCACATCTCTAAGAACCCAAGCTAGATGTTCTAAGCAAATGTCAAAAGTAGGGTCGAAGACAGAAAAATCATCAATGAACACCTCCATCTCTTTTTCAATCAAATCACAAAAAATAGACATTTTTGCAGCGATGAAAAGTGGCAGACGCATTGCATATTTCAAATGATATTCTCCTGAAAACAAATGTCCCCTATGGCTCGTAAATGTAGTATTGTATTGATCCTAAGGAGCTATGGAATCTGATGATAATCAGACAAGTCATTTGAGAAGCAAAAGAATGGATGACATGCTAGTCTATCCAATATTTGGTGAAGAAAAGGTAAAGAAAAGTGACATTTCTTAGTGAAAGAGTTTAACTTTCTATAATTAATACCTATACACCACCCTGTGACTTGCCTCGTCAAAGTTAATTCCTTTTATTCTTTCTCAACAATAGCCACACTCTCTTTTTAGGTACACAATGGATAAGACTAACTGTCTGAGATATGGTAGATGATGCCGACGTTTAACTATTTCAAAATTTCTTTATTTACTATCTCTTTCATGATAGGGTTAAGCTTTCTCTGTGGGTCAACTCTAGATTTTTGATCATCTATAATAGTAATCCTATGCATACACATCGACGGACTAATCCTAATATTAGCTAGAGTCCAGCCAAAGACTCTCTTAAAACTCACAAGAACTCTCAACAATTTGTTTTCTTGTAAACTACTAAGTTCTGAAGAGATAATCATAGATAATGAGGAAGACTCTCCCAAATAACCATACTTCAGATGTTCAGGTAAGACCTTCAGTTCAACCTTAGGTGGCTCATAAATGGATAAAACTAATAGTTTAGAGTTTTCAGTGGTGTCTAATAGTTTGAACCTCTCCTTATACATCTTAGGGTTTGATTCTAATAGTAGAGCTGATTCATCCTCAGAATCTTCGTTATCATCCTCGATCAAGCTTCGCTCTACTGGGTCAATTTTAGCCTCCTGAAATTGGCTTCTAATAAACTTATTCACTAGATCCATCATAAAACATGAATCCTCATTCGAATCAAAATGATATTTTATGAATTTTAAAACATTAAAAAGTAACCTCCTGATTATTCACCCTTATAGTTAACTCTTCCTTTTACACATCAATCATCGCCTTACCGGTGACCTTGAAATGTCCGCCTAAGATGATGAGAATCTCCTTATCCATCTCCATTTTTAAAACAATGAAATCTACATGGAATATAAATTTATCCATCTAAACTAAGACATCCTTTATAACCCCCCCTTCTTCTAGGATAGGTAAGACATTGGTCAACAAGCTGAAGGATTATAGTGGTGCGCTAGACTTCTCCTATTTCTAATCTCTTAAAGATAGATAAGGGCATGAGGTTAATGCTGACACCTAAGTCACTTAAAACTTTTCCAAAGAATTTCTCTCATATAACACAGAGAATAGTGAAACTCCCAGGATTATTAAGTTTCTAAGGGAGCTTTTTATGAATGATAGCACTACATTCTTCGCTAAGTGCCATAGTCTCAAAGTCTTATATCTTTCTCTTTTTATTTATGATATCCTTTATAAACTTCACATAGCTAGACATCTTATCTAAAGCCTCAACAAAAGGGATGTTGATGGTCACTTCTTAAACCCTTCTAAGAATCCGAAAAATTATTGATCCAATTTCTTTTTTTGAAGTCTTTGGGGAAATGGTGGATGTGACATTTCTAAATCCTTTCTAATAGGTGAATCTGGTCGCCCTAAGTCCTTATAAGAATTTTAAACACGTTTTCAGAATCAGTGTTATCCTCAACCATTTCAGGCTTTTTTCTACTTTCTCCAATTCTCTTTCACTTCTCAGTTTAACTTTCTTTATTTGCTCATTACTTTTTTCTTTATGGTTAACCTCCGTGTTACTAGGAAGAGTTTCTCGGGGTTTGTTACTAAGAGAATTTGTTGTTTGACTCAATTGATTTTCAACGTTTCTCATGACTGCAACTCGACTCTACAGTTGATTTCCTATTTGTGATACTTCCTCTAAAGACAATTTCTTTTCTTTAAACTGACGATTTAAGTTAAATCTTGGAGGGTAAGGTGGTCTTGAATTGGTTTTCTTCTGGTTGTTCCAATTTCCTAATGGATTGACTTGACTATTCCTATAATATTGGTTTCTTATCCCTTGGTTATTATTATTCTAGTTAAAATTGAGATGTTTTTTCCAACCAGGATTATAGGTATTGAAATAATGGTTATTAAATATATTATTAATGTCATTCATGTTCTCTATAGGCACAACACTTAGCTTCACCAATTGTTCATAAAAATTCTCCTCGATGATTGGTATGCTTATGGCTGATTTAACCCTAGTTGGTTTAGCTTTCTAGAAATAGCAGCCACTTGGGAAGTCAAAAATGGAAAAAACGTCAGTGTCTTGTACGCTAGCTATCTTCCTAGGGTTCACTCTATCAGAAGACCATTGGAAGTTATTCGTCGTCATCTCTTCTATTAAAGGATAATCCTCATTAAAAGATTTCAACAAAAGGGATCCAACTGCAGCTGGGTCAATGATAGACTTAAGAGATCCTACCAATCCATTATAAAAAGTCTGGATAATCAACTAATAAGGTATAACATGGTGGGGGACACTTTCTAAGGAGTTACTTGAACCTTTCCGGGCTTCATAGATCAACTCACCATCAAACTGGCTAAAAAAATAATGTCTTTTCTAAGTTTGGTCGTTTCCGAGCTTCATAGAGTTATAGAGTTCAAGGTCTAAAGATCCTGCACTACGGATACACCTATAAGGTTCACTAGCAAAGCGACTCTAAGCTCAAGAGAATAGCAAATAAGATGAAAACACAATAGATATTGTGCAGCTGAAAGAAAAGAAACACGTGCACAATTAAACAAACATTCAGTGTGTTGTTAAATTTTAGTTAAAAAAAAAACAATATAAGTATAGGGAACAAGAAACAATACAATTTTTGAGTGAAAGACTTACAAGTTCAACTAAAAATTTCCTAAATCAAATTCACCGTCGTTCCCCAATAATGACGCTAAAAACTTGACATGCACAAAGTGCTGCGAAGCACGGACTACTCACACAAGCTTACATTTTATATCAATAGTACTAGGTTTGAGACTGGTTGTCGATCCCATAGAAAGCGAGGAAAAGTCAATGAAGGAAAGTTCTAGCCTATTATTTTAAGCCTAAGCTTGAAATTATGATTTAATTAAAGTCTTACACAAGATCCTAAGTTATCAGTAATGAAAATGAAAAGTTACTCAAGTATGAAGAAGATTCTCCTTTGGAAAGGTGCAATAAGAAAGTGTATGTGATAACTTCACCAAATAAATAGATGACAAACAGGAGCAGTCCTCCTCCTTACCCTGTTCTGGTGGAATAATAAGGTTAGGTTAAGATGTAGATTAGTTCTCTAATTCTAATCTTTAAACCAAGCATAACGTTCTCCCCAAAAGTTTTCATTATTCTAAAGGATATATACCTATTCTCTCAGGCTAATGTGATTAACTTAGTTAATTCTGTTACGATATTTTCCGAGTCTCGTAATTCATAACAGATTTTAACAAATCACACAACCAAAGTGAAATGTATTTGAAACACAGAAAGTTAGTCACATCCACAATAATCACATAAAGAAACTTTAATTATATCTCCATTCCAAGGAAGAAAGAGCAATTAGTCACAAAGCATGTTTGAACACACAAAACAAATCATTTGATTGAAAGAAAAATCAAAGTACAGAAATACTACAAAGATAACTCCAAAAGCACAAAATAACAATTCCAGAACTCTCCCTTTCTTCACTTCTGAAAAGATTAAAGTTACATGCACATAATCTCACAAAGTCTCTCAATCCTCACTTCTCTCTACTTGCTTAAAATTCTCCTGACTTCTCCTTTCTGGTTCTTTCCTCAAGAATTTTTGGTAGAAGAAAATTAGGAAAAAGCCCTCCTTAATTCGTGATCAAGCATTTTATACTGTTCCCCCCGAACTCAAGTTTTGATCTGTCAAAACTGTCAGGTCGCCTATGTGTCACTCACTTGGAGCATTTTTTATTGAAGAACCAGCGCTAGTGGCAACGTTTAGTTGCCCAAGGGGCAGCGCCGCCTTTCTGTTCTGTCGGGAATTTGCTCCATTTGGGAAGACATTGGCCTCTAGGCTTCAATGGCTAGATTTGCTTCTTTTACTCCAATTCGGTCCATTTCGATTTCCGTTCATCCCCTTTCCCACTACAATCTGCAAAAACAACATAAAATGATTATTAAGTGAATTTTCTTTGATTATTAAGCTTTGCAATATTTGAATTCAAAAAGATGTTAGGGTATCGCATGCAATCTGAGTTGAGTTTTTAAATGAATTTTCTTTCGTGCTCAAACACAGTGTATGAATTTAGAATAAATTTGTTGAAGTTTAAGTTTCTGTAATTTTATATATAATGCAGGTTAACGTGGCTAATTTTGATCATATAAATAAAGAATGTCTCTTGTAACGATTTCAATGGGATCCACCAATCCTTAAATAAGACTTCATCTATCCTTAACAAAGATTTATGTTTTCAATTCATCTTTTGTAAATTTTTTATTATAGAAATACACTTTGGATGTGCTGCTGGACTTTTGGCAGGGACAAGACTATTGCAATGGTTGAGCATAGATAGATCTCTATTGTTTCTCTATTTTGGAATTGTCACTTTGCTGAAAGTAGGAAGCTTAACTTGAACCTGCATACACATTTATTAATTCCATATAAGCTATGGGAAGATCCTAGTTTGAAAATTTCGTTGCATTTATCACAAGCATTGTTTAGCATGATTCTATTTTGCAATGTCAGATTATTTTTGAAAAATGGCTCATTTCATATAATTTCATAAAATTGTTGATTCTATAGGACATAATGGAGAAAAAGGATTCATGTAGTCGACTGCACTTAGTGGGATAAAAGCTTGTTGTTGTTGTTGTTGTTGTTGCTTCTTGCATTGTTAAATTGCATGGGTTGTCTAAGGGCCTATTTGGGGCAGCTTATAACTGC
Source organism: Papilionanthe hookeriana x Papilionanthe teres (assembly GCA_022702705.1). Lineage (NCBI taxonomy): Eukaryota > Viridiplantae > Streptophyta > Magnoliopsida > Asparagales > Orchidaceae > Papilionanthe > Papilionanthe hookeriana x Papilionanthe teres. Next base: position 51,589,827 of record CM040426.1, on the reverse strand, counting down.
GGCGGCGTTTTCAAAAACGCAGTCATACCGTTTGTTTCGCGCGTTTCACTAACTTATCCAAAAACGACTTTTTATTTTTGTGAATGACGCCGTCCGCGGGAGTTTCGCGTTTTGTTGACGTCATATTACTCCTCTGCCCTCATTCGCATCTGTCGTCACATCCCTTCCCCTTGATCGCATCCAGGGCAACGCTCCTCCCTCTTCTTCTTTTTCGGCATTCTGGTTCGTATCTTTTTTTTATTATTATTATTTTTTTTTGTTAGTGAACTATAAATCACAATCATCTTTTTCGACATTTCTTCGCATTTCTTCTTCGGCATTTTTGTCTTCCCCAAAGCTTTCCGTGGAGCTTGACGAGGAGCGGAATGCGGCAGCGACGACAAATGCGTTGGTTTTGGGCAAAACAAGGAGAGAGGTTTGTGGTTTTTAGGCAAAATTGGGAGAGTGTTGCAGTTTTTGGGCAGGGGACGGTAATGGGGAAGATGGAGTGAGGCTTTAATTTGATTTTATTTTTGTTAGCCTTCATTAATCTAATTGATTAATAACTTTTGGAATTTCTGATGTTAGGTACTGAAGCTGAGCGAAAACAATAAAGCAGGATTTACATACATATCACTCAATTCCAATGTATTTACATGATTAAAACCTAAACTACAATTTCTAACTTCAACCACAACCTTATCTAATATGTGAAGGTGTATTCCACTTTTTTATATGTAATTGTGCTTCTTTGATGTGATGAGAAATATTTGAGTGATATAAATGTAAAAAATAAAGTATAGGTGTGATATATGTAAATGCAGAAGAATTGGGTATGTATCTAAATTCCCTCAATGAATAGATATTTTGTTGCATCTCCAAGAATAGTAATAAAATTCTCAAAAAGCTAAACAATTTATTCAAAACAGGGGCAGAATGGTCATTTATCCAGAATCAGCTATTTTTCAAACTTACAAACCAAACAGTCGGACGAACATATCGGACCAATCTGCGATCAATGATACATCGGGATCAGTTGGATAAGCTGCAGCTGCCCCAAACAGACCCTAAATGATTATCTTTTAGCAGGATGTAAAAATTTATAAGATATTTCTGAAACTATTTTTAAGAAAACTTAAATTTTGATCGCGTATCACCTACAAGCACATAGACAAATTGATTTAGAAAATTATAGCCCGAGAGATTTGTTATATTGTATGATAAAAGACCCTGCAACTTAAAGTGATTTGATATTTTTTATGGCTATTTTACATATAATCTATTTGTCAAAAAGTTAATTAGTACGAGCCCATTTGAGATTAGCATAATATTTCTACCTAAACGTCCTATAGATCTAATCAGCCATTCTATAGAGCCACAATGCATTTACGCAATCATTTACATAACATATTCTTGACTTATATGAGGATATTAGTAGAATATTGACTTTGAACTATGTCAATTACAACCTTTTTACTGTTGTGAACAAAATATATGTATAATTAAAGAAGGTGATATAGTTATGTTGAACTTAAACTAAGAAAGACTTTCACATCATAAACCTGCAAGAAAATAAATTTTAAGAAGGGCCATTTAAATTTTTGCATTGCATTAGAATTTATTATTTTGATTGAAAATTTTTAAAAAAAGTTGATAATAATTCAATTTGCAATGTATTATTTTGAGTTAATATATGAGCATTTTGCTAATTCCTTTAGAATTTCCTTTGTCCATTTCTTTATTGTGAGTTCACATTTTCTTTATGAGATAATTCTATATTATTTAGTCTTGATGCTGTTATGAATATTGAGATGATGTTTGCTTTTGGTGGTGGATTCTAAGCATATCTTCTTCACTGATGATATAAAGTGGTGATGATTGAAGGCACTCTAAGAGGAGGGTGAATTAAATCTGCACAATTTGAAATTACTGCAAAATTTTTTCTAACGCAAAACCAAACAATAAATATACAAAAATTGGTTCTAGACCATAAACAATTTTTTCAAGCACACAAGTGTAAGTGAGCGTTTAAGATGGTTGGTTCATGCAAATGTCAGCGATTGTATAATAAGCACTTGAATGTATGTTTCTTTTTATTCGCGCAAAGCCACAAATACATGTAAATCTTTGGCCTACAATAAAAAACACGTGTATATGCTGTTGTATATAAGATAAAGTTAACGAGTTGTAACTTGCGAGATCAATATAAATACATTAGCATTTCTACACAAAATATGATTCCTTTGGATTGTCGAATTTCAACGCAATACAACATAAATGTCCGCACAATAAGAATGATGGTGATTATAAAGTTAAACAATGACAAATGTATGTATATTAAGCACAAACAAAGTACTGGCTCTCATTAAGAGTCTAACAGCAGGTGCCATCCATGGTATCCTGTCTGCCGCATGGAGCCTATATTGATGGCCTGTGGAAGATTGCTTTTGGATCTTTTTTGTTTTTGTCCAAATGCCACAATAACTCGCAACAGTTCACAAAAAAAAAAAAAAAGTGAGTTTATTGACAACTAATCACATGTAAATTTTCAAATTAAGCTATATTGCAATAAAATAAATCTACACTAAGAGAAATGGCAATGATATTTATGTTGTTTGACATCAACTAATCAATATCTAGAGTGCAGATTTTAGTTTAGATTTCTTGCGTGCTCGGGATTTCTAAAGTTAAACTTCTTCACTCCAATAGCAGAGAAAATTTTTTAAACCAACAATCTCCTTGATGGATGAGTGCTATCCAAACACCTTTCACCAAGGTCTAGGCAAACCAAAACTCCAGTAAAAGAGAAATATCAAGCCAAAGTTTTCCACCATTTTGGTGATGATTTAAGATTATCACCAACAAATAGTTTGAACGATATTAAGAATATTATATTGCAAAGTACGTTATAAAACAACTTATAAACTTCTCTCATAAAGATGGAGAAATGAATCACCAATAGAGACTTTTTAGGAAAACCTATTGTTGAACAACTTGAATCTTCACAGAAGAACTCAGTTACATTGATTCAGTAATGATGCTTATAATGTTGGCGTTTTTCTTAGTGTTTTTCAAGTAAGGATGTGCTCTTTAAACAAGTTAAACAATTTGTGGGAACGAATCAGTTTTTATTATAAATATAACCAACTAAATGTGGTCAGATGATCCTTATGGAGATTTGCATGTTTATTCTCATTTAAAGTTTTGGTTAATAAATAAATAATAGTGCGAATATTTGTTTAGTTTCATTATTTAGCAGGTTTTTTTTTTATTTTTTTATTTTTTTATTTTTTATAGTAATCCTTGTTAATCGTGACTAACTTTTGATGATAGCTTATGAGCTATGATTTGTTTTATGTAATTATGATGATTTCTAATTTATGGTTTGGTTGGGGTAGCTACAACTTATTGAATAATCTGCTGATAAGTTGATTGAAAATAATCTGTTGATAAGTTAGGTGCGGTAGCTATTACAAATTTTTATTTTCTTTTGGAAAAGTCAGACCGCAGACAGAAAGTTCCCACCGCACCTAGGTAGACGCGGTGTGAAAACGCTGTTTTCAGCGTTTTGAAAACGCATAAGTTGCCAAAACACGGTTTACCCAAATAGGTCAGGTGCGTTTTCAAAATACTACCGCACCAAATAAACTGCCCCAAACGGACCCTTAGTTGTTTTCCTTTTTAGGTAATATTAAATATTTGGTTCCAACGATTTTTTGATTGATGTTGTTTAGCTCATGTTATATTTGCTTCTTTTGATCGGTCATGTAGTTGGGTTTTTCTATAGTGTCTATATTTTGTGGGCGATTTGTGTGACATTTGTGTACGGTTTCTGTTGCTCTGTGTATGATTCTTACAGATTCTGCGTTTAGTTCCTTGGAGATTTTTGCATAAAGGATGATATTCAATATTTTAAATTGGAGAAAAGTGTCAAAATAGTCTCTTGATTTTTTTGTAGGGGTCCATCTCAGTCTGTAAGTGGCAGTCAAGTTCTCGTGCGTTCTTAAGACTGGTTGATATACTCTCCAGTGAACACTATTTTAAGCACAGTACAATTGTGATTGCTAATTTCCAGGGAGGTCATCTGCTAATCGTGGTGTGATTATTTTTTTCTTCATTTTAGTGAATTCTTCTTCATCTAATTTTGTACAATTTTATCATTAATGACATGCTTAATTTCTTATAAGTTTATCATTAATGGCATGCTCCGGTTCTTGATTTTTTTAGAATTTTTTATGCACTTGTATTTGCAGTGAATGAATTTCAATTACTCCTTGATTTTGCACAGATGAGTTACTTTTATCAATGTTTTATAGTTTTGATTCTACTTAACGTATTTTCTAGTTTGCTTTTAAATAAAATGTATTTGAATCTATTATAATTTTATTTGTTCGGCGTTATTATTTTATTCTAGTTTTATCTACTAACTTAAAAACTTGAAGGAGCATTTATATACTTGCCACACACATTTTATATATTTACATATCTAACGTTTATACTTTCATATTTACGTATATGACATTCAAATGCTTGCCATCGCATCGGAAATATTACTGCAATTTTTTAAAACTGTATTCATCTTCTCATGCATAGGTTTTTTATACCAAGATGTTATAAATGTAAATATCAAACTGCAGGTGTTAGATATGTAAATGCATAAGAATTGTGTGGTATTTATGTAAATTCCCCAATCTTTAAATCATCCTGCATCCCAGTTTCACACTTCACACAAACTGGTGATGAATTTGAAAGTATCCATTTATTGAGTATGCAAATCATCTATATTTATGCTGTAATATTTCTTAGTTTTTCATTTCCTAGTTCATTTTTGTGCAATAATGCCTATGGTGATGGCACTTATGATAATAAGATTTGTTATGTATTATTTTAATTGTCTTAGTTTGATTGCATCACTGCTGCAAGGCTACACTAAACCCTTTGAATTTCAAGCAACATATTTTTAGATTCATTTCAGCAGCTCCTGAGTTTAAAGAAGAATCAGGTTTAGCTTCCATTTTATCCATGTTATTTATATTATCCTGTTTTTGTTACTGTTTATCACATCTGTATAATCACCACTACATTTCATAGATCAATGAAAATTAATGGGAAAAAATTTAGCATATAAATAGAGATTTTTTCGAGAGTCCGTTTGAGATAAGTTTCTGCTTGCGTTGCGTTTCTGAACGTCGTCATAATTTTGTTTGATGAATTTTTCTATTTTTTTTTTACAGTTTTTTAGAATTTTTTATCGTGAAATTTTACTTTTTACTATCATTTTTGTTAAAGTGGTGGTGGTAATGAGAAATTTATCTTATAATTTTTTTTAAATAAAATACCTATAATTCTCATCGCAGCTTTTTAAGAAATTATATTTTGTCAATACAATTTTATAATAATCTCTACAAAAAGTTACAATATTCTCAAATAAATTATTAATTGGTTTGTGAAACTAGTGTATTTATTATGATTTTAGAGGTCTAAAAGACAAGTTTATGTGTCGCTAGTCGTAACTTGTTGGTGGAGTAGCTTCTTTGAAGGTTGAAAGTCTCTGTAGGTCACGGGTTTGAATCTTATTTTGCTGGTAGTAAGGGTGGTCATCGAATAGTTAAGCACATGAGAGTGATTGGGAGCTCGTATAATTAGGGGTGTAAACGAACCGAACACGAACGAACCGAGCTAGTGTTCGTGTTTGAAATGTTCGAACACATCAGTCATTCGTGTTTAGTTCGTTAGGCATCGAACGAACACGAGCTTACGACGAACCGAACACGAAGCTGTTCGCGAACAACGAGCTTTTTGGCGACCCTAGCTTTGATAGGATACTTCTCAAAATGAAGCGAAAATGATCGGGTATTCCGTACACATCGGGTAACTCATACTTATCGAAATGAAGCGACCAGAATAAGGCATTTAGGATTTTGATTAGGATTTTATTTTAATATATAGTATAATATGTTAATTATAATATTATAATATTATTATTGTTATTAATAATTTATCATATATTATAATTAATACTATAATATTATTATTGTTATTAATAATTTATCATATATTATAAATTATAGAAGTTTAATTATTTAAAATATGATAAATTTTTATAATATATAATTATTTTTAAAATATCATAAATTATTTATATATATTATTTTAAATTATTTTATATTTCGAACGATAATGAATCAGAACACGAACGAACACGTCAATTGTTCGTGTTTGGTTCGTTTAATAACCGAACAAAAAAAATTGTTCGTGTTCGTCTCGTTTGCTTATCGAACGAATCAAACACGAACTTGTCGGCGAATTGAACATGAACTGTTCGCGAACAACGAGCTTTCTTGATAGCCCTACGTATAATAGCCTCTGGTCATTCCAAAAAACCTTGATTAAAGAATTTCATTTATAATTGAGATTAAGAAAATGAAAAAATACAGATAAAAAAGAAATAAGTAAATAGAAATGAAGTATCGAAAAATGATGAGTAGCTATATTCGGGTCCGTTTGGGGCAGCTTATTTGGTGCGTCAGCTTATGCGTTTTTAAAACGTTGAAAACAATGCATTCACACCGCATCTACATTGGTGCGGTGTGAGCTTTCTGTCTACGATCTGATTTTACCAAAAAAAATTAAAATTTGTGATACCTACCGCACCTAGCTTATCAGCAGATTATTTTTAATCAACTTATTAGCAGATCTGCAGCTGCCCCAAACGAACCCCAATTATAAGTCATGGAAATGCAGTAGTTGGGAGAAAAATTTGTTCTTTTTATTTTTATTAAATATTATAATATCATATAGTATAATAAAAAAAATTTCCCCTTATGTACTTAATAATATTTTTTAATTTAATAATCATATTTGTAATAGTATGAAAAAAAATTTAAGAGGAGAATTCTAAGTCAAGACTTGATTTTTTATTTGGGCATTACTTTTAAATTTTGATTCCGCCACTTAATATCACGGAGGGCATTGATGTAATTGTTACTCTGCTCAAACCAGAAAAAGATTCTTTGGGGAATTCAAATTGGTAGTAATGCCGTTCCATAATCCATCAATTGTCAACAGAATCATTTATTAAATATATGTTTTATGTACTGTTTAGAGTTTCTTTGGGGTAATTATAATAAGCAACTTTGAAACTTCCTTCCTCAGAAGAAACTGTTCAAAAATATATAGTGATTATTATAAATTTATTTTATTTTTAAAAAATTAGATCGTAATTTTATGATGGTCACCGTATTTAGTGAATTCAGGTTGTAAAGCACAACTTCTCATCACAATTCTTTTAAAAATGAACTGCGGAGGGTATTGGAGTAGTATTGTCACGTGTTTTTGTGGTCACATTGAATAAAAAATGAACTGCGGAGGTTATTGGAGTGGAATTGTAGAGGTTATTGGAGTGAAAACACAGAGGTTATTATGGTATTAACTCGATAAGCTACCGATAGCCTACTGAATAACGTCGACGAGCTTCGCCTAATAACACTCATGCAGTGACCCCCAGTAACCTCCGTGATTTTATTTCAATCGCCCCTTACATTAACCTCTACAATAACCCTCTAATAATATCCAATAACCCCGTAATAACGCATACATAGTTTCGTTTCGATAACCAACAATAGCACTACACGTGTCAGTATATGCTGAGAGTCAGTGACTCGAAGCTGCGTCAGAGTCAGAACAATTATTCCCCAAACTGCGAGCTCTGTGCTTGCTTATTAGACTATCAACTATATATTATTTAGACGAGCTTCAAGTTAATTAATGACAATTATTGGCTTTATGAATGTGCAAAGCAATAATTAGAGTGGCTGATTATTACACGTGGATTGCTTACTAATCGCCATTACTCGATTAAAAAACAATGATTAGCTCCCGTTGCCTACCATCTTAACTTTAGGTTACAAAGAAATTTAAAAAAACTTCCATTTGGTGAGCCTTTACCCAACAAAGTTAAGTAGGACTTTAAAATTTGGACCCACAAGAAAGCTTGTTGCTTGTGGCTCATTTGAATTATATAAAATTAGTCTTCTTTTTTTCTTAGGGAAAATGACATTAATATTTTGTTTCTCATCAAGAGCCCTTTTATTTAGGCTTGCTTGCACTTAATGCAATGTTCATCATCATTTTTTTTAGTAATTAGTAATTTTTTTAGATAATATATATATATATATATAAATTATCATATTCGATATAAATATGTTCACAAACATAAACAAACATATTTGAATTGATAAGCGAAAATGAGATAGAATTATACGTGCATCAAATGATAACTTACGCGAGCGAGAATCGACACTTCATAATTTACACGATAAATTTTATGTTATAGATCTTTAAATTTTTCAATTCATAGCCGATGGTGCGGAAAATAAAATTAGGAGGAGCAAACTTAGGGCCAAAACGATGGCATCGCGATCATTTATAGTGCTGCACGCATCACGAGCTCGACGGATGTGAACAGGGCGTAGTGTTGAACTTAGACACAATATGGACCACATACTAAATTTTATTTCCCTTGAAAACACAGTGTGAAATTTATTTTCCCTTGAAAACACAAAGGGTGAAATTTATTTCCTTGAAAACACAAAGGGTGAAATTTAATTCCTTCAAAGCAGTAAGGAATTCCAACAATATATATAATGAGTTTTGTTTTCGGGTAGTGGTTGAGATGTTGCTCATGATGCTGGAGATATTGGCCCCGTTTGGGGCAGCTTATTTGGTGCGGCGTGTTTTGAAAACATGCCCAGGTCGGTTTGAGAAAACTGCATTTTGTTGTTTTTTGAAATAACCGAGTTTTTAAACCGTTGAAATCAGTATTTTCATACTGTTCCTAACTTTGAATTGTAGATTATTTTTCAGCAGCTTATTAATAAGTTGCAGCTGCTCCCATTGATTTTTTTTTTTAAAATTTACGTACAATCACACGATTCTTATGTATTTACATATCTAACACCTACAGTTTGATATTTATATTTTTAACATTTTACTGTTCTAATATTTTAGACAAAAATGTGTATTTCACTAATAAAAATTGGTAATAGTGATACGCTTAATGTGATATTAAAAATTTTAGTGTTGTATATATGAATATGAATGTTTGACTGTTATATACGTAAATACGTAAGAATTGCAAGGTATGTATGTAAACACCCCTTCTTTATAATATTTTTTTATATAAAAGTTTTGATAGATCTATTTTTTTATTGACATATGAGTTAAATCTCTAATAAAATTAAGATATAAATATCAAATGTTTCACATATTTATGCAAGTATAATATTATTAAATAATTTTATGTATTATATAGTCAATATTAAAGCATATATATATATATATATATATATATATATATATATATATATATATATATATATAGATTAATTTTGCATAAAGTAATGAGTCATCAGCCATTAAGAAAATGCAAATAATAAAGTAAAGCGTTCTATTATTTACGACTACGTGCTTAAGAAGCGACAAACATTAGTTTGAAAGGCAGTGATTAGCTCTAGCGGTCAATCTTGTTTTAACTTTAAGCTACAACGAGCAGCAACCGATTTGTTCTTGGCTGAGGCTTTACCAGACAAAGTTAATAGCTACGAATAAATATAATAGATTAGGAAGCTATAATTAATTATGCCTAATTCCTTTCTATTCTCATAAAGTGACAATAGTTAAGATAAAGCTATTGTGATTTAACTAAAGAAGATTGATCTTATTTGTAAATTAACTTTCTGGGGATGGTTATTGTTGTGCTTATAATTTAAATGTTAAATATGTACACGAACAATGAGATAACCGAAGAGTCGAATTTATGATCATTTGAGTTCTGGTTTCTATATATTTATAGTCAAATTGGACATCCCAATGATACAAATCCAATGATATAAAAAATGATTCAGTATGAGTCCAAAGACTTTGAGAACTTGAGACCTTCAAAATTATTTGCTTTTGAGCATTTCGTGAACTTAAGAATGCCGGACATGATGATTTTTAGGTGTGAGCTAGACTCTAATAACGTCTTTGATGTTTGACATGACATTTAAGTTGAGGAGGAATGTGAAAGTTACAAAAAAGTTAATTTGAATCAGAATCATTTTGTTGGGAGGTTTCAAAAGAGGAGAAGAAAAAGAGTAATTATATTATAATATTGGGGGACACTATACCATGATAACTAAACATATGAGAATTTACAAGATAGATTGGAGATCGGTTTTACTCACAACTATTAGAAAGAGCTAGAGGTGTAAATGAGTCGAGTCGAGCCACTCTTAGATTGACCTTGAGCTTAGTTAAGTAATTGAATTTGAGCTCAAGCTCGAGCTTAAGCCTACAAGTTCAAACCGGCTTGTTTACTATAAAAGTGAGAAAAATATGTTAATATAAACTAGTCTATAATAAAATTACAGATAGGACAAACGGATAGACGATAACTAATTAAATATCAAAACTAAGCTAAAAAACTACAATTTCCTTAAATATTTTTAATAACTTAAAGATAAAGTAGTAAAATTTAATATATTTTGAGTATATTTTATATTAATATTTTTATAAACGAGTCAGTTCATGAGCTAACACGTCAAGTCAGGAATGATTTGAGCTTGACTTGTTAACTCATCGAGCTCAGCTTACAATCTACTTATCGAGCCGAGCCCAAACGAATTCACGAGCCAGCTTGGCTCACTTACACCCCACGCTTGAGCATGCTTATACATATATAGCATATAAGAGCACACAATCTTTATAGAATCAGAGCCAGTGTGATTTTCAAGGAATTCTATTTTAAGTTTTGATTTTGATGAATTCTTTATGTTCCGATTCGCTTACAAGTCGTTATCAATTTGATGTCAAGTACATAAAAATATTCCCCCTAAAAAGTTAATATATATTATAACCAACCAACTAAGCCAATTTTACCAATAGGGGTCTAAATTCCATTATTTAATAAAATAGCACCAATTTCCTGAGTTTGACCCACAGAGAGCGGCTGTATATATTGTGAAGACAATATGATATTGCCGCGCCAAACATTGTCTAAAGCCGGGAGACAAATTATTGTAAGTCGGATTATTTTACTTCCAAGGCAAATGAAAAAATATTACATTATGGCTCCGCACGTAGAGTTATCTGTAGAGTTACTCAAATAGTGCCACATGGCACATGTAAAAAAAAAGATTATCAGGGAATATTCCTCTCGTATTATTTCACGTTATTCACCTATTATTGTGTGTTATTCAGGTGTTATTGTGTGTTATTTAAGTGTTATTTTTTCTAAGAATATTCTCGGTATTATAATAACACAATAACACATAAATAATACATGAATAACACACAATAATATCTGAATAACGCGGAATAACACGGGGGAATATTCCCCGTGTTACCGGACATTTTTTTTTTCTGTCACGTGCCACGTGGCACGATTTTATTGGACTCCGGAGTCCTGATGTAATATTTTTTCGTAAGGCGTAGGGCCGTAGTTAAATTTTTTGTAGATAACTTGAATCAAAATATTAACAGAATAAGCAAGTCACTCGTCATATTAAAATTTGGTCAAGCATCTTGCTTCAAGCTCACAACTCGAAAAAAATAAGCGAGATTTACATACTTACCACTCAATTCTTACATATTTTACGTGCACTTTACTTTATCTATACATAGAAAGGTGCATTTCACCTTTTTAAAGTTAAAAATGAGGGTAACTTTTAAGTAATATGAGAGATTTGGGTGTTAGAAATGTAAATAAGCAAAGTTGAGATGTTAGATATGTAAATACATCTGAATGTCTTATTTGAAAAACATACCCCATATTACATTTCGGGTGGCACGGCAATTATAGTCTTATTCGTGAGAAATGCTTATGATGATGTCCAGATTTTATAACATGGTAACATGGACCGTAACTGTTGGATCATATATTATTCTTTTAATATTTAGAGATTGTAATAACATTTAAGTATCCCGATGACATTAAAATCAAATGTTCTAAAGATTGTTGGATTTCTCTTGTCGAGATGCTCGATTTGATTATGATCGTATCAAATTTGAAGATATTTTGACCTTTCAATTAGTTATTTTAAGATTCTAACTATACTTCAAAGTGATTGATTTAGACTAATTTGCATTCATATAGTAATAATTAGTATGATATAGTATTCCTAACGACCTATTGTATAATCCTGAAAGATATTTTGACCTTTTAATTAGTTTTAATCCCTAGTAGAAAGTAGCCTATGGTAAGCTCTCTCGTAACTTCAATCTAAAAACCATGTTTGAACCCATCCAAATTAACTAACACCCTTCACATCATATTTCGAGATCAGATGTATCTCATATTTTTCCGAAATAAAATTGAATAAATGTTATCTATTCTTTTTAGAAGTTAGAAAGTCATTAATTTAAGTTTTATGTTTTTGATAATCGCCCGAGAATGGGAGTCAATATAGTTAATCGTCCTTTTTTTTTCATGGCTACTCGAGAAAAGCTTCGTAGAAGTTCATTCCAAATCATTATCCTACGTAATATAAAACTTTAATAAGTCAAATATCGACTAAAATGAATATGAAACACTAGACCGAGGAAAAAAATTAAATCCATTTGTATATTTACCAAGTCAAATACTGCACTCTTCTAAAATAAATGTTAGATATGCAGTGTACAAGTGTTTCCAAGTAGATTTGTTACAAAAAAGAAAAAAAAATCTTCTCATCAAATAGATGTGTTAGCATACAAAATCTTGTGCTTTTCAATATTTCCATATATAAATTTTGAAATCTTGGAGTTAATGATAAGAGCGTATTGATTGGAACATCTTTGTGCCAACCACCTAAATCTTTCTTTTGCTTATTGCAAAATAGTCCATATGCATTACATTATGAGAAGTGAATATTATAGTTATAAAATAATATATAGTTGTTCACACAAATATTGACATTCTTAACTTTTAAGCCTAGCTTCACCTTAATAAATACATGATGATACATCAATGTATGATAATTAGTCATATAGTTTTATGTTAAATAGAATAACATGTTAAAGGTTATTAAGAATCAAAATTTAAAGTAAGTTATTTAATTTTAACACAAGAAAGTGCCACTCTAACACTAACATAATACTAGCATTAGTAGTCACTCATAATCAATAATATTGTTAACATTTGCTTAAAACGAAACCTATGCAATTAAAATAATTCACAATCATTTGCGATATAATGAGAGAGAACCTATCAATGACAAAGAAGACTATCTAATGTCAACAAAGTAGGCTACTTGGTTTTGGCAAAGGAGGATACTTAATATTAATGGAAAAAGAAATTTAGTATTGATGATGAAGGCCAATCATATTTTAGAGAGCACAAATAAAGAATCAAGTTATTTATATTTAATAGAATTAAGAGATTGGATTTTTTTTCTTCTTTTATATGCTTAAGAATTTTGCTTAAATTTTTGGTAATATCTTATCTACAAGTCTTTGCTAGTTATCTAGAAAAATAATTTTATATATAAGTTTAAATACAATTTTTAAGTTGTACTTTATAACAATTGATATCAAATTTATCACTTCATCCCCACTAATGATGTAATTAATTTTTTATTGAACAACATATATCACTACTATCCAATCAAGAGCACAAAAGAACTTATTTGAAGAAGCTTGTATTAAAGTATAAACATATAATTTTATGAAATATTAAAATATAAATACATAAACACTCTAATAACCACTAAAACATCTAAATGTATAAAAGAGTTAGACAAATAACATTACAACATCATAGTACTGCTAGCCATAATAGAATGAGTGCAGTTATAGGGTAATTCTATATGTTATGTATGCATGGTTCTGGATTAAAATTTATAAGAAATCTTATGTTTTTTATTACAAACTATATTAAAGACTGTTTTTTGTTCTTTTTAAAAGAACTTAGTGTGCCAACTTGTCTCTTTATATGTCGTCTTATTATTCCCTTCTACGAATATATCTCCCTCGAATTATGTAAATGATTAGAAGATGAGAAAAGGCGAAAAAAATGATACGAGACAACGAATAAGTAAACAAATTTAAAAAGATACATGGAGGGCTTATATATATGTAATTATCGTGTGATAGGCTGAGAGTATACATTTGAACAAGATCAGATCAAATACCTCGAAATATGGTATCTACGAAGAGAACTACATAAGCCACCCATAGTCAGAGAACCAAAAAGAACATTTTTATTATGGGGTCAAGAGTCTTCTAAAGGGACATATCCCTTTGATTAATTACATTTTAGGGGTACCCAAAAATACTTTAGTAAAAGGAGCTCATTTACATTATCACAAACTAGTGAAATAGGAAACCAAAGGATGATTATTTCATATAAGAATGCCCCGATATTTTCAAAGCTCTCGTTAAGCCACATGGCAGAAAGTGAGACTCTCACAACCTAAATGGATGGTAGCTATTGGCATGCAAAACCTACAAAATAACCAAATTGTCTCGAGGAAGATATCTCTATACTTCATAGCTCACTAGGCCATGAGGGCAGATGGTTTATCATTGTATCCCAAACGAGCGGCAGCTCATCATTAATCGAGCTATCAAGACGATACCAACAAAGTTACAAAAGGATGACATGACTTAAAATGGCTCAACAAAGGAAGGGTATAGTGATCATAACAGGTAGAGATAGTCGGGCCATGATACCACTGATCCATCATCCAAGCTGCTAGGATCCTAAGTCTACCTGGTCGTGAAGGTAGTCGATCCAACACATCTAGAGATCACAAGTTAGCAATCTCTGAATTAAGTCGTCCACGGGGACCTCAGTAGCCCTAAGGTCAAAGAAACAAAGCTCTATCTTATGACTATCAGGTGAAGCTCTAAGAGGTTGGACTTTTTCAGCCAAAGTTACGAGGATATCACTAGATTTAGAGAGATTCAGCTACAAAGATGGAAACACTCTCAATTAAAGGACATATTGTTAAATTTTAATTTTGTGACTCACATTCATTTTAATAATTTATCAATAATTTATGTCATTTATTTTAGAACTCGTAATAACATAAGTTCTTTATTTTCTTAACTCTTAACTTATGTTATAATAAAAGTTATTTATTATTATAACTTATGATAACTTAAGTAATTTATTTTCTTAACTCATAACTTATGTCATAATGAATTATAACTTAAGTTATTTAATTTGATAACTCATGATAACTTAAGTTATTTAATTTCTTAACTTATAACTTATGTCGTCAATAAATGATAACTTAAGTTATTCGTTTTTATAACTCATGAAAACATATATTATTTATGTCATAAGCTTATGAATTTATTTGTTAACTCGTGTAACCCACTAAATGAATAGAGGTTACTTAACTTATGTCATTGATTTTAATAATAAAAATCAATTAATTTATTAAATTGTCGTAAATCCTATTGGTTAGTAACCTCCTTGATGGATGGTGGTTAAATGAGAGCGTGAAAGTGAGAATGGGTCCTCTCTACACGACACACCACGTACATTTCTCTCATCGGAAAGTACGAGAAAGTTTTAAGGGATTAGAGAGAAACTCCATCTCTTCGGGATCGATTTTTCTTCGAGATCGAATTTCTTCGTCGCTGAATACGGGTATGAGTTACTTTATTATAGATATGTAAAAATCACAAATTTAAAAGATCTTGATTATTATGTATCTTTGTAATTTGTGTCGTCAAGATCATACGTGAATTTCTTACGTGTGGTATCGAGCCTTGATTACTTAAATTTATGATTTTTCATATAATTTTATTTATGTTAATTGTATTAAATTTCCATTGCGAATTAGATCTTGAATTATACCGCTAAAGTAAATTGATGTGATTGAAATTATTTATTTGATGTCGATGTTATGTTTAATTTGTTAGTCGCAGAAGTGACCAAATTAGTAAGTTTAATAGACGTCGAATTAAATAAATTCAATTACTCATGAGTTTGTGATGCTTCTTATGAAATAATTTAATATTTTATCACGAAAATATTAAAATTCATTGATTATAAAATATTTACGGATCGCCGAAGATTGATCATTTGTTTTATAATCTTTGAATATAATTGTAGTCTATTTATATATTTTAGTTAAGATATGTTTATATATCAAAGATAATAAACATATCTAATTTGAGTATAAACGATTATCGATTATTAAATTTAAGTTAAGCATCAATTATATTTATTTTCGTGTATTGTTATATCACCCAAAGGAGATTTCAATACACTATTATTATTACACAGAAAAGAAAAATAGTGACTATCGTCCGCATATACATGTTCGGTCCTAATTTTATATAATAATGTAAAATATAAAGATACGGGAGACGAGCATCTACTTTTAGTCCCTCGTTACGTGGTTCTCGTGTCAAACACCTCAAAACTAGCACCCGTCTTATTTTCACTACTGGACTCTCTTAAGGATTCCAAAACGTACGCTAGGAAAAGTAAAAAGTACACAACTTGGACGAAAACATGTTAGCATAAAAAGTTATCTACATGCAATGTGATTGAGCCATGCATGGCGGGATGAGCTAAGCTACACCTACAGAAAGAGATTAGTACATAAATCATTATATTGCTCCTCCCTTTCTGTATCTATTTGTGCGTGCATATTTATTATCATAGCTTATTGCACAAGGCGGAGCCCATTCCAATTCTTTTGTTGGGATTCTTCAACTTTCTTTTTTATGATAAAATTCAATTAATTTTCATTTTAATATCTTTTTGAGGCTCCATAACGTTATTGATTGAACTCGAAGCAATTCTATTTTTTTCTCTTTTAATAAAATTATTGTGCCACGCATTGACTATCTTCCTCCCATAAAAAGGGAAGTCTGTGCTCCCCATTTAAATTGATTAGGCTTTTGATGGCTCCTCCATGTAAATGGGCTCCACCATTGAAACAGCTTAGGGTCCGTCGCCAGACTTCTGCCTCGAAGCAGCAATCAGTGACTAAGAAACAAGAGGGCTTTTTGACTTCAATCGATTCTTGTCTCCTCTGCTTCGGCAACTGCGTTGGGAAACGTGAGGAAGATGGCTTGGCTTGTAAGTCGTTGGCCTGTGTCAATAGAGACAAACAAAATGCAGTACGCGGTCGCCTCACCGATTCTTCAATAATTCTAGAGCACATCCAGCGGAGCGTGAGATGTGCTGATATCAGCACTGCCTGTCGTTTAGTTCGTTTGGTCAACACAATAATTTTTTTATGCATACCACTCAATTCTTATGTATTTACATATTCAACATCTAAATTTTAATTTTTGCTTAGATGCTCTTATTTATGTATGGAGATGTATATTTCATTTTTTGTATAATTATAATAGTGGTATTTTTATTGTGATATAAAGATTTTTGTGGTATATATGTAAAAAGTAAAGTTTATATGGTAGATATATAAATAAAGAAGAATTGGGACAATAATGTTGCCATACCCTGATAATAATCTAAGAATAACTCTAAAATGAAATTTGTACAGTAACCTACAGATAATCCAATATTTATTTAATATATAATAATCTATAAATAACCCTCCAATAACCTCAAATTGAAATTATTGACGGGTTATTCCGCACACAGTGCTGCGAGCGTCTTCAGTGTGGAATAATCGCCCCCTTATCAGCATGTTTGGATGGATTTTGCTCTTATTAGCTGCTGATTGAGACCTTATAGTGTCAACACAAGTGACATTATTACTCTTGAGCTTTGAGATTTGTGTTGCAGCAACGGTGAAAATCAAGAATTGTATGAGATTAGTTTTATTTTTTAAAATATTATAAAATGTATATTTTATATATTTTTTATTTTTATTTAAAAAAATAAATTAACTTAATCTCCAAAGTTTTAAGTTTTTAGCTATTCTCTATTGATTATAGTGTTCAAGTTTGTCGTCAATTCTAATCTGAAAATGTTTATTGTCATTTTGTGGTATAAAAGTCACATTAATTTAATTATTTTTTTTTCTTTATTTTCGCTCACATGATATATGTATTTAGTCATTATCATGAAGTTTTCTCTAATTTTATAACTTCTCTTTGAAACAGAGAATTTTCTTCTATTTTTCTTGTGATTTCTCTAGTTTTTTCTTCTTATTTTATTGCTCATTTTTTCAATCTTACAATTGATGCGTGATGGAAGGTTCACGGTGAGAAAGAGATTATTTAACGTATTAGTCTTGTATGGAGATCCAACACACACATAGATAAAAGAATAATAGTAAACAGAAGGAGATAACTCAACCTTTTTACGTAGAAAATCATGGAAATAAGAAAAATCAATGAGGTTTAGCCTAAATGAAATAATTCACTGTATAATTGTGGGTACATAGATCCACTCTTTTCTCGAATTAGGGAATATGAAGTTGCAAAGTTATACAATAGCAGTTCATCGATAATAGTCATAATGTGGTTGTAATAAATGTAGTTCTAAGTGATAGCCGACTAAAAGGGTCGTACCCATTGCTATGGAGGTAATAGTTCGTCAAGAATGTTGTAGACGATGGTTGTAGCGTCAGCTTGTCGTATTAGACAAAAGCAACATAGTACTTTGTATTGTTGGCCACATATGGTTGCTTCAAGGGTCTAAGTTGGTAGGAGCAATGAGTAACGCAAGCCGTAGTTGGTCATATATGCTATGGTGGTGAACTGTGATAATGTCAATAGGCCATAAAGGCCAAAGTTCAGATCTATATGAGTTTTGAGTCGCTTAGGTCGTAGTTGGTTATAGAGATTGTAGCAGGGAGTTCAATGACATATGTAAGCCGTAGAGACCGAAGTTGGGAGATGTAGGAACTTTGATAACGTATGTAGGTTGCCGAGATCAGAGTTGAGAGTTACTTGAACTGTGATAACATCTATAGGCTGCAGAGGCCAGTGTTGGGAGATGCATGAGTTGTGATAAATTTTGTAGGCTGCAGATGCTGAAACTGGGTGCTATATGAGCTATGGGCTGCGTACGTCGTGATATAGGCCGTAGTGGTGAGCTGTAATAATGTTTTAGGCCTCAGAGACTAGAGTTGGGAGATGCATAAATTATGATAATGTCTATAAGTAACAGAGGTTAGAGTTGAGAGCTGAATGAACTGTGGTAATATTTGTAGGCCGCAGAGGTTAGAGTTGGGACCTGCAAGAGTTGTAATAGCGTTCATAGGCCTAAGAGGCTAGAGTTGGGAGCTGTGTGAGTTGTGAGTCGTGCAGGTCATATTTAGTCATCTTGATTATAGAGATGAGTTGACATAACATTTATAAGCAACAAAGGTTTGAGTTGGGAGATGCTTGAATTGTGATAACATTTATAAGTCATAGAGGTAAGAGTTGAGAGCTCCATGAATAGTGATAATGTTCGCAGACCGCAAAGACCAAAGTTGGGAGCTGCATGAGATGTGATAATGTTCGTAGACCGTAAAGGCTGGTGTTGGCAGCTACGTGAGTTGTGGATTACAAAGCTCGTAGTTGGTCAAATAGGTCATAGTGGTGAGTATAAATAATATTCTTTGGCCACATAAGCCAAAGTTGGGGGCCACATAGTTTGTGGACTATATAGGTTGTAGTTGCTCACGTAGACCATAGTGGAGAGCCACAATAACATCAATAGGCCGTAGAGACTGAAGTTAGGAGCTACATGAGATGAGATAAAGTATGTAGGCCACAAATACGAAAATTAGGTGTTGCGTGAGCTATGATAACATATGTAGGATGTTAGGAGCTATATAAGTTGAGATAATGTCAGTAGGACATAAAGACCAAATTTCGTAGCTACATGACCTAAGATAATGCTCATAGGTTACAGAGGCTGGAATTGCGAGCTGCATGAGCTAGATAACATTTGTAGGTCGCAGAGCTTAGAGTTGGGTGATGCATGAGCTGAAATAACATCCTAAGATGCAGAGGTCGAAATTGAAGGCTACATGAGCTGTAATAAAGTGAGTAGGTCACATAGGCTATAATCAAAAGATGCGTAAGTCGTGAGCCACGTAGGTTGTAGTTGTTCACATTGGTGGGTCATAGTAGTGTTAGTTGGTCGCCAAGGTAGTGTGAAGATGTGGCAGTTGTAGTGAACCATGTAGGCCTTAGGTAGTAGTGGGGAGCTGCAAGGGTTAGAGTTGATCAGGGCCGCATTGAACTGTGATAACGTTAGTATGCGACAAAGGATATAGTCAAAAGCTGCACGAGTCTTGAGAAACATAGGTTGTAGTTGGTCACATCGGTCACAGTAGTGTCAGTTGGTCGTCATAACAGTGGAAAGGAGTGGCAGTTTTAGTGAACCACGAAGGAGGGTAGGGATATATTTATAAAGTTTGGGAGAGTACTCTCTGCAAATAGAAAATGAATCCGAACAACTCCGGGAGAGGTTCTCTTGATCGAACGGTGTTTTGTGGGCATTATAGTGCATTAATGAAGTCAAAAGTGAGTGATTTTGGATTTATTGGATTTGTCTTGTCGAGACACTCGATTTGACTACAAACTTATCAGATTTAGAATCTATTTGACATTTCAATTGTGCACCATAAGCTTTCAAAAATAGTTTAATTGCTCTTTTTGGGCTTAGTTTGACTCGTACTAGGCCAATCACTGCGTTGTTCGGATCGTCTCTTAGAGTCGATCAGTTTGACTATTTAACTCAATATTCTGGATAATTTTTAATCGTAATTTGAACATTTTTTGCTAAAAAATTATATCAAGATTCATGTTATATGGTAGAAATTTATCGAAGGCATATCAACAACATTTTGCATCTCACATTTTGACTTTGCCTCAATTTTGCATGTTTCCTAGAAGAAATCTTCCATGCTTCAATCATTCTCACAGTAATTCAATTATTTAAGATTTTTGTTACACACGGTTATATAGACACGCAACAAGATTTGTTTGAAAAATTGCACCAATCTTTCGACTTGTTTGAGCAATTTATACGATAATAATTCAAATTTAATTAAATACACCGAGTTCATCCTAATATTCCTCTCATCTCTATATAAAAATAGAATATATATTGATGCGTGCTAGAAAATTCGCGGCGGTAGAGTAACAGATTATCGTCTTAGCGTTGTACGAGAATTCAGCACGCACACAGATGAAAATGAAGAAAGCGATGACTCGAGAAATTTTTACGTGGAAAACCCGTAAAGGGAAAAACCGCGGGGCACGGCCCGGTTGCGAAATTCCGCTGATTGATCGACTTTTACGAAATCCCTCGTCCCGCGGACGGGAAGGGTAATTGTATGATGTAGATTACTGACGTCGGCCTGACGGTGTATGATTGACGGTGGTCGACGGCGGTCGGCGGTGGTCGACGGCGGTCGGCGAGGATGCGAGCCGATTCTTCTTCTCGAGTTCGGATTCTCTCTTTTGGCTCTCCCCTCTCATGTGAGAGTTGGAGTCGTTATAAGGCACGGGTGCAATTAATGCATCCATTTCGATCGGACGGTTCAGAAAGCTCCCCTCGATCAGATGGTGTTTATAGAGTATTTGATGGTCTTAACGATGTCGGAATTGAGTGATCTTGAGCTCGTTGGATTCGTCTTGTCGAGACGCTCGATTCGAGTATGGGCTTGCTAATGTCGGCATTCATTTGACGCTTCGATGTGTACGATAATCTTTTAAATGTGGTTAAATGACTTGATCCAGGCTTGATTTGTCTTGGATTGGACTAACTTTGATATCATTGGGTCCGTTTCATCGAGCCGGTCGGTTTGACTATAAGTTTCTTTGAAATCGAGCTCTGGATGATTTTTTATCAAGATTTGAATGTTTCTTGCTCAAAAGATTGCATCGAGATTCGTGTCACTGCTCCGAGATCCGTGCTCGATGATGAAATTTATTGGTGGCGTATCGGTTGCTTTTTATTTTCGAGCAACCTCATATTTGTAGTCCGAAAATATCAAAGTCCGGAGCAAGCGTTTGTGAGTGTGTGTATTTATATATATATATATAATATTCTTCGAAATTTTATATCAATATTATACAAAACCATTTTTTTTTGTGCAAAAAGTCATCCCAGCCTAGTGGCTGCGTCCCTTTGCTTGGAGCTTCGAGGGGGGAGTTCGATCCCTCCTCCAGGCGGTTTAAAACCTTTTTTTTTATTATTTTTTATTTTTTAACAGAATCTGAGCAATGAAAGCCTAATATAGAGAAGCGAAGCGTGAGAGTAAAGTTAAAATTATTATCTCTTTAACTTAGTCTGTCATTTAAAAGGTAAGAGTATAACCCCATAAAGTTATAGTATGCTTAAATTACTAGTCGATTAAAAATTAAGAAGTTACTGATATATAACGTGTTATATTTATATAGCAAATTAATTTCTGTTATATATAAAACTGCTATATAATTTAATACATATCTAATCATATAAACTATATATATATATATATATATATATATATATATATATATATATATATATATATATATATTGCAGAAACTTTTTTTTTTTTTTTTTTGCTTTAATGAGCTGCCGTTTTTTTTTTTTTTTTTTTTATGGGCTGCCGTTGTTTTTGTTTTTGTTTTAATGGGGTTGTCGTTTTTTGTTTTTAATGTTATAACATATCCCAAGCCTATAAATAGAGTCCATGGATGAGGAAAAGAATCACAAGTGAAGAGAAGGAGAAAGACATCCTGCGTTGCGGCATAGAGTTGCGGCGAAGACTTGCGGTGAAGACTTGCGGCGCAGAGTTGCGACGAAGACTTGCGGCGCAGAGTTGCGACGAAGACTTGCGGTGAAGAGTTGCGGTGCAGAGTTGCGGTGCAGAGTTGCGGTGCAAAGTTGCGGCGCGGGGTGCGACGAAGTGTTGCGGTGCGAAGTTGCGGAGAGGCGTCCGACGAAGTGTTGCGGCGGGTGACCGGCGAAGTGTTGCGGCGATCCGTTGTGACGAAGAGTTGCGGAGAAGTGTACCGACGAAGCGTTGCGGCGAAGTGTTGCGGCAAAATTTTGCGGCGAAGTGCTGTCGCGACATACTGTTGCTGTGAAGCGTCGTGGCGTACTGTTGCCGTTAAGCGTCGCGACGTACCGTTGTTGTAAAGCGTCGCGACGAATGGTTTCCGTGAAACGTTGCGGCGTACCGGAGCCGCGAGGCGTTGCGGAAATGACGACGGTCGAGAACCCCGTTCTGCGAGAACCGGAGGAAAAGTCGAACCCGAGAGGATGCCGTATCAATTTTGACGGAGAGCGACTTAATTTTTTTTCGAAAGAGGTTTTACTTCCCGACCGATATGGTGGTAAAATTGCCAACTACAAATGATCGAGCATATTCTCCTCCTTCTGGATATTTCGCTATTCACGAGCGGCGCTTCGAGAGCTGGTCGTCGATTTCCACTGCTACTCGAGTTTATTGAAATAATGAAAGTGTTCGGTGTTTGCATTGCTCGGTTGTCTTGTCGGGTGGTGACGGTAATTATTGGATTGATTGTTTTCTTCAGAAGCCGTGGGTTGACGCTAACTCAGTTAATTTTGGCAAGGTTGTGCGGGTTTTTTAGCGATACGCATGGTCGTATAATTTTTAAGCAAAAGATGTTGGATTTTCGCTTAAAGGAACCAGTACGACAATGGTCCGTAAGATTTTTCTTTGCAAAGAATGATTGGGGGGCTCCGCGAGAGACGAGGAAAGTTTCAACGATTGCTGTTTCTCTTCGAACTACCGAAGAGGGAATATTGCGGATGTTGGGATTTCATGATTTTAAAGAGATGTTGTTCGAGACGCAATACATTTACAAATTTGTGAGTGAGGAATCATTATTCAAGGTAAAACTTTCTTTTCAACCAGAACGGTCTACGACTATGATATTAAAGAAGTCCAAGAAACGACCTTCCGAGCCAGCTCCTGCAGAACCCTTAAAACAGATTTTAACAAGCGATGACTGTGAAATACTGCCTCAAAAACAAAAGAAAGTTAAAGCACGCGAGATCCCTTGCCGAGTCCTTCGACTATTCGTATTCACGAGAGTGTCTTATCTCATGAATGTCTTGGGCTCTCGGAAGCGAGAGTTTGGTAAGTTTCTTTTATCTTCTGCTCTTTGTATTATTTTGTATATCGACCCAAATTTCTTTTCTTTTAGGTGGATAACATGATGGAAATTCATAAGGTAGCAACTGCAGCATTGAGAACTGGAATTCGAGTTTGTTAAGATTAAATATTTCCAAGGCGAGTACGAGCGTCGATATGAATGCGAGGTTGAAAAAGTTACATCTGCGGAATCACGGTTGACGAGTGCGAGACGAACTTTCAACGATGGCAACCTCCTCTCATTGCGGCTTCGGGATGCGGAGAAAACCCGAGAGGGGTTGGTGGAAGCACGAGCCGACATTCGCGAAAGTAATAAGAGTGTGAGAGCTCTTAAATCGACTTGTGTTAGCCCAGAAGAGGAGATTCAACTTTTGAAGTCCACAAAGAAGTTGATGCTTCGGAAGTTCGGCGTAAAGCGGTTGAGGACTTCAAGAACTCGTTAGAGTTTAAGACTATCATTCGAGAGCCGTGTTCGAGAGGCTCGTGATCGGATGCTTGATGTTGAGGTGAAGGAGCATCGAAAGTGGTTCACGCGAGGAAGGATTCATCCGGGGTTTTATGAAGGGGAGTCGAGCGGTGCAACGTCGAACGGGGATTAAAGTGGAAGGGCTTACTCCTAGCCGAGCTTCGAAGGATTCTTCCTCGGATTCGACGGTGAAGACGTAGAGAGCGGGCGAGGAAAGTGCATTTCTATGATGAAGAGGGGCGAGAGGAGAATATTGACGTTAATTAGTGCTTCTATTCTTCCTTTTATGCTTGTAGTGTGTTGCTTTTGTCGCATTGGTTGGACCTTACTAATTGTTGTAATAATGTTGTATGTGACGCATGTTGGTTATTTTGTTTGATTGTTCGATTCGTGGCTATTTATTCCCCGAGTACATTCTCTTCCTTTCTATGATGTTGTTGAAATATTTTTTCCTTTTATTTCACGAGTGTATAAAGATATCTCGAAGTTCTCACATGTGGGAGAGTTACGTGGGGATAAATCACCGAGGATATTTGACTTTGTTGAGGTTATGTATCGGAGTTTTACTTGATGATGTTAACTCGTATGAACGAGCCGACGAAGGTCCATCGAGACTTATTAGCCCATCCGAGGTTGTTTCTCTGGAGCATTGCTCGCTTATAAACCTATATGGAAGGGATCGAGCGTAGTCCACCAAGGATTGTTAACCTATCCGAGTTGTTTATCGAAATGCAAACTTTGCGATGTTAACTCTTATGGAAGAGGTCAAACGAATCCCACGGGATCGGTCATGCTCCGATCAAGATTCACCCGGAGTTGTGCATTTCTCGGGTCTAGAGCAGAAAGTGACTCACGGATGAGTCGTTGTACTTTTTAAAGATATTCTCTTTTGTAAAATAAAACAAGTATTTAATAAGTTTGAGATACATTACTAACAAATATATTATAAAACTTGTGTGTTACTGATAGTATTTGCGAAGATTTTCAGCATTCGAGTTCGGGCGATATTTTCCCATCCGAATCTTTGAGTTTGAAGGTTCCGGGTTTGATCATGGCTACCACGACATATGGGCCTTCCCAGAGAGGAGATAATTTGTTGCGTTGGGGACCATGACCAGCGGCTTCAATACTACGCAAGACCAAATCACCGATGGAGATAGGTCGAGGCTTAACCCTTCGGTTGAAATGACGAGCAACTCTTTGGCGGTAGGAAGCAGCTACGAGGTGGGCCACATCACGTATTTACGGGAGAAGATCTAGCATGTTGTCGGAGCTTTTCTTCATTGTCATCCGAGTTGAAAGTTTTAACTCGTGGGTTTGGAACTCCGATATCGATAGGGATGACGGCCTCGGTGCCGAAACATAAGTTATATGGAGTTTCCCGGTTGGAGTTCGTGCGGTGGTGCGATAGGCCCGAGAGGACGTTGTGCGACTCTTCGACCCACTGCCCTCCGGCCTTCTCGAGACGAGTCTTCGACCCTTTTAGCACCGTTCGGTTTGTTACCTCTGTCCGCCCATTCGTTTGGGGATGCGCCACGACGGTGTGCACTAGCCGAATGTGAAGATTCTTGCGGAATGACGTGAAGATCCTTCCGGTGAATTGAGTCCCATTGTCGGTGATAATCTTTGCGGGAAGCCCGAAGCGACATATGATATTTTTCCGGACAAGCTGGTTTAGCATTTGCTTCGGTGATCTTAGCAAGTGGCTCGCTCTACCCATTTGGTGAAGTAGTCGACGAGCTAAGATGATGAATTTACGTTGTCCGAGTAGCCTATCGAAATGGTCCCATGATATCTACTCCCCATTGAGCGAAAGGCCGGGGACTCAGAAAAGATGTGAGTTCTACTGGGGGTGCATGCATTAGGTTGGAGTGTAATTGACAACTCTTGCATTTTGCACTGAGCTCTAACGCGTCTTGCTTGATCGTAGGCCAGTAGAAACCTTGTCTCATTATTTTCAGAGCGAGAGCCCTACCTCCAAGATGCTCTCCACATATCCCGGAATGAACCTCTCGTAGAGCGTAATCAGCTTCAGATGGTGGAAGACACTTAAGGTATGGACCTACGAACGCCTTCTTATACAACTCATCCCCAATAAGGATGAAGTTGGTGGCCATGCGTCGGAGATGAATTGATGAAGTAGTATCATCTGGCAGTGTTCCGTCTCGGAGGAAGGATATGATGGGGTCCATCCATGATGTCTCCCCTAGGTCATCTATAGACAGTATCATCCATGGACCCTGGATGCGGGAAAATGTATCTCCTCGATACACCTTCTTTTATAGAGATCTCCGGTTGTTGAATTTGCGAGCTTTGAAAGAGCATCAGCTCGGGTGTTATGCTCCCGAAGTATGTGAATGAGTTGGCATGTTTCAAATTGGGCAATAAGTGTTTTTACCAGACCGAGATACTGCACCAGTTGTGAGTTATGAGCCTCGAATTCTCCTTCTACTTGGGATGCGATGAGTTGAGAATCAGTGTAGATAATCATGTTTTGTACTTCACAATCGATGACAAGTTTTAATCCGGCTACAAGTGCTTCATATTCGGCGACATTATTGGTGGTTGGAAATTTTAGGCGAAGCCCGTACTCCAAGATGTCCCGCTTCGGGGAGATGAGTAATATTCACGCACTGACTCCCGAGTTTCCGGATGCTCCGTCCACGTATAGTGTCCATTGGGGTGATTGTGGAGGAGAAACGGGTGGTTCGACGGAGGTAGGTATTGTACATTCTACCACAAAATCGACCGACACTCGTGATTTAATGCTTGGTCGTGGTAGGTAATGAATATCAAATTCTCCCAATTCTACCGACCACTTTACTAATCTTCCGACGCTTCGGTTTTTGTAGGAAAGCCTTCAAAGGGAGTTGTGTGTAGACTCCGATAGTGTGGGCCTGAAAATACGGACGAAGTCTCCTTGCTGAGAATACCAGGGCTAATGCAGTCTTATCCGCCATTGGATAACGACTTTCTGTATCGGAAAGAATCTTGCTGACGTAGTATACTGGTTTCTCGATTGAATTTTCCATTCTGACAAGGACAGAGCTTATTGCGTGAGGTGAAATAGCCAAGTAGATATATAACATCTCCCCTGGACGGGTTTTGAGAGAAGGGGCGGCGAAGCTAGATATGCCTTAAGTTGTTCGAAAGCAATCTAACAGTCATCTGTCCATTGGAAACCAGTGTTTCGAGCACCCCTAAGTATCTTGAAGAATGGAAGATACTTGTCTCCAGAACGAGCTAGGAATCGGGAAAGAGCAGCTATGCGACCATTCAAGCGTTGCACCTCTTTGATGTTCCTCGGAGGCACCATCTCTCTTAACGCCTTGATTTTTTCTGGGTTTGCTTCAATTCCACGATGGGTAACCATGAATCCTAGAAACTTCCCCGATGTGACCCCGAAAGCACATTTAGTCGGGTTAAGTCGCAAATCATATTGACGAAGGAGTTGAAAACACTCATCCAGATGAGAAATGTGTTGAGAGGCTTCCAAACTTTTTACTAACATGTCATCAACGTAAACCTCCATTGTACGCCCGAGAAGATTTCTGAAAACCTTGTTCATGAGACGTTGATAAGTTGCACCAGCGTTTTTTAATCCGAAAGGCATAACCTGATAACAGTATAAGCCTTTATCTGTTTGAAAAGATGTGGCCTCCTCGTCTACTGGGTTCATCCTTATTTGATTGTACCCTGAGTATGCATCCATAAAGCTAAGCATTTGATGCCCAGACGTGGCATCAACGAGTTGATCTATGCGCGGGAGAGGAAAGCTATCCTTCGGACAAGCTTTATTAAGGTCTGTATAATCGACACACATTCTCCATGAACCATTAGATTTTTTCACCATGACGACATTAGCTAGCCATGTGGGGTGGTGTACTTCCCGTATGAACTTTGCTTCGAGAAGCTTGTTGACTTCTTGTTCGATAGCTTGTAAGCGATGCGGGGCAAAATTGCGTTTCTTTTGGATGACCGGTTTAACAATTGGATCTACCTTTAAAGAGTGCATGATTATTTCGGGATCAACTCCGGGCATGTCACTCGGGGTCCATGCAAAAATGTCTTGATTTCTCTGGAGGAGAGCTATGTATTCTAACCTTTGCTCATCGGAGAGTAAGGAACCAAGCTGCACTGTTTTTTACGGATGTTCATTAGATAGCGGGATATGAACCAAATCTTCTACGGGAGAAGCTCTTTGAGATACCTCTTCATCTCGGAGATCAAAGTTTTCAATGCTTAAGTGTCATTGACGGGCGAGGCCGAGCTTGTACGAGATAACATGATTGTGCTTATCTCGTTGATCTCCTCGTACGATGCCTATCCCTACTGGGGTTGGAAACTTAAGCTTCGAGTGTAACACGAAGTCACAATGCTAAAAATAGATTGCGAGAGGTCTTCCGAAGATGGCATTGTATGCTGATTCCGATTTGACAACGATGAATTGTACGAGTGAGTTATCCGTCGAGGAAAATCACCAATGACAACGGGGAGATTTATTGTTCCCTCGACCCTTATCGGTCGATTATCAAAACCATATAATGGTCCTGATGCGGAGTTGAAGTCTTTCTCTTGTCAATCCCAAGCCGAGGAAAGTTGAATAGAATAAGATGTCGACAGAGCTCCCATTGTCGATCAGGATTCTTTTTACGTTATAGCAGGGTTCACCAATTCCTGCGCTAATGACGAGAGGATCTTGATGAGGGACTCGAACTCCTTCTAAATTAGAATCATCAAAAGTGATAGGCTCGAGGCGTAATTTCTTCTGTATTGGTTCACTAGGTGCAGTGATAAGGACTTGATCAGTTAGCAACGGGTCTCCAGCAATTGTTTGAATTTCGCCTATGAATGGGTGACCCCCATTTCTGTCGCCTTTGTGTATGTTGTCCCCCGGTAGGAGCATTATCGATGCCGATTTGGTTTACTTCGTACAAATCTACCAAGATATCCACCGCAATTAATCTTTCGATCTCTTCCTTGAGTTGCTTACATGCTTCGAGTGGTGTGTCCACGACTTCGATGGAAATGACAGTATTGTTCTTGATTTCCCGAGTTAGGTTTTAGGAGGTGAGGCCACTTAATATTTTGCTCATCTTTAATGGCCATCAAGATATTAGCACGTGAAGCGTTGAGTGGTGTATATTCTTTATTGGGCCGATATTCGGTTCGTTGTCCCGCGGATTGGAGAAGGAGGTCACGATTCTTTGGTTGTTCGATTTTCTCCGTTGTGAAGATTGATTGTTATCTCCGGAGTTGCCTTTGCGCTTTCCCCCAAATTTCTCAAATTGCTCCTTATGTGCGGTGATGACTTCATCCGCGGTGATTTGAGCCTCGACACGGTGGACCGGATCGGCGTAAGAACGAGCTCGTGCTCCCGCATGAGTGATGAATAGAAGGGTCCGGGCGGAGTCCCCAGAAAGACTCCCCAAGCAACTCCGGATCTACTCCCGGAATTTGACGGGCTTCGGTAGAAAACCTGCGGAAGTAGTCTTTGAGTGATTCTCCTTCACTTTGACGAATTCCTGAGAGATGGGATGAATCTTTGATGATCCTTCGATTTGCTATGAACTGTTCCACAAATAGTCCGGCAAGCTCGTTAAAGGTGTTTACAGTGCCCCCCGATAGAGAGTAGAACCAGGTTCGAGCTTGTCCCTTAAGAGTGGCAGGGAACACCTGACATAGAAGTGCGTCAGAGGCACGTTGAATGTGCATGATGGTTCGATAATGATCAATATGTTCATAGGGATCAGTTATCCCTTCATATGCGTCAATGTTTGGCGACTTGAAACCGGTTGGAATGGGGTGTTGGAGGACCGCATTCGCTAAGGGAGAGGATTCAATGATGTTATGATGAGTGTGGAAGCGATCCTTTTTCTCAATGGGGAACTCTTCTCGGACAAGGCGACGTAATTCGTCACGGATGACATCATTTGGAATGGTAGCGAGATGTGGCGGTGCTAGGTGAGCTGCATGAGATGGATAGGTAGAACTTGCAGTGTCTAAGAGTTCAGCATCACGCCCTGGTATGGGAAGTGTTCCTTCATGGGGAGGGGGACCGGTACGACTTCCTCCAGGCATGTTTCTCATAGAACGTGGATTTAATGGTGAACGAGTTTCATTCATAGGTGCTTGTTGGGTCCCACGTAAAAATTGTAAGATCTGCGGTTGAGCCTCCTCCATTCTTCTCATGCGTTCTTCCATGAAGGACTCGAAACCCCCTCGTTGGCAGGATAGCGTGTTCCAGGACGGGATGGTGAAGAAACATATCGCCCTTGACTACGTGACAGTTCCCTGGAATGATGGGTGTTGGAGCGAGCTACTCCGTTGTGTCGAATATCGTTTCTATTTGCCATGTAGGAAATTGAACAAGTACTTCAGTGGTGGGATTAAGACCTTTCCCACAGACGACGCCAAACTGATGCGTGCTAGAAAATTCGCGGCGGTAGAGTAACAGATTATCGTCTCAGCGTTGTACGAGAATTCAGCACGCACACAGATGAAAATGAAGAAAGCAGTGACTCCGAAATTTTTACGTGGAAAACCCGTAAAGGAAAAACCACGGGCTCGGCCAGATTGCGAAAATCCACTATTGATCGACTTTTACGAAATCCCTCGTCCACAGACGGGAAAGGGTAATTGTATGATGTAGATTACAACGTCGACTGACAGTGTATGATTGACGGTGGTCGACGGCGGTCGGCGGTGGTCGACGGCGGTCGGCGAGGATGCAGAGCCGATTCTTCTTCTCAAGAGTTCAGATTCTCTCTTTTGGCTCTCCCCCTCTCATGTGAGAGTTGGAGTCTATTTATAGGCTTCTGGGTGCAATTAATGCATCCATTTCGATCGGACGGTTCAGAAAGCTCCCCTCGATCAGATGGTGTTTAAGGGGTATTTGATGGTCTTAACGATGTCGGAATTGAGTGATCTTGAGCTCGTTGGATTCGTCTTGTCGAGACGCTCGATTCGAGTATGGGCTTGCTAATGTCGGCATTCATTTGACCTTCCGATGTGTACGATAATCTTCAAAAGTGGTTAAATGACTTGATCCGGCTCGATTTGACTTGGATTGGACTAGTTTTGATATCATTGGGTCCGTTTCATCGAGCCGGTCGGTTTGATTATAAGTTTGCTGAAATCGGAGCTCTGGATGATTTTTTATCAAGATTTGAATGTTTCTTACTCAAAAGATTGCATCGAGATTCGTGTCCTGCTTCGAGATCCGTGCCTGATGATGAAATTTATTGGTGGCGTATCATATATATTATCTTATAACAATAAATTTTCATAAAGAAACAATTTTCTCAAATTTAATTGAGATAGCTTAAGAAAAAATTGTCAAAAACATTCAAATAAAACATGCTCGAAAGCCAAATATATTATTTAAAACAAAATTAAGAAACTCAAAATATTGAATTGTGAATGAAACTATATATTTTATTCTTACAGAAGTTAAGATATGTGATATAAAAATTTTGATGGTATAATTGTAAAAGAGAAGGTTTGAATATTAGATATATATGTAAATACATATGATTTGAGTGGTATGTATGTAAATGAAACATCCCAACAGACAGTGGGCGAAAATGTGGCCATCATGAAAGCTATTAAAATTTCTAGATGGTGCCATGTGCTGAATACTTGATATGAGGTCCACGTTATTTATTGCAGGGAAAGGTGCTGTTCTGAGTTCCACAACAGCATGGGGAAGAATGTTGAATTCTTTTTAAAAATAAAAAATTTGAAGTGAATTATTTTTATATTAATTATTCAATTATTATATGAAATTATGAATTTATATACCTAACTTGTAATGTCATACCAATATATATATATATATATATATATATATATATATATATATATATATATGAAAAGATTACATTTTCTTATATCATATATGAGAATTTGAATACATAGATCATGGAGAAAATATTATATCACGACTCCGCACGTCGAGCTACATGCAGAGTCCAGTGAAATCGCGTCACGTGGTGCACAACAGAAAAAAAAATTGTCTGGTAACACAAGGAATATTCCCCCCGTGTTATTCCGCGTTATTTAAGCGTTATTATGTTTTATTCAAGTGTTATTATGTGTTATTCAGGTGTTATTCTGTTTTGAGAATATTCTCGGTATTGTAATAACACATCAATAATACATAAGTAACACATAATAACACTTGAATAACGCGAAATAATACTAGAGGAATATTCCCTATGTTACTGGGTGATTTTATGGAATATTCATCCCGTGTTATTCCGCGTTATTGAAGCATTATTATGTATTTATTTAGGTATTATTATACATTATTCAGCTGTTATTTTGTTCTGAGAATATTCCGGTGTTATAATAACACATTAACAAATAATAACACATAAAGAACATATAATAACACCTGAATAATGCAGAATAACACGGGGGGGATATTACGTGTTACTGGGTATTTTTTTTTGCCACGCGCCACGTGGCGCGATTTCACTGGATTTCACACGTAGTTCATAGATCATGAATGTTTAGTTTTACGTGCAGAGTCCTCATGTAATATTTTTTCATAGATCATGAATGTAATGTGTTTAGTTTTAGAATACAAAACAAGATCATTTAAGTACAATTATATTTTTTACAAAGTTATAGAAAATAAGATTAAAAAAAACTATATATTTTATCAAACTTATTTTAGATTTTCTCGTAATTTTTTTTATCCACCATTTTTTATCCATATAAATCACCATCTCATTAAGGGTTTGTTGAAGCTTCTTGTAGTGTCTACAGACTATATTTTCTGAAAAAACAGACAAAATATATTTTTGCCAAACACATGAAAATACAGTGCGACACCACACTGCCGCTCTACTGCTGCCAGAAACATAACCTAAGTCATAGAAATTGATAAAAATAATAATTATGGGTTGGAGTTTTATTATAAATTTTGATACTTTAGTGAGAATTTGAAAAAAAAAAAAAAGAAAAAGAAACATTTTTATAAATAGCAAAATTTAGGAGCTATGTATGTAATTGCCTCATTTCTTTTAGAATTTCTAGAATTGTTGCTTCTGCCGACAGAAAAATTAAATCACTTTTCCTTTATGAAAAATAGATTAAAATAATATTGAAAGATACAATTTTCTTAAAAGAAAATAAAAAATAAAAAATTTAAATATGTTATCTTACTCTCATCCGTGTCAGGATCATATCGTGTCCCATTACATGATAAGCTGCATTTTACAGTAAATAAATAAAAAAATCGTAATAAAAAAATAATTTTAATTGGCTAATTGTTAAGAAGTCACAATATTTTATTTGTGTGTTGTCTACCATTAGGACATTGTCTCAATAATTTAAATAAAGAAATTGTTTGGGGACTGAGTCTAAATTGGCATTTTGTCCGCTGAATTAATTTATGTGCTTAGAAGTTAATATTATTTATAATTATTTGTCAATATATGTAAAATAGGACAGAAGATTGGATAAATAGTAAGGGAGATTAGCAGAATCACTTAAAGAAATGTTTTCTGGCGGGAATCGTTTGTCATCTTTTCTTGTGAACTTATCAACCACAAAATAATTATAAATTCAAATAAAAAATTCTAGTTTTAATTAAGTAATGTGTTTGCTGGCAGCGGTGGGTGATATGTGGTGACAGCGGTGGCCGACGGACACACGAGAGATAGTGGTAGTTGACGATGGCGGCGGGCGATGTGCTGGAGGTGCCGGTGGTGACTGTCGGGATGGTCGGTAGTGGCTATTGATTGTGGTGGTTGGTGACGGTTGATGGGGCAACTGGTTGCGTGGTGATAGTTCCTATCGAGGCAAAGCCTGTCAATCGATTAGTTGTAATCGAGCACCAACCCCTGAAATAAGTTTGGCCAGTTAGGATGGTAAGCGCGGTCCGTCAATTGAATCCCTTAACAGCGTGGGTTTGCTAACCCGATAGAGCGTCTGTCGTCGAACAGCTGGTTTAAATCCTGCTTCCTCGACTTGTCGCTTTGAGTTTCCAGCAGTTGTTCTTAGCCGCCAGATTGCTTTCAGATTCGTGCTAACAATATTACTGATTTTTTTTCTTCTTAATCAAAATCTTAAATGGATTTGCATTTCTAAATGCTCTCGTTATAGTAGCCATAGATATAATCAACCTACGGTGTAGATATACAATCTATTTATAAAGAACAATAGGAGGATTCTAACAAATATTCAATAGTGTAGCTATACAATCTATGTAGTCTATGCAATCAAATAATAAATAAAGAAATTACGGTCATTCAACTTTGTTTCTATAGATACATAGTGAATTATGTTGACATATTGAAAAAGTATTACACAGTGATTTGTCTTTCTTCCTCTATCTGCATCAAAGTGATATGCTTTAATGTACGAAGAGATCTCTACAGCTTAAGAATCCCCCTACGGATCCCTTTATATATGGAATGAATGTCTATTTTAAAATTTTGTGTGTGTTTAGAAAAATCTCCTTATTGTTTTGATATTTTTGAATTGTATGACTAAGAAATAACTTTCGTGATCACTGCAAATCAGACAACTCACGACTTACCGATCTAGATGAGCTAGTGACACCGACTAAAGACAGTGGACAGCCAAAAGAAACTGCAAGCACCAAGAAGGCCGAGCGACTGAGTTCGAATTTCTGCAGCTAGACAGGGACAAACTACTGTTTGGAACTAGAGATTCAAAAACATGATATCCAAACCTTCACGACTTCTGTCAGAAACGGACTTCCCCGGCCCCCTAAATCACAACGGAGCTACAATAATTCTAATGTTCACACTTGGAGACTTGGGGTAGGATAGACCAAAATATGTCATTTCATAATAGCCGATCACTATTAATATATGTAATTAAATATAAGCGATGATCTTTTGGAATAAGTAGTTGACTTTTTAGTCCAAACCTCTTTTGCTCGTCCTCGTCTAACTCCATTCCCCTTAATCAATTTCTTTTCATATTTGCTAACGCAATACATCTAAGGTGTGATTCTAGAACAAATTCAAGTTCAATATGAATACTTAGGTTCGTCTCATTTAGAGATATATTTTCATAACATATTATTAAAAATGAATTTTAAATATTCCAAAATCAAAATTAAAAATAAATCGCGAAATTGATAAAACCGCCCGACTTCGCATCACGACGCTGAGAGCTCGTAGCCAGAGGGGCCCCACCCGCGTTTTCCGTGACTGGGCCCCATCATCCACTTGTCTTCTTCTTCACGCCTCCACAGTAAATCCTTACCCTCGTTCCTTCATTAATTTACCAAACTACCCCGTCACCTCCCTGGCATGCGCCAAAAGGATCCCGAGCCCCGACCCGAGAAAAGCGGCTCATTCTCCTCTCCCCTCCTCTCCGTTTCGAATTCAAAATTCTACCTCCTCTACCAGTATACCTCGCAGCTTCAACTCCACGAGTGAGGCCAGAGAGAGAGAGAGGGAGAGAGAGAGAGGATGGGAGGAGGTTGCTTCTCAGCGTCATTTATTGCATCTGCCTACCATGGATAGATCTCCCTTTCACTTCCTTAATTCCGGATCTTTCCACATTTTCCTTCTCCGCGCCGAACTCTGTCTTTGATCTCGTTACTTTGGCTGCTACAGTACTTAATTTTTTCCTCTCGCTAGCTCCAGATAGAGGATTCGCGTGTCGCGTCGAAGAGAGATGCGTCGATCACAGAGTGTAGAGAAGCGTCGCAGGGCATCTGTTCCGAGGCGCGATTTGCCATCTGCTGGCAGCAGTCTTGCGGAAGGTTTGTCGTCTGCCTTTCTCTCTCATTTACGGTTTATATGGGGTGATTGATTCTTCAGCTTGGATGATGGAATGTGGGGTTTTCGTTGATTCTACCTTCTTTGATTCGAGTTATAGGTGTAAATTTTACAGTTGATGGGTCCTAGAAAATTCATGGTGGTAGAGTGATAGATTATGGTCTTTATTGTTGCACGAGAATTCAACACAAAGTCACATAAAAGAAAATAACAAGAAGAAATACCAGAAGTTTTTACATTAAAAAGTCAGAATTAGAAAAATCACGGGGCTTACCCCAACCGAAAAAATAAACTATAAAGTGGATATTACATGTACGCTCCCTCATGGCGGGAAGAAATTGAACACTGTTCGAAGTTACAACATTGGTGCATGGATAAATTTTTTGTGAGAAGTGGGCGGTGACTAGTAGTAATCGAATATTCTTTTGAACGATGGAAATGACAATATTGAGACTGTTTCTCCTTCAACTTAATTTTTTAATAGCCTTGGCCACTTGACAACCTCTTCATTTTTTATGGTAAGTTGACAAATGACGTGCTGAGTGACGTGCATTATTTTTCTAATATGACTCACAATTTCATCGTGTTCCGAAATCTTTTCGCCGTGAGATTTGACCGATATTCCCTGCGTTATTCTTGCACTTGCCCCCAATCACTCAAATTGTTCCTTGTATGTAGTGATGGCCTTATCTATAGAGATTTGTTGGACAAGATTAGCGTAAGAGCGCACTGTCCTCTAAGAAAGACTCATCTCAATAACTTTGGATCCACTCCAAGAATCTGGCGGGCTTCAGCGGAGAACCTACGAAAGTATTCCTTAAGAGATTCCTCCTCATTCTAATGAACTCCTGATAGATTAGATGATTCTTTGATGATCTTTCTATTTGTTATGAACTACTCTACGAATAATCTGACAAGCTCATTGAAGGTGTTGATGATATTATCGGGAGAGCGTAAAACTATGTGCGAGCTTAACCCTTGAGAGTTGCCGTGAACACTTGATAGAGAAGCGCATCAGAAGCATGGTGAATATACATGATGGTTCAATAGTGGTCGACGTGCTCTTATGGGTCAGTTACCCCTTCATAGGCATTGATGTTTGGGAGTGAAACCCATTGGGATAAGGTATCAGAGAGTCGCGTCAGCCAAAGGAGAGGTTCTTTGGAAGTTGCGGCGAGTAGGGAAGCGATCCCTTTTATCCAGAAGGAACTCTTCCCGAACAAGACATCGTAGCTCATCTCGGATGATTTCAGTAGAAGCGACAATAAGACGGGTGGTGTCAGGTGAGCTGCATGAGATGAATGAGTGAAACTTGTAATGTCGAGAAGATTGGTGTCCCGTCTCGGCAGGGAATTGTTTCATCATTAAGAGAGAGCTCAATAAGTGAGGTATTTCCCTGTTGAATGCTGAACTGGTTTTACTGTTGTTTCTCCCCGCGTAGGAGATGAAGGTCCTTGTGTCGAGACTCTTCCATCCTACATACTTGGTCATCTAGAGAATGACTCAAGACATCTTTGTTAGCGGGGTAATGCCTTTTGGAGTAGGAGGATGTGGAAGCCTAATAACCTTGGCTCCGTGGTTGTCTTCTGGAATGATGGGTGTTGGAGTGGAATACTCTATTGTTGCTAGTGTTGCGCCTAGTGGCCATGTAACAATTCTTATAATTATTTTAGTGATGAGAATGCTTTATTTCTCGTAGACGGTGCCAAACTGACGTGCTAAAAAATTTGACATGGTAAAGTAATGGATTATCATCTTAGCTTTGCACGAGAATTCAACACACACTCTGATAAAAGAAAATATACAAGGAATTTTAACATGAAAACTCCAGAAAGGGAAAAAACCACGAAGCCTAACCCAATTGAAGAAATTCACTATAAACTCGATATTACTTGTATAGTCCATCATCACACAGACGGGAAAAAGTTGAACATTTTTCAGAGTTACAACGTCGGTGCATGAATAAACTTGTTGTAAGAAGTGAGCAACGACCTATGATGATCGGCGGAAACCGATGAGAGATGATCAACAGTGGTCGATGGCTTTTGACAGTGATCGACGACGACAGAAGTGATGTTGAACTTCAGCTCCCCTAAGCTTCAAACTCTTCTTCAGACTTCAAGCTCTTCTTCCCCCTTATGTGAGGGGTGTGACTCTATTTATAGAGTTCTAGGTGCACTTAATGCAGGGATATGAACAACTTTGATCGGACGGTTCAGAGAGTTTTCTTTGATCATACGAAGTTTGATGGACATTTGAGTGCCTTAGTCATGTCAGAATTGAACGATCTTGAACTCATTGGATTCTTGTTGTCGAGACGTTTGATTCGATTATAAACTCATCTGATTCAACATCTGTTTAGCCTTCTAAATATGCCCAAAATGCTTTTGAAAGTGAGTTAATGGTTTGATCTGAGCTTAATTTGACTTGGATTAGATCAATTTTAGTATTATTGGGTGCGTCTCATCGAGCTGGTCAGTTTGACTATAAGTTTGCTAAAATCAGAGCTTTGGATGACTCTTAATTGAAGTTTGAATATTTTTTATTCAAAAGATTGCTTTGAGATCCGTGTCAGGCCTCAAAATTCATGCTTGATGATGGAGATTTGTTTGAAGCATATCAAAGGTGCTTCCTTTTAGATGTATCTCAAACTTTTGTTGTTCCAGAGACAAACAAAATTTGATGTAGATTAGTTGATAGGGGTTTGGTTAATAAAGCTTAATGGCTCATATATATTGCTCACATGACGTGCGTAGAAAACATTCCCTTTCGGTTGACTTTCTTTTCTCTATGCAACGCTTTTAAATTTTGTGTTTTTTTCTGTGAATATGGAAAACTTCTTGCGGTTGTTGATTTTTCTTACCAGGTTCTATGCTTTACTTTTTTTTTTGAGTTTGTTCTTACCACATTCTCGTGCAAAAGTTGTATTCTATTAATTCGTTGTTTTGTTTTTACATTTCCGGCCATTTTCTAAAAATCAGAAAGATTAGGATAATTATGTAACTTATGAAGTTTGCATGGATGAATTGACAATTCTTGTCTGCTTTCATCAATTTTATTTAAGAATTCCACCAAGTCGAACCAGAACTTTTACGGTCGTAATTTACTTTTGTTTGCTTAAAGTACTGTCATGTTGTGCTGAAATTTCAAGAAGTTTGTTTTCCTTTCCAGGTCATTTGAGTTGAATGTTCCTTTGCCTAATGGATCACGTAACTGAAATACTTACTAATTTTGATAGATGGAATAGTTTCGGATGAAGATAATTAGTTATTCTTTGACTTTTTTATGGTAATTTGATTAGTCCATTTGTATGACAAAACCAAGATAGTCTGATGTGAACTTTTCTTAGGCATATTACAGAAATGTTTAAGTTTTTTTTTTTTTTTGCTTCAATATTACAGAAAGAAATTTGTTATAGAAGAAATTTGATAGAAGAAGTGCACATTTTACTTGCAATTTTTCCAATGAGATCCTTCGACAATAATCAGAAATTAAGCACATAAATGACTTGAATGAACTGATCTTTCACTATGCGTGGTTATTTCTGAAAAAGTTTTGATGTGCTTCTGTATATTATGACTTTTCCTTTATTTCAGAAAATGCTCATTCCAAGAGCAGGATCAAATTATTGAGGACGGTGCATGATTCTAATTGTGAATGTGAGCTAGCTGAAGAGAAAAATTCAGTAAGTATAGCTACTGGATTCTTGTTTTCTTCCGTTTTTTTAAATCATTTCATCCGCATTTTCCTTCATTTTTTTCTCAATAAAAAACAAAACATTTTGAACTATCTACACTGCATCAAACATTGATTTATTTTTTTATTTGTTATTTTTTTATTATTATTCTTTTGTATTCCTTTTTTTTACCAGATAACCCTAGAGTTCAAGAGCAGTTATTCTAAGAAAGCCAGTGGAATGCCAATTAAAGCATTGATAGACCAAGAGATGTCTAGAAAAAAGCCAATAAGGAGATCATCTCCAAGTTTGATTGCTCGGCTTATGGGTCTCGAGGCATTGCCTTCTCCTGGGCCTTTAAAACCACCAAAGGAAGTGAGAAACACTTCAAAAAAGGTGCTTTCCAATGACTTTGATGAAAAGATCACCACCCATGTTAACTGTTTATATCAGTCAAAAAATGAAGAACACCCAGAGTTTAAAGACATCTGCGAGGTTGAGCAAGTGCCAAAGGATGAGAAGCAGAAGGACCGGATTATTAAGAAAGGAACATCCAGCTTGAGACAGCATGAAATTGATAAAATCTTTATGCAACAGAGCTTCATTGATTCAACAAGCCATTCAACTGAACGAATGCCTCGAAGAAGTAAAGAACTTTTCGATGCAGAGAACTTAGATATGGATATTTATCCACCATTTGTTCAAAAAGTTTCAAAGCATCTCCATGACCGGACTCGCTCTCCACAAGCCATCTATCCCTCAATTCTCATGGCATCAAAAGGCAGTCCAACTGCAAGCTTTCAATCATCCTTTGGATCAGAGAAGAATGAATCGTTTAGGAAACTTGCAGCTAGCTGCTACAATCACCCATCTAGGGAGCATATGTGTTCTCTGCTGAAAAAGTTGTCAGAATCAACATATGCTGAAAAAGACGAATATTATGCCCAGCCCACTCAAATAGTTATTCTTAAGCCCAGTCTTCATAAGGCTCGGAGAGCAGAACGAACCATACCTTTGGCAAATTCATTGGATAATCTTCAGTATAGTCTTACAAATAATTTAAAATTTCCAGTTCACGAGATTATGGAGTTATATAATGAAGAAAGAGCTCAGCAAAAGTCGTATCACACTGCAGAAATTATGGGGCGCAACATAAAAGGGTCAAGGGAAATTTCTAAAGAAGTTACCAAACAGTTGAAGAGCTCTGCTTGTGAAAGAAAGAAGGTTTCTGTTGCAAATTTAAATGATTATAAAAAGGATAAAGGCCCATGTACTTCGTCAACCACCATGAACAGGAACAACTCTGAGACTTCTCTCTTGACTTCTAATATTTACGACTCAAATCATTTGTCTTCTTTTCCGACTGAGTCGTCAGTCACTAAAGAGGCTAGAAAACGCATCTCAGAAAGATGGAAATTGACTAACCACTTTCAGGAAATGGGCTTTTCTAACAGAGCATCAAATACTTTGGCGGAGATGCTAACTTTATCTGACAATGAGACACCTAAGATGACTTTAGATACTCCAGCTGTTAAGAAAGTCCCAGAAAGAAAGTTTGTTAGACAAGATCATATTGAACCACGAAATCATCCTTTGGGAATCAGCAGCAAGGATGGTTGGAAAGATGATTTCTCTAGGAGTGTACCAATGTCCAAATCTCTTCCAGCTTCATCTTTAGTCCGTGAAAGTTCTCAATGGTACTCCAGAAACCGGCGGGGAAAACGTGCCGACAGAATTATGCATAAGAAGGTAGAAGGAATGAGTAACTGGATGTCTCTTGATAATGATTTCATGAGGCAGAAAAACACTGCTTTCATAAACCTGGAATATGTTGGTAAAAATGACAAGCATCACTCAGATGGAGAAGAAAATGCATTAATTGAACGAGACATTCATGTGAGTTCAGAAAAACTCAAAACTAATAATGATTTGAGACACCTTTCTGAAAAGCAGAATAAAGACATTGAGCTCCCCGATGAATGTGTTAGTGAAAAGAAGGACATGGATGACAATCTATCAGTTTCTCAAAGTAATGCGGACAACTCTTCTTTAACATATAGAGAAAATGATCTTGAAAGGCTTCAGGACTTTCCAAAATCAGAAAAGAATGTGATACTCTCAGAGTGCGACGAACATGACCTTGCACCAAAGGTAAGCTTTCAGTTTTTTTTTTTTTTTTTAATGCCTAATATGAATTTTATTACAGCTCTATGAAGAAAAAAGCCTTTAGACTGTTTTCATAATTATTTTAGCTTAACCATAATTATAGAGTTCTCTCATCTCCATTCATATTGGTACTGGAATAATAAGTGCTGCTTGGTTGGCTAACCATCAGCTTCTACCCCATCCAGTATGAACATGTTTCTGGCAGCAAACCCATTTCTAATGATTCAATCTTGAAATTTTGGAGCTCTAGTGGGGGAGATTGTTGATTTATGTTTGATAATCTTTCTTATAATTCAATCTTATGCCCTGGACTTATGATTGGATATTTTTAGAAAGTACATTAAATAAAATTAAATTTCTTGTTTTCATAATATA
This sequence comes from Papilionanthe hookeriana x Papilionanthe teres, assembly GCA_022702705.1. NCBI lineage: Eukaryota > Viridiplantae > Streptophyta > Magnoliopsida > Asparagales > Orchidaceae > Papilionanthe > Papilionanthe hookeriana x Papilionanthe teres. The sequence continues at coordinate 51,547,380 of CM040426.1, read as the reverse complement.
ATTTTTAGAAGGGCTTAGTTCTTGCAACTTCCATTCTACATTCATATTTCTTTGATACAAATTTTTAGAGGGTTGACTATAGGGTGAACATGTTGAGACTATTATACAAGTTGCCAAAGCCCGTTTTGCAACCCAAACTTCTAAACTGATAATTGAAGACTAGTTTTTATCTAGCTCATTACAAAATATATTGTGATATTTAACTCAGGTTCCAAGTTCTAATGCAGCATTATTTTCATTGGCCAACAAACTCAAATGATAACATAAATTTGACACATTTTTAGCATGTTTTGTCCAATAATTTCATTCAGTGTGTAACTATAGAAATGCAACTATTAGAAAACATACTCCATTCTTTTCTTGAGCAGGAAATATGTTTCTTTTATTTCCTTGACACTGATCTTCATAATATTAAACCAGTGTACCAGGAAATTGTATGTGACAGTTGTCACATGCTTTATGGCTGTCATGTGATATAATTTTGAATTGAATAAATTAATTTTGAAAGATATTATACATCAAAGATATCATTATTTTTTAGATTTGGATATGAGCGTATGCAACTTTTATTAATATTCAATAATCGCATCATATTAACCTTTTTCTTATAATTTGAATAGGAAATATGATGCAATTTTAGTTAATATTTTTATGATGACATCATTGATTTCTTTATTTTTAAATCTGAATTGAATCTGAAGATTGTGACCAATTTATTTCTATTAAATCATGTATTTCAACTCTTTTAATCAGTAGCTATTTGGTTTACTAGGAAATTAAATGCCCAATTTATTCAAACTTGATATAATGTATGCCAGTTGGCTGCCATTGTTGCCTACCCGCCTGATGCTTTTTACACCTTGCCGTTGTGCCATCGCTGCCTTCTAGTTTTACATGGAATTCTTTTGACTTCAAATCAAACAAACAAAAAAAAAAATCTCCTTCAATTTTTTACTCATTCCAGGAGTCTAAAAATATGTCAAATACTTAATATTAGATTTTTTACACTTTAGAGGGAGGGTGGGAGGGAGTTTTTAATTTTGGTTCAATTTCATTTTTATTTTTGTTCAATTTATCGGATTAACTCTTTATCATTTAACATATGGTTGGACCTATAATACAACTAACGACTTTATTATTATTAATTTATTATCTTTGAAAATACATGGGTGTTATTTAGTTTATGAATACTGAAGTGTACTTTCTTCTAGTTTATATCACTTGCCTTCATCTAGCATCCTAATAAAGGCCTTTGTGGCGTACTTACCATCTGGCCATCGTGTAGCTCATACAAATTCCTAATTAATTAATATCTCCTTTAATGTCCATTGTATTAAAGCCTTCTGTTAAATTATGATTAGCTTTGAAATCCATTACTTGGTCTTCATGTACATTTTCTGTGCACTTAGGAACCCTTAATCAACCATGTTGGAGATCAACTTCTTGCTGCTCACTGCGATTACTCTGGATCTGCTTGTCCTGAAAGTTGCAAGGATGCTGATCAGCCAAGTCCAGTTTCAGTTTTGGAGGCATTTGAAGAAGAAGAGTTCGGCACTGGCTGCTTTGAAAAGATAAGTGCAGATCTTCAGGGTAAGTGAAATTAAGATATATATATACACGTATATACATCTCAATTCTTATGTATTTACATATCCAACACCTAAACTTCAATTTTTACATACACGACTCCTTCTTCATGCATGAAAATGTGTATTTCACTTTTTTAAAGTCAAATCCTAGGTATTTTTGTTGTGATATAAAAGATTTTGTGGTATGAATGTGTAAAAATTAAAGCTTAGATGTTAGATATGTAAATACATAAGAGTTGGGTAGTGTGTATAATGCCCCGTGCCTCTCTACTGATTGAAATGACCATCAAATTGTTCTATAACTACTTTATCTTGCAGACCTTAGGATGCAACTTCGCCTTCTCAAACAGGAATCAACAAACACTCACTCAGAAGATATGGAAGCACATATTTCCAGTGATGAAGATGCCGCAACAGAGCCCTTCTCTGAGCATGGCGACGTACTTCAAGCCTTTAGAGATGAAGAGGAGAGAGACTATTCATATGTACTTGACATCCTCATCGAAGGTGACATTCTTAATACCCAACCGGATGGCCTCTTTAAAGCGGAATATCCAGTCAGTCCAAACTTGTTTGAAGAGCTGGAGAAGAAATATAAGTTGCTCGAGTCGTGGTCGAGATCAGATCGAAAGCTTTTATTCGATCTTACGAATTCTCTTTTGGTGGATATCATCGAGCTGAAGACTCCATCACAATCCAAAATGGTTCATGACGGCCTTGTTGAGGAAGTATGGCAGGCAGTGGTTGAGAAAATGAGAAATGTGGACTTAAGTTTTGGAGAAAATCTCACTGGGCTAAAAAGGGTAGATTTGAGGGGTGATAAGGAGGTGATTGGAAGAGAACTGGAGAATATAGTAATGGAGGATCTTTTGGATGAGCTTCTTCTATACTAAGGGTATAGGGAGCTCTTTAAGAAGTCTGAAGTTCTCCTTCTTTATCAGAAAAACTGTTATGCTTTATCATAGTTTATACAGGAATGATAATATTGTATAGGTTTAAAAGGGAACTCCTGTGAGTACTGTCTGTAACTATGGTGGCTGATATCTGTAGAAGCTTTTGGTGATGAAAAGGAGCTGTGCTCTAAAGAAAGGTATTATGGTGGGAGGCCTGCGTTTAGACAGACTGTGAAAGTTTGGGTAAATCGATGAAGGGCCTGTTTGGAAGACAGTTGTCTTCGCTTACCAGCTACAATTGCAGTTGCTTCAGTGAAGACATTGCGTGGAAGCATTGCGAGAAAGTCATTGTATGTTTGGTTGCAGTGTGAAAAACAACATGCAGGCAGAAAATGACTAGGATCGCTCTCGTTTATTGAAGTTCGTTTTAATATTTGGATATATTTATGTAGTATGTAAATATTTGAAAGTAAAATAAATTTTTTTTTTAAAATTTTATATTTAAATATACAAATTTATAAATTGAAATTAGATTTTTTTTATTTTTATATCTTTAATATATATTTTCTATATATATAGTGAACTATTGATTCAATTCAATAATTCACTATATAGGTTAAATTCTTTAAGTGTATTAACAAAATATTTACGAGCTTCGTTATATTTTAATTTAATTGTAAAATAAAATATTTAGTTATCTTTTAATTTTAATGAATTATATATATATATATATATTAAAATTTTTATAATTTAAAAAGATTGTTCATATTAATAAAAAATTTACGAGCTTTATAAAATATTTTAAATAGATTCTTCAAATTATATTAAAAATTTAATAACACAACGAAGAGAGCGCTTCAAATCTCAAAATAGTCATAGAGTTCTACGCGATTGCAAATCTCAAAATAGTCATAGAGTCATACAAAGAAACATATACTACTCTCAAACACGTAGCAGATAGACAGTAGAGTGAAAAAAATCGAAGGACTATTCCAACAACAACCAACAATAAAATAATGTTCACTTTAGTTTTCATAATCCGTAACTCCCGTTTCATCGCGTCTTCCGTTGTGGTCGTACACTCCCCGGCGTCGGACTCGTGAGAATCCGGTAAACTATCTGTCCATCGGAATAAACGACACTGATCTGGAATGTCCCGAGGACGAACATAAAACTTTCGTCGAAAGCTATGCGGCTGACGTGATGTCAAAAGAGATGCTCGCAACCCACGACGACATAGCAATCGGCGAGAGGTAGCAATGACGTCTTGGAGCTCATATTTACTCGTAATACAAGCACACATGCGAGCTTAATTAATTTGAGTATAAAATGGTCAAACAAAATGAAAAGAATCAATCTAGAGTGTTGAATCGTAAATAATGTGAAGTAAAGTCTACAAAAAGAATGTAAAAGACATACATTGCACCGCAAAAAACACTCACTCTCCAACTAACAATCGAGTAATGTCCGCTCGAAGTCTTGCCATTTCATTTGCACCCTCCCTTCTTTTGTACGGATTGGTGCACTATTGTCATCCTCCCGTGGTTGAGACGGTTCAATGCGGTCCCGTAAACCGTCGACCGTAGCAACCTCGTCAAAATCAACATCAGCCCGAGTTGGATGCCGCTCGATATAGCTATGAAGGCCCATAGTTGCCAACACTATCCGCACTTTGTTTGGGAACGGATAAGGAGGCATATCCCGAAGAATGGCCCACTTCTTCTTCCAAACTCCGAATGTTCTCTCAATAACGCCTCGCAAGGATGAATGTCTCTTATTAAACGGCTCCTTTCTAGTTCTTGTGCGATTACTAGCTTCTTTGAAAATCCGGAATATGATATCTTGTATCCGGATATGGTTTAAGATACCCCTCTGCATGGGGTAGCCAGCATCTACCAAATAATACTTCCCGTAATGATAGAAAGTATAGTTAGGTGTATGACCAAAAACATCATCTTTTAATATTATAAATGACCTTACGGGAGGTGGGTGAGGAAATTGTACTCCGGCTTTCTTGTTGCAACTTTAAAGAGTCTACTCGTCATGTGCGCTGCCCTCCCATCCGACCAATACAAATGTAAAGCACATGTTGAAATCACAAACGACCATAATATTCTGAGTTGTCCTCCCAGAACGGCCGATATAAGCTACTTTCTCGTTATCCGGCACTATAGCATGAACGTGCGTTCCATCTATTGCGCCGATGCAATCCTTAAGGAAAAAATAATCATATAAATATGCAATCCATTCCATAAAAATTTGTTTTATTTAGCATTTGTACCTTGAAATATGGCATGTATCGTTCGTCGTTAAGAATCTCCGTCTGGGTCCTTGCAAATGTTGGATCAGTTGGTTTTAGTACATCATTTGCTAAACCGACAAGAGAAGCCAAACCAACCGAGAAATATCGGCTAATTGTTTCCGACGAATGTCGGAAACGTTCCATGGCTCCCCTCATGGACTCGTTCGTGACGAGTATAAAAAGTGTGATGCCCAACACTTCACGGTACCGTTGTCCTATAAGACCCATGGAGTCCATGAGATGTTTTTAGGTCAACAGAAGATCTCTGAAAACCTCATGTGACATTCTGAAGATGTTACGAAATCTCGTTGGGTGTCCTGAAATCATTTCACCCATCCAATGTTCTCCAACCTGAGATGAAGTGTAACAAGGTTCACGATCAACGTATGTATTGTAGTATTGCAGCGCATTATATTTATCGTCTGCGTTTCTCCTACTGGCGTCGGATCTCCTCCGGATTCATGACGGTATAAACCGCACCTTTCAAAGAAAACATGTTACTCTCTATAGAAATCAACAAGTACCTTAGCGAAACATATGAATGAACTACATTAAGAAAGGAAATAACTCAAACATTCAACCATTCAAAATAAAAATTGTCCGTACAACATCGATAACAACAATAACAATAGATGGAATAAAAGCAACATTTCCATATCATATCACAAGGTGCGTCGATCATAATAATATCGAATGTATTCTAAGCGTAGCTCTCTATCAACTGCAGTGAAAAAGTCTCGGTGGAGAGAGTCCCGGAGGAGGTCGATAGCAAAGAAGAAAAGTGGTCGATTCCCTATAATCTCTGGGTCTTCCTTTAGAAGCCTAACAACCTCGTGGACAGCATTTTTTTGAACTTTATGTGGAGCATCATTTGCTGATTCCACAAGTAATGATAGCTGCTCTTTCATACTTCCAACAGTACTTTTCCTCTTCTTATCGATCCGGGGCCGCTTCGTTCGGTTTGTAGATTGCATTTCAGTTTGATCGTATATGCGGAGTTCTGCTGAATCGTTTGAAAGTTCTACGGCGACCTCCTCGGGGTTGTATCAACCATTGTTTGGCTAGGTGCAACCGCGTATTTCCCTGTGGCTATTGTCCCACCAAACATTCGATCGAGTTTCTCCTCGAATTCCGGTTCTATCCCTACATTTTTGAACTTCCTCGCCGTAGGATAAATCTGTAAGAATAAATAATTTTTATTAGCAGTGGTGCAAACACAAGCAAAACTAATTCAATTATGTCTTACCGCTAGCCTTTCAGTCCACCATTCTTCTGTAGCAGCAATAGTTCGCTTCGACGGATCCCAGCCCAAACCAGTAAATCCATGTTTTAGGTCCTTCCATAGCTTCAATTCTTTCTTTAAGCTGGTCCCATTTATTTTTAAGGCTGCGACTGTCGTAATCCCCGCTCGTCACCTCCCTAAAAGTTGTTACTATGTTTTGCCGACCTTCCTTGCTCGAAAAAAGAGTTCGGTCTATTGCCTCTTTCGATTTCCGCAATGCATATATCGCAAAAATTAATTTTATGTCCTTCTCCCACATTGCGGGAGTGGCAACTTCTTTGTTCTTACTTGCCATACTAATAATAGGAGACAAGTCAGCAATATCTTTAAATATGAAATAAATAAACGAACATATGAAAGTCTAGGAACACAAAAATTTAAAATGCTACTAAGGTAAAGGAACACAAAAATTTAAAATGCTACTAAGGTAAAGGAACACAGAAATTTAAAATGCTACTAAGGTAAAGGAACACAGAAATTTACGTGGTTCGGTCAAATTGACCTACGTCCACGGGAAGTGAGTACTTTATTTTCATTAATGAAACTTTTGAACAGTTACATAGGTTCACACTGCACTACACACACTTGACTTCACACATTGCACTTCACTACACACACTTCACTACACTACACGAGTTCACATTGCACGGCCCATCGGAATCACACACCCACACACTTCATCGCACTTCAAATTCATCGCACTTCAAATACACACACACTTCACTGCACGGCCCACTGGAATCACACACCCACACACTTCACACACAACTTCACTGCACTACACATCACACACATTGTACTGCACTTCACTACACAACTTCACTCACTCACACAATGCACTTCACTACACTTCAATGCACTGCACTTAACTACACTTCAGTGCACTGCACCACACAACTCAATACACGAAACAGTTCACAAACTTCACTGCACCACAAGCTGCACCGCACTTCACCGCACAATACACCGCACCGCACCCGTAACACATTGCACCGCACTACACTTCACACAAGATCGCACTTCACACAAGATCGCACTTCACACAACCGCACAACCGCACAACCGCACTCACAAGCACCACACAACTCAACACAAGACCGCACTACACTTCACACCGCACTTCACCGCACACACATTGACCGCACTACACTTCACACAAGATCGCACTTCACACGACAATGCACTTCACACAACCGCACAACCGCACAATCGCACTCACGAGCACCACACAACTCAACACAAGACCGCACTACACTTCACATCGCACTTCACCGCACACAAGCATCGCACATAACACACAAGACCGCACCGCAAAAACACACACACACCGCACTTCCACGAAACACACGACACTACACTACACATCACACACAATGCACACTACACAGACACCACACAATGCACTTCACTACACTTCAATGCACCGCACTTGACTACACTCCGAGTGCACCGCACCACACAACTCAATACACTAAACAAGCTTCACAAACTTCATCGCACCACAAGCCGCACCGCACTTCACTACACAATACATCGCACCACACCTGTAACACATTGCACCGCACTACACTTCACACAAGACTCGCACTTCACACGAAGAATGCACTTCACACAACCGCACAACCGCACAATCGCACTCACGAGCACCACACAACTCAACACAAGACCGCACTACACTTCACACCGCACTTCACTTCACACAAGACCGCACTTCACACAACCGCACAACCGTACAACCGCACTCACGAGCACCACACAACTCAACACAAGACCGCACTACACTTCACACCGCACTTCACCGCACACACATCGTACCGCACTACACTTCACACAGCACTGCACTTCACACAAAGAATGCACTTCACACAACTGCACAACTGCACAACTGCACTCACAGCACCACACAACTCAACACAGCACTGCACTACACTTCACACTGCACTACACTTCACACAGCACTGCACTTCACACAGCACTGCACTGCAAAAACACACACACACTGCACTTCCACAGAAACACACAGCACTACACTACACATCACACACAATGCACACTACACAAGCACCACACAATGCACTTCACTACACTTCAATGCACCGCACTCGACTACACTTCAGATGTACTCGCACCACACAACTCAATACACTAAACAGCTTCACAAACTTCACTGCACCACAAGCCGCACCGCACTTCACTACACAATACACCGCACCACACCTGAACACATTAGCACCGCACTACACTTCACACAGCACTGCACATCACACACATTGCACTGCAAAAACACACACACACACTGCACTTCCACAGAAACACACAGCACTACACTACACATCACACACAATGCACACTACACAGCACCACACAATGCACTTCACTACACTTCAATGCACTGCACTTAACTACACTTCGATGCACTCGCACCACACAACTCAATACACTATACGAGTTCACAAACTTCACTCGCACCACAAGCCGCACCGCACTTCACTACACAATACACTGCACCTGCACCCGTAACACATTGCACCGCACTACACTTCACACAAGATCGCACATCACACACAAGACCGCACTCGCAAAAACACACACACACCGCACTTACACAGAAACACACATCACTACACTACACATCACACACAATGCCATAAAAAAAATCAAAACGAACCGACATAACGGTGTTGAGCTTTATGAACAAGTATGCTTAAATCTTAATGAGCTAATAAGGTTATATGGTTGTATGTCACAAACATTCTCGTCAAACCCACTACTAGAAAAACTGAATCCCGAATCAACCTCAAATCGAACTCAATAAGAAAAAATAAACCATAATCAAAATTAAGGCTCGAGTCGTGTTCAAACTATATATGATAAAATATTAAATTAGTTTGGCATCGAAATACTCAAGTTCTTCCTTAGACCCCCACCATCTGACGGTTTATACTTCGAAACATTTAAAAAATAATGGGTTTATCTTATTATGCTTCATAGATTTACCATGCTTCATCCAAACATTCTTATTTTTTAAACAATGAACTTTATAATTCATACCTTGATCTTCCGAACAAAAGAAGCCTATAATCATCATTAACCATGCCAATTGAAATGATAGCCATATAAAAGCAAGTGTGTAGTGCGGTGCGATGCGGAATCAAATGGTAGCCATAAGCATACCATTCTAAGCAATCGATCAAGCCAACTACTAGAACATGCTAACATCTCTATTTTTCACATGCTTAAGTAATAAACACCCGTAAATTTAAGCTAATAATCCATCTCACTAAGCACATGAGTGCCCGACTCGATAGCCAAACAACGAGGAAGAAACGAGGTCGAGTAAAGTGAAGCAAACCCAAGCCACACCAAGAAAAGCAATGGAATGAAACAAACACCAAAACCGAGCCCAAATAATGGAAGCGAGATACAAGCACTTCTTACCCAAGGCACGGGGGTAAAGATGAGTCGTGGAAGAAGATAGTCGAGGAAGATGAAAGAGCAGTCGAGTCGCAAGAAGTGCTAGGACAGACAAGTTTTTTCTTCCAGGGAAATCTTCCCGCAAGAGCAGTCGAGTCGCGAGAAGGGCTAGGGCAGAGAAGGGTTCGGGGAGAGCAGCGGGGCGAGGGCACGCAGGAAATTTTGGAGGCTGAAGCTGGTTGAAAGTCGGGGCCGCGGGGTATAACCCGCGGTCCGCTTTCATTACCGCTTCGCGGCCCCGGAAAGCGAAGCTGAGGGATTCCGCCCCAAATTATCGCAAATTCGCGGTGCGGGGAAGCGCCGCACCGCGAATTTGGGCTTCCAAACACCGCCGAAGTTGCTGCAAACTTTCTACAGATTGAAACAAATATGCTACCGGATGTCAGTAAGTTGAGCCTACTTGGTTTTAAACTATTAAAGTATAATTGCTTGTAATATAATTTAAGATTTTGATTAAAAACTTTAACCCAATCTCCTAAATTGAGTTGGAATTTCAATTATCGAGTTAAGCTCATAGAAGGCTCAAACTTATTGAGACCCAATAGAGCTACACGCACATCGTATATACAAGGCTTTAAAACTAGTGCGTCACGGTTAAAAGATAAAACTTTCAACCACTAGGCCAATGTTGCTTGCATACCTCGGCTATGGAGATGATCATAAGAAGCATTTTGACAATTGACAATTATTTTGGAAGATTTACGTGCATACCACTCAATTCTTATGTATTTACATGTCTAATGCCCAAACTTTACTTTTCACATCTAATCTTGCTTATACATGAAAATGTGTATTTCACTTTTTAAAAATTAAAACGGTGGTATTAATAATGTGATGTGTAAGATTTCAGTTTAAATGTAAAAAATAAAATTTTTGATGTTTGATATTTAAATACGTAAGAATTTTTGGGTGGTATATATGCAAATGGTCCCTTTTTTGGGGCCGTGATAAGTGCTCCCATCTGACACGTTTAGATTCTTGATTTTATTTCAGTTAATGTGCTTTGCATCTTCTATTTGAAATTTACTTAATGCTTATGGGAAATTTATTTAATTATTTATTTATTATATTTCTCACATATTTTAATTTTTGATCATTTTAAAAAATAAACTGTTTTTAAAATTTACTATTAAAAATTAATTGATTTGATATAATGTTTTATTTTTTAATTTAAATATAAATAAAATAAAATAATCATATAAAATAATAATTAAAAAACTAAAACAATATCAAATAACTCCTTAGATTTTGGAAGTATTCTTTTTTTATTGGGATGATATTTTCTTTTTATTATTGATAATAATGCTTATTGATGTGTGTCCGAAGATTTGAGATGATTGTGTGATAAATTAAATAGCTGAGCGTTGTACGGAAATTTAACACATAAAAAGTGAAAAAGGTTGTATGAGATCATAATTATCACGTAGAAAAACTTATAAAAGGAAAAAAAATATGACGTCTAGCCCAATCAAGATAGTCTTATATACTCACAACTAGAAAAGCAAATTGACAATTTTACAACATATACAATACTTGTCAGTAAGTATAATATAAAAAAAGTTCAGAAGTCCAGAAAGAATCACTGCATTCTGAATGTGGTGATCATAAGCAGTCAAATTTGAAAGTTATTATCGATTTTTCAATACGATGTTATATGTTACGATCGTATTTTAGATTAAGGCGTTAACAAGAACGGTGAGCAAGAGCGGTTAACAGTGGTCGACAGTGGTCTAAGGGAAACGATCGGTAGTGGTTGGCAGCTATGAAGGTTGGAAGTTATTGTCTGGTATTCAGTACGACGTTGCACATTACGTCATTACTACCGTTATCAAGCAAAGGTCCCTGATGGCAGCAAGCGGGAGCGGTCAACGGTGATCAACAACGACAGACGAACAATGGTCGACAATACTAATCAAGTCTTCAATACAACATTGTGCATTACAACTATACTTGAGATACAATATTATCAAGTAGGAGTCGCCGACGACAGAGAACAGGAGCGACTGACGATTGTAGAAGTTTCTTGATGACTACGAAGATCAGAAGTTATCGTCGGATCTTAAGTCTAGAACAACACTAAAATTCGTTCTCTTCTCCTTCCTCATCAAATGAAGAAAGTAGGTCAATTTATAGCCTTTAGGGGAGGGGCTTTTTTGTCACTCGGTGAATAACTTCCCCAACCACGTGATCAGACAACCCATATTAATTCCCATTAATCATAGACATGTTTTTAATAATTTGAGGGCTTTAATGATCTAGAATTTAAGTGAGCTGAGGTATGTTGAATTCCTCTTATCGAGATGCTCTATTTGAACATAAACTTGATAAATATTTACTTAAGAAGTTAATTGTAAGAACTGAATTTTTTGTTCCCGGATATAGCTTTCCTTGCCGCCATTGCTTCCTTAAAATAGAGTCGATGGATTAGGGCATCAGATCTGTTGTCTCCCCTACAGCCGTCGAATCTATTAAGAAGCTATATTAAAGTTAAAATTAATTAGTTCCTATTTTCTTTCAAAATTATAATGATGATAATTTGGCTAATAATAATGATAGATAATTAATTAAATGTTGGTATTTGCATGGTAGTTAAACTTTTTGGGAGTTTGTGTAAAATCTTCTAGTTGACACTGCTAAACTATTAGGAGTGTTATTGCTTGCTATTTGTACTGAATTTTTAGTTTGTAGGATTGTAGGTTGTACTTAATTTAGATTTCATGATTTGCAATTATTATATGTTTTATTTATTGCTGATAACGAAGTAATTCACGGCCTTTATTTTGTTGGAGTTCCTTGCAAATTTAATTAAATCCTACAATTTTAATGTTTTCTTTTCTTATCTTGCACTATACGTTATAAAGTTGCATGTAAATTTTTGTCATATCACAAACAAATGTGAATTAACATATTACTTACGTATTATGTATGTGAAATTTTTTTGTATGTTCTGTGATGATATGTAAGCCGGTGGAGCCTTTTTGGTTATTGGTTAGTCGGGTTGATAGGCTCATAAAATGACGAATCTACAAAAAAATCACTAAATTTCCTTCAATCAGTATTGACCTTTCTGGCTTCAAGATTTTTTTTTTAACTGACTACATATAAAAATAAATATAAACTAAATAATAAATAACTGTTAAGTTATATATTGGTAAAACTTGATTATATGTGAAATGTTACATGCTTTCTTAAAATAATTGAGCATTTTTTTTTATCGCTCTTGTTATCTTATGATGTTGTATATGCACATAGTGATCATCTTTATTTATTGTTCATATTGCTTGCCTCAATTCCTTAACGTTTATGATTTAATAAATAGTTGTTATTTATTGATTTTGATTTGTCAAAATCACGTGTTGATATTTTTGTGTAGCAGCTTTCACTAAGTCACTTGGAGGACCATCTCAAACGAAGCATACATTTCAACTTTACATTTAATTTTTGTAATTTTCAATTTCACATTAGCTATTTTTATTTTTCTCCTTGAGTCTAGATAGTTATTTTGTTTATTGTTATTTTAGTTTCTCTCAGTTATTTCCTTATTTTTTTTTCAGTTGTATCAGTTATATGACTCTTATTTATGAAATAAAATAAATTTTTTCTTTTCTTGTTTATTTTCATTATTATTTCTATACAATTCTATCTTTTTAGAATATACAATATGTTAACATCTTTTCATCATGCTCTGCTTTGTCAGGATGTACTGCCTTCCAAAACCGGGTTTGATAGAGTGATATCATAACCTATATATTGTATTCAACATCACTTGTATATATGCTCAATATCATTAGTCAATTGTACCAATTATTCTTTATCTTAGCATTACATATCCCTTGTCATCTTAGGACTGGGTAGGGGTTAAGTTATTCTAGATAGTTATTTAGCTAATTTTGATTTTGTATAAATTTCAATTGTTTAGAATAAATCCAAAGCGAAGAGGCACTGCATCTTCTCCTGCAACAAGAGTCCCAAGAGCTACTATAGAAGCGGTACCTGTCTCTAGGGGTCCTCGCTCCCCTATTTGCCATTGTCCTACTCAACCAGTCAAGGCTACCAATACAACACCACATAATATGACAACTCATATGTATATGGTGGACACAAAATGTTATCCAAGCACTGCAAACTTGTATTGCAGCTTAAATCACATGGGCATTTCAGACGATGCAACGACTCTCTCAGCCGACACCACAAGAAGCTCACTTATACCTCCAGTTGCAACCGTGAAAGTTCAAGCTAATCAACCTGTGGTGAAGGCCAACAAGTGTGTGATGGATCAATTTCTTAAGATGCACCTTCCTACTTTCAATGACACATTAAACTCAGCCGAGTCTGACACATGACTTCATTATATAGAGAAGAGACTTTGTGGAATTGAGTGCTTTGAAGAAGGCAATATTGACATCACCACTTTTTAGCTGTGCGAAGAAGCTAATGATTGGTGGGAGAGTCACAATCACAACACTTTTGAGCCATATGCAATAATATCTTGAACATATTTCAAGAAACTATTCTTGAAGTAATACTTCTCTATGGTGGATTATGCCGAGCTGATAAGCTACTTAAGGAAGCAGGAGCAAGGAACAAAATTGTTCAAGAGACAGAGTTTGCCAAAATATTCAGATCTATCCCTTCGATTGGTCTACACGAGGATCAAAATATCAACCTAGTTTTTATCCTACAAGAAGATAATCGAAGCAGTTTATTTGTTGTCAAGTGTACTACCTACAAAAAAATTAATGGATCGATCTATATATATATAGAGTTAAAGCATATTGCTTATGAATAAAAGATTGCATCAAAATGAAAGAACACAGATGTTATGAGCAGGATGAACTGCAGAAGAAAAAAATCATCTCAGAGATAATTTAGAAAAATAATTCTAATTACCCCACTATGGTAAGAGACACCCTAAACCTTGATGCGCAACCATTGATAAGTATTTCAACTGGTATAACATCCATTACAAAACTAATGCCCTTTTTTGACCTAAAATTAGCCCACATTAAAGAAGGAGAATAACTTTAAGCATCATAAGAATTACTGGCATTAATTCAATAAAAGCTGACACTAAAAGCAAGTGTGTAATTCATACTTGTGGATTAGAAAAGTATCCCCATGTACCCCCTGAGTACCCTCTGAGTACCCTCGAGTATCCCTGAGTTTCTTTCAAGCATCCCCATCCACATATTGTCATTTCATCCGCAAATAGTATTTTCTTGTTGGATGCACACAATTTATCTTGACTTTTGGTGACCAAATGCATAAACACATCACTCTCCCTCCGATGTGAATATACACAAGACGTGATCGTGGGGATTGATGTCAAATTAGAAAAATCTGATGTGCTAAGCCAAAATCGAAATCAATTGATTCAAATTCGTATGAAATCCTGAACAACACAAGAAAAGCATCCTAAAGCTAGAACAAATCGAAAATAATGGTAGGATAGAGCATGACAGTGAAATGGATGGAGATAAACCTTGACCCAATGCTCAACGCAAATAAGAACATTGGTATAAGACCTTCACCCTATGCTTGACGCGAGGAAAGAACCTTGGTATGATGGTGGATGCCACAAACGGGGTGAAAATCAGCTTGATAAGTCAGGGAAGAACTCCTTGAGTGATGGCCAAGAGCTCTGCTGGAATTCTAAGGAAAACCTAAGGATAGAACCACATGAAAGTTGTTTTGCCAAAGTTTAAAAGTCTCCTTTCTCATTTGAAATAAGGCCTATATATAGGCTCAAGCTTACAAGTAAGAAAGAGAAGATAAAATATCTTCTAAAAAACAAATAAATAACTACACCAAGTTGTCATGCAAGCCAATATTAAAACGTAATAAAAGAAGAAACATCTAGTCATAATATATGGCTCCTTTATCCTTGGACTTCGACTAAATTGACAAATCTTCTAGGTTCACTCTCCTTAGACCCTCATGAATTGGCTTGAGTCCAAGCCTCCTTTACTAATTCATTAAGATCTTCTTCAACCTTTTTGGGCGGCATCTAGTAATTGGCTCACTTGGAACTTGAATTAAAACTTCTCTTGAAGTCATGTCGTCGTCATCCATGCTATCATTTGCATCATTCCCCTCCACTTGAAAATGATTTGTCCTCAAATTAGTACCTGCAACAAAAGCACTTGAATCAGTAACATCAAAAGTGGCACTCATAGTATACTTACTTGGTAGATCCAAATTGTAGGCATTGTCGTTGATACGTTCAAGTACTTGGAAAGGTCCATTTCCTCTTGGAAGCAGTTTGGAATGCCTTTTGTTCTGGAAATCTTTCTTTTCTCATGTGTAACCAGACCCAATCTTTAGGTTCGAATATCATTTTGTGACGCCCCTTGTTGGCATGTTTCTCATATTGCTTTGTCCTGTGTTCAATGTTGAGTCGTGCCTCCTCATGTATCTGATTTACAAACTCAGCCTTTTTCTTACTATCTAAGTTAACATGCTCAGAAACAAGTAATGAAATTAAATCAAATGGCGTTAAAGGATAAAAAAACATAAAAAATTTCAAAATATGAAAATTTAGTAACATAATGAACAACCCTATTATAAGCAAACCCAACATTCTTCTTAATCACTTCAGTGAGTGGTGCAGCTATGCTACTAAAGTCTTTCACAAACCGTCGGTAGAAACTAGCAAGTCCATGAAAACGATGAACATTGTTTGCACTAGTGGGACTAGGACACTCACGTATAACATGCACCTTTTCTTCATCAACCTATATACCCTGCTCACTCACAACAAATCCTAAAATACAAAGTTTATTGGTGCAAAATGTACACTTTTCCAAGTTACCAAATGACTTTTCTTTTCTCAAAACATCTAAAACAAGTTTTAAATGTTCAACATGATCCTTGAAGTTTTTGCTATAGATCAGAATATCATCGAAATAGACCACAATAAATTTTCCAATAAAAGCAAGTAAAACATGGTTCATTAGTCTCATGAAAGTACTAGTGCATTAATCAAACCAAAAGGCATAACTAACAATTCATAAAAACCATATTTTGTCTTAAAAGCAAATTTCCACTCATCGCCTTCTTTCATCTTAATATGATGATATCTACTTTTTAAATCAACCTTAGAAAACACACAAGATCCATGTAACTCATCTAGCATATCATCTATGCGAGGAATAGGGTGTCTATACTTTATCGTAATTTTGTTTATGGCTCGACAATCCATACACATTCTCCAAGACCCATCCTTCTTAGGAACTAGAATTACAGGAACATCACATGGACTCATGCTCTCTCTCACATACCCCTTCTCTATTAGTTCGCCAACCTGCCTTTGTAACTCTTTTGTTCCCTCAGGATTGCTTCTATAGGCTGGATGGTTTGGAAAGGTGGCTCCTGGTATAAAATAAATTTGATGCTCAATCCCTCGAATGTGTGGTAAACCATGTGGAATCTCCTCAGGAAAGACATCACAAAAATCTTGCAAAAGAGAAACAATAGAACTAAACAAAGTATTGTCATGTTTGTTAATGTTTAAGAAAGCCTCTTTGTACAAAAGTATACAATCTTGGTTTAGTTTAAAAACAAAGCTCTCTTGATCTCACTTGCCTTTACATAAAACTTCTTTTCTCTATCTTCTTTTCTCTTAATGGCTGCTTGTTCCATTTCTTCATTTTTATCAATTGGGTCAGCCTCTTTATTGTTGATCACTCCTTTTCATTTGACAATAATCATTTTGCAATCTCACTTGATCCTCGTAGACCTCCTTTAGTGTCATTGACACTAGAGTGATAATTCTATTATTGACTTCAAATGAGCATTTATTGGTGAAACTATCATGTTTAACTCGTTGGTCAAATTGCCATGGTTGGCCTAGTAACAAATGGCCTACTTGCATTGGTACTACACCGCACAAGACTTCATCTTCATACTTTCCAATGCGGGATGAGACTAAAACCTGCTTGTCCACCTTTACCTCACCACTATCATTAAACCATTGTAACTTGTAAGGTCGGGAGTGCTTGATGGTTAGCAACCCTAGTTTTTCAACCAAAATAGTGCTGGAAGCATTAGTACACCTTCCTCCGTCAATGATCATACTACATACTTTGTTTTGTACATGGCACCTGGTGTGAAAAATGTTCTCTCTTTGAATTCCTTCATCAACCTTGGCTTGCACACTTAATGCCCCTCTTGTGAATAACAATTCTTTTGTGACTGCATATTCTTCATTTTCAGTGTCCTCTATTGGTGATATAGAGTCAATATCTAATTCTTCATCAGTCTTAATATCTCCATTGCCTCTTATCTCCATGATTCTTTTGTTAGGACATTGGATAGGTATATGATCCCTGCCTTGAGATCCTTGGCTGATAGTATCCTGTCTTGGCTCAGCTTTAGACTGTGTGATTGGCTTATCCTCTTTTCTTTAAAAATTCAACTTCCATGAAGAACCCACACAATTTTACACACGTGGGCCACCCCTCCTCTTGAGTTGTTGCTCCACCTTTGATGGCCACATGTAACATGTCCTCCAACTCCACATAATGTTGCATTTCCACTCTATCTTGGATTTCTGGGTTTAAACCGTTTAAGAATCTAGCCATAGTGTCTTCTCGGTCCTCTTCTACATTAGCTTGAATCCTAGCAATCACCATCTCCTGATAGTAATCTTCTACACTTCGATTACCTTGCTAAGACTTTGTAACTTCTGATACAACTGTCGATAGTAATGTCATGACACAAATCGTTTCCTCATGACAACTTTCATTTCTTCCCATGTTTCTATAGGACGTTCTCGATTTCTCCTCCTACCAAACATTAATTGATCCCACCAAACAAAAGGATAATCAGTAAATTCATTGGAGACCAATTTCACCTTCTTTATTTCAGAATAGTTGTGGCAGTCGAACACTAATTCTACCTTCTTCTCCCATTCAAGATAGGCTTCAGGATTGTTTTTGCCTTGAAAAGAAGGAATACATATCTTAATACTCCACAAGCTATTATTGTCTCTATTCCTAATGTCTCTAACTTGCCCACCATAGCGCCTCTTCTCAACAAATGAATCCCTATTGTTTTCATCTTCAAATCTAGCCTCATAATATGCTTCATCCTCCTCTCTCACTCCTCTCATTGGAACTCTCTCCCTTTGTCTATTAGAGATATTTTGTGGTTGTTTTTCTTGAATTCCTCCCTCTACCCATTCCAACCTTTCATGAATTTGATCAAACTCAGCTCTCATCAGTTTTCTCATCCCCCCCACTATGGCTTGAAATTGGAGATTAGGAATGGCTGGTTGCCTTTCCTCATCTTCAAAATTTAGTTGAGATATGGTTAAGGATTTATAATGAAGGAAGGTAAGCAAGAATCCAAAAATAAGCAACTTAAATGAAATTCAAGATTACCACAGATAAGAAAAATGAAATGCTAAGAAAATCATTGGGATGATGATCATGAAATACAAATTTTGATATCTTGAATCAATACAAAAACACAACTAAACTTATGAAAACAATAGTATCAACAAAAGAAAAAAAAAATAACAGAAAATGAAAATAAAAAAAGGTCACATCAAGAACAACATTTATCATAAACAATATCAAGAACGAGATAATTTGAATAATAACAAGAACACTAATTTGGACAATAACAAGAACAACTGATTTAAATAATAAATAGAAGTATAACACTGTGAATTTAAGCAAGCAATAACGAGACAATAAATTGGACAATCACATGAAAAGTAACGATGTGGATATTAATAATCAAGACACAAATATGAACAAAAACACAAATATAAACAAGACCACAAATATGAATTGTAATGAGAGCAACTAATTGAACAATTAATTACGAAATGAATTAACAAATTAGATTACTTGGTGAAAATTCGTGCAAGGATAAAATTCAGACAAAAGAAACAAGAATATAACTAATCTCATCAGTTCCAAAAGAAAAAAAAAATAAAGATCCAACAAGAACACAAAAACCCAACAAGAAATCTATGTCTTCAAGAATCGTTAGGCTCTGATATCAAATCATGTGAAATATAGAAAAGACAGGACCATGGGGATTGATGTTCAAAGTAGAAAATCTGATGTGCTAAGCCAAAACCAAAATCAATTGATTCAAATTCGTATGAAATGCCTGATCAACACAAGCAAACCATCCTAAAGCTAGAACAAACTGAAAATAATTGTTGGATAGAACATGGCGATGAAATGGATGGAGATAAACCTTGACCCAATGCTCAATGCAAACAAGAACATTGGTATAAGACCTTCACCCTATGCTTGACGCGAGGAAAGAACCTTGGTATGATGGTAGACGCCACGAACGGGGTGGAAATCCGCTTGATAAGTTAGGGAAGAACTTCTTGAGCGATGGCCAAGAGCTCTGCTGGTATTCTAAGGAAAACCTAAGGAAGGAACCACATGGAAGTTATTTTGCCAAAGTCTAAAAGTCTCCTTTCTCATTTGAAATAAGGCTTATATATAGGCTCAAGCTTACAAGCAAGAAAAAGAAGATAAAATATCTTCTAAAAAATAAATAAATAACTACACCAAGTTGGCATGCAAGCCAATATTAAAACGTAATAAAAGAAGAAACATCTAGCCATAATATATAGCTCCTTTATCCTTGGACTTCGACTAAATTGACAAATCTTCTAGGCACATTCTCTTTAGACCCTCATGAATTGGCTTGAGTCCAAGCCTCCTTGACAAATCCATTAAGAGCTTATTCAACCTCTTTGGGCGGCATCTAGTAATTGACCCACATGGAACTTGAATTAAAACTTCTCCTGAAGTCATGTCGTCGACATCCATGCTATCCTTTGCATCACCCTCCCCCCTCTCTCTCTCCATAGCACATGTCTAACATCTTTTCTCTCTCTCTCTCTCTCCATAGTACATGTCTAACATCTTTTTTTTTTTTGCCTTTTTTTAGAGTGGGCAAATCTAGAAATACATTTATGTAATTTTTCTTTTTTGGTTTTGAGCAAATTAATTTATTTTTGATGGACAAAATTGTATTTAATATTACATTGCAACTCATGAAAAATTTATAAATGAGAGAGATAAAATAGTTTTTTTTTTCCTTACAACCCCAAACTCCACCCAGTTTCATCCTAGAAAAACTACTTCCGCCAATTTTGATCTGCATAAAGATTTTGATTGTATGACAGGAGTTTGTCTTCTCATGACTAATTGATAAGATATCCCTTTGTTAATTTCTCACATGGTAATAGTTCAAGTTAATGGTACTCAAAATGCTAATAGTTTAATATTTGTTTAGTCAAAAAATTATGAATTTCTCCAAAACATTATGCAATATTCTAGGCATCAATTATATTTGCCTTTCTTTAAAATATTTTTGGAGTCTTTACACCCACAAAATAATGATTAATGACAAGGCAGTAAAGGAACCAATGCATTTGATTAATAATCTGAATTCGATTCAATTAATACTCAATCAAATTTATAAACTAATAAGAAAACAAATCTGAATATTTTCTAAAAGCTTAAATATTAAATGAATCAAATTTAAATAGAACCCAACTAATTTATTTATGTTCATGAATAAACTCATCTAATATGAATTATTATTTAGATCATAATTCATATTAGATCATAAAATGAATTATGATCTAATATGAAGCTTAAATGCTTCATATTACTATTTGTATTTCTCTACATGGTTGTACTACTATGCAACATCTTTTTGTATTTCTCTACATGGTTGTACTACTATAGCAGTAATATTCATATTCTCCTAAAACATTTCACGTAAACAATATTATTTTACTAGCCTACTCTCGTATTACTAGATCATAATTGATTTTAACAGCCTAAGAACCAATGTAGATGTAAATTACACGTAAAATGTTAAAATATCAATATGTTAGAGGGAGTGAAATATTTAATTTTTACTCATTTGAAAGAAACACAACGAGTAATTTATTAATACAAGTTAAAAAAATCTCACAAAGATGTTCCCTTGAAGAACACTCTCTCACACTCACAAACCTCTGACAAATTCTTCCTCTAAAATGCTCCACTGCTCCCGAGTATTCTCCAGCGACGCCCTTTGTTGTGGCTTGTCCTCTCTAGTTCCATTCTAGTCTCTTCTCCTCCAAATGCTTCTTTATTTCCTTCGTATTCCATCAATTTAAACCATCACCCAAGAAATGATGTGATTTGAGATGTCCAAACGATAATCTCGTACACACAAGTGTTTGGGCACTTAGAAATTGGGCCTAGGTGTTCCGGGTGCTTGGGAGCCCTGTACTAGAACTTAGGTAACTTGTCCTCTAATTCTAGGTTTTTGGGCACCTAAAATTGGCATCTGGGCGCCTAAGATTAGAGCATAGACATTGATTCAACCTAATTTAAGTTCGTTTCATCTCCTTTGCTCTCCAAATTGCCTAATCACTTATTCTCTGCATATACAACTATAAATACAATCAAAAGCATAAAAAGGACACAAATAATATAAAAATAGCATATAAATACTATACTCATTTGATACACATCAAACTTCCAAACCCGATTGAAAATAGTGTAGGTGACAAAGTTACTTGGTCTGTTAAACCCACACTGTGATATGAGTTTGTCATGGGAGAGATATTCTTCGTACCTCTTTTGTGCCACAACACTGATGAAAAATCGTCAATCGAAGGCGCTAGATGTCGATGTTTTCATTGAAACATGACTTAAATGCCATTTCTCCATCAAAAGTTAGATCACTGGGGGGATTTTGCGTAGAGGAAATATAAATTTGGAATAGGATTGGGTAGCAAAACCGTTCCATCCCAGTCTTATTTATAAATGAATTGGTGCCGCAAAGCACTTTCATGGAGCCCACGGCTTTAAAAAGACATAAATACTGAGTTGATTTCAAGCGATCGACAACAATTCAATTGATTAGAAGTCATGGTATTACTCCCTTGCCGAGTGACACAACACTTGGTCAAGTTTTGGTAAAAAGCCTTGATACATATGTAATTGTAGCTGAATGTAGGCCCCACCATTAATTTTATTGAAGGAGCGTCGTGGCATCGAGTAACAACGCGACGCCGCATGATAAGTTTCTCCAAAATGCCCAAGTGCGCTTACATGAACACAATTACGACATGGGCAACAGGGCACCAAAGTGTGGTGCCGCTAGCAATAAGACATTGCGGCACGAGACTCAATTTCATCGAATTTAGCACCCTTTGCTCCACAATACTATGTGTCAATCCCTAGGGCACTCCAACAAAGCAGTGACATCAATGTGCTAAAAAAGTGACGCCAACTACTGCTTTATGCTAAGGGTGAATTGAAATTGCTTTCCTTTATATGGAAATGCGGCTTGCACCTATGAAAAACCTCAAACTACATATCTTAAAGTCCTCACAAAATGAGGACGAAATCTCTAAATAGTGTCTTACATACCATCTCATCTCCCTTCTAAAAATTTATTTTGAAATCTCACAATAAACTCTCTTGCTCTCATTACTTTCTTTTCTTTCTTGGGAGAGGCTTGGGCATTCAAATTTTTGAAGCTCACATATTTTTTATTCTCAACTAAGATTTCCTTCTTATAGTTGCTATTTATTCTTAAGAAAAAAATTATATAACAAAATATTTTTATTTTGATATTTTATTTAAATTTTATAATCTATTTAAATTGCCTTAAAACAATGACTAATTAGAGGAATTCAAGTAAATTGCAAATTGCTTTGGTGTTCTTCACTATAATCATTGAGTTTCACACAAACCTCTTTTTCTTTATTTTATTTTATTTTAATTTTTTTTAATGAAAAGTCTTCCTTTATATAGTTGTTAAAAATCTCATTTTACTAAATATTTTTTTCTTTCCATGACCAACTTCTTACAAACACTAGAGTTTAGCCCTTCTTGGTATTGACTAATTTCTATGAATGTGTTTTCTTTGTAATTCTTCCATGAATAATACCTCTTATTTAACCGCCATTGATAATTTTTTATGCCTCACTAGAGCAAAAAGGTTTATTTTTGAACTTAGCTGATCTGCTTAACTAAATTCTTCTTGATACGACTCCAACAATTATCCATTATCTCACAAGAATGGTGAGATATGACGTAGATCTCAAGATAATCTTTTGAGTAAGAAATATTCAAACTTCGATAAAAAATCATTTAAAATTCTGATTCCAACAAACTTATAGTCAAATTGACCGACTTGATAAGACAGATCCAATGATACCAACGTTGATCCAACATGAACCAAATCAAGCCCTGATCAAATAATTAAACCATGTTTGAAAGTTTTCTGGACACATTTAAAGGTCAAATAGATGTCGAATCTGACAAATTCATAGTTGAAACGAACATCTCGGCGAGACGAATCCAATGAGTCCAAGATCGCTCAATATCATCATCGTTAAGACATTCAAATTTCCATCAAACACAATTTGATCGATGTAAGTCTTCTGAGCCGTCCGATCACAGTTATTTATATTCCTGCGTTAATTGCACTTATAACTCTATAAATAGAGTCTCATCACTCGAATATGGGAGAATGAGAGTTTGAGGTTTGAGGAAGACTTTGAAGCTTTAAGAAAAAGCTGAAGTTTAACATCACTCCTGTGGCCGTCGATCACCGCTAACCACCGTTGACAGTCACCGACTGCCACTGACAGTCACCGACCGTCGTCGACCACTGTCAACAATAACTCATCGATCACGATCAATCAACATCATTTATAGGCTTTCTCAACTATAGGCCAAGATGTCACTGTAATCATCTTTTATAACTGAGACAGACCTAATTTTTTTTCTTTCCGAGTTTTCCACGTAAAAACTTTTGGTGTCGCTAGTAGTTATATTTTTCTGAGTGTATATTAAATCTTCATGCAATACTAAAAAAATAATCTATTACTCCACCGCCGTGAATATTCTATCACACATCACTTACTTTCATAGATAACAATATTCAACTATTACAGTCATCGGAGTAATTATATTTTGATCTATGATAAACCTAACTAAATTCTTAAGCGGACTCACCCGTTTAGTTAAGCACCAAACCGCTCCTTCCCACTTTCACTTCCAATTCAGCTGCTCCAATTTTAATCATGTCTTGTATCTAAGGGTGTAACCGAACAGAACAGGAACGAACAGAGCTACTGTTTCTGTTCGAAATGTTCGAACACATCACTGTTCATGTTTGGTTCGTTTAACAAACCAAACGAAAAAAAATTATTCGTGTTCGTCTCATTTGCTTATCGAACAAAGCGAACACGAAAAAAAATTATTACCGTACGTCCTGACGGCCAATTGTCGGGCACCACATCGCCCATAGCTGACGTGTATGTCGACATGCAACGATTGACAGTTACGATCCAATTTTGAGCTGATACCTCTTAAATGTGACTCAAATTTTGCTCGTGACTCATTATATTCAAATTTTAAGTCAACAAAACTTGATATTGAATCGAGTTCAAACTGATTTCATATCGAAATTAGGTCATTTACATCGATTTATTTGGATATGTTCCAGCTTCAAAATCAAAATAAGCTGGCTCATTTCAGATAAGCCAGCTTGTAATAAATAAATACAAATAATTTATAAAAAAAATTAATTCATCTCTACAACTTATAGCTCGAAAAGAATTTAATTCATCATTACAACTTATAGCTCAGACCACTTGGTTCAGCCCAATCTATCTCCGATCATAAATTTGAATTAATTTTCGAAACGACTCAAGATCTTTGAATTAAATTCCCCGTCCTACTTCTAAAAACCTAACATAGATTTATCAAAATTAAGCACAAATGCTCGCTTGAGCATTGCAACTCATCCAAGTTCTCTCATCAATCAGAAAAAATAAATATTACATCAAGAGTCCTCATACAAAACTGTATCAAGAATTCAATCACAATGCATCACATAAGAATTCAATCACAATGCATCACATATACAACCATACATATAGTATTTTTTCCAAAACATTCTTCTAAAATTGTGTTATTTTCATCATCATTGAAATCCATCAATTTAACACAACACCTGAAAATTGACTCTTTTGAATGCTAATACAAACATTCAAAACATAGATAGATAAATACAAAAGCAGTACACACTTCTGACTTAACAACGCATAGCGAAACTTAAATTCAAATAGCGCACACAGTTCACTGAAAACACGCACATTAGACTCTATCATCAACAACAAAGCAAGCAAAGAAGAGCGGAGATTCGAGACACAAACCAGCTTCCTCTATCCAGAAATCTCAATAGCCTTCACCTCAGGCTTCTTCACCACCTCCTTAGGCACGACGACACTAAGCACGCCATTTTCCATCGACGCCTTCACCTGATCCACCTTCGCGTTCTCCGGCAATCGGAATCGGCGCAGGAACTTACCGCTGCTGCGCTCGATTCGATGCCAGCGATCGTTCTTCTCTTCCTGCTCCTTCTTCCTCTCGCCGCTGATCTGAAGCAGGCCGCCTTCCACGACCTCTACCTTAACCTCCTCCTTCTTGACGCCGGGTAGATCGGCCTTGAAGATGTGAGCCTCCGGGGTCTCCTTCCAGTCGATGCGTGTGTTGGCGAAAGCCGAAACCTCGTTGGCGTAATTGGAACCTGGTGCGGAGAGCGCGTTTTCGAAGATGGTGTTGAAACTCTCGAATGGGTTCCAGATATCGAAGGAGAAGGGATCGAGGACGCTGCTCCGGGGAATGATCGACATCTTTGTTGATAGAATGGGGGAATTGAGAATTGAAACCTGCAATTAACTCGAATTTGATTGAGATGAGGGGAAGGCGCGGGACCAGAATTTATAGAAGGGGAGAGAAGAGGACTGCGCCTTCTCGAGCAATCTTTCATCTTCAAGGTTTAGGTGGAATTCAAGCTTCCAGTTTCTTCCAGGCGAGGTAGGATTGCCAATGGCGTTTATGGGCTGATGTGGAGCACTTAAAGGTGGATTTCAGGCTGCTTTTAAAGGAAATTAATTTTAAGAAAATTTTAAGCAGACATTTATAATTACATTTAGGCTCTGTTTGGGGCAGTGCAGCGGCAAATTACGTTTGAACAGTTTATACGAAAATGCAGTTGGTTTTTTACATTAAACGTGAAATGCAGGTCGAATCTTATGGTTCACATTTTCAGATAAGCGACTTATCAAGATAACCAGAAGCTGTCCCAAACGGAGCCTTAATGACTGAATTAGAGCAGCGGCAATGATTAGCATAGGGCTTTCAATTTAAAAAATATTGGTAATCGTTAGAGAATTGATTTAAATTTTAACTTAAATTGGGATCGGATCTAGATAAATGAGGTGCTACTGAGTTAAAATTTTAGATCAAATTTTTTTTCGAGTTGATTCTAATCCAGCATTAACTCTGCAGAAATCGGATCCTTCGTAGTCCCCGTGATGTTTGAGTTGTAAATTTAATAAATTTAGCTCAAAAATCGTTAGTCGCTCGAAAATTGATTCGACTTTTGGCTCCAATCGAATTAAACAAGTCTAACTACTAGCTAAATTTTTAGATCATTTTTTTTTCGAGTTGATTTTGTTGAGCCTGCCTCATCTTGGCTCGAAATCCGATCCTTACTAAGTCTAGATTAGCATGGATGTGAATGTGGTGAGTTTAGGTCATAGTATATATATATAGAGAGATATACTCTTTTTTTTTTCAAAACATTTTAATTAATTTATAAAATGCTAAAAATAAGTTTTAAATATTTTGAATGTTTTAAAAATACTAAAGTTTCTTTCTAGATATTTGCAATTAATATTGTGAAGCCGAGAGATTTATTTAATTTGCAATAAAAGGATGAGAAATTGACATGAAACTAGACAACTAGAATCACCAGTAGAGCCATAATAAATGCCATAGTGAGAAGAATGTTGCCATACCATCTCGAAGTTATATAGTAGTTTTTTATTTCCCTCATTTTGTGGGAGCTATTGGCGCCTACCACCGATGAAGTGGGAATCTCATGTGTTGGTGTTCTTAAGTTTTTTTTTTAATTGTTTATTATTATTTATTATTATTATTTTTTTTAGGAGTTCCCGAGTCTGTTGGGATTAGTGCAGCCCGGTCCACTGTTCAAATTAGTAGCTAATTAAGTTGCTTCTTAATTAATGATTCAGTCCTTTTACAAGTATCGCCCAGACTATTCCTCTTGTGGATCCTGTCTTTTTTTAGATTTTCTGAAATAAAGAAGCTTTCCTTTACTTGGTCGAGCATGAAGAATTAAAAGCAACATTAAGTCCATCACAAGAAAGAAACTCTCCCTTTGCGTGTATTCTTTCAGCATTTTGGCTTACAGCAGGCAAAAGAATTGCAATGTTGCTCCTCGTTTCTTCGGTTGTTGCTCTCGGTAGAGAGAGAGAGATAGAGAGAGGAAGAGAGAGAGAGAGAGAGAGAGAGATTTCTTGTAAGTCGACGTGATCGACGATGTAAACCTCAAAGTAATAAAATCTTATGCATCTCTATAGGCGTTGACAATTTGTCTAACAACGTAAATCTGTATGTCTGCTTGTTTGTGGGAATTTTATCGTTCCAATTTTTTGCTTTATTATCGTTGTTTTTCATAACAATTGGTATCAGAACCAATTTTCAATTCTGAGGAAAACAATGGCCGGAGACGAAGTGAAGGTATCGGGGATTGAGAAATTTGATGGCACGAATTTTGGTTACTGAAGAATGCATATAGAGGACTATATCTATGGAAGAAACATCATCTTTTGTTATTGGGAAAGAAATCATAAAAGATGGATGAGGCTGAACGGAATTTGTTGAATCGAAAAATTCTGGGGTTATTCAATTAACTCTGTCGAGATCTGTTGCACACTACATCATCAAGGAAATGACAACTGCTTATATTTTTCATGACAGCTCTATCAAGTATGTATGAAAAGTCGTTAGCGAATAATAATGTGTATTTGATGAAAAAAGTAATTCAATTTGAGGATGTCGGATGGTACGTCTGTTGTGCAGCATCTTAATGACTTTAACACTATCACAAATCAATTTCTTCTGTGGAAATTGAATTTGATGATATATGTGCACTGACATTGTT
This sequence comes from Papilionanthe hookeriana x Papilionanthe teres, assembly GCA_022702705.1. Classification (NCBI taxonomy): domain Eukaryota; kingdom Viridiplantae; phylum Streptophyta; class Magnoliopsida; order Asparagales; family Orchidaceae; genus Papilionanthe; species Papilionanthe hookeriana x Papilionanthe teres. The sequence goes on along the minus strand of CM040426.1, from coordinate 51,518,805 downwards.
GGCATCATTACCGAACACTTGAGAAGCCATGAGGATGGTTGTTAACAATTCTACAGAGAATCCAAGCTGAAATATGATCATATTCGTGATTTGATTTTGGTTGAGTTGGTGCACTGGAAAGATTTTGGCGAGATCTCGCGTTCGAGTTCGACACTGATTGTTGATTCCAGAGGAAGATCACAAGACAAGAACTCAAACTGAGGAATATCAAAATCAAAGCACAGAGGTAAGAGCAAGTCAAAGTCTGATCAGCAAGCAACCTGTTGGAATTGTGGCAAAGCTAGACACATAAAGAAGAACTGCAAAAATCATAAGAAGAAAGAGAACATCAGTGCTAAAGTTGTAAATGAAGAAGTACAATATGCACTATTGCTTGTAATTTACAGTTATGTGGATGACAGGATACTGAATTCAGAGACTTCTTTCCATACACCTTCCCACCGATAGTTAATGTTGGAGTTATGTTGCAGGTGACTTTGGAAAGGTGAATATGGTCGATGAAGAACCTTTGAACGTGGTAGGGATGGGAGACGTTGACATTGCACTTCCTAACAAGAGAAAATGGACCTTGAAAGGGACATACACATTCCTGAGTTGAAGAAAAAACTCATATATGTTGGGTAACTCGATGAGGGTGGTCATTCAATAGTATTCTCAGATAGCTCATGAAAGGTCACGAAAGGGGCACTTATACTTGCTCGGGGTAAGAAAACAGGTACACTATATATGACTACTAGTTTAATTAACAGTGTTGATACTACTGTTGTAGAGAGCACAGCAGATCTGTGGCATTGCAGGCTTGGCCACATGTGTCAGAGGGGTTTGAAAGAACTTCAGTCCAGAGGCAAGTTACCAGAGCTGAAGTCAGTTGATCTCAACACTTGTGAGAGTTGCATTATAGGGAAACAGAAGAAGGTCAGTTCCTTGAAAGATGGTAGAGTGTCAAAGGCCGGAAAACTAGAACTTATACACACAGATGAGTAGGGACATTCTCCAGTAGCATCTTTTGGAGGCTCTCGCTATTATGCCACATTCATTGATGAAAAAGGGTATATGTTTATTTCTTGAGCATAAATATGATGCATTTAATGTGTTCAAAACTTGGAATGTCGTGGTCGAGATAAAACAAACTTAAAACTGAAATGTTTGAGATCTGACAATGGTTGTGAGTACATTGATGGTGGGTTCAAGAAGTATTGTGCAGCTCAGATCATCAGAATGAAGAAGACCATTCTTGGGATACCACAGTAAAATGGAGTTGCAAGGCATATGAATAAGACCATTAATGAGTGTGCAGATTACCACCAACATTTTAGGCAGATGCGGTTAGCACTGTAGTTCACTTGATAAACAATGGGCCATCTATTCCATTAGATTGTGAATTGGATTAGGAGGTCTGGAGCAGAAAAAGTCAAATTTTCTCACCTTAAGACTTTTGGCTCTCTTTCTTATGTTCTTATTAATCCTGAGGCTCGTACTAAGCTCGAGGCTAAGTCAAAGAAATGTTATTTCATTGACTATGGAGACGAGGCATTTGGATATCATTTCTGGGATGATCATGATCGGAAGATCATAAGAAGCAGAAATGTGATTTATAATGAGAAGATTATGTACAAGGACAAGGCAAGTACAACTTTTAAAGTAGCTCATCAGGAATCCAAGTTGGTAAGGTTTGATGATCTGTTAGAGGTCACATTGCAGGGCAGTAATGGAAGTGATGAGAAAAGTGGGTATGGGGCGCCCATTCCTATTGTTCCGTAGTCAGTTTCAAAGTCGTCCACCCCTACAACTACAATTCACATGTCAGTCAGGAATAAACGTTATCCTCAGTGTTGCTCACCAAACTTGAACTATATTTTGTTGACAGATGCTGAAGAATCATAAAGTTATGAAGAAACATTGCAAGATGAAAATTCGTGCAAGTGGAAGCTGACCGTGAAAAAAGAGATGGATTCTCTGCTAGAAAATTAGATATGAAACTGACAGAACTTCCATCAGGGAAGAAGGTGTTGCACAAGTGGGTGTACCAGATGAAAACTGAGCATGATGACAACAAAAAGTAAAAGGCTAGACTTGTTGTAAAAGGCTTTCACAGAAGCGGAGCATCGATTAATCTGAGATTTTTTCTCATGTGGTGAAGCTCACAACCATCAGGATGGTACTGTCTATGGTTGCTACCGAAGATCTATTCCTTGAGTAATTAGACGTGAATATAACCTTTCTTCATGGAGACCTTGAAGAAGATATCCATATGCACCAACCCGAGGAGTTTGTGGTACATGGAAATGAAGATAAGTTAGCAGACCTAAGAAGAGCTTGTATGGCATGAAGCAAGCTCCTAGACAGTGGTACAAGAAATTTGATAATTTTAGCACAATGTAGCGTACAACAGATGCCATGCAGATCACTGTTGCTATGACAGACAATTTGACAATTCTTACATTATTCTACTGTTGTAACATGCTTATTACAGGGGCCAGTATTGATGAGATCAATAATATGATGAAGCAGATGTTGGAGTATTGCAATAAAGGATTTGGGAGCTGCAAAGCAATGAGAATTTTCAAAGACAGAGTTAGAGGCACATGGAGACTTTCACAGGCTGAGTATGCAAAAAAGGTACTCAATAGGTTCAAAATGGACAAAGCTAAACCAGTTGGCACACCTCTGAACAGTCACTTCAGATTCAGTAGGAATCAGTCATCCAAGTCAGAGGAGGAACGAGACCACATGAGTAAGGTACCCTACGCCTAAGCTATTGGTTCAATTATGTATGTTATGGTTTGCACAAAACCGGATATTGCCCATACAGTGGGAGTTGTGAGCAGATACATGAGTAACCTAGTGAAGTAATATGTGGAAGTTGTGAAGTGGATTTTGAGGTTCCTAAAAGGCTCTTCAGACACCTGTTTATGTTTCTCAGAAAAGATTTTAGAGGTACTGGGCTACGTCAATGTTAATTTAGCTGGAGACATTGATAACATAAAGAGTACTACATGTTATGTTTATACTCTTGGTGGTACTGTAGTGTCATGGGGTTCAAATCTACAGAAAACTGTTTCTTTGTCAACTACAGAAGCTAAGCATGTCGAAGTGTCAAAGGCTGCAAAGGAGATGATATGGCTACAAAGTTTCTTGGAAGATTTGGGTATGAGGTTCAAAAGGGCACTCTCTACAGTGATAGGCAGAACGCCGTATTCCTTGCCAGAAATCCAACATTTAAATCCTGAACCAAGCACATCCAGATCAGGTATCACTTCATTTGATCATTATTAGATGACTGATGGTTGCTACGTGAGAAAATTTGTGGAAGCAAGAACCTTGTTGATATGTTGACTAAGGGTGTTACACTTGAGAAACTGAAGTTGTGCGCAACTTCAGTTGGTCTTCTAGCATTAAGATAGGGGGACTGAGTTGCAGAGGTGGAGGATATCACGTTCGAGGAAAAAGATGATTTAGCCAGTGGATGATACATCCAGTGTACTAGTCTCCAAGTAGGAGATTTGTTGAGATTGGTGGAGCCCGGTCCACTGTTCAAATTGGCAGCTAATTAAATTGCTTCTTAAAGAATGATTTTTTCCTTTTACAAGCATCGCTCGGATTATTCCTCTTGTAGATCCTGTCTTTCCTCTGATTTCCCAAAATAAATAAGCTTTCCTTTACTAGGCCAAACATAAAGAATTAAAAGTAGTAGTAAGTCCATCGCAAGAAAGAGAACTCTCCCCTTGTGTGGTATTCCTCTAGAGTTTTGGCTTACGATAGGTAGAAGATTCGCAAGGTTGCTCCTCGTTTCTTCTTCGGTTGTTGCTCTCGGGTAGAGAGAGAGAGAGAAGGTGAAGAGAGAGAGCGATCTTTCTTGTAAGTCGACGTGATTAACGGTGTAATCCTAAAAGTAATAAAATCATCTGCAACTCCATGGACGTAAGCAATTTACTGAACCACGTAAATCTATATGTCTATTGTCTGTGTAAATTTTCTCATTCCAATTTTTTACTTTATTGCCGTCGTTTTTCACAACAGAGGCATCCATAAGGAAACTTTATCACTACCAATGAGTTGTTTGTAGATCAATTCAATACATCAAATATAGCTCTAACATTGAAAGAAGAATTATTTGAAATAAAAAATAGGAACTACATAACACCCATGTTAGCCCATATGACAGTTCAACACCAACAAGCATACTAGGGGCTAGTTCGAGGATGCAGTGGAGTGTCGTTTCATTGTAGAGAACGTCGAGAAAATATATGTCACTTGTTTTTAGTACACCACTGCCTCCGGATGCTATTTCGACCGCAGCTTCATTTCTTCACTGTTTTCGATGGTGAAATCCCACAGCTTCGGCCCTCCGTTCTACTGTTCTAAATTTCCAAAATAGCCTCATAAATGATGCTCAGACGTTTTCACTCTTTAGTATCCATGTTATCGCCTATCTGGTGATTTCCTTAAGATCGATCAATCTCTTTTCACCGCTGAATCTCTTCCTGTCAAAATGAACCTCAGTGATGTAGTCTTTTCTAGTTCATCTTCCAAGCAAAGAGAGAATGGGGTGGCCGTCATTGCCCCCATTGGTGTCCACATTCTTTGGAAAGGCCACCCATCTTGTTGATAACACCAACCAGCCACTTCCAAAAGGTTCTTAACTCCATTGAAACTTCTCCATATGCTCCATTACCATTGGTATGATTGAGGAGATCATATTCATGTACCCAATTCAGCACCGCAAGTATCACAGTGGCATCAACAACCTGCTTGTTCTTCTGATCGGTGAAATTTTGATCGCCATGCCCGCAGTGCTTTTAGTTACCATGGCTATTGGCTCACATCACCTGTCTCAGCAAAGACCAATTACAAAGTAGATGATTTGCCATTGATAAAACAATATAAAAGTACAACATAAATAATCTAAAAATATTAGGGATATTTTTGTCTTTTCTCTTAAAAAACTAGAACAACAAACGATAATAAAGAACTTTTGATGTTTAAAAGTGGCAAAAAAAAATTTATTCAAACAGTAGCATCGCCAGTAAGAACCATAAGTTTATACAATGGTTTTTTTCAAATGTTGCTTTTAAAGGAACTTCTATGGAAGGAGAAGCCTTTCCAAACTAGACTTAGGCGGTTGCAAATATTCATATCATTTATGGTGGAACTTTGCTTTCAAAATCTCCTAACAACGAAAGAAAGATGGCTTATTATCCAACTTTAATCTAAAAAAGGTGAAGTGCTATGGATCAATAAAGTAATGTTAGCCTGAATTTGTGGCAATCAATATATCAATTCAATAAGTGGAAACTAATTCCTTCAAATAAATGAACAAAGCCTCTTGGGCCCCAAACAATAGTATAAGAACACTTCTACCTACAAAGAGGGGGTTCATTGATGTCATCCAATACACCAATTGATGGTTAGTCAGCAAAATTATCATAGATTCATCACCAATATTAGCTCATGTGTCTCTTAGACATATATATAATATGATTAGTTAGAAACTTACTTAAACTTAGAAAGTTTAGCAATCCAATGCAAAAATAATCATAATAAAAAGATACCTTTATTTGATTAATTATGAGTGAATCCAATATCAAACAATTATCATTCCTCTTAGATTCAAGTAGATTGATGGTTTTGGAAATCAACGGTAACATTTGGATCAATATCAAGGTTTAGAAAACCGGACCTAACTGGCCGGTTCAACCAATTCAACCGTGAACTGGCCGATGGTCCCCTTTGAACTGGCTTAAACACCGCCTCTACAACGAACTAAACTAAACCGGTTTGAACTGGGTTGAATTTTATTTTCTTACATTTTACCACCAATTTTATGTAATTTACATATCTAAAGCCTAAACTCTATTTTTTGGCATTTATACCACCCAAATCACTCATATCACATCTAAAACATAATATTAGAGAGAAATTCAATTTACATACATGCCTCACTATTTTATTTATTTACATATCTAACACCTAAACTCTATTTTTTAAGTGTTAGATAGTTAAATATTTGAGAATTGAGTGTTATGTAAATCTTATCTATTGTCATTTTTAAATATATATATGATTTATTAAATCATCCGGTTGAACTCTAGTTCAACCCAGGTTCAACCTTTGAACCTTGAATCTCTCTTACGTACGGTTCAGTTTTGGAACCTTGATCAATATAGAATACTAGATAATCAGATAAGTGAAGGGATTTATGTGCTTAAAAGTGATCTCTACTCTTGAGGAAGTGTTAATTCATACAATGGAGTCGCACACAATTTCGCTTTTGCAAATCTAATATCCTCTCGTATTGAAGATGAGTGGCAACTTTCCCTCTTTTAAAGGTCAAAAAGGATAATTGAACTAGTACGAAATTGATCTTATATAGAAAAAAACAGCAATCACGTTGGGCCAATAAAGGTCCAAGCAGACTTTGTAGGCCTTTCGACCCAATTCATCAAACCAAGATTGACATGCACGTGAGTACAAGCAGCCATGTACGAGCAACCAAGTACGAGCAAGCAAATAGTAGCAGCCAAGTGCAAACAGTCGAGAATGAATAACATGATAGAAACGACCACCTAATAGACAACTTTCTACGAGCTAGGAGGACTTGCTTAATGGTCTCTCTATGAGGATATATGAGTCATCAAGATATCCTTATGTGTCTCGTTGGATGAGAGCCTACTCGGCTCCAAAAATGAATTAATCATTGAGAGAATTCCATGTTTGGCAGATAGATTAGGAGATTTAAGCCGATAAAATCCACACATGATAGAAAGAAAAAGTATTGCTCCGATAAGAGACAATGCATTAGCGATAAAATTGTTTATACGCTCATGTTAGAATAAGATGATTTGCGGTATGGTAAATGACACATTATCACGTAAGTTAACAACCAGGGATAAATTCTCCTCTTTCTATTCCTATATATTAGAAGTGTTGGGACCTCATGTAATAGTTAAGTTCCTTTAACCCTAAAGAATATCTCAAGAATTTATGTTTTTCTATATGATTGTGATATCCTAATTGCAATATTCACAAGAAATTTAAGTATTTATAGCGGTTAGAAAGAAAGTAAATTAGGCTTTAAAAGGTTAACACACCAAGATGCAATAAATTGATTTCAATTGAGACGAAGACAGAAGTGAAAAAAAGCCCATCATTTTCTATAGGCCAGATGGGATTAGAGCTTATGTTGTTCAGGATGCTCTTAGGAGATGTTGGATAGCATAATTTAAATTTGATTTAATCATAGATTTACTATAAATTCAATTAAACGTCAAAAAAAAAAAAAATCTAAATCTCCATTAAATCGAAGTAAATGTGATTGTGAGACGAATTTAAAAATTTCTTCTCTATCGCACAGACTATCAGATTTATTGGATTTGATAGATTCTATTTAACATAAATTCAGGTTGAAAAACACTGCCTTAAGGTGGGAAAAAATTTGCGTCTGTCAACCGTACGCAACGCTGCGTACGTCAATTAATAGGAGGCGGCCAGCTCTGTATAACATCTTTGTAACTTATACGTAACCTACAAATATAAGGAGCTTACATGAAAGTTACAGGGAGGTTACAGGAGGTAAAAACACGAAATACCCTCATTGTAACCTATTATAACCTTCTTGTAACCCCGCCTTACGTACGCAGCACTGCGTACGATTGACGGACGCAATTTTTTTCCCTTAAGGTAACATTGTCCAAGAGGTTATCCCTGTGTATATATATATATATATATATATATACACTTGATCGGGTTCGTATCATATTGCAATTTGGATTATATAATTTTTATGAAGATTTAGGGTCTGTTTGGTTACAGCTGCAGCTTCTCAGCTTTGCAGTAGAATGCTACTGTCTCGTGAAGCAATATGTGGGAAGCACTGCGAGGAAGCTCATTGTCTGTTTGGTCATAGTATGTGGAAAACAATCATGTGGCGAAAACGACCGTACTACACCTCGTTTATTAAAACTGTTTTAAAATTTTGATATATTAGAGAGTGTCTTTGAATTGTAAGGGATTTTAGCCACCAAGTGAGTGTGAGAGTGAGTGTGGTGAGGGTGAGTAGAGTTTGAAGGAAGAGAAAGGTTTGAAAGAGAAAAACTACAACAATGAAGAGTATCACAAGAAGAAACTGAAGAAGTATCTATATTGAGTATTCTTGTGATTTTTTAATGAGGAATTATCATTGTGTTTTGTTTGCAATGAAGATAGGCTAAAATCTTAAGTTGTTTGATTTGTGTTTTCTAAACTATATTCCTAAAACTTTATCAGACACTACTCTATCATTTATCTCTTTTTTTTTCGTTTCATTGAATTGGAGGAGGAATTCAACCACTTAAGCTTAATTTAATACCATCATTATTCACTAAAGCCGAATGTTCATCTACTATTCACTATTCTTATTTTCTCCCTCTCTCTCTCTCACCAAGCTATATGCCTTGGGTGTGAACAGAGACGAATGAGGATTCAACACTCAATATTTTCAAAATATAGATTTACAGGAGACTTCCAACTAGCTAAACATCCAACAAGCAACCAAGCTAACTATGCTTTCCTGGCAAATAGTAAACTACTGAATTTCATAATATCCAGACCAAAATCAAACATAACAGAACATAAAATTAACGAAATCTCAAAACAGAACCGAGAAGAACTAAAGCGTACCACAACACCGTAATCAGTCCTCCGTCTCTTCCCATTGAGCAGCACCCTTCCCGACAACACAACATTTCTCCCCAATCTCCCTGCAATCAAAATCAAAACAACCTATCAATTCTCCCTCATTAGGTCACCAAACTGCATCCAATCGACAGCAAAGAAGCAGCACCTGCTAAGGAATCGAGAAGAGTGGATTTGCCGGAGCCAGATGGACCCATGATGGCCAACAAGCGGCCTGGCAAGGCATAGCCGCTGAGCCCTTGGAGCAGCTTCCTCGCCGACTGCCGTCCGCCTGGATTAGCCACCACCGCCGTCAAGTCTTCCCACAACAATATCGCACCGGGTTGCTTTGGTGCTTCCTTCTTTCCAGCCATTTCGCACATCTGTTCGAGTTCGCCGATCAGGAGAGCAGCGAAGCGAGGGCTTTCTAGGAAAATGTTTCGACGAAGCTGATTGAAAGTCCGGGCCGCGGGTATATCCCGCGGTCCGCTTTCAATGCCGCTTCGCGGCAGGTCGCCGCGGATTCGCGGCTGCGCACCTGTTTTGGGCGCAAATTCGCGGAGCGGTAAAGCGCTGCACCGCGAATTTGCGCCCCCAAACAGGCTCTTACATGCAAATCACTTAACAACTATCTATTTACATATCAAACACCTAAATTTCAATTTTTAAATATGCATCACCATATCCATGCATGAAAACGTGTATTTTATTTTTGAAAGTTAAAATAGCAATACTTTTAATTTGATACGAAAGATTTGGGTAATATAAATATATAAAGTAAATTTTAGGTGTTAGATATGTAAATACATAGGAATTGGGTGTTATGTATGCAAATGCAGCTAATTTTTAAAGATAAATTTAAGATCATGAACTCTAATTTTTACATTTTTTTCTTGTATTTATGAGCTTCCATCTTAGTAGTCAGTACATATGCGAGACTGTAATTTTTTTTATTTTTTTCTTATTAATGATATTAGTTGCATCACCTTCTTTTTTCTTGGAACAAACCTAGATTTTGGCCTTATATCATTAGTAAGATCATCAACATCAACAACATAAGTAGTTGTATCAGCATTAACAATATTAATACCAGCGTAACATCAATATCAATGACAACAATAACAACAACAACAAAGTCTTAATCCCACTAAGTGGGACATGAATCCTTTTTCTCCACTGCGTCCTATTTAGTGTCATATTTTCATTTAATTCTAATAAATTAAGATCATTTTTTATACAATAAGCCCAAGTCTTCCTAGGTCTACCTCTGCCTTTCTTAACATATGCCGAATCTAAAACATTTACTCTCCAAATTGAATCATTAGGTGGTCGACGTTTAATGTGATCAAACCATTTAAGGCGACTCTCTCTAATTTTATCGTCACTAGGGCTACACCAATCCTATCACGGATATAATCATTTCGCATTTCGTCTCTAAGTGTAAAGACACTCATCTACCTAATCAATCTCATCTCGGCAACACTTAACTTAGTATTATGCTACTCTTTTAAAGGCCAACATTCAGCACCTGACGAAAATAATTTCTTTAATGGTTAATGACTACTTCAGATATGCTATATAAAAGGAAAAGTTGGTGTGATAGAGGCTCAAGTTACCCTACAAATCTACTCTCATGATCACATCATTAAAGTTACAACTAATGACATGACTCCTAAGCTTCTAAGATTAAATTTACCATCTTATCCTCTAATGATAACATCTCCTATGGATAGGTAGGTAAATCAAGAAAATTGATGGTGGAGGATATAAATAAGCTTATTCTATCCCTTACAAGTCTTGGTTGTTTTCACTACATTTTAAGTGACATTCAACATATATGATTTAATCGTCGAGGTAAAACTCATTAACTTGCGATAAATTATTGTTTCTCTTATAAGCAAACTTTCAAAGCTACAAGAGAAGAATAACCATATTGTTCGAGTTCAATTCATTATTGGTGACATGCAATGGGCCACGTTGGTTCTGTTAACACAACAATAACATTTACTATCCCAATTCAATTAATAGACATTAATTTTGTTTTAGTGTAAGCTACAAACTAATATAAAAAAATTATTTATAGAGGGCGGCACCCACATCAGCATGTGTCTCCACTAGTGTCATCAATTACTTCAACAAATATTCAGTCAGCAAGTGATTCGTAAGAATGTTAAGCAAATCAAATCATCCAGGACATCTAGTTATCCGATGCAAAAAAATACCACCTCTATCCAATATATTATAAGCAGACCCAATGTCTACTAGTATTCCTTTCATCTAAATTTTCTCAATTTAATGGTTAAAGGAATCTAAGACAACATCTCAATATCGAGCTATATATTGTAAGATTGGGGGAGTGATATCCTTCTATCATGAAATTTTGTGAGAAGAGGTATGATAACTTTTTTATTTATTTAATCAAGATACTTATGGTACTAAAGATCTATTCATTATGATATTTATTAGGGTGCAACATCAAGTCATAATTGGGAGCTTAGTTATGACCATTCAACATTCACAAAATTCTTTTTCAAACTATACAATGAGATGGATAATCTCCGGCACACAATGTTTACCATAGTTTTTTTTTATCCTCTAGAAGCTTCTAAATGATTTAGGCCCCCAGACCTAAATAGCTAAAACAATAGGCTCTATAGTTTTAAAAATATATATGTGAAACCAAATCCAAAACCTAAAATTATTAATTGTTGACTCAATCCCTTAATTCTTTCAACACTTGCTCATTTCTCTCACCCTCTTCTTTTGATCCTCTCACAACTCTCATTATACTATTACTCTAAAAGATCTCATCAAATCCTCGGCCTACTTAATCCTTTATTCTCTAATCTCGATGCTCTCAATTCTTATCACTCATAGCCCGCACTATTCTACATTATCTTATTGCACTAATAAGCTCTAAAATTTTGGTGTTCCACATTTTCATAGCCCTTGCAATTATCATCACCCTCAATGCTCAGAGCTTTATCCTAGTTCTCTTTATTATTTGTAGGTCAATATAAATATCTTTGAGGCTTATGATTATATTATGTCCATAAAATATGTTAATTTAATTCTTAGTTGGATGATATAAGAGAAGATGGTGAAAGATTGATGTAATATAACAAATATGATAAATCCACTTGTATTCTTTTATTTATTGAAGTGAATTATTTTCACCTGATGAGTATTAGAAAGCAAGTTAGGTTATTTAAAATGTTTTGCATATATAATCTTGAATAAATAAATAATATATTTGTGAAAGGTTGATGCGATATAAATCTACTTGTACTTTTTTATTTATCGAAGTGGTACATTAACCTAGAATAAATTTTATATATATATATCTGTGTGTTTGTGTGCGTGTGTGTGTTTGTTGACGTGTGCCGCCCGTCGTGACTCTTTGGTTGACAGTTGCACTATTTAGTTGTGAGTCCTATGGGGTCACGGGTTTGAGCCTGCCTGAGTGCATCTGCCTACAACACGGGATCAAGTGGTAAGGCACATGAGATTGGTTGGGGGCTCGTATCATAGCCTCCGACCAATCTTAAAAAAATATTTGTTAACCTAATTGCTTTAATATCAAAATATTTAGATTTTATCATGGCACACTCAGAGAAGGTGCTCTAGGTGGTTAAATAATCATTTAGCAAATTGTTATTTTATTATTGATAATCCAATGACAAATTCTTCAAGTATTTTGAGTCTGTTTTTTTTTATTTAATATTATTATAATAGCTAAATTCAATTAACTAGTAACTAGATGGTAATGAAAGCACTGATATTTTTTGTGTTGCTTCTAAATCCTCCACTCAAGCTTTAATTCTCTACGCTATAACTTCTTGTACTTCATCCCACTGTTATAGAATCATAACATGATTTTCATTGTTTTTCCTTGTTCATCCGGTACCTCTTAGAAAGCTTCCAATATGTATTCAGCTAACAAAATGACTTGTACTTTTTTGTTTTAGGGCACATTTGAAGGAGCTTCATTTTTCAACGAAGCTACTTTAAAAGTTATATCCGTGGAACGTACATTATCATATGTGATCTAAAACAGTGAAAAAATTTCGTCCAATTAAAGCAATTTTTTGGAGATACTGCTTTACAAAATGAAAACAAATTCACATGCTGATGTTCACTGCAACGGAACGGAGTTTCACTGTCTTCTCAAACGAGGCCTTAGTTGAAAGACTTGATATAAAGTAATAGTTTTCATTATAAGTAGAGATTCTCTTATTCCCTTATCCTTAAGAGGAGATTTTCTTATTTCCGTTAAAGATGTGTGTGAAGCCAAAAGTTCTTGTTAAATATGAAACTCGATTTCAAATATGACAAGAAAAAAAAATTGTCAAAATTATATTTGTCATTGGAGTTTGCTTAAGATATATTTGGCAATATATGTTTCTTTTATAAGAATGCCTGTAAAGAAGAACTTAAGTATTATAATATGTTTGTTTACCAATCATTATTGATGCTCAAGGGAATATCATCATTTGTACTATCATTAGATTATTTTTGTTAATAAACACAATCAATTTATTAATGCTCATTATAATTAACATAATTATTTATTTAATAGTTCATTTAATTAAAATCTCAACCATCTTTCTAATTGGCTGAATAAATCTTATTTTGTTAACTAATAAATTATTTGTTAATTTTGTTTAGTTAATAGATTTAATAAGGGTCATTGGATTAGCTAATAAGTTGCTCAAACAAAATAATTTAACTGCCAAATAAGCTTCGCCATGATAGCTCAATAAGCTTCTCGAAAATACCTTAACAATCATAACTCAAACTTAAGCTCAATCAATCCAAGCTCGGGCTTAGGGAAACTTCTGCTCAACTGAATTCGATTTGTGTATGGCTGCTGAAGGCCCACTATAGAGATTCAGAAGCATGAGCGCCTGAAAGTGCATTCAAGAAAAGTGGAGAGTACGCATCTTTACAAAATATGAGAGAGAAGTTACTTGTCAACTCTGCCTCTCCTAAAAACTCTACAAAGAAAATAAAAGTGATGCGTACTAGAAAATTCACGGTGAAAGAGTACTAGATCATTGTTTTAGCGTTGCGCAAGAATTCGGCACATACAAAGGTAAATGAAAACAATCAGTAATGACACCATAAATTTTTACGTGAAAAACTCGTAAAAGGGATAAAAAAAACCACAGGAACTGACTCAGTAGTAAAAATTTACTATAAGTTGATGATTACAGAGGCTCCTTATCCTTAGGGTTGTAAACGAGCCGAGCTTGAGCGAGCTTAGGCTTGGCTCGTGTTCGGCTCGTTCGAAATCGGCTCGTGTTCGAAATCGGCTCGTGAACAGTGTGTTTGTGTTCGGCTCGAATTAAATGTTCTTGTTCGTGTTCTGCTCGTGTTCAACTCAAAATTGGCTAGTTAAAATTAACTGGAAAAAATATATGCATAGTGTTGTATTCAAATCTGGATCGAATATGTGGAAAAAATGTGCAGAATCACATTACCACACAAACAATTATGATTTAAATTCAGATATAAATATATATAATATATTATTATATGAATAATATATATAATTATATAAAAAATTATATGATTATTTTTTTATTTCAAGCTAAAACGAGCAAAACACGAGCGAACAAAGAGTTGCTCGTGTTCGGCTCATTTGTAATTTGAGCTTAAAAAATTTGTTTGTGTTCGGATCGTTTACTTAACGAACGAGCCGAACATGAGCTACTTCACAAGCCAAACACGAGCTATTCGCGAACAACGAGCTTATTTGACAGCCCTACTTATCCCACAAACAGGAAATGGTTACTAGATTTTCCAAATTAAAACTTCGACTGGCTGCTTCTAGTCGATGGTGGTCAACGGTGATTGATGGTGATTATTAGAAGAAAACTAAAATATAAGTGTGCTGAAATCAGAGCTCAGGATATGCATGAAATACCATTTATTTAAACCTGATGATGGTATTGACTCAACGGCTATTTGACACAATGGCTATTTTTAAGAGATTCATGCAATACCATTTATTCAATGGTGGTCCGTCTCATTGAGTCGGTCAGTTTGACTATAAGTTTGCTGAAATCGGAGCTCTGGATGACTCTTAATTGAAGTTTGAATATTTCTTGCTCAAAAGATTGTCTCATAATTAGTGTCATGCCTCGAGATTCATGCCTGATGATGAAAATTTATCGTTGGTATATAAAAAATATCTATATTTAAATTTCAATCATTTATATAAATTAAATTTTCATTTAACTGAACCAACCCAAAAAAATAAAAATTCAAAATTAAATGAAAGAGCCGTAAAATTAAATTAATATTACAAATAAATTTTCATATAACCAAACCATAACTAACAAATAAATTTCAAATTATTTCTAATAATCGTATTTAAACCAGATTTGACATTAGTTCAGCTAGTTCAACTTTTCAACAAATCGTGTATTATACTAGGAACGACGAGAAAATCATGTCGAAAGAACTCGGTAAAATAACCACGTAACTTCGGGAGAAGGGGTGCTCTCCTATAGGTTGATTAGAAAAGTGGCACATACTAAGGGATAGCGACTATTTCTTAAAAACAAAATACTGTGCTAAAGGGTAAAATGATGTATAGAGTCGGACACCGACACAATGCTGGAAGGTCAAAAGGAGAAGTGTGAGAAACTTTGAATGGAAGCCCCGGTAAACGACGACAATAACTCTAACAGTCCTAAGGTTGTGAAATTTCTTGTCGCATAAGTAGCGACCTGCACGAATGGTGTAACGACTGCCCCGTTATCTTCGACACGGACCTGGTGAAATTGCATTCACCGTGAAGATGCGGAGTACGAACAACTAGACGATAAAACCCCATGCACCTTGACTATAGATTCGCAATGACAAACTTGATCGAATGTGTAGGATAGGTGGAGTTGGTGACACGCAACACCCAATCCTGAAAGATCACTCTTTCGTCTAAGACAGATGCCTCCTAAAGAGTAACAGAGGTGTGCTAAGATAGCCTCAAGTGTTGATTCTACTGGTGAGTGTAATGGTAATCTTTTTCTAAGAGAAAATCTCAACATTACCATCAAATCACAAACTACACAAAAGTTGCCCATTTCTTCTGGGGATTTACCCATAAGGGAGATGCATAGAGGTGCGGAGCAACGAACGTGATATATCCTTTTCTACTCAATTAAGAAACAAGATCGAACGTTATTCCAATTTGACTCCATATTAATGACACTCTTCCTCAAGCAAGGCAGCCGATAAGTCCTCGAAGGGTTAGTGTGAATAAAGGACAGTTGAAATTATCCCATGTGACATAATATCTTTTCAAGAAAATGACATGATAACTCGTGGTGAAGAAATTAGTAGATCTTTCTATATTAACATATCAATTAAAAAAAAAATAGAAAAATTCCTGTCAGTGGAGAAGAACCAAAACATAATGGTTTCGCCTACTCAACACTCAAATGGTGTGCCACTTACTACTAAAATCTTGATTTTTACAAGAGTTGTGTTCTTCTATGTAAGAAGACTTAGAAAGAACAAATAAGTTTGGATCTGCAAAAGTCTGCTTAGGCAATTCCTTCACTGAGCACAACAGAGTGAAAATAAATTAGTTTCATTTCCGATCTTTCTTCTTATCGAAGAGAGGAAATGAGAAAAACTGAAATCTTCCTACTCGAACAATCAATCCTTTTTGTTGTGGGAAATATGGATCGAGCGCTACTTGGCAAGAAAGAAACGCAGAGAAAAATGCAAACACAGAAAATACAAGAACACAAGCAATTACATGGTTCGGTCCTTTTGGACCTACATCCACGGGAGGGAATCAATCGTAAAATTCACTAAGGCAAAGACAAGAGAA
This sequence comes from Papilionanthe hookeriana x Papilionanthe teres, assembly GCA_022702705.1. Classification (NCBI taxonomy): domain Eukaryota; kingdom Viridiplantae; phylum Streptophyta; class Magnoliopsida; order Asparagales; family Orchidaceae; genus Papilionanthe; species Papilionanthe hookeriana x Papilionanthe teres. Next base: position 51,502,307 of record CM040426.1, on the reverse strand, counting down.
TACATAGCTTTACAAGATGAGCCCTCATCTTCCATGACCTTCCTTAGCAATCCCAAGGCCCTCCAAGATGCACTCCTCACCTTCACAAGCTAACCTCTCTCTTCTTGAATCTTGGACAGATTTTATCCTCACTTGCCTCTCACATTCACTTCACATTCTCTAAGCCTCACCCCCCTCATCTATTTATAATAGATGAAGCCTTTACAAGAGGCTTGATAGAAGACAATATATTACAAATGTACCCCTTTTCCTTTAGTGTAACACAAATTGTGAGTCAATATTAACAATTCTCCACCTTGACTCTCAATTTTGAAGCTCTGAAGTGATGATTCCCTCCACCTGGCCCCTGAGGGGCCCTCATCCCGTGGTAAAGTTCAGTAAGTCCAAACAGTGTTTGAACTTAGCTATAGGTAGCACCTTGGTGAGCATGTCGACTCGGATTCTCCTCAGTAGGTATCTTCTCCACTACTATTGAGCCTTTGGTGACGACATCCCTCACAAAATAAAGCTTCACATCTATGTGCTTGGACCTTTCAAGGAAGATCTGATTCCTGGTGAGATGAATAGTGCTTTGATTGTCGCAGAACACAGTTACCACCTTTTGAGGTATCCCAAGCTCTTCAGCCATGCCTTTTAACCACATATCTTCCTTGATTGCTTCAGTTACGGAGATGTACTCAGCCTCTGTAGTTGAGAGAGCTACGACAGATTGAAGATTAGACTTCCAACTGACAGCAGTACCGAAGACAGTGAAAATGAATCCGGTCAGTGACTTCCTGGTGTCGATACTTCCAGCATAATCGGAATCCACGTAACCAACTATCTTTTCTTCTTTGTCTTCCTGTCTTTTAAAGAGTAGCCCCAAATCAATAGTGCTTCTTAAGTATCTCAGGATCCATTTTAGTGCTTCCCAGTGAGCCTGTCCTGGATTTGTCATGAACCTGCTAACAACACTGACCGCGTAGAGCTAGATCCGATCCGTCGCAAACCATACCATACATGATGCTACCAACCCCATCGGCGTAGGGGACGCCCTCCATGTATTCTTTCTCTCGCTTCGATCTCGAGTGCTTGAGAATTCGATATTTTGAAGTGCTGACCAATCGGTGTTGCAACCTGCTTAAACTTATGCATGTTGAACCTTGCCAAAACTTTCTGAATATAAGACTTCTGAGATAAGAATAAGCTGCCCCTTTTTCTGTCTCTTTTAATCTCCATCCCTAGGATCTTTGTAGCAGGTCCTAGTTCTTTCATGTCAAATTCAGAATTGAGCATACCTTTGATCTTCTGGACTTCCTCCCTGCTTCTGCTGGCTACTAACATATCATCTACATATAAGAGCAAGTACGTACTTATTTCACTGTCTTGCCACTTCATGTACACACAACTGTCGTAGCTGCTTCTGACAAAACCGATCTTTAGCATGAACTCATCAAATCGTTTGTACCATTCTCTAGGGATTTGTTTCAGTCCATACAAAACTTTCTTCAGCAGACAAACTTTGTCCTTTGTCTCAGGTGTGTTGTACCCATCTGGCTGATCCATGTAGATGGTTTCTTCAAGCTCTCCATGCAGGAATGCAGTCTTAACATCTAGCTGCTCTAATTCCAAATTGAATTGAACCGCTAGTGCTAAGACCATCCTAATGGGGCAATGCTTTACCACAGGCGAGAAAATTTTGTTGAAGTCGATTCCTTCTACCTGAGTGAATCCCTTTGCAACGAGTATGGCTTTGTACCTGATATTTTCAATACCTGGTGTGCCTTCCTTTTTCTTAAAGGTCCACTTGCAACCAACTACACGATTATTCGTTGGTCGATCCACAAGTTCCCAAGTCTTGTTCTTCATCAGAGAAGCCATTTCCTCATTCATGGCATCTACCCACCTATTTCTTTCCTTGCTCTTTAAGGCTTCCTTATAGTTGTTCGGTTCAGCTTCTTCTATCACTTCAGCAACACTCAAAGCGTAGAAGATCATATCTGCACGACCATATCTCTCTGGCGGTCTGATAGTTCTTCTTTGTCTATCTCTTGTCAGCCTGTAATCATCTGATCTGCTTTCTGGCTCAGTCTCTTGCTGGTCTTCTGCTACTTCATCTTGATTGTTTACAACAATCCTTTGATCAGTCGAAGTTTGTTGTTATTGCAACTCCACCTCAATAGAAGAATCCTCTTTAGTGACACTGTTTCTGGTAACGTAGCTTTGCAGATTTGCCATTTTGGACTCATCGAATGTCATATCTCTGCTTATGATGCATTTCTGTTGATCTAAACACCAAAGTTTGTAACCCTTGGTTCCAGGTGAATATCCGATGAAAATGCACTTCAAAGCTCTTGCTTCCAGCTTATCCTGTCTAACATGAGCATAAGCAATACATTCAAAAACTTTCAAATTATCGTAGTTATCTGGTTTCCCGTACCACATCTCCAAAGGAGTCTTCATATCGATAGATGTCGATGGATATCTGTTGATAAGGTAGCATGCGGTTGACACAGCTTCACCCCAGAAACTTTTGGGTAGACCTGCATTTAGCAACATACACCTCACTCTCTCTAGGAGAGTCCTGTTCATCCTCTCGCCTGAGCCATTCCGTTGAGGAGTGTTCCGAACTGTCTTGTGCCTTGTAATGCCATTCTTCCTGCACAGCTCCTCAAACTGTTCTGAACAATACTCTAAACCATTGTTAGTTCTCAAGTGCTTCAGCTTTGCTCCCATCTTGTTTTCAGTGAGAGTTAACCAGTCCCTGAACCGCTGAAAAGCTTCATCCTTTATTTTTAGGATGAAGACCCACACCTTCTTGGTGTAGTCGTCGATGATAGACATGAAGTATCTCCCTCCTCCATGAGTTTGAGTTCTGGTTGGCCCCCACAAATCACTGTGTACGTAATCAAGAGGCTTCTTTGATGTGTGATTTCCGGTAGAGAACTTCACCCTGGTAGCCTTCCCCAATACACACTGTTCAGCGAACTCTAATTCGTCGACTCGATCTCCGCATAACGCATTCTCGCTGGACAGCTCTTGTAAGCCTCTTTCACTTACATGCCTCAGTCTCATATGCCATAATCTGATCCTGTCGGGTTCTGATTGAACTGCATTTGAGAAGTTGCCGATCATAGTTCTTCCAACTATGGAGTATAGCCTATTCTTTCTGACCCCTTTCATGACAATGAGTGAACCTTTGACTACTCTGATGCAGTCATTCTCTGCCTTGAACGAGTATCCACTTGACTCCAGAGTACCTAAAGAGATCAGATTTCTTTTAAGCTCTGAAACGTACCTGACGTGTTGAAGTATCCGCTCAGCTCCATCGAATATCTTTATTTTGATTGTTCCGCTGCCAAGTACCCTGCAAGCTTTATTATCTCCAAGTAGAACAGACCCACCGTTTACCAGTTGCAGTGTCTCGAACTAGTCTTTGTGAGGACACATGTGGAAGGAGCACCCAGAATCGAGGATCCATTCCTTGTCGGATTCGATTCGATATTACCGAAGCTTCGTCGAATCATAGCCATCTAAGGCTAAACTTTCTTCTCCAGAATCTTTAGGCTTCTCCTGAAAACTTTTCTTTCTATCCGGACAGTTCCTCCTAAAGTGACATTCTTTGTGACAGTGGTAACACCTATTAGATCTATTAGAAGACTGACTTCTGCTCTTCTTTCTAGTTTTGATCTGTTCTGATCACTTTTGGAACCCTTCTTGCTCGATCCTCCTCTAACTGTCAGACTGTCTCCGCTGGCTTCTTCTTTCATATCGTGCTTCTTCTGAAGTTCCTTGGCTCTGATCAGCGATTGAACCTCTTCCAAAGTAATAGTTTGTATCCTTCCATAGAGCATCGCATCCTTGAAATGCTCGTAGCTCTTAGGAATAGAGTTTAACAGCAGCAGTGCCTTATCCTCGTCGTCCATCTTGACGTCGATGTTTTGAAGATCATCTATAATCTTGTTGAACTCGTCAATCTACTCCGAAACTGATTTGTCTTCTTGCATTTTGAATGAGTATAAGCGCTGTTTCAGAAAGAGCCTGTTAGCCAGAGATTTAGTCATATAAAGTACCTCAAGTTTGGCCCAAAGTGCTTAAGCAGTTGTCTCCCTCGACACCTCCCTCAGTACTTTGTCGCCCAAACTCAAAATTATCAGACTGTGAGCCCTGTCCAGAATGACGTTCTTCTCTTTCTCGGTCATGTCGGCCGGCAATGCTGCCGAGCCTTGCAAGGCTTCTGCAACACCCTGTTGAACCAGTAAAGCTCTTATCTTTACTCTCTACAAGCCGAAGTCATTCTTTCTAGTAAATTTCTCGATGTTGAATTTGGCGGAACCCATTGTCCCCGCCAAACACTTCTCCACACCAAGATCTACCAATTAATCGATTATCGACCCAAAAGACTTGGATCGTCGTAGAACTCCTTGTACGGTCGAAGGAATAGAGTGTCGAACTCCTTCGTCGTGACTTGGATACACGGCTGGTCAAAGAATCCTTACGAGTTCCTCGCATCGGGACAATGCAGGCCAAATAACCTGCTACAAACGAATGCCCCTGTATGATCGAAGGAATGGAACCTTGCTATCGAGCTTTTCCTCTAGCCTGGAATTTAGGACTGCTGAATTTGGTAACAGTAAATTCGTAGAACTCCACCCTCTCCCTGCAAACTTCTTAGGTGATCGAACTCCCTGTTGCCGCAATTCCCTGGTGAGAAATTCGCCTCCTGCGACGAACCGCGAATGCTCCTCCGAACTTCTGTTCGTCGCTGCGAACTCTCCTGCTTGTGCAGTCCTGAGTCCCGAATTCGAACTGCTCCTTTGTTGCAATCCTAGCCGCGAACTCAAGATTCGGTCGAGAGAAATTTGTGTTCGCGCGAACTACAGAAGCCCGTCTCTGCCGCAAACCTTTTTCCTTCGTCCGCCACGAATCTTTTGCCTCGCACGAACTTTCTGTGGAGGAGGAGGATGTCGAATGACTGCAGCCTCCTTCTTGCCGATTACCTTGGTTCTAGCCGAACACCTTCAGCGACTGCAGGCTAAAGAATCCCTGCAGGTCGATTTCCCTGCTGATCAGAAGTGCCGAAACACCTCCCAAGAACCTGAAAGCTGAATGAAAAACAACAGTGAAATTGTTGAATGCTTTCTGTTTGCCGAATTCCCTTCCTCTCCTGGGGCTACCAAGAATTGAATGCCAAATACTTTGCTGGACTGCTGAGTAGAGGAATTGCCGAACTCCTACCTGCAGGATTGTCGAATTCCTGCAACCTGCACTTCCAAGGATCTGGAATGCCTAACTTAGGACTGCCGCATACCTCTTTCAGCCTTCCAAGAACCTGGAAGCCGAAACCCTGCAGCCCAAGAATGACCTTCCTGTACAGTTCTTGATCTTTGAATACCCTTCCTCCTCTAGCCAAATAGTACTGAATTTCCCACAGACAGCGCCAATTGTTGTGGGAAATCTGGATCGAGCGCTACTTAGCAAGAAAGAAACGCAGAGAAAAATGTAAACACTGAAAATACAAGAACACAAGCAATTACGTGGTTCGGTCCTTTTGGACCTACATCCACGGGAGGGAATCAATCGTAAAATTCACTAAGCGCAAAGACAGAGAATACATAGGCTTTACAAGATGAGCTCTCATCTTCCATGACCTTCCTAAGCAATCCCAGGCGCCTCCAAGATGCACTCCTTACCTTCACAAGCTAACCTCTCTTCTTGAATCTTGAACAGATTTTATCCTCACTTGCCTCTCACATTTACTTCACATTCTCTAAGCCTCACCCCCCTCATCTATTTATAATAGATGAAGCCTTTACAAGAGGCTTGATATGATGAGACAATATATTACAAATGTGCCCCTTTGCCTTTAGTATAACACAAATTGTGAGTCAATATTAACACTTTTCTTTACAAGTCTACTTTATATAATCATTCAACATATTGCTCTGCATCCCTTTTGACTGGGAAGATTATAAAAAGGATAGAACTCCCTACTCATTGTTCGTTGGTGAATCATAAAACACCAAAAGATATCTTATCTAATGGACCTCACATAGGTCACATCCCTCAGACATCAGATTGAAAGATCCAAATCTTCCTCGTCGAAGCAGAAACGAACATGAGACCAAAACATATTAAAAAAGATTGGCGTAGTCGCACATAGGGACATATATATCCAGATAGAGAATTGTCCCGTTTAATTTATAGATCTATCTCTCTTTATTTAGCTATCTTTGTGGATATAGATCCCCGTGGAATAAAAAAAAAAGGCACATAGTTGTTTTTTTTTTACTATTACTAATATTTCTTAGACTTCAAGCAAGACAATAATTTCAATTTTAACAGAATTGGTCGTAACATAGACGAGCGAGTAGACCCCAAGAAAGAGGTTATCATAGAGGAGCCGACTAGAAGTCTAAGACTGCATGTCAGATTTCAAATTTCGATTACAATCAATTTGCTCAATTTAAAATTGGAACAGTCCCCGTCTCTCTTCAGCATTTCTGTGTAACTTAAAATGAAGCATTTCATGATGGCACTTAGAATGAAGGAGCACTTCTTCATGGCACCAAACGAAGATCAAGGAAAACTAATTAAAGGCTCAAAAGTAATTTATTTTTGGAAACCATACTATGAGCCCATGACTCGTTAGGTACGATTCTGTTCTATATTAAATCAAGCAGTCTGGGTCAAAATAGAAATGAGTCAACTCAAATTTAAATTATTTGGATCCAGCTCAAAATTGGCTCGATCCGGCTCAAAATTGAAACAAAATAGCTCAATTCAAATTATTTGGATCCATTCCAACTATGATTATAATCCATTTGAATTTATCTTTGTTCATATTCGGCCAACATTCAAAATAGCTCGAATAAATTTCTCTTCGGCTCAAATAAATTTATATTGGTTGGTATTTTGCTCAAATTTAATTCAAAATGTGGTCATAATTATGTGTTCACTCACAGAGGCGAATCCAAGGAAAAAAATAATACATCAGGACTCCCCACATAGAGCTACATGCAGAACTTCATCTCAACCGCACATCAACCCTACAATCACAAAAAAAAATTGCATGGAAATAAGCCCCACTGTAATTTTATTTTTCTAAAAAAAAAGCGATTCATGTGAGATTGATGTGCAGCTGAAATCAGACTCCGCACATAACTCTACATCCGGAGTCCTGATGTAATATTTCTTCAAATCCAAGAAGGGTCTATTGGAGGATGGAGGTGGAGGGTAACTGCGATTTTTTCCTTATAAGCCCTTAATTATTTTGAAAGTTTAATACAACTGATGTATTAGGGGCATCTATCTATAAAAAGGAAAATTTAGTTACCATATGAATAATTACATAGAAATTATAATATTTACCACATCAAATATAATGCAAATACCTTAATTAAATCTTGTTATCATAGTTACATCACTTACTAAACAGGCTAAAGTGTCGCCCACTAATATTACCCTACATTTATGGGTACGTATTATTTCCACTAACAACACCAGACATTAACATAAAATAAGATTGTTAATGGTTAACAATTTTATTAATGTAAAATAATTAGCATTGGCTCAACATTTTGCAATTCGGTTATGTTCAAATTTAGCTCTGATTCGACAGGAAATCAAATAATTGTATTTAAACTTCATGGTATCAAGATTTACTTCATTATACACAATAATAATACATTATCATAATTGGAAATTACAATTGCTATTATTTACCATTTCCTACTGATCCAAGACAAATCATTGTAAATACTCAAAATATTTGATATATGAGCACCTCATCCAAACCAAACAAACGATAAGATATTCTACTAAAAATTTCAATTCACCAGATACATTCATCGATCTGGCTTGATTGACCAAACTGTTTCACAACATAATATAGGTAAAATTTTAGTTCAAATCTTATCAGGCACCGTCAGCTTACTTAAAAAGCTTCAATTAGATCTTCAGGATAAAAATTTTAAGTACTATTTTTCAAAATATTTAAATCTGCTTTAGACTTAATACACTCCATAAGTGGATACAAAATATTGAGATTCACATTGAAGACTCTCATGAAAAGCAGATTCCCATAAAATGTCTGAATCACGGATCATACTTTGATAGTTTTAACTTCAACGAACACCGCTTTCTTTATTTAACGCATCCACGACAATACAAACAGCAGGAAACATTTTCGACCGATCACCCGACTCAATAGGACAACCATAGCAGACACGACAGCTTAACAAAAACTCAAGAAAAACAAAACCCTCATCAAAACAAATAAAGCGAAGAACAGCGGCGATTCGAGACTAACCAGCATCCTCTATCCAGAAATCTCAATAGACTTCACCTCAGGCTTCTTCACCTCCTCCTTAGGCACGACTACACTGAGCACGCCATTCTCCATCGACGCCTTCACATGATCCACCTTCGCGTTCTCCGGCAGTCGGAATCGGCGGAGGAACTTACCGCTGCTGCGCTCGATTCGATGCCAGCGATCGTTTTTCTCTTCCTGCTCCTTCTTCCTCTCGCCGCTGATCTGAAGCACGCCGCCTTCCACGACCTCTACCTTAACCTCCTCCTTTTTGAGGCCGGGTAGATCGGCCTTGAAGACGTGAGCCTCCGGGGTCTCTTTCCAGTCGATGCGTGTGTTAGCGAAAGCAGAAGCTTCGGTCGCGTAATTGGATCCCGGAGCCGAGAGGGCGTTGTCAAAGAAGGAATTGAAAGTCTCGAATGGGTTCCAGATGTCGAAGGAGAAGGGATCGTAAACGTTGCTCCGGCGAATGATCGACATGGTTTGTGATTAACTGGGGCTCGCTAATGTGAAGAAATTGAGAGAATTGAGTACTGACAATTGAATTTGATCGACTTTGATTGAGCTGAAAGGAAGGCGTGAAATGAGTATTTATAGAAGGGGATGGAAGGGGACTGCGCTTTCTCGAGAGTTCCTTCGTCTTCTGGATGTGGCGGGAAGTGTCGAGTCAATGCAAGTTTCCAGCTTCTTCCAGGCGGGCTCTCACGGGCCATGTAACATTTATGGGCTCTATTGTTTTTCGAGGAAAAAGCCCATTCGGTATGTATTACAGAGAATTAAAATGTAACATTTTTTTTATAATTTTTAAATTTTTAATGAAATGTAAAATAAGTGTTTTTTTATTTTTGTTCAAGTGGAATGATATCAATGTTAAAAATTACTTATTGGCTCTTATTATCTAGGAGGTGTACGAGCAGCTCTGGAGAGGCAGTTGGCCTCTCAGACCCCGAGCACTGCAAGCAGTAGTGGTAGTCAGTCTATCACTACATAATCTAAATAAGAGCCTTGGGCAGAGGCAGTGACGGTGAAAAAGGATAAGATTTCTCGTGCTTCTGTGGATGGCACGAGCTCGTCACACCTGAAAACTGTGGAGCTTGTCAAGCATGTCGCTACTATGAATAATGAGGTTCACGATATACGTGAATGCCAACAAAGAATTTAGTGGCATATAGCACGTCTGACGGAGATTATAGAAGATCGTCGGGGCAAGCAAATTGTAATTGTTGTAGTTGAGGAGGAGGATGAGTAGGAGGATTAGGAGTTTTTTATGAATTTTTAAATTCTGAAATGTTTGAACTTATTTTGAGCGTATAGACGTAAACTTTTGCTAATTTAGATTTGTGACAGTATATTCTTTTTCATTAATGATATTTTAAAGACATTTGATTTGTGATATGGCTATATAAAATGTTATTGTGAAGTGGATTGCAATGTGTAGAAATGTAATTGATATTTTGAATTTTATTTTCTATAGATGAGATTTGCGTTAGATTTGCTTCCATTTTGCATCCAAATATTTAACACATCGCTCATCGATATTACTTGCCGCAAATTCAATGATAATTCGACAATATTCTTATTCGTCTAATATTTTGTATGCAAAATTTGACGCACCTAAAGTCCAAGGCTATGACGACGCAAAAAATGACACTAATTATTTGTGTCAAAATATGTTGACACAAAACTTACGAAATTAACATTACCAACTCCTGAATTACCTACAAAAAATTAATCAAATTTGCAAATTCATCAAAATTGAATTAAAAATTGAACTTTAAATTCATCAAACCTTTAGAAAAACTTATTATTTTGAAGTCAATAATATACATAACAAATAAATTTTAACCATTTATGAAATTAATATTCTCCTACCATTATTCAAGTAATAATCACCCAAACATCAAAATTCGCAGTAAATTCTAACCCTTTTCATTTTTGTCAATATTTTGATCATGGCACGCCCAAACACACAGATTTGATAATTCAAAGAAATAGCATGAGTATTTATTTCATAAATATGTATATTTTATGTGCAATATATGCAATTCTCCCCATTTAATATTACATTACGGTCCAAGTTACCATGGCAAAAATAAAAAAGTTATTTTCATATTTAAAAACGTTAAATGTGGACAAAAATATTTGTTCATGTACTGAAATACAAAAAGATACATTCATATTTAAAAACGTTTGAATATGAACCACTGAAATCGAATAAATAAATTTCAGTTTGGGGTTCAGTTCTATCAATTTTTTGATTGATTCGATGTTTCCGATTTCGGTTTTCGATTGCAATCAGTTTGATCAATTTGACAACAGATCCCACTTATAACGAAGAAGAAGGCCATCAGATTTTATAAATGCAATATAAATATTCATACTCTAAACAGGAAATCTGCAACTAAAGTCGAGTTAAAAGGTTGTTCGTATACAAATACTGTTCCAGTTTCATGGAGTAATCCAGATGGTGTTCAACCATAGTTAACTCATTGCAGTGTAGCAGAGCCATGTGTGGCTGGATTGCTGAACGGTAGAGTCAGATAGTTTAGTCATTGAAGATTGTTTTAACCATAGTTAAATTCATTGTTTACAGTCTGTGATGCGAGTCAATGTGTTGAGGAATTCCAGATGCTGTTACTTATGCTCGTCCAAAATGCGTTTCCGGAAATCATTTACCATTAGGGGAAGGCCTTCCCTGAGTGAGATCTTAGGCTCCCAGTTCAGAAACTCCATAGCCTTGCTGATGTCTGGTTTCCTCATGTGGGGGTCATCTGCTGTGTTGGGTTTGAAATCAATGGTTGCACTTGGATCAATTGTTTCTTTTACCACCTATACACATTATAAATTTTTTTAAGATAAAAGGTTAAGAATAAAAGATAGAAAAAAACTTTGGGGAATTTACATACAAAACAACCAATTCCTATGTATTTACATATCTAACTCCTCAGCTTTGCTTATTACGTTTATATCACATAAAAAATACTAATATTTTAACTTTCAAAAAGTGAAATAAGCATCGGTAAGGTGACATATCTGTAAAAAATGGAAGTTTTGGAGTTAGATATGGAAATACAAAAAAATTGAGAGGTCTGTAGGTCGATTTTCCAAAAAAATTGTTGTTAAACTTAAGTCGTTAATGAACCTCAGCTAGCTCCAACATTGTGAATTCCCCAGGATTTCCCAGGTTGAAAGGTCCAATGTGCTCGCTTTCCATTAGAGTTACCAGTCCATCAACCTAGCAATGTTACAAATGAAATGAGCAGCATTCAAATAGTAAATTGCAAATGCCATAAATTCATAAGGTTATTTGCATTGGTTCTTGAGAAACTAGATGCGCTTAAGAAAATAACTAGTAATTCCATCAAAGCTGAGTCAGCTATGTAGAAGTTGTAATAACAGAAAACAAGTTTCTAGCAACTCTGGCCTTGAATCTTTTTCCCAAATACAAAGCACTGCAACTGATTCAACACATCTTTTTGTAAATTAAAGCAAAAAAGATAACAAGGATTTGTAGAAGATGTTCGCATATCAAGTAATGGTGGCAAAATAAGTGGGAATCCTAAAACAAAAACCTGATCCTGTGTAGTTTAATATCACAATAATGTGGGGTATTGTTTTCTTATATTTCCTTATTGTATCTTCAATTATATATATTTATAGACCACACATATTCCATCAACAATAACAACAACAACAACAACACAACAATAACAAGCCTCATCCCACTAAGTGGGCTCTGCTACATGAATCCTTTCTCCATAGTGTCCTGTTGAGTGTCTTACTTTCAAAGGCCACACATATTCCATCGAAAACATAAAAAATATTTCCTCTCAACACAGTATTGGAGAAAGAAAAGATAGCAACCATCTCGAGCCCGCACAGTCTTGTTCCAGATGCTCCTTTCTCTTTTATATTTTCATTTATCATCATTCTCCCTCCACCCAACTATTGTTGTGCTCGTACACTTCAGCCCTACACAATGCACCCACACTCTAGACTAGTCATCAACCTTGCTCAATCGGTTGCAAAATTGATCTTTCTTGCTCACTTGCTCACCACTTTCCACACTCACTAACTAAAAAAAATTGCATATACTAGACAATGTGATGTTGACTTGCATGCACCCACCCATTTTGTTCTCGCTCGTTGCATGCGCTTCCCTTCTATTAACCCACAAATAATAGAATTTGAAGCTGTTTGCGGTCCACCCACTTGCTTGTCTATTACTAGGTTTTGCACTCATGTCCAACCTGCATTCGTTGCTCTAAGTTTACTAGAACCTCACCTACATCATTGTGTTTACCACGTTCGTCCTCATCACATTGCCTTGCACGTAGGCATCACCTATTGCCCTTCTGACCTTCTTCTTCTCCAAATGTTTCTTAAATGATGATTTAGCCTCTTCATTTCTGGTTAGACTATCTTAGATATGGTATCATGACCACTTTGTCTTCCTACTGTGAGAGCCTCCAGCATTAATGCATCTAGAAATTAAATGGTGTCATTCATCTCGTGATTGAGAGCCTTTCAACATTTTGTAGTTTTCCATGACAAACAATCCCGTCTTGATGCTTCTTCAATTCATGATAACAACATTAAATCTCAAAACTAGAAAACAAGTGATTATCTGTTCTTATTTAGCTGCTAAATAGTCTCAAACCATAAGTTTTCTCCAAAGGATGTTTCATGAGAATGTCAAGGCTTATGTGAGATTTTCTCTGTTCCATTTTCTTTTAGAAAAGTAAAATCTTATATGTATATAACTATAATATAATTTGATTTATCTACAACTGAAGGATTTATCCATTCAAATTTACTAAAGCATCCTATGGCGTATGCAGATGAGTTACTTCACTAAATCGTTGTAGTCCTTATCCACTGATCATAAGATCTAGAAACAACAAAATGAACTCCTGGTTGTTAAATTTCTCTCTAGCAATCATTAGTCCCTTTAACATGTGTATTCACAGGCTCTCTGGTGATGGTCAATTCCACAATTCCCAATTTTGCAACTGCTTGCTCACAATTTCTGAGTGTCCACAAACAATCATCTTCTTCCCGACCGTCTTATAATCGAATTACTCATATAGCCAACCATAATGATCAAGGCTGTGGAGGTCATACTAAAAATGAATGTGCTAGTGAAACAAAGTCCATTCCTCATTTTCATTGTGATATATAAAATTAAATAATAACAAAGTTTATTTTATTATTATATATAACTCCAAACACTAATACTCATACCATCAAAATCCTGAATTTCATAATTGTCTAGCGATGTAAATGAATCAATGCACTGGACAAACTCGAACTCGACTCGATTAAGACTCGATCATGGTCGTTTAGATTAGCAAATAAAAAAGCTTGAACAATTTTTTAAAACTAAAATCTTAAATGAACTAAATATGAACATAATCAAACTTGTTCATTTATGTTAAAGAACAAACTCGTTTGGTGTTCAAAAAGTGTCTTGTTAAATACTCGATATGAAGCTCGAATTTAGTCCGTATCTCATATGATATATTATTTAAATAAAATTTGATTTACTAGAATTTATTTAATTATAGATTTAAAAGTATTATATTATTATATCAGTAATTTTTTTAGATTAACTATTAATTATATATTTATTTATTATTAATTATTAAATATTTGAAAATTAACATAACGTAATTCTAAAACTGAACATCACTTTCGTTCGTTCTTTTTTATTATGATTGATTGGACTACCTATAATTTTTCTCAATTATTCAACAATTGATGAATAATTTTACATTATGACTTACATTGTAAAATTGGTTCTTTATCTTTTAATTCTTGTTTCAATATTTTTTTCTCTATATTAGATTTCATTATTATGATAATATATCTATTATAGACACCACAGGACAACATGTGAGTTAATTTATTCGCTTATATCATATACAAATTATATGATTTATTCAATTGTTTATTTATTTAGATTTATAAAATTTATATTTTTACACGAAAATCTAGATATTTGTTTGAATTTTTAGCTCGTTTGAATACTTATTCACATTTCATAAACAAATCAAGTTCAAACATTGACAATTTTAAAAAAGTCAAAGCTTGAACAATATGTGAATGTTCAACGCAAGTTCAAGTCGAACATGAACGACTTATAACTGTATCAAGCCAAGTCCAAACTATGATATACTCGGCTCGGCTCGATTACAACCCTACTTGCCGCCATCATCTGATATGTTATCCCGCCCTACTAAAAGTAAATAAATAACCTAAGAAACTAATCTCTAGTTTTTTGCCAATTTCACGCACAACCAAATTCACGCCATCTCCACTCTTATCTTATTTTTCAATTACACAACAAGCCTTTGTCTCTGTCTGGTTCATGTACTTCACTCACTCAACAAGCTCTCTGCTCGAAATATTTGTTATATCTTCCTTAGATACCGACATACTCAAAGAGGTAATAAGTGCTACAAGCCACTAACATGAAATCTAAATGCTTGCTCTCATGTAATCTTTCAAGAGAATATCCTTTGTTCTACTTTCTCCACCCCTGGCTCCTACTCGCCAACCACTCATCTTCCACCAAAATGTCCTCTTCCTACCACTAAACCCTTACAGTTATACTCTCATCATCCATGACCACCATCCATGACAATTCCTCACACTGCACTATTGGATTCAATTAATCCACTGAAAATAAGGCATTTGGGGCAAAAAGAATTGCTCATCCTATTCACTCCCATATTCCATATGAACAATCATCTACTTCGGTTCATACTATTAACATGTCATTGCCATCCACATCTATTTTCAAGTCATCAAAACGCATTCTACCATTCTTTAAGAAAATAAGTTATGGATGTTAGAATAGATGCTTTTCTCTATCAACATATTTGAATATGGTTTCTCCTCCTCATGGGGTCACTTGCATTGCATGTTAATAAGCAATGACTGTCACATTTTCTCAAGATGGAACAATTGATAGCTACATCGCTCATTTAGTTGCCAAAAACTTCACCCAAATTCATAGGATTAAATATTATGATGCATTCTCTGCAGTTAAACTTGAACTCTATCTGACTCCATTTACATATAATCATCAATAGTATGCCTTCTCAAAATGGCTGTATACGGCCTCAATAGAGTACAATTGCTTGATTTGACGAACTTTGTAAAGCATTGGTTGAGACTAGCCTTCGTAGCATCACTACCAATCACCTCATCTTCATCAACCGTAATGCTACAAGATTGATTAAAATAGTTGTTTTTGTCGATCATAACTTACTAGAAGTACCACAAAGGCATCTCTGAGGTAAAACAGCATCTACATAGGTGCTTTGTCACCAGAGCTCTAGGACAACCAACTACTTTCTTGGAACTGATCTTGCAGATAGAGAAAAAAGAATATCATTTCTGAAAAGAAACATACTAATGACGTACTGTAGAACTTGATGACAATCCTATGGTGACTCCTGATGATGGTGATCATCCTACATAGCTAAACTAATTTATTGACTGTTACCAAGCCAGAAATTTCTTTCATCAATGAAGTAAGTCAGCACACTCAACATTCAAGAAAGAAGACTTATGAAGCAATTATAAGAATCCTCAAATATATCAAGAAGTCTCTGGAAAATATGTACTATTAAATTTTAGAAATTAAATACTTAAGCTTTTTTTTATTTCAATTATGTTGATGACAGAAAGACAATTTCTAAAGATTGCATCTTTGTTGGAAAATTTTGATAACCTGAAAAAGTAAAGAAAAGACTTGCTGCCATGCCTTGTGCGAAAGCTCAATATATAGCTATGGCACATTCAATATGTGAAATGATGTGTGGAAAACTCTTTTAGAAGATTTTAGACTGTCTGTTACTTAGCGTACATTCAGTTCTCTAATGCAATAACTAGGTTGTCATCTACATGGCCAGCCATCTTGTTATTTTATGAAGGAATTAAGATATCGACGTAAAGTGTAATTTTAAACAGGATGATATATTTTCAAGGTAGCCATTACTCCTTTGATCTCCTGCTTAGAACAATTGGCAAATCTATTTACTAAGGCTCTAGGGAAGCTACCTTTTCCGCGATGATTTAACAAACTGTAACTAATAGATATATATGTGCTTGATCTTGAGAAGTATTGATGTTTGAGGTAGCAGAGACAAAATAGGTGGGACACCAAATACTTGAAGGTGGACTGATGAATTCATATTCCCATAAGGAGTATTATTCTCTTGTTGCTTCTTTTATTGGATCCTCCTATATGCCTATTTATATGTGTCATATATTAAATTAATGACATTAAAAATATTTCCTCTCAATAGAAGAGATAAAAGGAATAACCTTTTCTCTTTGTTAAGATTTATAAAGATAAATCATAAGACCCCATAGTAAAATATATAGAGCCAAGGTACACAAGCAATAGATGATGACAACCCATCAGCCGAGAAAAGCCAACAGCAGTGGTTAAATATGGTGCATCAAAACATACAGAACTCTAGCGGAATGTATAACTCCAGAACCCCCAGTGAAAATGATTAAGCCCCAATATACGTCCACAAATTAAGGTGAGTAATGCGTCTAAGATAACATCAAATGCCAGAATAGATCCTCTACCACAGTCACTTCCAGCATAGAAATTCACAAACTGCCCAAGAAAAATGAAGAAGAGAATCCCTTAGCGGCAGCATGATAGAGAAAACTGCATAAATAAATGAATGGCAACAGAAGAACACACAAGCGTCAACCGTCAACTACCAAATATAGAAATTCGAATTGCAATTGAAAAACAATTATAGTTAATTTGACTAAAGATTCTAAAATCAATTATTCTTGCAAAACCAAAATCAAATTAAGAAACCGAAAGAGTAAACAAAGAAACATCAGCCTGATATAGGAACAAGGAGATGACTTCTATAAATTAATAGTCACACTTGTATCACACTAGAAAAAAGTAGCATTCATCCAGGTACACAAGATTGAAGGAAATCTAAATTTTAATTAAGCAAAAAAATTTTTGCATGCTTTACATACTGATGTATAAGCATCAATCACTAAAGTTGGTTGCCTCAAAGTTTGATCTGTTTAAGCAATGTGGATGAAGCTTGGAACCAAATGATAAGATGCAGTCAAATGATACAGAAATCAAGTGCTTAGTACAGGAAAGGCGAAACAGATAGCCCGCTATAAGAAGCTCATAACTGTGAGAAACTGATGAATCTGATACAGGTACGAACTATAAATGTAACGAGTTATAAAAGCCACATGGCTGCAGGAACTGAATGTTTGACCTTAGTTATAGGAACCAAAAAGCTTTACAGCCTCCAAAAGCAACAAAATCCCAACCCACTAGCAAACAAATAAATCCAATTGATACAAATAAAATAGCAATTAAACCTTATCAATGCTATAGGAACTAAATCAAATAGCACCCAAAACATATAAATACAATTATAACTTATGATCATTACAATAAAAAACTCGAGTCTGAAACATCCAATCAAGCCAAACCAAACTAAAGAGGAACTAAACCAGCCACATCATCAAAAAATCATGTTTTAAAAAATAAACTGAATTTAAAACTATTAAATAAAAAAAGAAAAAAATAAAAAAAAAACTAAAAAATTATTTAGACTATTTATTTTTCCAAAATTTCCAACATATAAGCATGCATATCTCCATCAAAACTACCTCTTTTGGATAAATTTGTCTCAAATGAATTTAGCATTTGATATTCAGCAAGCAAAACAAAAATTAAATATTCTGCATCTTGCAATTTAATTCAAAAATTATCATTAAAAAGTTTGTTATGTTAGCGCATAAAATACCCTTGAAATCCACCAGCACAATTTCATCAAATAAGATGGCTTCAGGATTAAGATATGTTTAACTGTGTGGCAACGTATTGCATGTGAGTTTACACGAAAAAAATAAGAGTGAAAATTTCAAATCATCGATTACAAGTTTATGAAATAAAATCAAATCACACACATTTAAGACTAAACAAATGCTTGAACTTCCTAGAATGTCTAATTTGTGATTACTTATCCCAATGCATTGCATGATTTTAAATGGCCAGGTTTTTCTCATATTCAATTTTTCTAGGGATTAATATGAGGCATATTAGGAGTCAGATGCAATAATACCTCAACATCCAGTTTAATTATATTCACATAAACAACTGACTTAAGATTGTCATAATTAATTTTCAATTTCCTATTAACATCTTATATAATCTAAAAAATCAAGAAAAACATGTATATAAAGCAAATGATGAAAATATAAAAATCTTAATGTCCTAAAGAATATTAAAATTAATTCAAAAAAAGTAAAATGAAAATAAAACTAAAAATAAACAAAACATAAAAATATGACATGCTTATATGAAAGGACAATCTCTTTCTAGAAAATTAACCCATTTTGCCTAAATAGTGGTTGTGATAAACTGTGAACTTTTAGATTTGACCAAATAGACAAAGTTGTAAATTTCAAGTTTCTTTTAAAAAGCATTCTTCTTTGACATTTATTTAAAATTAAGAAAGCCCAATTCCCTCCATATAGTTCTTTTAGGAATTTATATATCAAGATAAAGAGCCAAAAATAAAATCAATATAAATGTGATCATTCGTCATGGAAATAATAAAAAATTGTGCTATCAGATCAATTGTTTTGTTAACCACAAAAAATATAATTGTTTTGTTTCATTCAAAGATAGGTTCAAATTTTAATCTCTATTAGAGATTAATCTCTATTAGAGATTAAACTTCACATCAAGAATAGAATTGATTATGTCAGATGCGTAAGTTCAAATAAAGTATTTACACTGTAACCACAACCAATCTTCTGCATCAAATACACCTTAAAGAACATTCATGAACTATAATTTCTCTAATAAGAAAATATTCAACTATACATAATTATTGTCTTGGCGTGTGAATGGCAGGCTTCAAAAAAACTGCTATCGATTTTGTTTTCGGGTTATTAATCACGTGTAACAGTCAGGATAAAATGATTGTAATATTCCTCAATATTAAAAGATCTTTATGAAACCACTAGCAAATCTTATGATGAATTATAAACTAATCCATCTCTAATACCTGGCCAAATACCTAATAATAATAATAATCAAAGAATATTAAGTTACAAGGCCTAACAAAATTACAACATATTTAAAAACACAATAATTACTTTGTTTAAAATACTTGAACTTATCATATCGTGGATCATTATATTAATCATATTGCTCTTTAAGTATAAGTTTCATATCAACCACGTAGAGTTAACAATCTCACTTTACCAAAATAATTGAGCATTTCTCACTTATTTCGATTTAATACATTCAACTTTTTGGATTTAAAGTAGATTATAACATTCCACAAAATCTTTTATATTATAAATTTAATTTGAAAATCCCCAAAGATCATCCCCCGATTGAATGTAGAAATGAGTTAAAATCTCTTGATAGTAACATTGTACTAATCTAAAACCATAGCTCACCAAGATTCCTGTAAATTGCATCTTTTTGTTCTTCTATTGAATGAAAAGTTTTCAATGTGCTACTTCTAGATGACAAAAAGGATACAAACTTAAAATTTGATATTAATTTGATATTAACTTCGAGTACAAAATTTCCTTTGCACCTAAATAAATTAATGGATGAAATTCACACAACTCAAATTTGAACATCGCAATTTCAAAGCCAATCAATAAACAAAAACTTTGAATTTAACCCAAAAAATATAAAATTTTAAGATAAACCATAAATCAATAATCGCACAAATTAAAGAAATTCAACATGATAATTGAGGTCATCAAAAACCATAATTTGACTGGAATTTACAAAATAATTAGAAAATCAGTTTAACTTAACTACAATTAATCATGACTGCCATCTTAAATTTGAATTGAGAAAACGAAAGATAACAATGTATCACATCACCAAACATAAAAATTCAAGCAGCACATCAACATAAGAAGATGACTTCTACTAAAAATTAAAAGCACCGCACTTCCAACCAAGCACATAGGATTGAAATCAGAATTATGATTAAGCAATAATTTTTCTTAAATGCCTCGAGTTTGATACCTAGAAGCAAAAATCAAAATTATCAGATTCCTCTAAATCCAATCAACTTAAACAAGAAGTTTGAAGCACAAAACAGAATTGTAATTCTCGATCAAACCATAACAACAATCCCACAAAAGATACGCTTGATACATGAATGATAGAACAAATAGCCCACTATTGGAGCCATCTAACTACAATAAAACAGACGAATCGATTGCAATATGATAACCACAAAGATAACCCGTTATAAAGGTCACAGGCATAGAAACTTGGTGGTTGAATATAACTAAATGAACCACACAGAAGTATTTTTTTTTCCAAAGCAACAGACCGTTAGCCTGTTGGCAACTAATAACTCCAACACATATAATCAAACTGCAACATGTGGTACCAACTCAAACAACTGTAAATAAATAAATCCAATTACCACTTATCATAAGACAAGTAAAATCAATAACAATAGCTCGTGTCTAAATCATCCATTTAATTAGAATCAAACCAGAAACATCATAAATAAATAGAACACGTCCCATGATCAAAATAATATCATCACAAACATGTTTGACTAGTAGATAGACTAAATTAAAATTACAAAATAATGAAACCGACCTAAACTTATCTTCAAATCGTTAATTTTCTCAACATTTTTTATGAGAAAAATCTTGTAAATCTCAATCATCCAAGGGTGGCTCTCATCCTAGATGCAAAATTTGTAACTTTTCTTAATCCTTTTAAGATATTAAAAATCCCTATTCTTGAACATAGACTTAATTTCAATT
The DNA here is from genome assembly GCA_022702705.1 of Papilionanthe hookeriana x Papilionanthe teres. Taxonomy (NCBI): domain Eukaryota; kingdom Viridiplantae; phylum Streptophyta; class Magnoliopsida; order Asparagales; family Orchidaceae; genus Papilionanthe; species Papilionanthe hookeriana x Papilionanthe teres. Next base: position 51,481,177 of record CM040426.1, on the reverse strand, counting down.
TTTGTTATTTATATCCACAGGCGATGGCATTGTGTTCTTCCTTTCTTTATTTCTCTTCTTATTTCAACCTTTAATATATAGTTTTTCATGCAAGTGAACCTTTTCAATATCCTATATGTTACCCATGTTCTTTTTTTTCTTTAACTCTCTACTACATCATCATTCTAGAGCTACAACTCTAGTTAATGATGCTAGCCTTGAAAATGCATTTCTTGGCTCTGATAAAATGTTAAATTCTCATGGAGAGGAATCATATGAATGAAGAAATGGAGGAATTTGTATTATTTAGAAAACATCCGTCAATAGTAATTGTAGGACATCTAAATCATTAAAATCTCTATTGAAAAGAACTCAAAAGTTGGATGATGATGGCAATGGTATTGGGTGAGTCACAGGCCACTCAATGAATAGTAAGATATGATTCATCTTCTTGAAATAAGCATAGGAGACTTATTTAGATAAAACAAAATTGAAGAAAAAATAAACCAACTTAAAGAACTATGAATTTTAAAATCAAAACCGAAATGTCGCATTACCTCTCATGACCTTTGACCACTTACACAGTATCCTTGCCTTAGCTCTTAAGAAATTAAATAAAAACTGTGTTGAAAGTCATACCAACATCATCAAAATATATATTCTACATTCAAGATTCTTCTTCGCAGAGAATTAGAAGCTTCAATAAAAGCTGGCAGATCATGTGGTTAGGCCTGGAGCAACTTCTAAATTGCCTCATTGTGACCTACAAGTCACAAGTTTAAATCGCAGCAACAATCTCTACCCAATGCATGGGTAAGATTGTGCACATTAATCCCTAACTAAATCTTATATTTGTTTAAGGCCTCATGTAATAGGCATGCAACTCCCTAAGATAAAACACAATTAAATTCACATTATTTAGTCAATAGACGAAGCACCACTCATCATTCTTCTTGTCCAATGAAATTATTAATACGGGCAATAAATCAAGGTTAAACCAAGTTAGAGCCATTAGACCTCTATTTATCATCATGAAATAAGATATCAAATCAACAATAAATATTCATATGAATTGAAACACATTAGATAAGAGTATAGACTTCAGTGAGATGACCCATCTTGCAAGCTAATTAATGCTTACTCACAAAAGTCAACAAGCCACCTATATAGTTCAAGAGAATGAGTTAGCTTGTTGCTGACCTCATTTTTGGTCAAGGTTTAGTTTTCCCTCTTTAGAAGCCTAGGGTCTAGCCGCAGGACTTCCGTGCCGACTATTCCTAGAAGACTATAAGCGGAACCCTCACCCTTAGAAATTATGAACCCCTCTTTGCTCAACTTGTAGTTCCACATACTGATTCTGATCTCTAGCATGTAGCAGGTAGGATTGATATGTGGTAGCTCGAGAGGAGTCCCCATAGGACTGCCTGACTTTAGGGTTGACCACGGGCGTCGTTCTGGAGTCAGTTCGCTCGCCGTCGCTCCCTTTTCCCCCCGAGCCGATTTAAAATCACTTCGAGCCTTTTCTAAACCCCTTTTGGCGACCACCTGCACCATTCTGATCGATCGAACTCGAGTCAAAATTTGTGACGAGACCGAATTTCGATGCGATTTTGACTCGACCGTCGACGAGGTTGCCCAGACGACCTCGGATGACGAAACGGACTGCGCTGATGCGTCCGGAACGTCGATTTTACCTAAAATGGACGTTAATTTTGCGACGACAGCCTGTCGGGGGCGAAAGTTATAATTTTAGGGCTTAGTTTAAAAATAAAATAATAATACATATATTTTAAACCTATTTAAACTAAACCTAAGCCCCAATCCTCCCTCACGCTCGACTCGGCTGACCCCCCATCCCGCACGAGCACGAGAGAAGCTTCGACGAGCCTTCTCCCGTGCTCGAGTGTTCCTCCTTTGCGGCCGTTTCCTCCTCGAGCCGCACACGATCGCTCCTATCTCTTATCCCTGCGCGAGCAAGTTGCTCCATGCGGCATTTCCTGCGCGAGCGTTATCCCTGCGGCGTCCTCTGTGCTAGCAAGTGCCCGAACCTCTGCTGCACCTCTTTGCGGCATTCTCCTCCATCCTCTCGTACCTTCCCCGATCCTACTCGACTCTACAGGTGAGGCGGGGCACTCCTCTTCCCTCCTCTGCCTATAAAAACCCCATTTGGGGTGACATTTAGGGTTGGCCAAATTTCTTCTTGGAGAAGGGGAAGAGTCGCTAGATTGGAGCCTTAAATTTTTTGCTTCTTTTGTGTACTCTACACTAGCTGGTAACATTTCTCTTCCCCTCTCTTCTTCTCGGTTTGGCCAAGGGAGACTGCGGTTTCTGCGATTGACTTGATTCTCCCTGCTTGTTGTCTCGGCTGAGCACTTATGTGCCATGGAAAGTTTCATTTATTTGCTTAAGTGATGATTTCTTGCTTCCCCTACATAGTGGCATGTTAATATGTTGTTGTATCAAGATTTAGTGGTATTTTATTACTTGAAGCATGAGTAGGAATAGAAATTCGAGCATGTTCTATAGGAAGGCTTGATCACTTGCTCAGGGAGATGAAATATGTTATGCTATGAACTTTCTCCTCTCTTTTTTTATCTAAAGCGCGAAAGCATGATTTTGAGGCAAATATTAGCCCCCTCTTGCAAGCATGTTAAGATATGTATTATGAAGCTTTTCATTCACTCTTATGTAGCATGAGATATTGGAAGGCTTAGTTTTAACGTCTTAACTTTTCTTTGGCTCAAAAAGTGCATGCTTAGATTGATTTGGAAAGATTCTATGTTTGTTTTTATTTGAAGCATGTGGTAGCTTTATGTTTTAACATATGGAAAGCATGAGGATGTTGTTGGGGCTCAAGTTTGGCCCTTATGTAGTTCACTTTGGAGAGGGGAATGATGGAAAGAGATTTCACCAGCTAGCTTCTTCTCACCTTTCTTTTATTGCAAGCTCTCTAATTTTCATATTCCGTTGTGAAGTAGTATCACATGTATGCTTGGCCTTTGGATGGAATGTTGGTTTGGAACTTGAAGTAATATGCTTACTTGATTGAATGTACTCTTATGGCAAGGTTTAACTAGTTGTCATATGAGCATCATTTTTTTCCTTCTTGTTATAAGATCCATGGTATTTTGTTTGCTTGAAAGGCCTTACATACATATGGACTTGGGTCTAGCTTCTTGATGAAGGCTTGAATAGCATGCTACACTTTATATATTAACACTTTGGGATTGATATGCTCCATTTGGATGATTTAAAGCTTGCATCTTTATGAGGTGCACATACACAGCTATGATATTTCTTTTTCTTCTTCTTTGCTCTAGCACATAGTTTGATGCAGGTTAAGATTTGGTATGTTGCTTAGCGGAGAATGTGAATTAAGCTCACTTTTTAGCACCACTCTTGGACACTTAAAAAGTTCCATGGCTACTTAGTTATTATTTTCTTTCTTTATCTCATATTGGAGCATGCTAAATATTTGTACGACTATTTTGAATCTCATTGATGGTATGGATTGAATATTGCTTTGGGAGGGTCCCTTCACCTCCACGTTCCACCTTTAGGTAGCAACTTGCTGAAATTCAAAGAATGATTTGTGGTTTTCAAATGTGCTTTCGTTGCCTAAATAGTTGCATCTTTGGGAGAGGTTTTGTTGACTGTTTTTGAAATGTTTTAAGTATATGTTTGAGGCTTATTTGATGTTGCAGTTTCGGTCCTTGCTGGACTCAGTTTTGCCCCTGTGCTGGGCCGGTTTTAGCCTCATGCTTGGCTCAGTTTCACTTTATTTGACAGCTTAGCTTGATTATGGAGGGGAGTAATTAAACATTGTATTTGGGGCATCCTTCCTATATCTTACTTGGTGGAATTGGAATTGATTTGGGTGGTTTGTGAGAGCTTATCCATTCACTTTCTTATGTTTTAAATGTGATATTTGAGACGGTTATCCTTTTGTGTTTTTTGCCGCCTTGGCCGTGAGCCTTCTTGGTCCGTTTGCTGCCTTGGTCGTGAGCCTTAATGTGGTGATTTAAATCATGGTGGTCTTAACCCTTACTACCCTTACCCGTGAGTTGTTTGTGATAATTTGGAGCTCCCTTTGGTTTGCTTGTGGGGAGGAATTGAGCACCATGTTTGGGACAACCCTTCCATGCTTTATTTGATGAAATTGGAGTTGAACTGGATTTTTAGAGAAGCTTGTCCATTCACTTTCTTATGTATTAAAAGCCTGGTGTCGGGATGACCTTCCTATTACTGCTGCCTTGGCTTTGAGCCTTTGTGTTGTCCTATTGAGATATCTGTGTTTCAAAAGCTGTCAATTAATTTGAAATTTGAAAATCTGGATTTTAGCACGGGTTTGGAAATATTAGTAGCGGGTTTCCCCGAGTCATTTCTTTCCTATTTGATTTACAAAGTTTAAAAGATTTTCAAATTTCATTTTAAACTTTTTCCTGTCCGAATAGACGAGACACCTCTTTGGGTCGATCCAGGCTATGCCAAAGTGAGAAAACGATATCCTCTGGATTGATTCGAGGATCTTGGGCTTTGTTTTCAGCTGTTCTACTTCTACTTATTTTAGGGTGATTTGCATCAACCCACCTTCCGCTTAGCCCTTCTCGGATTTGGAGGTGGGTTAGTCTCCTTCCTTCCCTTCCCGTTGATTGATATGTTTTCCCGCTTCACTCGGAGTTGGTCTTGTTTTTGTTTTGGAGCGATGACGGTGTTGATGATAAAGCGCACACCGGCTGGTAGAGTGGAACGATATCCCATCCTACGACACCGCGACTCGCTCCGGGCCCCGATGAATCGTAGGACGACTGGTATCATTCACCGCTATAAGCAAGTCGAGACACCCGTACCTTCTGTGGATGTTAGTGATCTTATACCCGACGAAGTCGCTCGACTCGTGGACAACCCTAATTTTCAAAATCGATAAGAACGTATACTACTTTCACAATATATATATATATATATATATATATATATATTCACTACAACCAAAATATTGATACAAACTCTCTTTAGTAGTTCTCGAAATCTACGTACATGCTAAAAATATAAATTTCAAAACTATTTTATAAAATTTGATTGTCCACTTGCTGATTATCAATTCCGTGCTAAGGAACACTTCTGAGTTAGGTTTAGTAGAGACACCCTTCAAACTGAAGTAGCGGCTCTATACACTCGGGTGACCGAGGTAGCCTTCAACAACCCTCGAGCGATCTACCACGTTTTTGAGCCTAACCCCGACCCGAGTGCTTGCGATTTTCTTCGGATTTTCGTATGATTTTGATGAAGCACTCGTGGTCCTTTTTCCGGGACTTTCCCGAGGTTTTGATGATTTCATGTTGATTTTCGTTTACTTTCTCCGATTTTTCTACCGTGAGTCATTCGTCGGATTTTCTGGACGATGTTTCTGTCTGGCTTTCACTTGTGTGACACACTCCGTCTACATTTAGTTGAAAATAACGAATCTCCAAGGTATACTGATTTGTTTATATTTACGACGTGTTACTTTATCTATCATCATGTTCTTTTAACGACGTCGTATCATACTCTCTCTGCATGCTTTCTTGTTTTCCAGTGCTATATACCCTCGCTACTACGTTGTACAACTTTAAACATACTTCAGCATGGGATGTTTAGGAGAACTCAACTATGAGGCCACCTGATTCGATATCGTGACTTGCCACCTTGAAAACTTAACCTCTTCACTATGAGAAGCTTGGAGCTAAGTATTGTAGGCAAGCACGGTTATCTTCAACAAGAAAACACATGCCTATGTCAATTAAACCACTCCTCAGTTAAACAACAATCCATAGTGATTTCGGAGTTGTTTCGCTAATACGACATAAATCCTCAACCTCTTTTGGCGCTTTATATAACTTTGTTGTACAATATAAGCTCTAACTCGTTTTAGGATTCCGAAGTTGTCGTTCGTTACGACCTAAATCCTCACATCTTTTAGGTTATTCGTGTGATCGTTTCACACAAATGTAAGCCCTAATTAAATAAAATTGGTGGGATGAAATATTTAAATAAAATCTCCCCTAAATCAAAGCCAAACCATAGGATAGCTTAGGATGCGAAGTCACCGAGGTTCGCCTCCGGATCTCTGACATCCCCTAGTTCTTCTTCCTTTTGATTCTACAATAAAATGTTCCAAATTTGAATCAATCCCCTTTCACATCTCTTTGTCCGATTTCGTTGAAAAGTCTTATCCTTTTGACCTCCTTGAAGATAATATTTCCTGATTTTTATTTTGTGTTTTCTTAAGTGACTTCGGTCATTTAAGATTTAATTAACTATAGGGGTTTGCCCTTATAGGAAGCATTTCGAACCTAAACTTAAAATAAACTTTATTTAATTCTTCGTATTAAATAGGGAACTTGTCAGCGAATAAAATGGTTTAATAGACCAAACGGACGTCATATATTTCTTAGTTTATTTGATCGAGTCTCACCTCAAGTTTCTGTGTTTGTCTTTTCGGATAAATGCATGATCTAGAGTATATTACTTCTTTCATTTAAATTATGGAAAATATGTACGATTGATTTCATATTTTTCTAAAAATTATATACATATGTAAATTAAAGCGTCCTTCCGAAACGGACGACGGGATTTTGATTCTGGCGACCGACAGCGTCCTACGGACACTCCACACCCAAAACAACGCCGACACTTGTATATGTAAAAAGCTAAATCGAAGTATGTGTGTACACCTCAATGAGCCAACTAAGATCCTACTTCCTCTCACCCTTATAAGCTCTCTCTGAAATCTCATTGTAGTGTTGCAGAAAATCATCTTTTCCTCTTCATTTCCTCCGTCTTCATCTATTGGATGCACTAGACAAAAGTATCCACCATGAGATTCATGCCAAAAACCATCAACGTTATCATTGCAACTGATTTATGAGGTGGATCTCCAACATGTCCTCACCTCCTCCACCCCGGCAGCACCAAATTTGCCAACGAACTACTCAAACTTGTTCAGCTCTAGATCACTGATTAGCCTGAGGGCACGAGTCACTGTTTAGCTTGACTCAAGCTCAATACCTAAAGTTGGAGCTTGATTTGAATTTGAGTAGATCTTAAGTAAAGGGTGGCTTGAGCTTGACTCAACTCATTTATCCTCTAGATCAGATTGTTTGTTTAAAAGCGAGCTTTCATGGCTAATAATTGTCAGATTTGGAGTTTATTTTCAAACCACAAGGGTTACAAAATTATATAATACTCACCCAAAACCTCTAAAGTTATAAAATCTAATAAATTATGATTGAACGGCAAATAAGTGGACAGGAAAATCTTACCTATGACGAAGTTCATTTCATATAGAGTAGAGACCATACCATAGGCGCCAAACGCACAGCGGCCAACAAAATAAATTAACTCAGAATATAATCTAACATCACATGTTAAAGGTTAACCCATCTTCTGGCATTTAAATATACAATTTTCTAAGATACTATGATATTTCAAATCAGTAGTAATGCAATATAGTAATAATGAATCAAATGTTACAAAAATTAATTGTGAGTAAAAACCAGATCCAAATAGCAGCAAATCATTTACGATGTGTACATCAATAACTAGCATCAAGCTATTCCTAGCTAGAAGAGCTGGAAATATTATCTTTATATTATAGCATTCTTGAGTTGATAACTAATAACGGAGGAAAAATGGTTAGAGATCACATCTGTTTGTGATAAAACTATTCACATAATCTGCATGATTGTTATAACTAGCTTTGGTAATTCATGGCCAAACTAAGAAATTAAGCAAGCTAAAAATGAAAAGATCGATGGATGTCCATCAAAGAACCAATGTACAATCCATTAAATTGTTGAGCACGTGATGTACAAAAAGGGTATTAATTCAACTTTCAAGGTATTAAAAGTATAGGAGCATTACCAAGTCAGAAACAAATTGGAAACTTCGAGTTTGTTTTCCATCCCCATAAACGGTCATCGGCTGCCGGCGTAAGGCCTACACATTTTTCTCGTTAAGAAAAAAGCATCTAATTTTCTAAACACTAAATGTGTTTGCAACCTTCAAAGAGCAACAATATAACCCATGAGAGCAAAAGCACCTGTGCAACGAAGTTGCTAACGACACGTCCATCATCTATACACATACGAGGCCCATAAGTATTGAAAATGCGAGCAATACGAACCTAAATATGAATAATGTGTATCAAATTCATGTATATATAGCATAAAAAGAATAGATTAAACTGAGAATGTTGTCATCACATAAACACATTATGTAAAGCCTCTGAGTTTTGGGGAACTATAGTACATAAAAATTAACATGGATAGAAGAAGAGCATCAAATATAAAGAGCAAAATTTAAGCCAATTAAAATTCGACTATGAAAGAGATTTAATGATGGTACAGATATGTAACTAATACATCAATTCATTCCTCAGTGCCAAAAAGAGAAAGAAATAAAAAATTCAAACCAATGTTACAAAAGAAATTACATCTATATAAGCACTTACATATAGCATATAATATAAACAATTTTATTTATAATTATTTTCTATTTAAACTACATTCAAACATTTGATTTAAGTTTTGATACTCATTAAAATCGCCCTCTCAAAACCATAACTTCCACACACAAGCGATTGTTAGAAATGCTCTGGTACTATACCACTAAGAAGCTTTCTGCTAAAGACCACCACAGTTGAAGCATTGAAGATCTTATTCACTAGTTGTTGAAACATTCCTGGTCATCTTGTTCATTCTCCCTAAAGAAATATCCAGTGTGAAGAGATAGATCTAATAGCTAAGATGCTAGACTTTGATGCTTTAAATACAGGAGTCTCAACTAAATAATTTTTATTTCAAATAGGCACATGTTTAGTGAAACTTAGAGCCAGGAATTCAAGCTTCTAACCAAATTGAGACCTCACCAATTGCTCACCTTGCTTTTTAGCCTTTGCATAAATTGCATCATTTCTACTCCTTTATGCATTGCTATTCTCAAATTGTACCCAAGTCGCTTACCAACGCAATAAGCCAATAGATAATTCTAGGCTTCATATAGATATAGTTAAAAAAGCACATGAGATAACATTAAATGTGGTAAATGGCTGCATAAATGAAAATATCATAAGTTAAAAATATAAGGAAGCTTCAATCAGTTTCTCTATATTAAGCCATGCCCAAGATTATTAAGCAAGTTGTGCTACTTTTCGAGTACTATATTCCAATAGCTAAACATTAAAGCTTTTATCAAAGTCAATTTATCAGAATTAAAGATAATAAAAACATGGCATAAATTCATAAATTCATCCACCACAACAGAACAGTGATACATAGATTAAACTGTCTATCAAAGCGAGCTAATCGACTATCACAATAATTCAAAATAGTCTCACTACACTCCATATGTGGCTAATTTAGTCCCGGAGCATCACATTTCTCCAATTTAGTCTCTAGGATATACAAAACTAATCCAAAATAGTTGATAATGTAAGAATTTGTGATACAAAATTGATCCATATTCAATCTCTCAACTATATAAAATTAATCTCAATTTAATTCTTAAGAGACAATCTTTTATTAATTTTTTTTATAGTCAACCATCTGAGAAATGTGATTCTCTGGAACTAAAATGGCCACGTACAAATAGACAAGGGACTATTTAATAATTTAACTTCATAAGAAAATCTATAATAAGTATATTATTAATGGGATTTGCATCAAAAAATTAATTACGATGAAAATATAAAATACAAGCTCTGAAAAATAGAGTGTGCCCATGTGTATCTCATTATTTTATTTAATGATAACAAACTATGTAGTGCAATCTAATGGTTTGCTAACTGTCTCCCATACGTTAAAAAATCTATAGCAACCATAGAGATTATCTAAATGATGATGAAGCACGCTAGGGTAGCTTGGAGTGTTTGATACTTGGAGAAGGGGACAAATGTTCAATCAAGAAAGCTCAACATCAAAGACTCAAGGTTATGTATCATAATTTATGTCTATGGTGTCTTAGATTTTTCAATATTTTGGATTGAATTGAATCATTACCAAAAGCCAAAGTATCCAAAAAGACGAACACAACCCTAAGCATTAATTAAAAAAGACTTTGAGACCATATAAATCATAGGGTAAAAATTTATAATCCGAGTCTTATTTCATAATAATCAAAATTCAATTTAAAAGATCTATAATATAGAAAAAATTATTTGTATATCCCAAAATATATTTAAATTTAGACGACATGGATTTTGAAAAAAACAAGTCTCAATTTTATTAAAATTTGGGCCACATATTTTACAAACTAATTTTATCTTTAAATATTTGATAAATGCATGCTCATTTTAAATACTCAAATTTAAGTCTCAAAAATATCAACATCACATAAAATATCATATAGACCCGAAATCATATATAGATCGTCAATTTCAATTATATGTTGCCAAAATGCATAATCGTTCATTTTTCGAAATCATTTCGGCAGTAAGCAAAATCATTGCTCAATATATTTGAGTTAACATTTACTATTCATATCGCTTGTTCAAAAAGACTACCTGAACCCTTTTGCAAATTATTCATAGAAAAGTTTGTTGTAACTTCTTTAGATTTTTGTTGCTTGTCTTTGCATTTGCACACGTGCTTCCCCATGCCAATCCACGATTACAAGCAAACGTGCACGCAACCTAGGACAGTCGCCCTCTTGTTGTCCTGCAGTCCCCTGCATTCCTAATCGTTGTCACTGACATTCCCCCTTGCTGCAGCCTCACGAAAACATTCGTTCTCAGTTGTTTTATGTTGCTCCAACAGCTTGTGAAAGGTCGTGCTCGGCATTCCAGCTTTCTACCATTATCGCAACTCTTTACATTTGATGTTGCTGTCCACCTCCCTTGTTGTCGCAACCCAGGACGGTCGTTTCCCCGTTGTCCAACCCCCTCTTTCCTGCTACCATCGCCAAGGAGAGCAACAACATTTGTTGTTCCTACCCCACGCACCTCCCCTCACGATTATCAGCACAGTTTTGCTGCCACCACGCCTTCCAATCCTTCACTTACTCTTTCCTACCTCTCCGAAGGACCAAACCTCGCCGATTTAGAATTGAAGGCAGAACAAAGAAGAAAAATATCTTGCCTACCTTTCCTATGTAAGAGTTGCTCTCAGTACTTTGGAGTGGAAGACAGAACAACTTGAACCAGCATGAAAAGTAAAGATTTATGTATGTACCAAAGAAGAAAAATATCTTGCAAGATGAAAACATTTAGGAGCCATTTGTTCAGTGAATTAGTGGTGTATTGTAAATCTTTTGCACAGATTTAAGAAAATTATGTGTTTGACATGAAAATTTACAAATATAATGTAAATTTTTAATGAATTTGAAGTTTACATCGTAGCACATTTTTCTTGAATTAGAATTCGACCGATTTGGCCGAATTTGAATTATATCATTTATGTAAAATGTTAAAGGTGGGTTGTCGGCCGGCCGCTACCACCAAATGTCGTTCGTTTGACGCCGATCGACATCAGCCAGCCGCCTCACGCCGCTTCCTATCCCAGGCTGCGGGCCCTCACCACCTCCGGCCGCTTGCCACTACCCCCCCCCCCTTGTTGTCGCAACCCAGGACGGTCGTTTCCCCGTTGTCCAACCCCCTCTTTCCTGCTACCATCGCCAAGGAGAGCAACAACATTTGTTGTTCCTACCCCTACGCACCTCCCCTCGCGATTATCAGCACAGTTTTGCTGCCACCACGCCTTCCAATCCTTCACTTACTCTTTCCTACCTCTCCGAAGGACCAAACCTCGCCGATTTAGAATTGAAGGCAGAACAAAGAAGAAAAATATCTTGCCTACCTTTCCTATGTAAGAGTTGCTCTCGGTACTTTGGAGTGGAAGACGTAACAACTTGAACCGAGCATGAAAAGTAAAGATTTATGCATGTACCAAAGAAGAAAAATATCTTGCAAGAAGAAAACATTTAGGAGCCATTTGTTCAGTGAATTAGTGGTGTATTGTAAATCTTTTGCACTAATTTAAGAAAATTATGTGTTTGACTTGAAAATTTACAAATATAATGTAAATTTTTAATGAATTTGAAGTTTACATCGTAGCTCATTTTTCTTGAATTAGAATTCTACCGATTTGGCCGAATTTGAATTATATCATTTATGTAAAATGTTAAAGGTGGGTTGCCGGCCGGCTGCTACCACCAAATGTCGTCCACTTGTCGCCGGCCGACATCAGTCGGCCGCCTCACGCCGCTTCCTGTCCCAGGCTGCGGGCCCTCACCACCTCCGGCCGCTTGCCACTACCCCCCCCCCCCCCAACATGAGGTCTCACCCACCGCCAGCTGCCTACTACTATTTGCCCATGTAAATATATTGTTTTCAATTTAATTCAAATTATAAAAAAAATATAAAATCTTAAGTTTATTTTACAGTGATCCAAACAATATAAAAGTATTTCCAATACATTGTAATCATAGTACTCTGTAAATCTTTCACATTGCATTTTATTTTTAACAAACCAAACGGCACCTTAGTGATACACTATTCAACTGAGATGTCATTAGCCACACATTTTCATTTTATGAAGATCGTCATTGTTGATTGAAAAAGAAACAAAATGCTATATAACACTTAAAAGCTATAAAATAGAGATCACCTCAACTTCTGCACCTCGATGATAATCCATGGTCAGAGTTTCAGCTGTTCTTTTCCCTTCATCATAACAACTTCTAACACCTACACAAGATTCATATTTAGAATATTAATAAGGCAAAGCATTGACAATGAAACATTATGAAGTGCCCACTTTTATAGTTCCTTTCCCACTAAAAATAAAATAAATTAAGAGAAAAATGATAATTGCATTATCTCATACAGATTTCTTGACAAGAAAAAATGTCAGATAGCTAACCAATAGGGTTGACATGTCCCCAATATGTCTCCTTCTGAGGGTGCTCAAGCGGATCTCCATAAACCTCACTAGTACTTGTTAAGAGGAACCTAGCTCCAATCCTCTTTGCTAAGCCAAGCATGTTCAGTGTTCCCATCACATTTGTCTTGTAAGCATGGTTAAGAATAAAACCATAAGTTAACAAACAAACCATCATTCTTGACAAAGAAAGAGACAAAATAAAAGAGTAAATCTTCAATGAACGAAAGGACAATTAAGCAGTCCAACTTAGATTGCCTTACTTCAAGCTTATGCCAAATATCAGAATAACGATATAATATCTTGAATAAACTATGAGACTGAAGCATAAAACAAAGAATGCTGGAGATGAATTGAAGTAATTTTAAGTGCGTCTGAGGTTTAGGTGTCTATATAAAGAAACAAATACTAAAACCTTCAGCATTCAAGCCAAAAATGAAGTCTGCCATCTCCCAACTGGGATCCAACAATCACCAACAAATTCCACAAAATATTAATACCGAACAGGAACTACTTGTACAAGATTAAGAAAGGATATGATAGTCTTGATGGGGTTGTATTTATAGTGCACAGGCGAAGCCGGACACGCTAGGTGATAGATCTGATCCACCTCTAACAAGATCGGCTCAATTACATCGTGTCGTATCAGCTCAAACCTCGGATTCCCAAAATGATGCACCAGATTATCCTTCCTTCCAGTGAAGAAATTATCGATTACAATCACGCTATCCCCCCTCGCAATCAGCTTATCCACGAGGTGACTCCCAACAAAGCCCGCCCCACCGGTGACCACAATCCGCAACGGTGGCTTCCTGAGACCAACCGGAACCCTCCTCGCTCCACCACCATTGACTCGGCTGACAACGGTGGGGGTGGAAACCACCGTCGAGCCCCCAGAAACAGTGGATCGGCGAAATAGGGGGATAATTGGGGCGGAGGTGGGAGGGTGGTAGTAGGGGTGGAGAAGGAAAAAGGAGGAGGCGATGATGGCGCCAACGAGCACGAAGAGGAGGCGCTGCTCGCGGAGAAGATAGGAGGCTACGGAACGGGGAAGCGAGGAGCGAGAGTTGTGCTGCTTTTGGGTTTTTGCGGCGTAGGGCGGGCTGTGGGTTGGGATCTGGTGCTGGTTGGCGCTTGACTGCTTGTGGATTTGCTTCATGACGGAACGGAAGAGGTGAAGATGTAGAGATCTTAGAATGGAACGTGCAGTTGAGAGCGAAAGACGCGGAAGCGGGAGGACGATAGGCAAAGATGCAGCCCCGGCGGCCTTCCGGCGAGCGAGTATTCGTTTTGGGGCAGTGATGTTAGATCAAAAACTTAGGAAGTAGTTAAGTCTTGTGGAGGCATTTCATTGTCGTTGAAATAGTTAAATAGAATTAAAATAATGTATTTCAAAGGAATGTGGTTATTAATATTTGAGGAAGGAGATCCTGAAAGTGCTCGTTAGTGGCCGGTAACGGCGTTGGTGGCTAATTGCAATGGTGGTGACCAATAGTGGTGACCAACAGCGATGGTGTTTGGCGATGATGGTGACAGAGGGTGAGTGTTGATTGCACTCAATGGCGTCAGGTAAGCCGTGGTGATAGTGGTTGGCTACATTGGTGTTTGATGGTGGTCAGCGGCATGGCCGACATCGATAGAGGACAACAATGGCGGTGGGTGGCAGATGTCAACAACGGTGACAGCGGCCAACAAGTGGATTTGATGCCTAACAATAATTTACACACATGGTTTTGAAATTCGCCCAAATTGTTCGAATTTCAAATTCATATAAATTGAATTGAAGTATGAATTTCAAATGCATTTCAATTTTACATTGAAATTCAATTCATTCCGTACAAACGGTTAGAGTTCCAAAATATTGGGAATTAGAATGCAATGCATGTGAAATGCTTCCAATCAAACTGTATCTAATTTTTTTTCACACATGCCCAAACGCACGCAAACTACATATGCAAAAGGACTTTAACCTTTGACTACTCGTTGAAAGTCACAGCTCTCAATGACTAGGCCAAGTTGTCTTGCATAGCTTAAAAGTAAAAATCAAGTGTGATTATAGATAGGGTAGTAATCAACCCAAGTAGAGTTGAGCATGCCATGGTTAGGGCATAGCTTGGCCAAGCCATTAGTTGTTCATGTTCAATTCAAGCCTGAGACGAGCTTCGACATACATGTTTATACTTAAATGGGTTAAATCTTTTAATGTTCATACTTGACGTGTAACCAACAAATTTAATCATTTGACATGGATCTCAAAGCATTTGGCACTTATCTTGAGTAATTTTTAGCAATAAATATTTTGATTCAAATTAAAAATAACCCAATGCTCAAATTTTAGCAAACTTATAGCCAAACTGATTGATTTGACAAGACGAAACCAATGGTATCAAGATTGATTTAATATGAGTTAAATCAACTCTAAATCAAGTCATTAAACAGTTTTTGGGGCTTTGATTGGTTATTTGGGGAGTCAAATGAACCCTAAATTTGATTTGCCCTGGTTAAATCGAGTGTGTCGATGAGAGGAATCCAAATAGCCTAATATCACCTAATTTTGAGTTCTTTAAGATCATTAGATCATAAAGAAAACTTCATATGATCAAGATGAATCAACATTGATCATTCGATTAGTACGGTTAAGATGGTTATTCACTAAAAATAGGAATGCCTCTCCTTCAGGGCCTATAAATATACCTTCTCTATTTGCTTAAAGAGGAGGGAGGAAGGAAAAGAAGGAGCTCATTTATAGTGATGTTATGGATTGAAGACTCAGAGATAACTCTTGATCCCCATACGAGCCGTGATGAGTTAGTTGTAACTCAAACACACTTGGGAGGATTACGTAAGCTCATTTATATTTATGTTATGGTTTAAAAAATCTAAGTCCACCTCATGTAATATGTGATGAGTTGTGACATTTACTCAAATATGATTTCACTGTGAAGGATAAAAGTCATTTCTCAGCTCGATATGGATCTCAGGATTCTCTTCTACTAGTTGAGATTATCTGTCAGCAAGTCATTCAAATGGGATTTGAGCTTTAAAGCATTGATGCTTGTGATGAAACATTTGGCCCATACAAGTATGAGGATCACTACATAACGGTTATGTACATACAACAAGCTTCTGATGCACTCATTGGTCAGATGTTTCGTGTAGTGCTTGAGGGTCAAGCATTTACTTGATTTTACTTAGGTTTAAGAGGGAGCATTCATACATTCGATAAGTTAGCTAAAGCGTATGTCGAGTTATTCATTGCAATTTGAATGATCATCAAATACTTCTCTCACCTCTCTAAAATTCACTAAAGTGAGGGTGAGTCGCTGAAAGATTATTTTATAACATTCTCTATTGAAGCTCATCAAATCCTGTGAGTATATCTAAAGCTACAGAGAAGTGTTTTTTTTATGAAGGTTATGCTCTAACCATTTCTATTCATCTTTAATGGAGGAGGTAGTCTGATTTCACGTTGATCCCATCCATCGTATTGAGACAACATTTCTTTACTGATGAAGTTATTGATGCACATAAAATAATTTGATACAAAGTTAGAGTAGTGTAAGACAATGGTCAATCATCTCAATGAAAGAAGTTTGAACCACAGGTAAACTCTAATTTTCCCCCTCGACAGCTGATAAGTAATATATGATGCTCAACACTACAAGTGTTAATATCTAAATGGTGAATTAGGATAAGGAGCCTCTAAAATGTTCATCTCTGTTGAAGAGAAATGCAGAGAATCAAGAGCAATATTGCCACTTCCATCGAGGTTGTGGCTACAATGTTGAACTATGTCTTCAACTCAGGGAGGAGATTGAAAGGCTAGTCTGATAAAGGCACTTGAGTGATTCATTCAAAGTAAGATCCCCTACACCAACAATGTCGCTATTGGGCCAACAAGCCTAAAAGCAACTGTACGATAATCATAATTTTTAGCAAAATTACAATGATAATCAGAGGACCACTTATGGTTAAGAAGTCTTTATTACTACCTATGAAGAGCCTTCATCAAGGAAATCCTAAGTTAACCATTTCATCACATATGATGAATTTGTCATTAAAAGAGTCAAAGTTCATCACCAAAATTCTCTTGTTGTAAGCATTGGGTTTGATGACCCTCGTTATAATGTCAAGAGAATTTTGATCGACGGTGGGAGCTCACTTGACATCTTATTCCACTCAACTTTCATGGGTATGAGCTTAACCAAGGAAAAGTTGCAACATGTTCTCGATCTCTCTACGACTTCAACAATTGGTTTGTGAATGTCCAAGGGAAAATCTCTCTCCTCGTTACACTGGGAATATTCTCCGACAAATGACTCATGCGAGTGAATCCCTTGTAATCAAGTTGGAGTTGACTGAGCTTACGTCTCTTCAAAGATCCTGATCATTTTCCCGGTGAGAGATAGACATCATGAGACCTTTTTTCTAGTGACCTGAGACAACATAAGTTTGTGTTTTTGATGGTTGATTACTTCACTAATTGGATAAAGGTTGAGCCCTTGTATAAGATCATGGAAGCAAACATTGTACAACTTGTTTGGAAGAACACTATGTATTCCTACAATTATCATCAACAAAAAACTCAGATCACTGGAAATGTCTTTACATTTTTCTGTAAGGACCTCCATATCTAATTGCTACATACAACTATAGCTCATCCATAAATAAATAGACAAAACTAAATTCACCAACCATATCATTCTCAAGTGTTTAAGAACTCATCTTAAGAATGTCGAGAGCAATGAGCCAAGGAGCTCCTTAATATTCTTTAGGATTGTCACACCATGTACTTTAATTAGAAAAATATCTTACAATATGTGCTTTGATAAATAAATAATTATCCTCATAGATATTAGAATCTCAAGATTCTTAATTCAAGATTTCTAATGCTGGTATGGATGACGAGAAACTCTAATATCAATTGGATATTCTCCCGGAAACATGTGAAGCGACCCTTCTTAAAGCCATTTTATACAAGTAAATGGCAGCTCACTACTTCAAAGGAAAATGTATAATTTTACCAATCTCTATTAGGGATTTAGCCTTGTGAAATCTCGAATCCATCGAAAAAAAATACCAACATAATAAACTTTCGCCTCTTTGAAGGGGTCATATGATGCACCAAAAATATGTTGGATTTTTCATATATATTTTGTACTCATTTTTGGTGGTATTACACTTTAAAGGAATATATTTTTCTTTTTTTACTGCATATATGATAGTTTTGGGTAATTTGAGCAAAAAGAAGCAAAAATGATCAAATTTGGAGCGAAAAAGGATAAAAAACCAAAAATCCGAGTTCTGGTCGGCGTCCATTAGGGTGCCGACGGCGCATTTTTCCAGAGAGTTTAGAATAATTAGCACGATAGGGCTCTGAGGGCGCCCAATATCGGTGAAGATTAGATTCAATGTATTTGGACAATTTTTGGAGGAATTCTTGAGGCATCTCTTGAGGACATAGTCTCTAAACTATTTTAACACGAATTTGGTGCCATAATTCAAAGAAGAGAAGTGGTGTGAGTGAAGTAAATTAGTGTGTGAGCTGAGAGGAAGTGGTTGTAGAGAGTTTAGAGTTTAGGGTTTGGTGTCAAAGTGTTGTTTTGTGAGGGATTTTTCTCAAAAGAGTTTTAGGAGGAGAGGGAAAATGAGAGATTACTTCTTCCTTACTATTCTAAGATGGAATTGCACGTTGTTGTGAAGAGAGAAGGAGACTCAAAGAAACTTTAAGGGATTTGTTTGGGGAAGAAATTGAGATAAATTGTATTTACTTCTTATTGTTTGTATGACTTTTCTTTTATATATAAAATCTTTATTTTGTCGCATCTTCCTTATGAATTCTGAGTAGATTTCTTTGTCTTTCTTCTTACAATGATATATAGTGAAGTGATGGTTTAGATTAGATGGTCATATGAATGTTAAGAGATTGTGATGATTTTTCACATCGTACATCATTTACCTCTGGATCTGGTAAATTGAATTGTTAAAATATGTTGTGAAACATACAATCTGAAAGGACTATGTTTTTTACAATAAAAGTGAAGATTAAATTCATTGTCCATGAATGAGTGATGTAGTTCAATGGAGTTTGGTGCAAATAAATAGAGAAATATAGTTTATTGGGTGTAGAATTAGAGATTTTAGGGTGGCAGACTAAAATCCCCAATTTGGTTCTAGTGTTTGGAAACTAAAGTAAGAGTTAGTCTTTAGGCGAAGGGAAGTGGGAGCACTGGAGTGAGAGCGAGTATCCTCCCAGCTTAACCGTGGATTTGGGGACTAAACCTAGGATTAGCCAATGTTCTTTATAGCACTCAAAAGAAGGTAAAAAATAGGTATGCTCTTATTTGACATAATACGAGAATTTTATTAATATTCATCATTCACTCACCATAACATCATTGTAAGGAGGATGACACTTTCTCAAAATTTAAACCTTGTAATACAAAACTTATTGTAGTAGAAATTGACTTTAATTTGAAGTTTGAAGAGAACTTTAGTGAGCTTAAAATCTCTAACATCGTTAAACTTTAGCAACTTTAGTGTTTACTTTAAGTGCATTGCAAATTTAAATATTGGATTTCTATGCTACGCTTTAAGGTTTGCTTCCTCACTGTGGGATCAATAACCAGGACTCCATTAGAGCTTTGTTTTACTTGAGCGATATGTATAGTTGCATATAGGTTGATTGATTTTTTATTAGACTGATTATACTTTGTGACTGAGCTGAAAATCCTTATAAATACTTATTTAAGACAGTCACTGTCAAATTTTTGGAGTCGTTGCCGGGGAGGCAATAGTAAATTTAGTAGTAACTGAAAACCTTTATTTCATAATTTGTATTTATGTGTGATTACTTTTAAGTATGCTTATTGTAATTGTGTATGCGTAGTATTGGATCTGAATGTTTAGTACCTTATGAGTTGGAGTTAGAATGTACCGTGAAAATTTTGAAAACAACAGAAAGAATCTAAAAATTTTAACAAAATGGCGAACAATTTAGATAATCAAAGAAATGAAAATGAAAATTAACTTAGATTTTTAAGAGATTATGTTAACCCTACAACAGATGAAATTTACTTAACTATTCAAAATCCTAATATAGCTGCTAATTCATTTGAGCTTAAACTGTTATTATCCAAATGACACAAAATAATCAATTTGGTGGAACACCGAATGAAGATCCTAACTTACATCTTGTTAGTTTTTTAGAATTGTGTGCTACAAAATATGACGGAGTGTCGAACGACGCTGTCAAGCTTAGACTTTTTCCTTTTTCATTAAGGGATAAAGCTAAGACATGGTTAATTTCATTAGCACTTAGATCTATCAGAACTTAGGGAGAACTATGACAAAATGTTTGTCAAAATATTTCCCTTCATCAAAAACTGCTATGCTTAGAAACGATATTACATCTTTTTGTCAGTTTGAAGGATAATTAATGTATGAAGCTTGAGAAAGATTTAAAGATCTACTTAGAAAGTGTCCACATCACGCTTTACCAGATTGGTTAATAATTCAAACATTTTATAATAGATTTGTGAAATCTCTTAGATTGTTATTAATGTTGTTGCTGGTGGATCGTTAATGTCAAAATCTTTTGATGAGACATATCAATAATAAAATAAATGGCTACTAATAATTTTCAATGGCCCTCTAAATAGGTAAATCCAAAAAGAATAGCTAGTATTCATGATTCTGATACAATATCTATGTTGGCTTCTCAAATTACTGCAATTTCAAAAAAAAATGGATCAATTCAGAATGGACTATTCTCAAATGCCTTCGGTGTTAGAGGAAGATTCATTGGGACAAATAATAGATTCTCAATAATCTTATGAGACTTTGAATGCTAAATAATAGACCCAACAATCCTTATTCCAATTATTATAATATCGGTCAGAAAAATCACCCAAAATTAAATAGGAATAATAACACTGCTACTGTTAATCTGCAGTGGGGGAACAATTATGTGAACTCATTGGGAAATTCGAACAACCCGGGAAACACTAATTATAGACCTTATTATTCTCTAGGTTTTAATAGAAACCCACAATTTAAGGAAAAGAAGTTTCTATGGAAGAATTGATATTAAATATGAGTAATCAATTACAAATTCAAGGGAATCAATTACAAAGTTAAGGTAACCAATTACAAAGTCAGGGAGTTATAATTAAAAATATTGAAAATCAGTTATGACATATTGCCACTGGACTTAGTAATAGACCTTAAGGAAATTTCTCTAGTAAAGTTGAAATTAACCCAGATGATCAAAATAAAGAACAAATTAAGGCTATACAATTAAGAAGTGGAAAAGAATTGCAATCAAGAGTGCAAAAAGATGTTGAAGTTAAAAAGAAGAAGCTGGAAACTGAAAAATGACATGATAATATATATTTGATTTAGAATATCCGCTTAAATCGATGAAAATTACAGTAGAAATACCACAACCTCCGTTTCCTTAAAGATTGAAGCTCCATTTCCTCAAAGATTGAAGCAACAAAAGAGAGATAAACAATTCTTAAAATTTTTGTAAATCTTTAAAAAATTAACAGTAAACATTCCCTTCGTTAAAGCCTTAGAAACAAATGTCTAATTATGTGAAGTTTATAAAGGATATACTAAATAAGAAAATGAATATACAGATAATGAGACTGTTGCACTCAGTGAAGAGTGTAGCACAATTATTCAGAAAAAACTTCCTGAAAAATTTAAAGATCCCGGTAGCTTCACTATACTTTGTGCTATTGGAGAAAATTGTTTTGGAAGAGCTTTATGTGATCTAGGAGCCATTATTAATCTAATGCCTCTATCAAATTTTAAAATGTTGGGAATTGGAGAAATTTCCCTTACTTCAGTAACTCTTCATTTAGTTGATCATTCTATTACTTATCATAAAGGAGTTGTTGAAGGCATTTTAGTAAATGTTGATAAATTTATCTTTCTTGTGGATTTATTATTTTAGATATGGAGAAGATAAAGATATTTCTATCATTTTGGGAAGACCATTCCTTGCAACTAGAAGAGCTATAATAGATGTTCAAAAAGGAGAATTAACTATGAGAGTTAATGATCAAGAGGTGACATTTAATATATCAAAAGTTATGAAATACCCTACAATAAAAAAAAAATGATGAATTCTTTCGAATGAAAATTTGTGACTACTTAAAAGATGAGCAATTTAAGGAAAAGTTTAAAGAAAAAAAAAGAACAGCAAGATTTGAAATGTAAGGATGAAGATGAAATAGAAGATAAATATGATGAGATAGATAATAAAGAACTAAATTATGTTCAGGAAAGATTTGAGATGTTGGATATTACAGAAAATGATAATAAAAGTCTAATTTCATCTATCATAAAATCTCTTGAACTTGAGATAAAAATACTTCCTAACCATTTGAAGTATGTGTTCTTAGGAGAATTATCTACATTACCAGTTATAGTATCCTCATATTTAAATGTTTTACAAGAGCAAAAATTATTAGATACATTAAAAAAAGACAAAAAAACGTTTGGTTGGACTTTAGTTCATATTAAAGGAATTACTAAATTGGAGAAATGTCAATTTATGGTTGCAGGAGAAATTGTGCTTGTGTATAAAATTTTTGAATTTGACATGGAAGTAGACCCTGAAAAGATTCAAATCATCGTGAAACTACCACCAACTACTATGAGTAGGGTGAGAAGTTTTTTAGGATATGCTGGTTTTTACATGCGATATATTAAAGGTTTTTCAAAAATTACTAAGCCTCTGTGCCAACTTTTAAAAAAAGATAAGAAATTTGATTTTAATGAAGAATGTTTAAATGCCTTTGAATTATTGAAAAAAAAATAATCACTGCCCTATAATAGTTTTACCTGATTGGGAGAAACCCTTTGAACTAATGAGTGTGCTAATGATTATGTAATTGGAGCTCTTTTAGGGCAAAGGTATGATAAAATTTTCAAAGTTATACACTATACTGGTAAAACTCTTAATAGAGCTCAAATTAAATATACTGCTACTGAAAGAGAGCTATTAGCGATTGTATATGATTTTAAAAAATTTAGGTCATACTTAATTAGGACTAAATGTATAGTGCATACAGATCATTCTGCTATCAAGTACTTAATGCAAAAGAAGGATGCTAAATCGATATTAATCAGATGAGTACTTCTAATGCAAGAATTTGACTTCATGATAGTGAATAAAAAAGGATCTAACAATCAAATATCTGATTATTTATTTGGGGTGGAGCAACATGAATTATCTTATTTTGAAGATGAAATTACATAAACTATTTCTGGTGAACAACTTTATAATATTAAGGAATGAAATTTACCGTGGTATACTGATATTGTGAATTATATTGTAAGTGATAATTTACCACCTGAATTACCTAAGCAACAACATAAAAAATTTTTGTATGATGCTAGATTTTATTTTTGGGATGACCCATACTTATATAAACAATGCTAGGATCTAGTTATTAAGAGATGTGTGTCTTATGAAGAAATTGAACCAGTTATTTAGAGATGTCATGATTCTTGATTTGGGGGACATTTTGAACTAAAAAAACTGTACATAAGATTTAACAATCTAGATTATATCGACTACTCTTTTCAGGGAAGTTAATAGATATATTAAAACATGTTATTGATTTCAGCGAGTAGGTAATATTTCTATAAGAAATGAAATGCCCTTAAATTTTACATTGAAAGTTGAAATCTTTGATGTTTGGGGATTAGATTTTATGGGACAATTTATTCCTTCATTTGAGAATATATATATATATATATATATATATATATATATATATATATATATATATATATATATATATATATTGCAGTGGATTATGTATCAAAATGGATTGAAGCAATAACTTTACCCAGATGTAGTGCTTGAAGTGTTTCAAAATTTTTAATGAAAAATATTTTTATAAGATATGAAATGCCGAGAGTTATTATTACTGATGGTGGATCTCATTTTAGAAATAATCTGATTCATAGATTGACTGAAAAATATAATATTATGCATAGAATCTGAACTGCTTATCATCCCCAGATGAGTGGTTTAGCTTAATATCTAATCACGAAGTTAAACAAATTTTGGAGAAATCTATAAATCCCCATAAATTTGATTGGTTTGCGAGATTAGATACAGCATTATGGGCATATAAGACTGCTTATAAAACTTTTATAGGAATGTCTCATTATAGACAGATTTTTAAAAAAAATTGTCATTTACTAGTTGAATTGGAACATAAAACATATTGGGCAATTAAAGAGTTCAATTTCAATTTAAATGATGATGGAGAGAAAAGATTATTACAAGTTAATGAATTTGAAGAAATTAAAAATGAATCTTATGATAATGATAGAAGTTATAAGGAGAAAATGAAGATATGACATGATCGAAAGATTATAAGAAAGAAATTTAAATCTGAACAAGAAGTTTTGTTATATAATACAAGATTGAAATTATTTCCTGAAAAACTAAAGTTTAGGTGGATGAGACCTTCATTGTTATAAAAGTTTATAAATTTGGAGTTGTTGATATTGATGATCCTAAAACTGAAAGAATATTTAAAGTTAATGGGCATCGATTAAAACCATAATTTGAAGTGTGATGACCAAATTTTAAAGATGTTTTAATGTTAAGTCATTCTGAATAAAACTAATGTTTGTCGGGCTGACGACGTCAAACCAAGCACTTTATGGGAGACAACCCACCCATAGTTATTTTTATTGTTTAGCTTGTTTGATTTGGTTATCATTCATATTATTGTTAGATAATCATATATTTGAGTTCTACTCACTCATAAATATCCTAAATGACTATAATTATTGAATTGTATCAAAAATTCAGAGTTTATCTGAATGAATACTTTGTTGGAGCACAATTGTGCTCTGGCACCAACGGCGCCAGAGTGGGCACCGATGACAAGTTTTTCCAGAGAAGAATGCTTATTTCCGGAACTTGGGCACCAACGACACTCTATCCAACGCTGACGGTGAAGGACGAGTTGCATTTTTTGAGTTTCAAATGGCAGATTTTGGTGGTGTTGAGCGGTATTTTCACCCCTATAACTCCCTAAACTCATTTTAAAACCAATTAACTTCAAAAAAACGAGACGATAGTTCCAAAATTTACTTTCATGGCTTCCAACTTCTTAGAATCTCCAAGATTTAGAGTTTTCAACAGGCAAAAGTTTAACAGTTTTAAGGCGCAACTACTTAGCGACAAAGCTCTTATAAAGAGGTGGCTAATCAAGGAACGAGACTTTGTCAATCTAGTTATGAATGTTCCTAGTACTCAAGTAGAACAAATTATTATGCAGAGGCAATGAGAAGTGTTTCGTTATACTACTGTCGCAACAGTCATTCTTGTGGAGAAGGAATTTTATGCAAATTTTCATGGAATCAACTAAGGAGTTGTCTATGTGTGAGGTAGGTGGGCATTATTCACTCCTTCAATGATTACTGAACTATACATGATAGATAATGTGTCAATCTGTCATTATACCAATTTTGCCCCTATGAGAGACAACATGAATGAAATTTATTGATTTTTGACGGAGGAAGGTGAAGATTGAGAGATAAGAGACAACAGGTATGTCAATTTCTCTACTATCTTATTGAATCTTGTGTCTAAGCAATGACATTTCTTTATATCTTTTAAATTACCCCTGACCATGAAAATTGGTAAAGTGACGAGGAAAAGTGCAATATTGAACTATTGTATTCAAATTGGAAGGTCTGTTAATATTAACACTATAATTGTGAAATCTATTTTGGGTTTGATTGCGCATGGATCAAATTATAGTTTGTGACATCATTCCACTAATATTCTTCTCTGCTGCCAGTTACAAGTGTCATAAGAAAGTTGGGAAAAAGTGTTTCTCCCTTGGAAACCCATGAACCCAACTAATTTTTATGATTGTCCATCAACTGGGGATGAAAATGATATAAGCATAATTGTAGACCAACCATCTCAGAGTTTACTACCTATTCAACCTCATTTTCCTAAAAGTGCGCAGTTGATTATGAAGAAAATCAAGAAATTGGAGAAAGATATACAAAATCTTATGGATGTAATTAACAATATATCTAAATTATTTGATCATCTAGATTAGAGAATGAACGAACAGTTCGATCATACTGGGTGTATGGAAGAAGGATTAATATGTTTGATGAAGAAAGCTTGGATTGAAGAGGATTTGACTGATGAATTTCTGTATCAACCCTTCTACAATTTGTTTGTGCACCACCAATTCATGAGAGATATCAGAGAAGATAACACTGACATTGATGAGGAGTAGTGATTCTCTGTTTTATCTATATTTTAGTATTTGGACTTTATATGCTTAAGTGCGTTTCGTATATGACTTGCTTATGGTGTGGTTTCAGACTTATTATGCTTGAGATTTAAGTTTATGTTATGTCTTCAGCGTTAGCGTATTGTGGTTTGATTGCGACGCTGAATTATTGATGTGATAGAGTGATTTATATGTGTAAGTTTGTATATGTGTATTTTATATATAAAAGTGAACTTTTGTGTTGTTTATGTAATATTTGTATTAGTTCATCACTTAATTATGAAAATAAATGCTTAAAATGGCTAATTAGGTATCATCGTAACTTTGAAACAATTAAAATCGCAAAATTTTTGGAACCCTGAAAATCAGTCTGGCGCCGACGGCGCCAGAATGGGCGTCGATGGTGTCCAAAACCCAAAACTCAACATGCACATTTTGAAGTCGAGATTTTGAGCCTTTGACCTCATTTGACCACCCTCAACCTCCAAACAAGGCCGAAAACTACTCCTAGGGATTGCTATCATTTGGATTTGAGGCGGTTTCAAGGCTTTTTGAGATTGGATCTCATCTTTACTTGGTAAGAGCTCTACTTTAAACTAGAATTTTTTTATTTTCAACATGAAAATCTCCTACATTGGGGAAATCCAAAATTTTGGGGTTTATAAAGAAGCTTTGAGATGATCCATGGTGAATTGCTCTTACTTATTAGATTTGACTTTGGAGTCTTTTACATTGCAATTTTGTAATTTATTTGCACATTTTCTAGAAATTTTGAAATGGCTCCAAGGATGTTTAAGGAGAAGAGAAAGGTGGATTTTGATGAAAAGAAATTTGTGAATATCAAAGCACAGTATTATTTCAACTCTACCCTTCGAAGTGAAAAGTGCATATAGGAGTGAGGATTTAAAAATCCGAGCGAAGTTGTGTAGCAGGTAATTGCTTATTGGAACTAGGAAATATTTTGTTATTTTTCTATTGATGCAGTTGCAGATGTAGTCCGTGAGTTTTATGTTAATTTGGAGTGGACTGAAGAAGAGCATGTGTTGGTTCGAGGACAAATGGTAAAATTCACTCCTGTGCGAATCAATGCTTTCTACCAGTTGAGAGATAATCCATTTTGTGAGTATAAATCTTTTGGAATTGTGGATGCTGCCTTAAATGAGGTAATAGCTTTTCTTACTGATGAAAAAGATGAGTGGAAAACTAAGCAAATGTAAAAGATAGATTTTCATCATTCCACTTTAAATGTCGCATCTAAAGCCTGACATTATTTTATTTCTGCAAGACTACTGCCTACTTATTATCATAATGAAGTTTTAAGAGATGAGTTATTCTGAATTTTTGTATCCAAAACATGAGAATAATTGACATTGGTATTTTTATTCATAATAGTTTTTAGATTATAGATAAAGGAAAAAACACTGGTGGATTGTGACATCATGCTCTGATTTATACATTATGTGTACAATCAAGAGTTGAGGTTGATAGTAGCGAAGAGTTGGTTCACCCTTTAAAGCATATTAGTAAAGCCAACATTCGTACTTATAAATCTCACATAGGATGGAGATCTGGAATTAAGAGTAGTGAGGTTCCCTCTACTAGTAATGATATACCTTTTACCTCCGGAACTCCTACTATGTCTGATGTTATAGAGCGGTCGATGATACAACAAGGTGATATTTTTTAGGCTTCATAGCAGGATTGATGGATTGAAAGCAAGAAATAGCATTAATGATGATTATCAGAGAAAAAGAGTGAAATATGATATAACTTATCAAGATGCTTAGACGAGATTCATGAGGGGAGAAGCTGGTGTGATATTTCCTAACCCCTGTTATATTTCGTTCCAGCCTGAAGAGGAAGAAGAAGCGGAAGAAGAAAGAGAAGATGATTGGTAGTGTAGTACTCTTTTAGTTTGTTATTGTTTTGTAGACTTTTGTGTTTGTTATTCACTTTTATATAGTTGATGCGTGTAGTGATTGTACTCTTTTAATTTAATTAAGTTGTATTGAAACTTATGTTGGTTTGTTTATCAGTTGTATTAAAATTGGAATTAATGTATATTGTATTAAGAGTTTAAAGTTCTGTCTTAAATTTTCTTCACCCTGCAAATCTCTGATATATATGAGAACAATGCTTCTAATTGTTTTATGTCTGTAGTTAAAATTTTTATTAATACATGCATGCTTCAGAATAATCAAAATCCCAACACAAAAAGATTAGTTTGCTTTTTGTTTCTCTCTCATTTATTAATTTGATATACATTGGAAAACTTAAATTTGGGGGATAAAAAATTAACTTTTATTTGTTCTCAATTAAAATATATTTTCAAAATTATTTTAACTTGACTTAAAGTAGTTGAGCTTAACTTTAGATAACTAAAATTTTGATGTTATTAAAATATCATAGTAGATTTGAATGAAAGTTTTTAGTAATGAAGGTTAACTTTATGGGGCTAAGATATTTAGTGTAAGAGAATAGACTATAGTTGACTATTTAAAGTAAAAAAAAACTATATATTTGAAATGTTAAGAGTCTTAGAGGTTTATGTGAGGAGAAAAAATTGGAACTCTATGATGAATTATTTAAAAGCTAATATATACTATAAAGTAAGAGATGTTTTAAGTTTCAACTTTATGAAGAGGAGAGTGAAGTTCAAAATTATTAAAGACTATTCAGATATAATAATTCTCACAAGAAAAGAAAAGAAAAAAGAGAGGGTTGAAAAGCAATCCTAAAAAGAAAAGAGATAAGAAAGAAAAAGAAGATATATGTAAGGAGACGCTTAAGGAGATGCCTAGTCAAAAATTAGTTTTACTTGAATCAACTTAAGGGAAGAGCTTAGTTACATTTTTTAATTTATATTTAAGTATTAACATCCTTACTAATAGAGTTGTCATGAGCTTTTTCATATGGTCCTTCAAAACACCCTTAATATGACAAATTATGGTTATTCTTGAAATGAGTAGGAGACAAATACTCTTAGACTTGATTGTTAAATGTTTTACACCTATGGTTTTGACTTGAGTTACTTGAAATCTTTCTAAAAGACTTGCTATTATATTCATTTAAATCAATAATCTTAGTATTCTTTAAGTAAAGTTCACTACTAAGAGTCATATATTTATGTAGTAAAAAGATTACTTGAGGACGAGTAATAGTTAACTTTGAGTGATTTTGATGCACCAAAAATATGTTGAATTTTTCATACATATTTTGTAATAATTTTTTGTGATATTGCACTTTAAAGGAAGATTATTTTCATGTTTTGCTGCAGATATGATGATTTTAAACGATTAGAGCAAAAAGTAGCAAAAATGAATAAATTTGGAGCAAAAAAAGACAAAATACCATAAATCTGAGTTCTGGCGCCGACGACGCCAGAATGTTCGATGACGATGCATTTTTTTAGAGAGTTCAGAATAATTAGTGTGATAGGGAGCCGATGGCGCCCAATGTCAGTAGAGGTCAGATTTAATGTATTTGGAAGACTTTTGGAGGGATTCTTGAGGCATTTCTTAAGGAAATCATCCCTAGGCTATTTTAACACGAATTTGGCGCCAGAATATAAAGATAAGAAGTGGTGTGAGTGAATTAAATTAGTGTGTGAGTTGAGAGGAAGTGTTTGTAGAGAGTTTAGAGTCTAGGGTTCGGTGTAAAAGTGTTATTTTGTGAGGGATTCTTCTTAAAAGAGTTGTAGGAGGAGAGAGAAAGTGAGAGGTTGCTTCTTCCGTACTATTCTAAGAGAGAATTGTGTGTTGTTGTGAAGAGAGAAGGAGCTCCAAATGAACTTCAAGGGATTTGCTTGTGGGAGAAATTGAGATAAGTTGTATTTACTTCTTATTTTTTGTATGAATTTGCTTTTATATATATAATTTTTGTTTTGTCGTATCTTCCTTATGAATTCTGAGTAGATTTCTCCATCTTTCTCCTTGCAATGATATATGGTGAAGTGATGTTTTAGATTGGATGTGTCATATGAATGTGAAGAAATTGTGATGATTTTTCACTTCTACTTTATTTACTTTTCGATCTGGCCAATTGAATTGTTAAAATATGTTGTGTAACATACGATCTAAACGGACTATGCTGTCTATAAAAAAAGTGAAGATTACATTCAATGTCCATGAATGAGTGATGTAATACATGGGGTTTGGTGCAAATAAATAGAGAAATATGATTTATTAGGCGTAGAAATGAAGATTTTAGGGTGACAGACTAAAATCCTTATTTTGGTCATAGTGTTTGGAAAATAAAGTGAGAGTTAGCCTTCAAACAAAGGGAAGTGGGAGCTCTGAAGTGAGAGCCAATATCCTCTCAGCCTAACCACAGATTTAGGGACTAAACCTTGGATCAGCCAATGTTCTTTATAACATTCGGAAGAGGGTAAAGAGTAGGTATACTCATATTTGACACAATACAAGAATTTTATTAATCTTTATCATTCACTCACCATAACATCATTATAAGGGGAGTACACTTTCTCAAAATTTGAACATTGCAATACAAAACTTATTGTAGTTGTATTAAATTTAATTTGAAGTTTGAAGAGTAATTTAGTGAATTTAAAATCTCTAACATCGTTAAACTTTAGCAACTTTAGCATTTACTTTAAGTGAATTACAAATTTGAATATTGGATTTTACACTTTAAGGTTTGCTTCCTCCCTGTGGGATTGATAACCAAGACTCCATTAGAGTCATGTATTACTTGAGCGATACGTATATTTGCGTATATATTGGTTGCTTTCTTATTAGACTGATTATACTTTGTGACTGAACTGAAAATCCTTATAAATACTTATTTAAGACAGTCGTGGTCACCATACGTTGTCGTTGCCATGATCAAGTTGCAAACTCGCAAGCTGAATGACCTAGGTTGAAAGACACTTTCACGAACTTAGAATGTGAAGTCTATTCATATTTTATTGGTGATCAACATAATCATGTTGCTCTGGTTTGTTTTTCGTATTTATCTCTATTTAGTCATCATTTCTATTTGTTGACCTCATTTTTGATGAGGTCTTCTCCTCTTCTCTTTAGTACTTAGGATCTAGCCTTAGGCTTTTCCTTTGACTATCTTAGAGGATTAGAATTGGGACCCACCCTTTTAGAAATTCAAACCACTTCTTAACTCCCCGCAAACTCCACAAACTTGACTGTAGACCCCTAATCACCTAGAGGGTTGAAATCAAATGTGGAAGTTTAAAGGATGAGTTCCTATAGGACTCTTTGGCCTTAGGATCGCCCGCAGGTGGCTCGGTCCAGTGAAGGGTCGACTTGCACACACACTACACCTACACACTACACCTACACACTACACTTTCACACACTTCCTGAAAACACACCCATACCCGACTTGACCTCCTGACTCATGTAGGTGATTCACATGGATGGTCCTTAACCCCTAAGCCCTTGGCTAAGAGGGTTAGGAACAACATAGTGAATGCCTCAAATGAGTCCCTTCATGGCTCATGTGGGCTTGATATGGCTTCATGGCTCAACCAAAATGGTTTTCTTTCCACTTACATCCACCCAATCTTCAATTTCTCAAATTTTCAATTTTTGACCCCCGGGACCCTACACCCGCTTAACCTACCCAAAGCCCTGAATAGCCCAAATTTCTCAAAAAATTTCCAAATCACCCAAAATTCTCCAAAATCATTCCCAAACATTTCCACATCACTCAAATTGATCATCCATATCCAAAAATACCAAAAATTCCCAAAATACCTCCCAATACCCTCCAAATACCCAAAATACCCCTCTTAGCCAAAAAATCCAAAAATTCAGAAAATTCCCAGAAAATTCCAGAAAATCCCAAATATTCCCAATTTTATTTTGTTCAACTACACCATGGGCCAATTTTGTCAATTTACCCCACTTTTATCAAAACCCCCAATTCGACCCATTTTAACCTAAAGTGAACCCAATGTCAAACCTAACCTACCCAATTGACCTAAATTCTGGTCCAATTCAATTCTAAATTTCAATTCAACATTCCCAACACCAATCTAGACCAAATCCAAGCCCAATTTGATTGAAATTTGGATCCAATTTCACTTTTGGCCTTAAAGCCCAATTTGGACCCATGACCCAAACTTAACCCAAACTCACCCAATTCAACTCCAATTAAACCCAAATCTTTTCTAAACCTTCCTTGACATCCCCATAAACAAAACACTAACATGATTTGCCCAAAATTTAGACCCAAACCCCACTCAAATTCAACCCAAAATTAAAAAGCCCATTTTTGACCTAAACCCAAACCTAGCCCAAATGAGCCCAAATCCCAAAATCAAAACCCATCAAAGCCAAAACCTCTTTGAAACACTCCCATAAACATTTCTCAACATTTATTTTACATCAATTTCAACCCTAGCCCAACATTGGCCCAAGTTAGCCCAATTTGACCTACATAGGCCCACTTACCAATTAAACCCAAATTCAAACCAATTCAAGTCCAAATCACACCAAATTGACCCCAAACCACTCATGACACATCCCTAAACCAAACTCAACAATTATTTGGCCCAACCTCTTTACAAAATTTCTATCCATAAATTCATTTTCAAACCTAAAAGCCCACTTCCCTAAACCTTCCTAAAAGCCCATTTCCACCAAATACAAAAGCCCAAAATTGGCCTTAAAGCCCACATGACATTTCCATTTGCCATCCATTTAATCAAAGCCATTCCCTAAGTTCTAATCACATCATCAAATAATTCCAAATTAAGCCTCATGCCAAATTACCCCCTAAATGACAAATATTTCTAAAACCCTTTTTCATGAAACAAGTCAACTTTTTCAAGCCAAATGCAAGCCATGCAAGCCATAGACAAGCCACATGAAGCCATGGGGGGTTTGACTTGTCACCATGCACAAAATGGCAAGAAGAGGGGACCCTTTAATGATTCTCTTAAGAGTGATTAACCACTCCCATGTATCCCCTAACTCTTGCTTAAGCTTAATTGTACTTGGATTGTGACTTGACCCCACTAATCAAGCCGATCCAAGTGACTTTCCCTTCAGCCCAAATTGGCCTTGGAGGGTGAACCCAACCCAAACCAATGGGTTGACCAAATTGAAGCCAAAATGACCCCTCCCCCATTCCATTTTAATTCGGCCACTTTACACATGGCAATGGCCGATCGATTGCACAAACCTCTAACCCCGACCCACCTGGACCCGAGCGTGACCCATGCCTGCCGGCCGGCCGCCCGGGTCGCCGGAAAACACCATGGCCGAGACCTTGGGAGGAACCAAACTTTGGAATTCTCCTTGCCGAGCCGCCCCATGCCCGATGGTCACCATGGTCTGTTCTTCACATGCCAAGAGCAGCTCGATCCCAGCCCTCAACTCCCCCGGGAGGCCCTCCAGCCTCTCCTATTTAAACCCCTCACCCTCTCGGCCATGAAGAGGTGCTTGAACCGCACCTTACCGAAACTCGCCAAAATTGCTCCGGATCATTCTCCATACTTAAAGCACTTGATCCCCGAGTGAGATTCCCCTGTCATTTCTTCTCTCGCGAGCTCAATTTCGTAGTTGAAATTCCACCCAAAACCAGGACACTTCTCCACGAGTGAGCCAATCCCCAAATTGATTGGTTCTACACCTTCACCGGACCGAGGGAAGGTGTCCACCGACAAAAGCCCCATCTCCGAGGCCACCCAGTTGCTCCAGCCTCCAAGCTTTGTGATCGGGCTTGGTCGAAATCACATCTGGACAATTCACTGGACCGAGGAGACTTCATCCGGAGCTTGCCGGGATCCAATCGAAGGTGCAACAACTCTCGGATCGAAGCCACACTTCTCCGAGCAAAGGTATGAACTAATTCTTCATCCCGAGCTTCGGAGATTCTCCATTTCAAATGCCTTAATTTCAATGCGTGATAACCGTATAGATGTGTTCGTCTCTTCAAGACGAATCCATAGAGCATAAGAACATGAAAATCCATCGAGTATCGAGTGAGATATTAAGGATTTAGTGTGGACGGCTCTCGGGTGAGGACACTTGGGGACGATGAACGGATGCGCGTCCATTTAATACACGCGCGCACGGACGGCCAGGATCGCGCCGGATGAGGAGACGGAACGATACAGCGGGCCCCGGGACGGCTGACTCAGATGGCGGCGCCCAATCACAGCGCGACACGTACCCCTTCGGAGCTGCCGATGTTTCGCTGGCGCCGCGTGGATAAGTAGAAAATTAGGGGTATTTTCTATTTATTTAATTCCCTAAACTTGGAAAATTCATAACTTTGTGTAGAAAAATCATAAAAATAAAATAAAAATACCCTCTTGCTCAGTGAACAGAGGAGAATAATGTGGAAAAGAAATTAATTAATTTTGTCCAGTATTTTATTTTTAATTAATTATTTATTCCCTGCATTGTTTTAATTCTCCATGCATGTATACAATTCACCATGGCATGAGACCATAGGGCTTTTGAAGCCTCTGAATTTGGGAACATTCCCTGAATTTTCCAAAGTCAGAGGCCATCCCTATGAAGAGTTATTGATTTTTCAAGTTCATGTCACTGTTTAGAGTATTTTAATTCCAATAAATAGCATGTTATGTAATAAATTCTAGGAAAATTTGGTGATGTTCCTTATGACCAGAGAACCCTAGGAAAAATAGGACTCGAGTTAATTCACTCGAATAACCCTAATTGGCTTAAACACCCAAAATAGGTCTCTAATTAATTAGAGCTAACCATACATCAAATTGACTTGAAATCAATTCTCCACTGACCTTTAGGATCAGAGGAACCCACCATAAAAGTTTGAAGTCAATTGGACTTGGTTAGCCCTATTAATTGGGTTGATTAAGCCATTTAGTCATTTTAAACTTTAAAAATTCATAACTTTCAAAATACCTTTCAAAAATTTACCAAATTGGTTTTGGAGCCTCTCTGATATCAGGAGAATTTAAGAAAATTAAAATTTCAATTTTCTAAAAAAGTTTATTTTTAATATTATTTTAATATTTTTAATAATTAAAAAATAATAAAAATCACAAAAATAATAAAATTCACCAAAGTGTCACATTTTGAATTTTAATCACTTAGGAACAAACCCCATATTTTTCTTAGGCCTATTTGGTGAAATATTAATTTTTAAAGCTCTAGGGTAATTTTAAAATTAAAAAATGTATTTTCTAGCATTTTCACCAAAATAATTATAATAAATCAAAGAAAAATCAGAAAATTGTAAAATTTGGTTCTCTGGAATCCTTGATATCAGAGAGAATTTTAAAAATCATAAAATTCATTTTTCAACATTTATTTTATTTTTAAATTAATTTATACTCCAGAACTTAAAATAATTCTAATAAATAAAATATAATTCAAAAAATTACAAAATTTGGTCCAAGTCGTCCTCTGGTCATTAGGAATGTCCCCTAATTTTCTTAAGGACAGAAACTTTCCCTTGGTCATGTTATCAAATTTTCCTTAAAAATCTCTATTTTCTACTAAAAATAATTATATAAATAAATTAAATACAGAAAAATCACATTTTCTCCTCTCATGTCTTTATTGACATATGAGTGAAGTCACATAAAAATTTCAAGTTCATTTGAGTTCAATTTAGTGAGTTATGAAATTATTAAGCTTAAAGGGTAAAGTGGTAATTAAATTTTTTTTAATCCTTAATTAAAACTTTAGGTTTAATAAAAAATTAACAAGTAAAATATTTGATCCTAATCTGATTTGGATGATTGAAATTTAATAATTGAAGGGTAGAAACCCATTAGGCAATTTAAAATGATTAACTTTAATTAAATAATTGATTAAATTTGGAAGAATAATAAAATTGGAATTATTAAAATAGGGATATTATTAGGAAGAGATTTATTCTTTAATTTAAAAATCCCTAAATTAATCATTTCATTAAGGTTTAATTCCTAATTAAAATGATAATTCAAATTTAAAACATTAAAAGACTTAATCATTAAACTAAAATTAAATTATTGAACTCTTTTAAAAATTTTAATTAAAATTAAAATGAATAAAATTAAATTAAAAATTAAATTAAATTAAATTAAAAATTAAATTAAAAAATTAAATTAAATTAAAAATTGAATTAAATTAAATTAAATTAAATTAAAAATTAAATCAAATTAAATAAATTAAATTAAATTAAATCAAATTAATTTAATGTAACATCAAATCAAACTAAATTGAATTAAATTGAATTAAATTAAATTAAATTAAAAAAAATTAAATTAAATTAAGTTGAATTAAATAACATCACCTAAGACATAAAAAACTCAAAAATAAATCTAAAATAACTTGAACACTATTCCAAACTTAAATCATCAATTTGAACTTAAATTTGAATCACAAACCATTTGAACACCAATTTACCCTCAAAAGCTTTAGTTATCATAACTCCTAAACAGAATATAAAATGAAATGTTACTTCACTTATAGGACATTCAAATATCCTAGTTCACTGAGCAAGTTAACAAAAATTGAAAACCTCGGACGATCGATTCATTTATATAACTAAATTCATTTGGACTTAAAACAATCCTAGGAATATTGAAAAGATGTTTAGGACCCTTCCTAAGCACTTCCTCAATATGATAGGATATTTATAAGAACAATTGAACTTAGTTGTTCTTGGATGAAGAAAATCGTCTTCAAACCAAAAAACACAAAGAACCTAGACGTCATAGGAAATGACTAGCTATAGGATTAGGAACTTGGTAGAAAACCATAACCCTTTCCCTTAGCTTTACCTAGGAAATTGCTATGAATGCCTAAATGCTCTAAATTGTGTTTTAAGTGCAGCTTGGGATGACGGGAAGACCCTCCAGGTACGCTTTTATTTTATTGCGATTTACTTTACGGTAATTTATTTAATTGCATCGCACTTATTTTTCTTGCATGATAAAACAACTGTTGCATGAAAACCTACACCTTTAGGACAGAAACCAAAACTGAAACCCATAACTAAATTAAAAGACACTACAAGATAAAATTCACCTCCACAACATTTCAAAATATAAGACAACTCAAAATTTAATCACAAACGAACACAAAACTACAATTACAACTAAATTAAAACGTCCTGTTGGATGATCGGGAATACCTCGGATGATGTAACCTACGTGTTGCTAACGGGATTTCCCACGGTCTAAATGAAAGTGTGGAACTCATTCGATTGAGTTTAGCAAATTCATCCGGACTAAGTGAATCCGATAAAAATAACGATGCGGAAGGATGGAACCGTGGGATCTTAACCGGTGTTGTTATAATCAACTTTAAGATTTGTTTTAATTAAAACACAAAAAACACTTGGAAATTAAGACTTTCTTTAAACCAAAACACTTCTCTCATCTCCCGATTTATGACTTCTAAAACTAAACCTCTGCAACAACAAGGAGCTCGGAGCATGGTGGGCAGCGACGGCCATCGTCATCAGCAAAACTTTCCTAGAATTGAACAACAAAGCCATAGGACTTCGAGGTAGTTTGCCTAGTGCAACATAAATCCTCAACTCTTCGTTAGGCATTTGCATTGCAAATTAAGCCTTAACTGGTCTTAGGATTCCGAGGTAGTCGTCCGATACGACATAAACCCTCATATCTTCCGAGCGATTTGTATGATTCTATCATATAAATATAAGCCCTAATTAACTAAAATTGGCAAGATTAAAACATTAAATGAACGTTAGGACTTTCCTAAATCCAAGCCAAACAATAGGATAGTCGGGAAAATACCGAAGTCCGCTTCGGATCCGTAATTTCTCCTACTTTTCTTCCTTTGAATTTCCAAAATAAAATGTTCCAAATTTGGAGCTAATCCCTTTTGAAATTTCAAAAATTCAATCCTTTGAAAACTTAAACTTTGAAATTCTTGAGAGCAAAATTATTGATTATTATCGAGAGTTTTCTTAGGTGATTCCCGTCACTTAAGATGTAATTAACTATAGGGGCTTGCCCTTATAGGAATTTTAAAGAACCTGAGTAATATAAACCCTGTTTAATAGTTTCATATTAAGCAGGGGAATTTGTCGGCTTATAAAATTGGTTCGCAGACCAAACGGATGTCACAAATCTTCTAGTTTATTTAACCAAGCCCCATCATCAAGCAGTGTGTCTATTCTTCGAGATAGATACACGGTTTGTGGTGTGGCGCTCGTTTATATAAACTATTTGGGATGTGAGATCGGTTTGATTTCATATCTTAAAATTTTCAAATTTAAAAATTATTTTCAAAATTAAATACTACTTTCTAAATTATATATATATTTAAATTAAATTTAAAATTCGCCGACAACTTCTGTTAGGCGACCCCTTTTTAAAATATCACATAACCTAAAAATGTGCCGACACTATTGTGTGTTTGTAGTATTATTCACTTCAGTTTCCTTTTTAAAGTTTGATTTACTCGTTATTTGGTTAATGGAACAACTTTTTTCTCTTCCATACATATCATTTTATCAAAATATAAATATGTCTATATTTTCAAGAAAAAAAATTTATGTTTGCATTACAAGTATGTGAAAACCATTCCATCATGAGTGATGAATCAAAAAGCAACGAAAAAGTTGTTTATCATTATTTTGAATGTGGCCACAACTATATTTTCAATAAATAGTACAATCCATTATGCCCTGCACTGTTGACCTTACTTTTATTGAGGTATAGTCTTTCTTTAGAAGAATCTAGGATCTAGCCATAGGACTTTTCTGATGACTATCTTAGAAGACTTGTGATGGAAGCCTCCCCCCTTAGAAATTTGAAATGCTTCTTTGCTTCACTTGGAGTTTCATATGCTTAAGACAAACCTGTAGCACTTAGTAGGATGAGGCTAAGCATAAGGATGTTAATGGAGACTCCCCTATAGGATGGTGAAGCCTTAAGGTAAACCCCGGGTGTTCTGGTCTTGGTTAAGCTAGCTCACACAATCACGCCTACACTACACTTACACTCACAACCCCAAACACTAAACCAAACTTCCTCAAACTTGATCCCCTACTCTTTTGGAAACTCATGTGGGTGGTTCCCAAGCTCTTAGTCCTAGGCTAGGTTTTGGCTAGGATCAACACATGGAGGATCCAAAATGGGATTTCCCTTGGTCTCATGGCTCAAGTAGGTTACATTCTCAATTAACACTTAAATTTACCAGAGTTCCCATCTTGACCCTTTTAGCCCTAAACTTCACTAAATTACCTAAAGTACCCATAACCCAAATTTATGACCAAAAATTCCAAAATTACCCAAATTCCCAATTTTTCTTCAAAAATTATTCCAAAATGTTCTCCACCACCTAAATTACCAAAATAACCAAATTTCCCAAAATACTCAAAATATCCCTAAAATTAGCCAAAATTACCAAAATGCCTCTCAAAATCCAAAAATTCTCAAAATTTCCAAAAACACTCAAAATAATCTCAAAATAAATGAAAACCACTTCATTGAGTCCAATTTGACCAAATTGACCTATTTTGACCAAAATCCCCAAATTGCTCCTAAAGGCCCAAAATGCCCAAAACACCCTCAATGTCCACCAAATTGACCCCAATTTCACCCAATTTCAATTCTAAACCAAAATTTGTCATGTAAAATCTCAATATAAAGTAAATCTAAGTCTAATTGAACCAATTTTCAAGCTCAATTTCAACCCAAATAAAAAATTCCCAAATTTGACCATTTACCCAAATTCCCCCAAATTGAACTCTATGATCAAGCCAATTTCCCCAATTTTGAATTCCAAACTCTTCTTGATATTTCCCTAAACCAAATTGAGCCACAAATTGACCCAAATTTAAACTCAAGCCTTGCCCAAATCTAACCCAAGTCAAAATCCCCAATTTTGCTCCAAATTAGTCATATGCCCAAATGTCACCAAATTGAACCTCCAAACCCCAAAAATTCCACCTAATTAGGCCCCGTTTGGTTCCTCTTATAAGCCCTGCGGCGTGGCCGGTGAACGCGAAGTCGAGCGAACGCTCTCGCGGTAGACGACGGATTCGCGGCAGATCGCCGCGAAGCGGCCTTAAAGCGGACCGCGGAATAACCCCCGCTGTCCCGACTTCAACTCGGCTTTGAACATTTTATTCCTGCCGCTGCCCTCGCTCCGCCTCGCCCTCGATTTCCCTTTGCCCTAACCTTCTCTCGTGAGCCGACGGTATCTCCTCTTCCTCGAGCGGAAAAAGATCGAATCCAAGGTAACCTACCTTCGATCCTTCCCTCCCGAGTCCCCGTCCGCCTCTCCCTTTCTCGTTGTCGTCCTCATTTGTTCCATTTAGTTGTGAACAGTATTTTTATCGATCTAGAAATTTACAGATTTAGTTTATATTATTATATGTGATTCGAGATGTGCATCTCAGAGGCCACTAAAGTTTGCTTTTTGGATTGAAAGACTTGTTATCTTCATCTCTTTGCCTAATCTTCTCTTCTGAATCTGTTCTCAGTATGTCACGACAGTTCTCTGCTGGCAACCATGCTGAATTTCGGTGATCTTAATAGCTATAAAGTTCCTGTTTTGCAATAGCTATAAAGTTTGCAGTTCTCTGTTTCTCAACATTTTCAGATTTTGCAGCAATAGCTATAAAGTTCCTTTTTTTTTTACTGCAGTAATGAAAACTATAATCCAAGCTGCCATTTTTTATATATTGGGAACTCAGAGAGTTTTGATATTAATACTTTCTTGTGATGTTGTTATGGAGAGCATTGTCTTTTCTATTTGTTTAGTAGTTTGGAATTTCCTGTTTTTGTGATTCTGTTTCTACAGAAATTTGGCGTTATGAATCACATATGAGATGGAATTGTTATGGAGAATTCCAATAGAGAGTCTTGATATTCAGACTTTCTTGTGATGTTGCTATGGAGAGCATTTTATTTTCTACTTATTTAAGAGTTTGGAATTTCGTTTTTTTGTGATTCTGTTTCTACAGGAATTTGGCATTATGAATCATATGAGATGGAACTGTTATGGAGAATTCCAATAACATGTGGGGAACATCTACAACAGTTTGATTTCTTTTTCTATAGGATTTTAGGAGTTCAAATTTTCTTGAATGAATGTTGTAGTTTCGTATGTTCTATCACGGATGTATCATGGTAAATTTTATAGTGCTTCAGTTTCTATACTTCTGATCATTCAGAAAGCACTGGAGCTAATGATGCTTACCTGACAACATTACTTGGGCTCGTGTTTAATGAGTTATTGAATTGTATGGTTAAATATTCATGGATGGATCATTTTGGGCTTTTAGTAGCTCTATAGGATTAATGTGAATGGATTTTTCTTAACTGTCCATTTTCTAAGATATGGGTACTGAATTTCGGGATGCCTTCAACACCTTTGGTAAGAAAATTAAAATTATCATTCCATATATTTATTTATGCAAGTCCATGTAAGGATGGAAGGGTAGTGGCAATCATACATGGAACTCCTTTGATTCTGTCATTTTATTTGTTGTTTAAGCAAATAAAGTTATATTTTGCCTAGTTTAGATGCATCGTTTTACCTTACACATGACTTGTATTACATACGATCTCATACTGTTTGTACACAGCATCATTTTAATTTGGTAAAGCATAGGATGATTACATGAATGGTTGTCCATTTATAAATTTCTCTTCTTGCTTATGAGAAATGATAGAACTTGTAGTTAAATACAAGTGAAAAGATGCATACCACATACCTTAATTATTCATGCGTGATTACACTAGTCGTAAAATGTATTCTTTTCAAAATTTCAAATAAATTGAATTCAAATTATTAGATCTTGTGGCCATTCAACTTTTCAAGTACATGATGTATTCTTTAGTATTTTTTCTTACAATTGATAAGCTATTTTCTTCTAATAAAGCTAAACCTCAATTGTAAATTTGCACAATTCGATCCTTTCCTTTTTAAAGTAACGCCTAAATTGCATATTGGCCTTCATTTGAATGTAATATGATCAAGTTTGTCATTATCCAATGGTTCATGCATTTTGTGTATACCATGATTCCTGGCTACCTGTTTTCATAGTTAAGCAATGTTTAGAAGTGACTCTTTGGGTGATTCTATGTGATTGAGTGGGCTCTTGGTGAATGACATATAATGACCTTATATTTGAGGGGAAATTATATTGGCCGTACTAAAAAGCAAAAAAAAAGAAAAAAATGGTGATTGATTTCCTACGTAAAGATGGAGAAGGCATATGATTTTTAGCAATTGTTCTTGCCGGTTGCTTCCTATGGTGGTCGCTCTATGATTATAAAGCTATGATTGCTCGTCAGTTCGGTCTTTTAGCACCATTTCTTGTTGGCTCATCGGAGTTCTCGTTGCATTAGAAATTGTATCTCCATATATTCTGTAACATCTGTTATAATTGGTGTGTAACTCTAGGTAAATTGGAGTTCAGTGTTTATGGTACTTTGAAATTCTTTGTACATGTTCTCTATTTCAGCAATAAAGAAATATCATTTCTTTCCCGTGGATGTAGGTCAGTTAGACCGAACCACGTAAATTGTTCTCTTCTCTGTGCTTACCTGTACTAGTTGGTTAATTGCAATTTATATCTGTCAATGCTAGTATGAGTAAAGATATAACTAATATTTGTTCTATTCATAGTATGGCTAATAAGAACAAAGAAGTTGCTACTCTCGCACTTTGGGAGAAGGATATAAAAATAATTTTTGCGATCTATGCGTAGCGGAAGTCGACAAAGGGAATAGAGCTAAATTCTTTTTTCAACGAAAGAAGGTTGGCAAAACATTGTCACAAATTTTAGGGAGGTCACGAGCAGAGATTATGACGAGCTACGACTAAAAAATAAATGGGACCAACTCGAAAAAGAGTGGAAACTTTGGAAGGATTTAAAGCAAGGATCGACCGGCTTAGGTCGGGATCCGTTGAAGCGAACAATTCTCGCATCGAAGCATGGTGGATCGAAAGGCTTCGTTGTAAGATATTATTCAATTAATATTTGTAATGTTAATCGGTTACTATTTTTGGCATTCTAATAAGATTTCATTATATTTTACGGATTTTTCCTGCAGCGAAAAAGTTCAAAACAAATTTGGGATAGAACCGAATTGGAGGACAAGCTCGACGGGATGTTTAGTGGGGTGGTAGCTACGGGAAATATTCAAATTGCCCCTAGCCAAACAATTTTTGAAGCAACCCCAGAACATGTGGCCGTGGAACTATCAAACGATTCAGCGGAGATCCGCATGTACGAGCAAACTGAAATCCAGTCAACAAACCGTCAAAAGCGCCCCCGGAACGGACAAAAGAGAAAGAGTGTTGCTGCATCTATGCGAGACCAGCTATCATACCTAGTGGACTCATCTAATGATGCTCCGCACAGAGTTCAGAAAAGAGACGTACATGAGGTCCTTAGGCTTCTTGAGGACGATCCAGAGTATACTGGGGATCGTGACCTTTTCTACTTTGCAGTCGACCTCTTCCGTGATTCCTTACATCGAGACTTCTTTAGTGCATTGAGTAAAGAGCGACGAGTAGAATATATTCGATATTATTATAACCGTCGCA
This sequence comes from Papilionanthe hookeriana x Papilionanthe teres, assembly GCA_022702705.1. Taxonomy (NCBI): domain Eukaryota; kingdom Viridiplantae; phylum Streptophyta; class Magnoliopsida; order Asparagales; family Orchidaceae; genus Papilionanthe; species Papilionanthe hookeriana x Papilionanthe teres. Next base: position 51,437,482 of record CM040426.1, on the reverse strand, counting down.
CTATTTGATTTTATGTCGCACTGCTTTAATTTATTGCATCTACTAGATTGAACTACCAGTCATGTATTTATTTGGACAATTTTTATTACATTGAACCGATGTTTAAGCTTTCTATTTTCCAAGTACGAGTTCATTCATGTGCTTCTTTTAGTCCATTTATGATTTCTAAAGATCTTAATTTAGTTTATTTTTAATAGGCAGTTTATATCGTCATGGACCTAGAGGAAGTCCGACGCCGACGACGAAATGCAGCGGTAAATATACTGGTGCAATACTATAATACGTACGTCGATCGTGAACCCTGTTACACGTCATCTCAGATTGGAGACAAATAGATGGGAGAAATGCTTTCAGGACACCCAACAAGATTTCGAAACATCTTCCGCATGTCCCAAGAAGTTTTTAATGATCTTTTAATAGATCTAACAACATTTCATGGACTCAACGGGTCTTCTCGGACAACATCTCGTGAAGTACTAGGCATAACACTTTACATTCTATCACAAAACGAGTCTATGCGGGGAGCAATGGAACGCTTCCAACACTCGTCGGAAACAATAAGCAGATATTTCTCAGTTGGTTTGGCTTCTCTTGTCAGTCTAGCAAAAGCCATAATAAAACCAACTGATCCGACTTTTGCAAGGACCCCGACAGAGATTCTCAACGATGACCGATATATGTCGTATTTCAAGGTACACATATTGACTAGAACAATTTATTAATGAATTGCATATTGAAATGATTTTTTCTGTTTCTAAAGGATTGCATCGGCGCAATCGATGGAACGCACGTTCATGCTATAGTGTCGGATAATGAGAAAGTTGCTTTTATCGGCCGTTCTGGGAGGACAACTCAAAATATAATGGCAGTTTGTGATTTCAACATGTGCTTTACATTTCGTATTGGTCGGATGGGAGGGCAGCGCACATGATAGTAGAGTTTTTAAAATTGCAACAAGAAATCCAGACTACAATTTCCCTCACCCACCGCACGGTAAGGTCATTTGTAATAAAAAGTCGATATTTTTTGTCACATACTTTGCTAAATTTCCTATCATTACAGGCAAGTATTATTTGGTAGATGCTCGGCTACTCAATGCGAAGGGGTATCTTAAACTCTATCCTGATACAAGGTATCATATTCCAGATTTTGAAAGATCCAGTAATCGCACAAGAACTAGAAAGGAGGTGTTTAATAATAGACATTCATCTTTGCGAGGCGTTATTGAGAGGACATTTGGAGTTTGGAAGAAGAAATGGGTCATTCTTCGAGATATGCCACCTTATCCATTTCCCAAACAGTTTCATATAGTATTAGCAACTATGGCCCTGCATAACTATAATAGGAGGCACCCAACTCGAGCTGATGTTGATTTTGACCGTGCCGATCAAGATGATACAATCGAAGGTTATGAGGACCGCATTGAACAATCTCAACCACGGGAGAAGAACAATAGTGCAGCTATTTTCACGAAAGATGGGGAGGGTGCAAACGAAATGACAACCCTTCGAGAAGACATTACTCGCTCCTTAGTTGGAGAGTGATTTTGTTCAACAGTGCAATGTATGTCTTTAACACTCTGTTGAGCACTTTACTTCACATTATAGATCTGTTAGATTAATGTTTGTCTTCTGTCTAGCTTGATTATTATCATTTTGTTTTACCATTTCATACTCAAATTATTTCAACGGTTTATCTGCTTGTATTTCAGTGTAGATACGAGCTCCGAAGACGTCGGCTACCTCTCACCCAGTGCTATGTCACTGTGGGCTGCAGACATCTCTTTTGGCATCACAACAGCCGCATAGCTTTCGCCGAAAGTTTTATGCCTGTCCTCAGAACATTCCAGAGCAGTGTGGTTTCTTCCGATGGGCAGACAGTTTACCGGATTCTCATGAGTCCGATGCTAGGGAGTGTACGGCCTCAGCAGAAGACGGAGTCACACGGGAGCTACAGCAACTCAAAACTAAACAGAACATTATTATATTGTTGATTGTTGTTGTAATAGTACTACAGTTTTTTTTATTATACTGCTACTAGCACGTGCTTGAGAGGAGTCTATCTCCACCTGTAGAACTTTTTGACTTTTTTTGAGATATGTACTAGTTATCTTGATGTTTTGTCGTTTCAAATCTTGTGCAAATGGCTGATTTAAAACTCAATAATTTTTAATGCTCTTACGATATATAGATATATATATGAATATGTAAATACAAACATACTTTTATATATATTAAAAATTTTAATACTTTTAAAAGAGATAGAAATATAAAGATAAAAAGTTTTTTATAGATTTAAAAGATATTTTTTTAATACTCTTAATATATGTAGATATATAAAAAATATGTAAAAAAAGACGTACTTTTATAAATAAAAAAATTTTAATACTTTTAAAATATATAGATATATAAAAATATGAATATATAAAGCTTCTTTAAATATCTTTAACCAACATAAAGCTCCTAAATATTTTATTTTATTAATTTGAACAATATATTTAAAAATATAATTTATATTTATTAATTTGTATATTTAAAATATAAAATTTTTCAAAAAATTTCATTTGCAAATACTGTATACCATATAAATATATCAAAATCTTCAAACAGTTTTAATAAACGAAGTGGTCATGTCATTTTCATCTCAATTGTTTTCCCACAATCGTAACCAAACAGATCAATCAAACTTTCCCGTAGATTGCTTCATGAGGCAATAGAATGCTACTGCAAAGCTCGAGAAGTCGCAATCGAACCAAACAGGCCCTAATTAATGTTCAAAACTCTTCATGACACTTTTATAGACTAAATTGGACCATCAATTGAATCATAGCCAAACTCTAGCCCAACCTAAAACCAAGTCTAACCCAACATCCCTAAAATTAGCCATGTGATCAAATTTCACCAAATTGACCTTCCGAATCAATTCAAAATCACCCCAATCCTTTTCTAAACTCTTCATGACAATTAATCACACCAAGTTGCTCAATCATTTGGGCCAAACTCAAGCTCAAACCCAACCTAGAACCAACTCTGTCCCAAACCCCCAATGTTGAACCAATGATCCAAGCTCACCCAAATCAAGCCAAATTGACCAAGCCAAGCCCACCACAACCAAAATTTAGACTCTAGGTACTGGTCTAGATCCACCTAGCACAACATAATTGAGTCATGGAAAAAGGTTCCTTAAATTTAGGGGATCTCCTTCCTTATTTGGCTAAACTAAATAAAATATTCCCCTCACGCATCATCAACCCAAACCATCACCATAATGGCCTGAAATCTAGCTAACCGACCACCTCCACTGGCATGGCCGGCCAGCCTAGTCGCCGGAGGAGACAAAATTGAGAAAACCTCCCCCTTAATCCAAACCCAAACTCACCCATCCAAGTTGTCTAACTCCAATTGGCCATTGGCGCCGCTCAATCCTCCACATAAGCAACTCATTGCACCCAAATTAAAGCCTTGACATCCACCCCTTCCATGGCTATTTAAGCCACCACCTCCCACGGCCAAAAAAGAAGAACTCTTTTGACCTAGGGGAGACTCTGTCCAATTGCTTCCAGAGCCTCTCCCAGCCTTCCTAAGTTCAACCCAACCATTTCCCAGTCATTCCCTCCACTGTCTGAGCTCAAATTTGGACTAAAAAATCAGCTAAACCAGGACATAATTCCCCACTCCACCACAGTCAACCAAATCCAAATTAACTTTACCCACGTCATCCCTAGAGCAAATGAAGATCATCCCACACAAACCCCCATCACAGAGCCCCTCTAACCTACACTTCCATCAGAGCCTCCAAATCGGATTGATCGATTTCATACATGGGCCCAAGGAGAGCTCAAATTGGTTCTTACAAGAGCTTCGCGAGGTGAAGACAAATGTGTTGAACACTTTTTATTGAAGCTACACCTCTCAGACCAAGGTATTGAACTCTCCCCCAAGTTGAGTTTGGTTTGGGTCTACACGCTTGTATATTATATTTCATACCGTATAAACTGTATAGATGTGTTCATCTAGATTTGATGCGTCTATAGGAACAAACTCGAAGTGATTTAGTTGAGTATAGCTTGAGATCTTAAGGTTTTAGTGTGGACGGTATACAAGTTACACTAGTTGGGGACGAAGCATGGGAGCCGTTGGATCGCACGTGTATCAGATGAACATATCAGATTGCCTGGATGGAGATCATGTGCATAAAGCGTGAACGCGTCGAGGCTGAGTCAGATGGCGACATCAAATGGGAGCGTGCTGTGTAGAAGTTTCGAGCTTCATATGTTTGCGTGGCGTTGCACTAGATAAATAGAAAAATAAGGATTAAATGAATTAATTAAATCAGTCCACCTTAGAAAATTCATAATTTAGTGTAGAAAAATGCTAAAAATAAAATAAAAAAATACTCTTTTGCTCAGTAAATAGAGGAGAACAATGTGAAAATAAATTTGACATCATTTGGGTTGTATTTTATTTTGAATTAATTAAATACGATATAAATTGTTTACGCCAAAACTTATCACAAACATTTCACAATGACATAAGGTTTGAAGGGCTTAAAGGCTTTGTGGTTATGTATCTTTTCTGATTTTTCCAAGGTTAGGGGGATCTCTAGCTAGAGATCCCTAATTTTCAAGTTAATCCCCTTTGTTTCTGTTTAAAAATTATAATAATTAAAATACAAATAAAAAAAATGCAAAACTTGTTTTGGTAGGTTCACTATGGTCAGAGGACCCCAGGAAAAATATCAAATTGATTTAAATAATAAAAAAGACACTAATTGTAATTAACTCATTAAAACCCTTTAAAAATTAAATAATTAAAATATAAATGGAAAAACTATAAAAATTATTCCACACTGTGAATAATAAAGAAAGGAGCTCCCCATAAAAATTTGGAATCAATTAGAATTAATATACCTACAAAAATGGAATTTTCAAGTTAAATGACATTTTTGACATTAAAATAATTATACTAATTAAAATAAAAGCTAAAAAATTATAAAATTAGTCTTGGGAGCTCCTAGTGACCAGAAGAACTTAAGAAAAATAAAATTGGAATTAAAATAAACCTTTCATTTTTAAGTCTATTTTTAATATTTAAATATTTAAAAATTATTAAAAAATGATTAAAAATAATAAAAATAAAAAAGGTAGAAATACACCAAAATGTCACATTTGGTCTCCTGATCACTTTGGTGCAATTAAAAAAAAATCCCTAACTTTCTAAATAAAGATATTAATTTTTAAAAGCTTAAATTGAATTTTCTTTAATTTTTCATTAAAATAATTCCAATAATTAAAATATAAATTAAAAAATATGAAATTTATTTTTTTGGGTTCCTTAACTTTAGAGAGATTTAAGAAAAATGTAAAACTTAATTTTCAACATAAATAATATTTTATATTTAATTAATACTCAAAACCAACAAATAATTCTAATAATTAAAATAAAACTAAAAACAAATCATGAAAATTGGCCTAAGTGGTACTCTAACCAAGTGGAACCTCCAAAAGTCTTCTTAAGGATAGATCATTTGTTATGGTTAAGTTATTGATATTACTTTGAAAATCCCTATTTTTGCATTTAAATAATTATAAAAATCGTATAAATTCAGAAAAGTCATATTTTCTTCTATAATATTTTAATTGACCCATAAGTGGGGTAACATTAAAATTTCAGAGACATTTAAGTTAAATTTAATGAATTATGAAGTGATAAGGCCTTTAGGGCAAAAGGTAATTATGGAATCTAAACCCTAATTAATATTTAGGCATAATCAAAAGGTAAATGGACAAGCTCCTTGTCGTTGCAGATGTTTAATTTTAGAAGGTGACAATCAAGATATGAGAGAAGTGTTTTGGTTTAGAAAGGTTCAAAATTGAGATGGCTTAGTATTTTAATTAAAACAAATCTTAAAGTTGATTAAGCAGAACCGATTAAGATCCCACGATTCCGTTATCCCGGCACCGCTTTTTTCATCAGATTCACTTAGTCCAAATGAATTTGCTAAACTCAACTGAATGAGTTCCACACTCTCATTTAGACAGTGGGAAATCTCGTTAGTAACATGTGGGTTACATCATCCGAGGGATTCCCGATCATCCAACGAGACATTTTAATTTTAGTTATAATTGCAGTTTTATTTTTGTTGATGATTAAATTTTGAATTGTTTAAACATACTGGGTTCGATCATTTTTATGCATTTATAAGTACAGGAATGTAAGTCATTTAATAAATCACAGAATGTAAATTACAATAAACTTAAATGTGTACCTGGTGGGCACTCCCGTCATTTTCACCTGCACTTAAAACACATGTTAAGGCATTTACATATTTGCAACAAGTAACACCTAGGTAGAGCTAAGGGAAGATTTTGGTTATCTACCAAAATCCTAATCCTATTGCTAGTCAATTCCTATGACGTCTAGGTCCTTGTGTTTTGTTAAGGATGATTTTCTTCATCAAAGAATAATGAAGTCTCACTGTTCTTTTAAAACATCCCATCAAGTTAGGGAAGTGCTCAGAATTGGATTCTAAACATCTTCCTAAACATTTTAGGGACTATTTCGAGTTCAGTTAGTTTCATTGTGGTGGTGAATCAATCACCCATGCTTAGCTTGGATTTTGACTCTTGCTCAGTGAATTAGGATATTTGATTATCCTTGTGAGTAAGGTGACATTTTCATTTAATGCTTCATTTAAAAATTATGATAATGAAAGCCTTCAGGGGCAAGTTAGTTCATTAAAAATTTAACCGTTCTTAGTTAAAGTTGGATTGAATTGGTGATTTCAAGGTGATTCAGTTTAATTATAATATTTTGATTAAATTTTTTAAGTTTGGAATAGTGTTCAAGTTTTCTTTTTTTTTAATTCAATTAAGCTTTAGTATTTTGGAAAGTCTCAACTTTTTAAGCTCATTTTGAATATTTTGAACTATTTTAGTTTCCTTTAATTATAACATGTGATTTATGGATTATGCCAGATCAACTTTAATGTTTTAAGCTTATTTTTTAATTTAAGTTTCAAACAATTTCATATTAATCTTAATGTTTTAGGGTATTTCAATTTAGCTTTAACATTTTGGATTTATTTTAATTTAAGTTTTAGACAATTTCGAATCAATTTCTTTTAATGTCTTTAGTTTAATCATAAGATGTTCAAAATTATTCCTTTCTTAAAATATTAATTCCAATTATCATTTTAGAGTTCCATTAATTGATATTTAAATAATGTGTGATCAAATTATTGATTAGGGTTTAATTTAAAGAATTAGAATTCTCTTGCGTTACAATCCCTTAATCTCAATCATTCAAGCTTTAATTAATCTTCCAAATTTCATGCGATTTAATTAATGTTTCTTCTTTAATGTTTAAGGTGGTTTAATGAGTTCCTACCACTTAAATTTCCTATGTTCTAATCATCCAAAATAAAGTTAAGATCAAACATTTACCCTCCCCTTTGGTTAAGCCTAAAGGTTAATTAATGATTAAAACCTTTTAATTACCTTAATGCCCTCTTAAGCTTATTCATCTCATAATTCATCAAATTAAGCTCAAATGAACTTGAAATTTTTATGTCACCTCATTCACATGTCAATTAAGACATTGGAGGAGAAAATGTGATTTTTTCAATTTTAATTTAATTTATATAATAATTTTAAAGGAAAATAAGGATTTTCAATGAAAATTTCATGACATGACCAAGAGGAAGTTTCTATTCTTAGGAAAATTATGGGAGGTTCCTATTGACTAGAGGATCACTTGGACCAATTTAGGTGATTTTTTGAATTATATTTTATTTATTATAATTATTTTAAGTTTTGGAGTATTAATTAATTATAAAATAAAATTAGAGTGGATAATTAGGTTTTATATTTTTCTTAAATCCCTCTGATCCTAAGGAGTTCAGAGAAATAAATTTTATATTTTTCTGATTTTTCTTTAAATTTTTAGAATTATTTTAGTGAAAAGGTTGAAAAATCCATTTTTGATTTTAAAAATTACCCTAAGCCTTTAAAATTCAAAATATTTATTTAGAGACTTGGGAAAAAATTTTGGTTGGTTCCTAAGTAGTTAGGGGACCAAATATGACATCTTTATGAATTTTAATATTTTTATGATTTTTATAATTTTTTAATTATTAAAATATTAAAAGTTAGGTTAAAAATGAAGTTTTTAGAAAAAATCCAATTTTAATTTTCTTAGACTCCTATGATATCAGAGAGTCTCCAAAATTAATTTGATGAAATTTTGAAATGTATTTTGAGTTTTATGAATTTTTTAATTTTAAATTTAACTATAGCATTTAGAAAATCCATTTAATGGGTCAAAACATTTTTAATTAACTTCAAATTTTTTATGAGGGTTCCTTAGATCCTAAAGATAAGTGGAGAATTGATTTCAAGTTATTTTGATTTTTATTTTGCTCTAATTAATTCAAAGTTGGTTTTAAGTCAAGTGAGCCATTAGGATTATTTATAATGTTTTGGTTCATGCCATAATTATCCCAAGTTCCTCTGGTCATAGAGAACCTATCCTAATTTTTCTGGAATTTTCCAAATATTATGTTAATTACTGAAATTAAAATACCAAAACAGGCATAAAAAACTTGGAAAATAGATAACTTGCCATGGGCATAACCTCTGGCCTTGGAAAATTCAGTGAATGTTCCCAAGATTAGAGGCTACAAAAGCCCTATGGTCTCATACCATGGTGAATTGTGTGTGTGTGAGTGGAGAATTAAAATACTCAAATCAGTATTAAAATCATTAAAAATTAAATACTCAACCAAATGACTTGATTTCTCTTCCACATTATTCTCCTCTGTTCACTGAGCAAGAGGGTATTTTTCTTTTAATTTTGTAATTTTTCTACACAAAGATATGTAAAGTTTCAGGGATTTAATTAATTCAGAAAATAGCTATTTTACTACTTATCCGACGCGGCGCCATGGCATCCTACGGCAGGTAGAAGTTTCAAGCGTCTCCTCCTAATTCGGAGACGCCATCTGACTCGGCAGCCACGCGGCCCGCGGTTCACATTCCATCCCTCCATTCGGCTTGATCCTGGCCATCCATCCGATACACGCGCGATCCGACGACATCCGTTCATCGTCCCGACTGGTGTGAGCCGAGAACTGTCCACTTTTTAGCCCTAAGATCTCACTCGATACTCAACCAAATCGAGTGAGGTTTCTTCCTACACGCTCGTCTAGCCTAGGGGAGTCTATCCATACGGCTAATACGCATTGAAAACATGTAGAATAAAATGGAGAATCCATGAAAGCTCGGGAAGAAGAAGAGCTCAATACCTTTGCTCTGAGAAGTGAAGCTTTGATCAGAGGTGCTCGACACGTTCGTTGGAGTCCTAGGAGGCTACAGATTGAGCCTCGAGCGCTGGTGAATCGTCTAGGTATGACTTCATCCAAGTCCGATTTCGAGCTCTGGCCGACAGAAGAAATGGCTGGCCTGGTGAGGGGGCTTTCACTGGGGAACTTCTTCTCTACTTCTGGTGAAGGTGTGGGAGAAGTTAATTTGGTTTCTATGGAGATTTGGTGAGTGTCCTGTTTCCAGCTTGATTTTGGACTGAGAAATTGAGCTCAGCCAGTGGGGTTCAGGGCAGGAGAACAGTGGGGTTCTTCTTCTCTAGGCTGGGAGAAGCTCTGGGAGTGAATTGGGGAGGTTTTATGAGAAAATTTTTCAACAACCTCTCATGGCCGAGAGGTATGAGTTATATGGCCAGGGCCATAGGGCTGCGCTAGGGCTCAATTTATGGGTGGATTCAACTACTTAGGTGGAGGGCAAAGGAGCTCCAAGGTTTAATTTAGCTGAGGTGTCCAATTGGGTAAGTTTGGGTGAGTTTAGCCTAGTGGTGGCTCTCGGTTTTGACTCCCTCCGGCGACTAGGCCGGTCGGCAAGGACATGGGAGCTGACCCCTGAGGTGAGGTGAGTCAGGGAGAAGTTTAATGGTGATTAACAGTTGTGGGGATGTTTTGGGGTGAGGCAAAAGAGGATTTAACCACTTAAGGGAAGAAATCCCTTAAAATGGGGGACCCTTGGTCCATGGCTCACTTAGCTTGGGCTAGGTTGATCTAGAGCGGTTCCTAGGGTTCAAATGGTGGCTGTGGAAGAGTTGGTTTAGCCACATTTGGTTCAATTTGGTTAGGTTAGGTCATGGGTTCAATTTGGCTCACTTGGGTTTAGGTTGGGCTAACTTGGGCTTGGGTTTGATTTAGGTCCAAATTTCTTGAGCAACATTGTAGAAATGATTGCCATGAAGAAGTTTCATTAAGACATGGAAAGATTTTGAGTTCAATTGCAAGGTCAATTATGTGGATTTTGGGATTTTGGTTAATTTAGGCAAGTTTGGGTTAAGTTGGGTCCAAGTCGATCTCGTGCCTTTTGACAAAACTATTGATCTTCGTTCTTCTAAACGCGGACCCGTTATCTGAGATGATTATGCGTGGTACCCCGAAACAGTAGACGACTTGATTCTTGAAAAACTATAGCACGTGATGTGCCTTCACTTCTTTGAGCGGTACTACTTCTACCCATTTGGAAAAGTAATCTGTAGCTGCAAGAATGAAGCGATGTCCTCTTGAAGAAGGCGGTGTTATTGAACCCACAATATCTATGCCCCAACATTCAAACGGCTACGACACGATTGTCGGATGTAGCACATTTGGAGGTTGATGTAGAACCACTCCATGCACTTGGCACTGGTGACAACTCTTTGCAACTTTCATGCAGTCGATCATCATCGAGGGCCAATAATACCCTAGTCTTTAATCTTCATTTTCATCTTCGGACCCGACTGATGAGCGCCACAAAGTCCTGAGTGCACTTCTTTAACAATTTCACGAGCCTCGACCTCACTCATGCACCTTAGCTACATTTTATCGAAAGACCTTCTGTACAAAGTATTATTTATTAATGCGTAAGACAGAGTTCTTTTCTTAATCTGATGGGCTACTGACTTATCGTTCGGTTGGTTTCCTGTTTGCAGGTAGTCTATTAATGGTCGCCGCCAATCCTCTATAGTTTCTGTTTCCGCCGCAACAGTTTCTTTCTCTTTTTCTGATTGGTGTATTGCATCCATGTGGAGCTGCGATAGGACCTGTCGCCCCTGAACTGACATTTCAACTGATTCATCCTGTAAGCAGGCAAACTCGTTTGCAAGACGGGCTAACGCGTCTGCGAGAGCATTTTCTCTTATGGTAATCTTGTAGATCATTACATTCAAAACCTGCTTTAACAACTTCATTGCATATTGAAAATACTGCTCGAGTCTTGGTTTCAGAATCCTGTACTGTCCTGCGAACTGTTGAATGACCAACTGAGAATCGCCGTAGATGTTGATATCGATGATACCCATCTGATTGGTTAACTCTAGTCCGGTTACAAGGGCTTCGTATTCTGCTTTGTTATTCATACACGGTTTTGTTAAATGGTAGGAGTACCTTAACATCCCCCGCTATGGTGTTATAAATATTAGTTTAGTTCATGCCTTACCGGGCACTATCGTTTGCATTTCTTTGTTTTTCTGTGCTGAGGACGCTCCGTCGAAATACAATTCCCAACGCTGATCATCGGGGTCTTCTAGGCTCATTATCTGTTCATCTGACAAGTCGTCATTGAGAGGCGATTCTGCTGGTAAAGGGTGTGCTGCGAGGAAGTCTGCTAGGACTTGTCCCTTTACGGTATGAAGAGGAACGAAAGTTATATCGAATTGCAATAGTATCATCGACCACCTAGCAAGTCTACCGAAAAGCGTCGGACAAGTCATCAAATATTGCAATGGATTAAACTTCGAAATAAGGTTGACCTTATGAGAAAGCATGTAATGCCTGAGCTTTTGAGCGGCGAAGATTAGGGCCAAACAATGCTTCTCAATAGAAGGATACTTTACCTCCGTCGGAATCAGACGACGACTCAGGTAGTAGAGAGCGTTTTCTTTCCCCTCGTCATTGACCTGGGCTAGCAGGGCTCTGAGGGAGTCGTCTAAAGCCGAGGTATAAAGTATCAACGGTCGACCCGAGACTGGGGCTGCTAAGACAGGAGGTGTCATTAAATACTCTTTAATGTCCTCAAAGGACCGCTGACATTTTTCTTCCCAAACGAATTTGGCGTCCTTTTAACCAATGCCGAGAAGGGATGACACCTACCTGACAAATTCGAGATAAAGCGTCAGATATGCCAACTTCCCTTGAAAGGATCGTAGTTGTTTCAAAGTTTTCAGAAGCAGGATTTCTAAGATAACTTTAATCATTTCCGGATCGATTTCAATTTCGCGATGTCGGACAACAAATCCTAAGAATTTCCCGGAGGTGACACCGAAGGCGCATTTCAGGGGATTCATTTTAAGATTAAATTATCTTTATCGCTCGAAAATAATTCTCTAATCATACAGGTGATCTTCCTTCAGTTTGCTCTTGATGACCACATCATCCACGTAGCACTCGACTTGGTTGTGAATGAGATCATCAAAGATCCTCGTTATTTCTCTTTGGTAAGTTGCTCCTGCGTTCTTCAACCCAAAATGCATTACTGTGTAGCAGTACACTCCGATTGGCGTTCTAAAGACTGTGAGCTTCTCATCTTATGGTGTCATCTTTATCTGATTGTATCCTGATGATCCATCCATGAAAGAGAAAATCTCGTGTGTTGAAGGGATGTCGATCATCAACTCTGGAATTGGTAGTGGGAATTCGTCTTTCGGGCACGCTTTGTTCAAATCTCTGAAATCAACACAGATTCTGATCTGACCATTCTTTTTTATGACTGGTACCACATTGGCTAACCAAGTTGGATATTGCTCTTCACGGAAAAATGTAGCATTTATTAGCTTCTTAACTTCAGCTATTACTTGTTGTTCAATCTCTAGACGCATTCTTCTCGGAGCTTGTCTGACTGGAATGGCAGTGTGATCCACTCCTAACTTGTGAACTGCAACTTCTGGAGCTAATCCCGACATTTCATCATAACTCCAAGCAAAACAGTCCTTGAATTCCATTAATAGCTTGATCATTTCTTCGGAGTCTTCTTTATTGAGTAAGGAGCTAACAAAGGTTGTCCTAGGTTCTTCGCCAGTACCTAAGTTAATTTCCATTAACTCGTATATTGTAGATTTAACTTCTTCGAATTCTGGCGGAGCGTCTCTAACTGGTAGATCTTCGAGATCATCTGAAGCTTCCAAGTAGTCTTCATTAGGCTCGCAAGTGACAACCAAGAAAAATCTTGTATCATCAGCTGGTCCTAGTGTACCGAATCTGAGACCATGCTTTGAATATGGAGGTCGAATGGTATTATTCCATAATTTTTCAAAGCGTTGAGATTGATCTTTCGTCCATTGTTTGGGTAAGATACCACACTGCATTAAGTTTTAAACACAGGGAGAACACCACTCAAAAGGAAATTCCATTAATTCAGAACAAGCAACTTCTTCAAATTTTACATCATTTTCAATTTTGGAGGAAGAAACACTACGGTGGAACTTGATTGGCTTAACACCGCCACCATGTACTTCATTGACCACCATACCCTCGACCTTGTTAGGATAGATTGGGGTTAGGGTCATAGTATATACATGATGGTTTATCTTCTCGTAGATTGTTTTGTATTCTTCATTCTTTTCGTCTTCGAGAGAGATCTTGAACTGGGGTTTCTTTTGATTTATGTTCATTGCTTCCTTCTTGATTTCTTCTTCTTCGGAACTGCTTTCCCAATCAACATCGATGACCAGTTTTTTCTGTTCAACTGTTCCACCGTTTCTTCCTCGACCTCGTCCCTGGCCTCGACCTCGGGTGCGAGTTCTGGAGAAACCTTCACCATTTTGTCATAAGGGAGTGGTGAGTAACTGTTGAACCAGAACTTCAGGTTCTTCATTGCCTTGAGTTTCTTTTGTTTCGTTCGGTATGGCATTTCTGGAGAAGACTGCTTTCTTCGGAAGCGCGTAGTAGGCTACAACTTCATGAATTACAATCTCATGTACGGAGAATGGTTGCAAGTCACCTTTGATACACTGTTCTTCCCCTCCATAATACTTTATGCCTTGGTGCAGACATGACAGTACCATCCAGTTTTCATGAATCTACGGTCGACCCAGTAGAGCGTTGAACGATGTCTCGAAATCAATTATATGAACTTTTGTAGTTATCTTTGCCAAATCACCGATCTTCATTAATAGTGTTATCGATCCAAGAGCTCTTTCTCCTTTCTGATTGAAACCTCTTAGTAACATTTTGTCTGCTTCGAGGTCGCGGGCATCAATTTCCAAATATGCTAACGTCCGAAGGTTCATTATATTGATTGATGCTCCCGGATCAACTAACACCTGGAGAGTGTAAACTTTCCGATACTGACTGAAATGTACAACGGTCGATTGTGATCAGCTGTTCCAAGTAGTAAATCATTGTTCGTGAAGGTAACACCGTGATGTCCTTTCAACGAGCAAACCTCGTCTAAGGAATTACCGGTCATTTGAGCTAAGCAAATTTCTGGATCAAGTAAGGCCTTGATCAGAGTTTCTCTCATCTCTTTTGACAGGATCAGAGCGTCGTAGATGCTTAGTTTGGCTGGTAGCTTCCTAAGATGGGCTAGCACGTTATAATCCACTTTGTTACCATACTCTTCAATTTCTTCCTGAATGGGCAACTCTTCTGCTGGGGTTGGCTCTTCCCGAGCAACCACCTGCTTTCCTTTATCTTTTGGTCCCACTCTTGGGGGTAGAACTTTTCCGCTTCTTAGATTGACTTTTGTTATTTCTTCTGAATCGGGTGCTGGATCTGCCGGTGTCTCTTCTTGAATCGGAACGACTGGATCTTCTGAAGTTGCTTCGAAATCTGATAGCTCTTATTCTATCGTGATTAGAGCTCCTCGGAATTCACAAATGGACTCGTCACTTCCCTAACTTTCGTAGCCACTCTGGTGAACGTCTTCTCCTTCGTTGCGGTCGTCGAGGTTTTGTATGATTTGAGAATTGTTATTCGTATCGAAATCGAGATCCGGATTAGGTTGGTTGTCGTTAATTATGTAATCGTTAGAAACAGTCAAAATGTAGCCAACACCAAAACTCTTATCATTATAAGATCCCGCCGGGGCGAGCAGATAATCATACAGAGTCAGAAGTCCGAGGGATTTCTCCCCCGAATCAGAAACAACCATCCTAGGAAAAGCAGCCCCTAGTCTATACTTCGGAGCCTCAGTCTTTTCTTCTTCCACGATCTTCTCCTCCTTCTGGGGCGGTTCTTCAATCACAATCAATAGTGTCGGCTTAGCAGGTTTTGAACTCTGAGCTGAAGCGTGCACCGAAGCGGTTTGGATGTGATCCAAAATTTTTTTTGAAGCCTTCTTCCAAACAGTACTCCACCCATCATTGGTAGCGTAAGGGTCTATCGGAACAATAAGATCCATTGAAATAACATTGACAGAACCTCCTTTTTGGGGTTCCTTCATGTATTCCTTCGAGATCGTTATGTTCCCCTTCCGAAGATTATCCTCGAGCCAATTCTTGAAGATGAAGCAGTCTTCTATCTTGTGTCCCAGCATCCTATGGTAGGGGCAGTAATTCGGATTATCCTTCTTATCGACTTTCTCTGGCCTTCTGGGCTCCGGTAGCTGAAATTCTGGCGTCTTAATCAAACTGCGAAACATCTTAGTCACTGCTTCAGTCTTGAAGGGGTACTCCTTATTCAAAAGCTCCTTCAGGCCACGTGATGAGCGAGAGGCGGTTGATCATGCTGCCGTGACTGATAGCTCGGTCGAGGCTGTTGATAGCTTTGCTGAGGTTGTTGATAAATCTGTTGCGGTGGTTGATAACTTGGTTGTGGCCGCTCTGGCTGTATCTGCACTGGCTGCTTACCTTTATCCATTGCCGCGACGATTCCTGATTTCTTCTCAAATGCTTTCATTGGCTTCAGCTTATCAATCTTGTTGACGAAACTCAGCTGTTTTTGCCTCCTCTTGAGAGCTCCCGGCCTTGCTAAGCAACTTCTCTAAAGTCTTAATTGTGAACCCTTTAAGGAGAAGTGCTATCGGGCCATGGATACTCTTCAGCATGATACCGACCGCATGTTATTCCTGAAGCTGTGGTTCACACTTCATGCTTAAGTTCCTCCATCGAAGTATGTAATCCACCAAGGTTTCGTTCGGTTTCTGTTGCTCCACCACTAGATCACCGATGGTGATGTGGTGCCGAGCCCCAGCAAACCGCTTAATGAAAAGGTTCTCCAATTCTGAAAAGGTCTTGACTGAACCGTTCGACAATTCTGCATACCAATCGAAGGCAACCCTGACAAGCTGCTGACGAAATGATGAAAAAACAAAGCGTCGCTCCCACCGGCATTGCAGCAACTAGCATAAAAATGTGCGACATGCTGTCGGGGGTTTCTCGTACCGTCGAAAGTCTTAAACAAAGGTGGTACGAAGCCCTTCTGGTATTGGACTGCATCAAATTCTTCAGGATAAGGTCTACCCGTCTGAATAGATGCTCCACTCTTAGACTGGGCTAAGGCTTCTCGCACCTGTTGTTCCACCATATTCTTAATATCCTTTTCGAGTATCATGCTCTGCGCAGAATCCTTCTTTGACTGTTCATCCCCATTGACAAGCATAATCTCTTTCCCTCCATCTGCAATGTGAATGATCTCTGGAGGTGTTTCCTTCTGAGGTTGAGGCTAATTTGGAGTGTGGCTAAGGCGGCCGCCATCTCCTCCATCTTCTTTTTCATTCGGTAGATCGTATCATCCTTTTCCCACAGACGTAGTCTCAGTGCTTCTGGATCGTCTCCTTCCGAAGTTGACGGAGCTCCCTGTAGAGCTGACGATGCTCGGGTCTCAACCATGTTGATCTCGACAAACTCTTCATCCATGAACTCTAACGAATCCACTTCATTTCTCAGTCCTTATCTTCTTTCTCTTGCCAACCGTTGGATGTCAGTTCTTAGCTTTCCTATAGCATCCTCAAGCGGTCTTTTCCAAACGGTTTCGCAATTATCAAGTGACGACTGTTGAACTTCATCTTCAGGTGTTTCCTTCGGAGCTGCAGCACTTTCCTCATATTAGGGCTCTCTGATGAGACTTCTCTTTCCATAGCATTATGTCCGTATCGATTCAGAAATAATAGGTTGCCACACCATCCTTCTTGCAGTAGGTGGCCTAGGACTTGATGGTTTGTCGGCTGTACGTCGGTAGGTGGTGTGCTCCCTAATATGGTGATCTGATACAACAACAGACAAACTTCTCTCGTTAGCTCACACTTTCTTCATTGGCCTTTCTATGGCAGTGACGGGGTCTACCTTTGGTCCGAGGTGAGATCTAACAGGTGCTCATCCCATTCTTTTCAGAATCTCTGACACGGGGCAAACCTCCTTTCTGGAAAACTTCTTCACTACTGCTCGCAATCGGGTAAGCGGCGTAGTCTTGATCTTCTTCCTCTTACAATAACTGTAGTATGCAGGCAAAGTTAACGCAGCGACAATCCTTTGAGCATCTTCCTCATTAGATGCAGCAGAGAGAGGGTGGAACCTACTCCCCTCCAACAGGGGTGAGATCTCAGACAGTTCTTCTTCTTCTTCAGGAATCTCTTCAAGAAATGCGGCTTCAGCGGCTTTGGTCTTTCTGATCTTGGCGATCTTTCTATTCTTATTCCTTCTTTGCGTCCAGGTTAAGGGTGCGAATCTCGAACTGGATCCTATCTCGAAGACAGACGGTATCACAACAAAATCTGAACCCTCCACAGTAACATGCTCATCACTGACTTGGACTTCTTTCCCTTTCAATTTGGCGAGAGCTGTGGTAGGTGCAGTGATGACCAGACCGATGGGGGTAGAGATGACCGTTCTGGGGGTAGCAGCTAACCTTCTATGAACAGCAGTGTTTCTTTCAACTGGGATCCTTTGCGGGGGAGGAAACTCTTGAGCCGACTTCAGGTTAAACTCAATTATGGGCTCCACAGTTCCCCGTACTTTATCCATCAGCGCGAAGAGAGTAACATTTGTGAACTTAATGTTCGTATTGTCAAATCATTGTCGAAAGCGAATGATATTGTCATCAGGCAGCTCATCCTTGTAGACAGCTAAGTCCATCCCATTGGTGAAGGAGAAAATCAGCTTCGATGCAGACATCTTCTGTAGGGTAGATTATGAGCGTCAGTTCCAAATTATGCTTCCTTTCGTCACAAAAATTTTAAGACGAAACATAATTCTCCGAAAAAGAATCCGAACACATTTTCATTTATCTTTTTCTTAGTTTTCATAAAGTATTTCAAATTCTTGTTTTATTTGTGTATTTGCGGTTTAGCAGAAGGTTCATTCATTAAAGGGTTTATTTATTAGAAGATTTGTTTATTAAGAACGAAACAATTAAAAGGGAAACGTTTATAGGAAAAGTAATGGATCCAATCCAGAAAACGGAAAGGAAGAGAAAGTCTCACAATACTTCTCAATCTGAGGGACCGCTCCTAAGCTAACACCTATTAGGGTCAACGCCACCTCTAAGAGGTAGAATGATTATAGAACCTCTCTGTTTAAGGGTGTCTAAACAGTGGCTCCAAAATCTAAGAGAATTGACTATACCTGTTCAAGACAGAAATGATCATTGTATGTCAATAGAAAGAATGATAGTTCGATTCAAAAGGGACATGGATTCACTACCGATTTATGAAAACAAAACCATCTGATCAAAATGGAGAGAGGAACTAGTCCCCAATGGAGTCGCCAGAAATTGTCGGCATTATTTTATAGGTTAAGTGTTTAATTTAAATATATATATATTTTTTGGAAAGTAGCATTTTGATTTTTGAAAATAGTTTTAAGATTGAAAAATTTTGAAGTATGAAGTCAAACTGATCTCACACTTCGAAAAGTTTAGGTAAACGAGCACCACATTATAAACCGTGTATCTATCCCGAGGAATAGACATATCGCTTGATAATGGGGCTCGATTAAATAAACTAGAAGAATTGTGGCATATGTTTGGTCTGCGAACCAATTTTATAAGCCGACAAGTTCCCCTGCTTAATATAAAAAAATTAAGCAGGGTTTATATTACCTGGGTTCTTAAAGTTCCCTATAAGGGCAAGCCCTATAGTTAATTACATCTTAAATGACGGGAGTCATTTAAGAAAAACTCTCGATAATGATAAGTAGTTTTGCTCTCAAGAATTTCAAAGTTCAGGGTTTCAAACAAATTGGATTTTGGAAATTTCAATAGGGAATAGATCAAATTTGGAACAGTTATTTCAGGAGTCCAAAGGAAGAGAAGTAGGGGATGTCACAAACCCGAAGCGAACTTCGGTGACTTCCCGACTATCCTATGATTTGGCTTGAATTTGAGAAGATGTTATTTAATGTTTTAATCCTGTCAATTTTAGTTAATTAGGACTTATGCTTGTATGATATAATCACACAAATAACCTTAAAGATGTGATGGTTTATGTCGTACCAAACGACTACCTCGGAGTTCTAAGACCGGTTAGGACTTAATTTTCATAACATGATTATGCAAATGCCTAACAAAAAGTTGAGGATTTATGTTGCACTAGGCAAACTACCTCGAAATCCTATGGCTTGGTTATTTAATGCAAAGAAAGGTTTTGCTGAAGTGGACTCAAGTTTTGCTGATGAAGATGGTCGTGCTGCCCACTATGCTCCAAGCTCCTTATCATTGCAGAGGTTTAGTTTTAGAAGGCGACAATCAAAAGATGAGAGAAGTGTTTTGGTTTAGAAAGATTCAAAATTGAGATGACTTAGTATTTTATTTAAAACAAATCTTAAAGTTGATTAAGCAGAATCGATTAAGATCCCACGGTTCCGTTATCCTGAAACCGCTATTTTCATCGGATTCACTTATTCCAAATGAATTTGCTAAACTCAACTGAATGAGTTCCAAACTCTCATTTAGACCGTGCGAAATCTCGTTAGCAACACGTGGGTTACATCATCCGAGGGATTCCCGATCATCCAACGAGACATTTTAATTTTAGTTGTAATTGCAGTTTTATTTTTATTGGTGATTAAATTTTGAATTGTTTAAACATGCTGGGTTCGATCATTTTCATGCATTTATAAGTACAGGAAAGTAACAAATTTAATAAATCGCAGAATTTAAATTGCAATAAACTTAAATGCGTACCTGGTGGGCACTCCCGTCATTTTCACCTGCACTTAAAACACATGTTAAGACATTTACATATTTGCAACAAGTAACACCTAGGTAGAGCTAAGAGAAGATTTTGGTTGTCTACCAAAATCCTAATCCTATTGCTAGTCAATTCCTATGACGTCTAGGTCCTTGTGTTTTGTTAAGGATGATTTTCTTCATCAAAGAACAATGAAGTCTCATTGTTCTTTTAAAACATCCCATCAAGTTAGGGAAGTGCTCGGAATTGGATTCTGAACATCTTCCTAAACATTTTAGGGACTATTTCGAGCTCAGTTAGTTTCATTGTGGTGGTGAATCAATCACCCAGGCTTAGTTTGGATTTTGACTCTTGCTCAGTGAATTATGATGTTTGATTATCCTTGTGAGTAAGGTGACATTTTTATTTAATGCTTCATTTAAAAATTATGATAATTAAAGGCTTTAGGGGCAAGTTAATTCATTAAAAATTTAATCGTTCTTAGTTTAAGTTATATTGAATTGGTGATTTCAAGGTGATTTAGTTTAGTTATAACATTTTGATTAATTATTTTAAGTTTGGAATAGTGTTCAAGTTTTCTTTTTTTTTTTAATTCAATTAAGCTTTAGTAATTTGGAATGTCTCAACTTTTAAAGCTCATTTTGAATATTTTGAACTGTTTTAGTTTCCTTTAATTATAACCTTGTGATTTATGGATTATGTCAGATCAACTTTAATGTTTTAAACTTATTTTTAATTTAAGTTTCAAACAATTTCAGATTAATCTTAATGTTTTAGGGTATTTCAATTTAGCTTTAACATTTTGGACTTATTTTAATTTAAGTTTTAGACAATTTTGAATCAATTTCTTTTAATGTCTTTAGTTTAATCATAAGATATTCAAAATTATTCATTTCTTAAAATATTAATTCCAATTATCATTTTAGAGTTCCATTAATTGATATTTAAATAATGTGTGATCAAATTATTGATTAAGGGTTTAATTTAAAGAATTAGAATTCTCTTGCGTTACAATCCCTTAATCTCAATCATTCAAGCTTTAATTAATCTTCCAAATTTCATGTGATTTAATTAATGTTTCTTCTTTAATGTTTAAGGTGGTTTAATGAGTTCCCACCACTTAAATTCCCTATGTTCCAATCATCCAAAATAAAGTTAGGATCAAAGATTTACCATCCCCTTTGGTTAAGCCTAAAAGTTAATTAATGATTAAAACCTTTTAATTACCTTAATGCCCTCTTAAGCTTATTTATCTCATAATTCATCAAATTAAGCTTAAATGAAATTGAAATTTTTATGTCACCTCACTCACATGTCAATTAAGACATTAGAGGAGAAAATATGATTTTTTTCAATTTTAATTTAATTTATATAATAATTTTAAAGGAAAATAAGGATTTTCAATGAAAATTTCATGACATGACCAAGAGGAAGTTTCTGTCCTTAGGAAAATTGTGGGAGGTTCCTATTGACTAGAGGATCACTTGGACCAATTTTGGTGAATTTTTTAATTATATTTTATTTATTATAATTATTTTAAATTTTGAAGTATTAATTAATTATAAAATAAAATTAGAGTGGATAATTAGGTTTTATATTTTTCTTAAATCCCTCTGATCCCAAGGAGTTCAGAGAAATAAATTTTATATTTTTCTGATTTTTCTTTAAATTTTTAGAATTATTTTAGTGAAAAGGTTGAAAAATTCATTTTTAATATTAAAAATTACCCTAAGCCTTTAAAATTCAAAATATTTATTTAGAGACTTGGGAAAAAATTTGGTTGGTTCCTAAGTAGTTAGGGGACCAAATATGACATCTTTATGAATTTTAATATTTTTATGATTTTTTAATTATTAAAATATTAAAAGTTAGGTTAAAATGAAGTTTTTAGAAAAAATCCAATTTTAATTTTCTTAGACTCCTCTGATATTAGAGAGTCTCCAAAATTAATTTGATGAAATTTTGAAATGTATTTTGAGTTTTATGAATTTTTTAATTTTAAATTTAACTATGACATTTAGAAAATCCATTTAATGGGTCAAAACATTTTTAATTAACTTCAAACTTTTTATGGGGGTTCCTCTGGTCCTAAAGATCAGTGAAGAATTGATTTCAAGTTATTTTTATTTTTATTTTGCTCTAATTAATTCAAAGTTGGTTTTGAGTCAAGTGAGCTATTAGGATTATTTATAATGTTTTGGTTCATGCCATAATTATCCCAAGTTCCTCTGGTAATATGGAACCTATCCTAATTTTCTTGAAATTTTCCAAACAGTGTGCTAATTATTGGAATTAAAATACCAAAACAGGCATAAAAACTTGGAAAATAGATAACTTGTCATGGGAATAGCCTCTGGCCTTGGAAAATTCAGTGAATGTTCTCAAGATGAGAGGCTACAAAAGCCCTATGGTCTCATGCCATGGTGAATTGTGTGTGTGAGTGGAGAATTAAAATACTCAAATCAGTATTAGAATCATTAAAAATTAAATACTCAACCAAATGACTTGATTTCTATTCCACATTATTCTCCTCTCTTCATTGAGCAAGAGGATATTTTTCTTTTAATTTTGTGATTTTTCTACACAAAGATATGGATTTTTAAAGTTTCAACGATTTAATTAATTCAGAAAATAGCTATTTTCCTACTTATCTGATGCGTCGCCACGGCATCCTACGGCGGGTCGAAGCTCCACGCGTCTCCTTCTGATTCGGTGCTGCCATCTGACTCGGCAGCCACCCGGCCCGCGGTTCACGTTCCATCCCTTCATCGGGCTTGATCCTGGCCATCCATCCGATACACGCGCGATCCGACGACATCCGTTCATCGTCCCGACTGGTGTGAGCTGAGAACCATCCACCTTCAAGCCCTAAGATCTCACTCGATACTCGACCAAATCGAGTGTGGTTTATTCCTCCACGCTCGTCTAGCTTAGGGGAGTCTATTCATACGGCTAATACACATTGAAAACATGCAGAATAAAATAGAGATTCCATGAAAGCTCGGGAAGAAAAAGAGCTCAATACCTTCGCTCTGAGAAGTGAAGCTTCTATCAGAGGTGCTCGACGCGTTCGTTGGAGTCCCAGGAGGCTACGGATTGAGCCTTGAGCGCTGGTGAATCGTCTAGGTATGACTTCATCCAAGTTCGATTTCGAGCTCTGGCCGATAGAAGAAATGGCTGGCCTGGTGATGGGGCTTTCACTGGGGAACTTCTTCTCTACCTCTGGTGAAGGTGTGGGAGAAGTTAATTTGGTTTTTATGGAGATTTGGTGAGTGTCCTGTTTCCAGCCTGATTTTGGACTAAGAAATTGAGCTCAACCAGTGGGATTCAGGGTAGGAGAACAGTGGGGTTCTTCTTCTCTAGGCTGGGAGAAGCTCTGGGAGTGAATTGGGGAGGTTTTGTGAGAAATTTTTCAACAACCCCCTCTCATGGCCGAGAGGTATGAGTTATATGGCTAGGGCCATAGGGCTGAGCCAGTGCTCAATTGATGGGTGGATTCAACTGCTTAGGTGGAGGGCGGAGGAGCTTCAAGGTTTAATTTGGCTTAGGTGGCCAATTGGGTAAGTTTAGGTGAGTTTAGCCTAGTGGTGGCTCTCGATTTTAACTTCCTCCGGCCATTAGGCCGGACGGCAAGGATAGTGGAGCTGGCCCCTGAGGTGAGGTGAGTCAGGGAGAAGTTTAATGGTGATTAACAGTTATGGGGATGTTTTGGCGTGAGGAAAAAGATAATTTAACTACTTAAGGGAAGAAATCCCTTAAACTGGGGGACCCTTGGTCCATGGCTCACTTAGCTTGGGCTAGGTTGATCTAGGGTGGTTCCTAAGGTTCAAATGGTGGCTGTGGAAGAGTTGGTTTAGCCACATTTGGTTCAATTTGGTTAGTTTAGGTGATGGGTTCAATTTGGCTCACTTGGATTTAGGTTGGGCTAACTTGGGTTTGGGTTTGATTTAGGTCCAAATGTCTTGAGCAACATTGTAGAAATGATTACCATGAAGAAGTTTCATGAAGACATGGAAGGTTTTGAGTTCAATTGCATGGTCAATTAGGTGGATTTTGGGATTTTGGTTAATTTGGGCAAGGTTGGGTCAAGTTGGGTCCAAGTTGGTTCAAGGTGGGGTTTAGACCCAATTGAAAGTTTCAAATTGTCTAGAGGAATGTATTGAAGAGTTCCCAATATCAATTGGGAAGAAATTTTAGGATTAGGTCAATCAATTTGGTAGATTTAGGGCATGGATTCAAATTGGGTCAAAATGGGGTAATCTTGGATTTCAAATGGATTTAGGCTAGGATTAGGCTCAAATTGGGATAATTGAATGTTGCATGGGTTTCATGGGAGTGCAGTGGAAGGTTTAGGATTGAATTTGGAAGGAAAAAGTTGACATTAGGCTAATTGGGAAATTTTGGATTAATTAGGCAAAATTGGGGATTTTGGATTTCAAATGCAATTGAACTCAAATGTGAATCAATTTGGACTAGGATTTGGTTTAAATTAGTATTAAGGATGTTTAATTAAAGTTTATAATTGAAATTGGGCAAAATTGAGATCAGATGGGTTGGTTTGGTTTGACATTGGGTCCATTTAGGTTAAAAATGGGTCAAATTGGGGGTTTTGATAAAATTGGCTCAAAATGACAACATTGGCCTATGGTGTAGTTGGACAAAATGAAATTGGGAATATTTGGGATTTTTTGAAATTTTCTGGGAATTTTTGGAATTTTTGGAATTTTTGGATTTTTGACCAAAAAGGGTATTTAGGGTATTAAGAGGTTATTTGGAGGGTATTGGGGTGTTTTGGTGGATTTAAGAGGTGGGAATTTTTTCAAAATGATTTTTAGGATTTTTGGGAATTTTGGGTAATTTTTGGGAAATTTTGGAGAGTTTTGTGGTTTAGGAGCAATTTGTGTAATTTTAGGTAGGCTTGAGGACCCACTGTCAAAACCAAAAATTTTGGCAAAAATGGTATTTGGTTGTGGTAGAGGGAGTGAAGAAGCTTAGAGTGAGCCATAGACCAAGAAATGTCTATTTTGAACATCTCATATGTTTTTCCTAACCCTCTTAGCCAAGGAGCTAAGGGTTTGGACTTAACCACATGAGTGCTCTAATGAACCAGGAGTCAAGATTGGGTAGGGATGGTTTAGGATTTAGGATGGGTGTGAGAGTACAAAGGTGT
This sequence comes from Papilionanthe hookeriana x Papilionanthe teres, assembly GCA_022702705.1. Taxonomy (NCBI): domain Eukaryota; kingdom Viridiplantae; phylum Streptophyta; class Magnoliopsida; order Asparagales; family Orchidaceae; genus Papilionanthe; species Papilionanthe hookeriana x Papilionanthe teres. Next base: position 51,412,184 of record CM040426.1, on the reverse strand, counting down.
GTGCTAGCCAGAACTCACCAAGACCAGGCCACCCAAGGCAGTCCTAAGGCTTGAACATTCTATAGGAATTCATCTTTGTTTTCCTGCACATTGGTCCCAACCTTCTAAGTGATTTGGAGGTTGATGTCCATCTATTTAGGATTGCAATGAGAATCAAGACTTGGTTTGAATTTCTAAAAAGGTGTGTTCCATCTCCAGTCCTCTAGGATAGTCAAGGAGAAGTCTTATTGCTAGATCCAAAGCACTAAGAGGAAAGAAAAAACCTCACAAAAAATGAGGTCAACAACAACGTCGTAGGATTTCAAGGTAGTTTGCCTACTGCAAGATAAACCCTTACTTTATCTCTTTAGGCCTTTGCACCTCATGCAATATAAGCCCTAACTCGTTTTAGTATTCTGAGGTTGTCGTTCAGTACAACATAAATCATCCTATCTTCCAGGCTATTCACATAATCGGTATTATGCAAATGTTAGACGTACTTAAATAAAATTGGTAGGATGAAACATATGATAATATCTCTTCTAAATTGGAACCAAACCATAGGATATATTGGGAGGTCTCCGAGGTTTGTCTTACGATCTGTGACTTTCCCTACTCTTCTTCCTTTAGATGCCGAAAATAAAATGTTCCTCATTTGTGCCTTTCCCTATTGACATTCCCCCACATATTACTTTGAAAATCCTACATTTTGGAAGTCATGAAAACAATATTTTCTAAACTAAATCGAGAGTTTGATTAAGTGACTTCGATCATTTTAGATGTAATTAACTATTGGGGCTTGCTCTTATAGGAAACTTTAATAACTTATGTAATATAAATCCAATCTAGTTGCTTCATATTAGACAGGGGAATTTGTCGGTCAACATAAATAGTTTACAGACCAAACGAATGTCATAGATTATTTAGTTTATTTGATCAAATCTCACCACTAAGCAATGTCTCTGTTATTCGGGATATATACATGACTTGTAGTGCAGTGCTCGATTTTTTAAACTATTGCATATATGAGATCGATTTGATTTCATATTTTTTTAAAATGATAGTTTTCTAAATTATATTAAACATAAAATTTTAACGGTCGACATGCGCCATAGACGAGAGAAATACAAAACATTTTCTAACACATTTTTTTTGGGTTTATATAGTCCAAATAAACTCAACTCTACCCTTTCATAGTAGACTATGAATGTCAAGCAAGGGCTTTGACTAACAACCTATGATAGGTAAAAAAACTCTAATGAATTTCACAAGAATTCTTCCTATACAGGCTAAAATATCAATAAAATATTATGGCCAAACAACCTAATTGAAGTAAAATTTTTTTATTGGATATATTTGAACATTTTCCTTCACAAGTTAAGATTGTCTAGCATGTGTTCTGATCAACAACTTAGGTTATATTATGTATTTCTAGTTAGCGGGTTTTTGTTTGTCTCTAGAAACTCAATAAAGGAAGTGTTTGATGTTATTTAAGTTACTCCAGAGTTCTTTGGTAACTCCAACTTTATTTACAATCTTATATTGTATTACAACGTAAACAAGTATAACCATTCAAAGGATGTAACACAATACAAATATACTTTCAAAAGCATATAAAGTTACAAACAAATTCACAATCAGAAAATATAGAAATCTACAAGCATAAAGATGTATGAAGAAACACACAATCACAATATGTACAAAGTACATAAGACAAGCATAAAGCTACAAGAACAAATAAACTAACAAACACATAGTACTAGTCAACTATACTAATGGGATAAAATAATGAGGCAATTAGTCCAAAATTGGATATTGATGAGTGCTAGATAATTCACGGCGATAGAGTAGCAGATTATCGTCTTATCGTTGTACGAAAATTCAGCACACGCAGAGATGAAAGAGAAAAAAACAGTGATGATTCCAGAAGTTTTTACGTGGAAAACCCGTAAAGGGAAGAACCACGGGGTCTGACCCAATTTCTAAAATCCACTATTGATTAATGATTACAAAAATCATTTATCTCACATAAGGGAAATGATAATTATATTCTTTAGATTACAGTATTGTTGATTGATAACGTCTAGTTGGTGTTGATTGATGATGGTGGTTAGTGGTGATCGACGCCGATTGACGGAGGTCATTGGAGGATTGTGGTGGTCGACAGAGGATGACGGTGGTCGGCGGTGATGGACGACGTTCGACGGTGATGGACGACGTTCGACGGTAGTGGACGATGATCGGTGATGGTCGACGACGGAGGTCGGCGGCGGTCGGCGGTGGTCGACGACGGTCGGAGGTGCAGCTTATCCTCAAGGCTTCTGGCTCTCTCTAGGCTTCAACCCCCTCCTCATGTCAGGGTTGGGGATCTATTTATAGTGTTTTAGGTGCAATTAATGCAGCCATTTTGATCCGACGGTCCAGAGGGCTTTCCTAGATCAGACGGAGTTTAAGGGGCATTTGATGACCTTAAAGATATCGGAATTGAATGATCTTGGGCTCGTTTGACATGTCTTGTCGAGACGTTCGATTTGAGTATAGACTTGCTAGTGTCGGCATTTGTTTGACCTTTCAAATATGTCCGGAAATCTTATAAGAATGGATTAATGACTTGATCTGATCTTGATTTGACTCATATTGTATTAGTTTTTATATCATTATGTTCGTCTCATCGAGTTGGTCAGTTTGACTATAAGTCTGCTAAAATCGGACATCTGGATGTCATTTTAGCAAGATTTGAATGTTTCTTATTCAAAATATTATCTTGAGATCCGTGTCATGCCTCGAGATTCGTGTAAGATGATGAAAACTTATTGGTGGCGTATCAGATATTTTATCAATGTAAGAGAGTTTGGACTATTATAATTATTATCAGAGCATTACATTGGTCTTAAAAATTTGAACATATACCTAGCCTATGATTTTGAGTTAAGAAAACTGGCGAGAACATTGATTAATTAGATGGGGGAGATTAAGAAAACTGGGGAGAACATTGATTAATTAGATGGGGGAGATTATGAAAGCCTTATACATCAACACGACAAAACAACGAGGCAATTTGGACAAACTAACAATATCACAATGGATATGAGTTTTGGAAGCTAAGTTAGCATAGACAAATTAGATTCTAAAATGTCTCAAAGCAAAATACATTCATAAGCATGTGAAAAATCATTCGGATGTTCAAGCTGCGTGAAAATTTTATTTTTAGTATAATTCTTTAACAAAAATAATTTGACTATGTATATTGTATATAAATAATCATACATTTGTCTATTTTATATATTTTGTCTTCCTAAATATCCCTTAAATTTTATTTAGAATGAAAGTATCTCTAAATCACAGAAGAAACATTGTCACTATTCAGCTTTGGACATAATAAAACTTATGTCATTACAATTGAATCTACACGCAACCTTAAATTTCTCCCAACAATTTTTTTTTTTGTAACAACACTTAAAAAGAAGATGTTGTAGTTCAACATAGTGGTTCAATAAAAAATTGATAGTCTTTATGTTAATATTTTTTAATAATTAAATAATATCAAGACATTAAATATTGAATTATTAATATGACTTATATTTATTATGTTGAAAACAAACTATAAAATTTGGATTCATTTTAATGGATTCTAAATACAAAACCATGCAAAGTTCAAACGACAAGTTCGAACGAGGTTCACACAATAATTGAATAATATTGTGTATAATGTACATATCTTATTTAAATTAATTTTGATCTTGCTTTGAACATTTTTAGAATTATTGAATTAATATAAAAATATTTATTGTATTTAAAACTAAAAAACCATGCATACATCACCATGAATAACAAAATTATTCAAAAAGAAATATATATATTATTTGATTAATTTGAGATAATGAAATACATTTACTTTTTTATCAAGCATTAATAAAAATAATATCATTGTTGGTAGACACATTGATGGTCTTTTAGCTTCTTATTGGGGCTCTTTCCCCTATAAACTCAATGTATACTCTTTCCAGTGTTGAATATAATAAAACATTCATTATCCATATCATCACAATTAACCATTATTAATAATAATTAATTAATCTTTTCCTCAGTGAATTGTAGTTTAAAAGACTGATAGAATTGACCACAAGGGGGGGAAAAAATTTGCGTCCGGACAGCGGATGCAGAGATGCGTCCTGACAGCGTACGCAGAGATGCGTACGTAAAAATGTACATGGGAATTATACGGTGGTTACACGGAAGTTACGCTGGAGTTATAACCCTTTTATACCTCCTGTGTAACTCTCTTGTACAAATTGATGAAATAGAAGCACGGGTTACAAGTGAGTTACACGGGAGGTACATGAGGGTTATAACCCCGCATAACTCCCGTGTAACCACCGTGTAACTCCCGTGTACATTTTTACGTATACATTTGTGCGTAGGCTGTCCAGACGCAATTTTTTTCTCAAAAGGGAGCTCTCATATTTGATAATGAAATCATTAATCACAATTGTCAAGCCAATATGTGATCCGGGCACTAATTTATCTTTATTGTGGTTATGATTACGAGATTGACGCACGCCAATTTTTTCCCAGATGAGAATCTGTTGGGAAAAAGAATGTTCAAGAAGTTCTCACAATATAATGGTCTCGGAAGTGTTTGGAATGAAGGATCCCATCCATGCTCGACGATGAACAAAGCTGGGAATGAGCAGAAGCCCGTGCAGGATCCGGGATCCGCCTTTACTCTGCTTCTCTCATGCCCTGGCGGTCTCCCAAGATCAAGAGTAAGTGTTTTTTTTTATCTCTCCGTTTCCCAAGCAATCAATCCTTTCGGTGATTTAATAGAAGGAATTATAGAACCTAGAGAAGCCCACTCTTCAGCGTTTTCTTGTTTTTTTGATTTATCCTGATCCAACTTTGAGGAGGCTATACAGTATCGTCATTTCGTCGCGTGTGCTCCCTCGAAGATGACGGCCAAGGGGTGACATCTAGGTTTTTTTTTTCCCAGCAGAATTTTGTCTATTTTAGTTTTTTTTATTCTTAGGAGCGGGATGCTTTCGCCATGTTCCAATTCTATTGGCTTATGGGATGGCATATTAGGAAGTTGTTTGAATCTTTTGTCAGTTTTCTCCTGTAATGTCATGCCATTGTTGCTATCTTTGGTTAATTTCATCAATTTGAAGCTGATCGCTAAATATCGCACTAATTTACTATAATTTATTTAATTTTATAAAATTCCAACCATCAACGTCTTATCCTAACTGTTTTTGATTTACTTTAGATCCCTATTTAGTGATCATACGCTGTTAACTCTAGTTTATAATATTTTCATCACAACTCATATACAACTTTAGATCTCTGCATCCCCGTCCTTCATTTTTTTTATCATTAAATTACACACTTACCTTACTTTTGTATCTTTTGTGCTTCAAATCATTCTGAGTATATTTACCCAATTTTATCTTCAATATTTGCCACACCTATCCTCCCTTTAATGTAATCATTTATCATTTAATATTTATATTTTAATACACATACAATTTGATGTTCTTCTATCTGTCTTACTCGATTATCATTGCCTGTTCTTTCCACCCGAATGTCTAATTCTTTTACCATAGCTATTTTAATTGTAGTTTTGTAAAATTTACCTTTACTTCTCCAGATATTCTATTTTCATATGATTTTTTTTAATCTACTTCTCGATTTTTAATCATATTTATTTAACTTTGAAGTTTGTTTAGGTAATTAAACTTATAACATCTACATTTTACATATTTTCCGAACGCCATCAACTTAATATTCAATCAACTAAAAATGTATATTATGCCTTCAGTTTATAATGCATTAATTATAACTTCATTGTTTACTTAAAATTACCGTATTTTGATACGTTTTACTGCTCCATAGTTGGATTCAACTATTAGAAGCATGCCATTCTCAAAAAACTTGTACCAAAAGATCTCAAATATTTTTTATAAGCATATCTATAATTCATATGAAAATATTCAAAAGCAGTATTAGTCCTCAAATTATCCCGTACTAGGATGAATATTTGTCGATCACTCTCTACAACCACTTTTAATATTACTATGTGACCAAGGCCAATCAGTAATAAAATTTAATAGCATCAATATTCTATGAAGTAAAATTGTTTTCCTATGTGCTAACTAAATTAATGATCGTGGTATTTGATAATGTTTTTTCTTGATGAACAAAAAATACATAAATATTATTTATTATCTTGATTAATTTTTTTAGCACGAAAATTTATAGTAGATCTCAATCATAAATCATTGATGCTCCCATGATGACTTGATTTTTCTAATGCTTTATTTCACCATCATCTCCTTCACAATATTGGACATATCCTTATTAGCCTTGTTCTCTCCAATCATTTCTCATTCTCATATTGTATTTTATATAAAGGATTTGCTAACTAGGCCGGTCTAACGACTACTATAATTCTTCAATTATCAATAAGCATTCTGCACGAACCAAAAGATAAACTTGTTTTTAAGTTAATTTATGTTTAAACTACTGCAGGATTGAAATATCTTAAATGCTAGGTCCCTTTTGCAACTTAATTGATGCAACTGTCCGTAATTAGAAGGATTGTAAATTTCCGATTATGAATTAATTTAAGATGCAGAGATATTCAACTCTAATTGAATTGTGTATCTACTTAATATGCAGTTATCTTTGTATGTTAGTTCATTTTTTACGTCTTACTCTTGTATACATTGATTTGATTTTGCTCAAATTACGTTTCCTTGTCTTTAGGATTGAACACTAGCAAACATTTTGTTCCATTTGTTTTCTCTTTTCGTGTTGTTTTATTATTGGGATATTGACATGCATAGAAACTTTGCTATTTACAAAATTAGTACCTAAGTAATTTTTTTTTGAACCATCAAATTGGTGCCTGTCATGACCAAATAGTTGGCAATTTTATAAAAATGAAAAATTTGGGTTAGGATTTTATTATGAATTTTAATATTTGAGCGAGAATTTAAAAAACGGAAAAAGGGTGCAAGTTTGTAAATAGCAAAGTTTTATGTGCTATTTATGTAATTTCCCCTTTATTATTTGATGCTAGCTTCATGAGATCCATGTATGTCCCTTTTACCACTTCCCAACCTGTTGGGTCTTCTAGGTCATTTAGGATCTGAAAATGGCTTTGACTTTCTTTGTTTATTGAAAATACATGTTGATATATTATTATAAGAGGCAGATGTTTTCAATGCTTTGGATCATTCATCAACTGAATTTGTGGCGGTTCATTTCTTTTGCTTTTCGATGGTTGCGTTTGATTTAATTTTGCTTAAAACAATTTTTAAGGATTGAACGCCATCAAACCTTTTTGTTTCTTTTTTTCTTCTTCTGTTTTCTATTTTCTGATTTATTTTTACTTCATTAGATGTATGTAGGTCCCTGTTCCCAACCTTTTAACTTTTTGGGTCTTCTAATTCACGTCGGATCTCAAAATGCCTTTTACTTTCTTTGTTGAATGAAGGTATACGTTGACTTCGGCGTATCATATGACAGGATTCCTCACCCAGATGCTGACTTGGAGGAATCCATAAATGAGGTATTGAATTTATTTATTCCATTACTTTCAAACCTAGTCATTCATCAATATAGTTTAGGGGCATTTACATACATAGCACACAATTATTCTGTATCTACATATCTAACACCTAAACGCTCATATTTACATGCATACCCCTCAAATCTTTATAATCACATAAAAAAATATCACTATCATTACTTTTTCAAAAGTGAAATACACTTTTTCATGCATAGGTGTTATGAATGTGAATATCAAACTCTGGATGTTAGATATGTAAATACATAAGAATTTTGTGGTATGTATGCAAATTTCCCTATAATTTATAGATAAAGATGAGTCTCTATGCTTTATAGAAAGTTGAGTCAATCCATGTCCGGTTTTAACATTCTTGCCATAGCATAGTTTTGTTAAAAATTGCGGAAAAAAGTTCATCAACTGCTCTTCTTCTTAAAAATTACGTGCTGTTATACAAATCTCTTGAGGCAGTAAGTCATCTAGCTTTTTTGTTCTAGCATCTTCTGATTAATGATGCCAAAACCGGAGAAAGTGCAGGCATAAACTGTGACTTTGCTCAGCATTCTCAAGCATTTCACATATTGATAAATTAAGTGCTGCTTTGAACATTTCTGTGCTGTTTTACTTACCAACCCGGATTTCATATTTTATAGATATGGACCCGTCAAGTTGAAAAGAAGCAATCACTATATAATGGCAAGAAATTCAGAGTATGCCATAACTTATCATTCCTCTGTTTAATTTCTTTATGCTGTTGTCATATTGACGATTTTGTGTTCGAAGTTGGCAATTTGTAGAGCAAAATTTATCTCAAATAAATAAGGGGCCAAATGATATTGCCTTTTTCCCTGAAAAGGTCATGAGTAAATGTTCCCACCCAAATCAAAATGTGAAAGAATGAGATTATCATGATTTTTATTACTTTATAACTTTAAACAAATTAAACTTCCTTCCATATGGTGAAAAGTTCTCAAATTTCCCATGGATTTATTAAAGCAATTTAACATTTTGATACTGATGGTGGGATTACATCATTTTAGTCATTGTTTGCAATGTTGTAGATGGTTTTTTACCCATACACACACACACCCCTTGTACTTTTCTCAAGTATTGATTTTTACCAAGAATTTGTTTGACTATCGTTGGTTGTATTGTTGTTTTTTTTTTCCTCGAGGAATGTAGTATACTTAGGCAAGGTACAAATTTTTTCTAAAGGCTAGTTTTAGGTCAGATTTTCAAGAGATATTTTTTCTCGATTCGGGCTTCATAATCTTATCATGGTGAAATATGACATGGCCTCACAATCTTCTTCCTCGGAAGTCATCTCTAGATTCAAGTCCACATCTTCATTACCATCATACTTGACAGCTCATCTCACCTAGTCACTAATCATAAACCGCATGACTAGAATTTTCTCTAATGGTCACGGTCCGTTTTCATGTGCGCTTATGAGAGGGGACATCTTACATGTGAAATTTTTGCTCCAAAATCACAAATTCTAAATATTGGGTCTGAAAAACTGACGACCACTTGGCTATAACATGGTTAATAAATTCCATGACCGCAAAGATTGGAGAAAACTTCCTACTCTATAGGATAACCAAGGAGATATGTGTTGACCTCGCTTTCGATCGCGCTCGCGTCAAAGTTTTGCGACGATACCAAATTTCGACGCAATTTTGACGCGCTCGTCGACGAGGTTGCCGAACGACCTCGGACGACGAAACGGATCGCGCCGACGCGTCCGAACGTCGATTTCACTTAAAATCGACGTTAGGCTTGCGACGATAGCCTGTTGGGGGCAAAACTCGTAATTTAAGTTTCTTTTTTTCAAATAAAAAAAAATTATATATATTTTAAAACTTCTTTTAAAAGAATAAAAAAAAAAACCTAATTAAACTAAATCTGCCCTAACTCTCCTCACGCTCGACCGGTCTGGCTTCGTCTCTCCCGCGCGAGCTCCACGGAGCTTCGTCCCTCCCGCGCTCGAGCGTGCTCCCTCGGCGGCCGTTTGCTCCTCGAGCCGCTCGCGATCCTATCCTTATCCCCGTGCGAGCAACTTGCCCTTGCGTACGCCCCTTACCGATCTCTCGCTCCTCGCTCGCGGCAATCCGCCGCCGGTCCCACTTGCGCCCGATCCCGTAGGTTGATCTCTTGACTTCGCTTCCCCTTCTCTGCCTATTTAAACCCCATTCTGGGGTGGGATTGGGGTTGGCCCGAAACCTTCGTGAAGAGAGGGGAGTCGTTGTTGGAACGTTTCCCGTACTCGCGGCTTGCTTCGTGTGTTCTACACAATCCGGTAACTCTCCTCTACCCCTTTCTTATTCTCGGTTTTGGCCCCGGGAAGTTGTTATTCCCGTTATTTATTTAGCCTTCCTCGTTTTGATGTTTTCGGTTGGGCAAGCATGTGTTAAGGGAAGCTTTATTTCATTGTGTAAGTCTTGGAAATGCTCTTCTTATAGCTTGAAGCATGATTAGGGAGTACATTGAATATATTTAGTTAGGACTCAAGGTCCTTCGCATGTTTTGGCTTCGATGAAAGAAATGGAGAATCCGGTTTGGCTTTATATGTATGTGGAGCTTGTTTCTTCGCTCCTTCTATCTCTCTTGTTAGAAAGCATGCTGGGGAAAGTTAAGCTTGGTTTGGAAGGACTTCAGTTGGTTCCTTCAATATATGCATGAGAGGCTTGTTCTCTACTTCCTCTACTTCTTCTTCATTGCGGTTTTACATGTTGAAACATTAAATATATGGAGGAGTTAGTTTTGGCTCTATGCTTGATATACTTGTGGCCTCGTTGTGATTTATTTTGACCTCATTTAGAGGTGTGCTCGGCTTATTCTAGCTTGTACCCGTAAGCTTTACTTGGGTATATGGTTATTGCACCCATTCTAACATTTGCAGGAATTCGTTCTCATGGTTTTATAGTTAGCTCAGTTTTTGGGATCATATATTGGTTGGGTTTGGTTTTTGATGAGTTCTCGGTTTGGCTTTGAACTGGGTTCATTTCGACCCTATGCTTGGCTCGGTTTTTGGCCTTTCTTATGATTTGAATTGCTGATTTATGTCGAGCTTGTGCTAAGCTTACTTTGCCTCGACTCGGCTCGGTTTTAGCCTCTCGGTTTTGATCTCATTGACATTTTTGGTTTCAATATTATACATAAATGGCTGCAGCTCTCATTTGGGTTCATCTTGAGCTTTATTATGGTTTGATTTTGGTCCCTGGATCTCTTTTAAATTGATTCTATATTTGGGGGGGGGGGGGGGGGGGCCGTTCTGGTCGACATTTGGGGCTCGGGTTTGGCATTTTGGAAGGCCGGCACTGCCTTTTGTGGGCTTTTATCGAAGTTTTGGAGTGGGTTTTGGTGGCTCGAGCAAGGTTTTGTTGTTGGAGTTTGAGGAGGTATGTTGAAGTTGAAGTTTAGGTTCGAGTTGTAGCCTCATATTGGCTCGAGTTCGAGCCCCATGCCGGCTTGGCCGAATCTCATTAAGGCCCCCTCATTCTTATTCGATGAATGGATTAGTTTGTGCTCGGCTCAACTTGAAGCACATAAGAATTGGGACGTTATTTGTACACTTGATTTTGGCTCATCCCATTTGGAAGTTTAGCTCGGTGGTGATGTTTTGTGAGGTGCTCATTCGAATTTGAGTGTTTGGTGAGTTCTTTACTTGTTTGATGAGTTCAAGTCGGCTTCGAGATGTTGTGAGGGTGTGCATATCCACCTTCTTATATGTTTGCGTCCCGCGAATTCACCTACTACTGTTGTGAGTCTGATCCAGAGTTGTGAGAGTGGACTTATGTGAAAGGGATTCTATTCCAAATAAAAAAAAAAGAAAAAAAAAAGAGAGAAAGAGAGAGAGAGGTTTGGTTGAGGAGCAGGAAGTCTGGAGTTTAGTATAGGTCCGGAGTTTCAGTTGGCTTTCTCGGAGTCTTTTTTTTTTTCATTTTTTTCTTTTTCTCGTTTGATTTATCGATTTTTAAACGATTCTCGAGGGTCACTGCTTTATGTTCAGTCCCATCTGAATGCAGGGATGTCCATCTCAGGGATAATCCAATTGTGCCCGGGGAAGAAAATGACGTCCCCAGGACCGATTCAAGGATCTCGGGCTCTGCTTTCAGCGTTCTGTTGTTACATGTTTTAGGGGTGAGTGGATTAACCTTCCTCCCGTTTTAGTCTTTTCGGGTACGGAGGTGGGTTAATCTCCTCTTCTTCCCTTCCTTATTGACTTACACGTGTTTCCCGCTTCACTCGGAGTCGGTTTTGTTTTGTTTTGTTTTGGGGCGATGACGGCGATGATGCAAAAGCGCACGCCAGATGATAGAGTAGAATGATATCCCATACTCGGACATCGTGACTCGCTCCAGGCTCCCGTGAACCGTAGGATGACGGTATCATTCACCGTTACAAGCGCAAGCGGGCACCCGTACCTTCTAGGATTGTTAGCGATCCTTTACCCTACGAAATGACCGACTCGTGGACAATTATATTTTTCAAGATCTGATAAAAATACGATACTACATTTCGCAACAAAAATATTTTTCCACCACAAAAAAAAAAAAAAAAAATGATAAACTCTCTTTTGCATGTTTGAAATCCGTATGCATGCTAAAATATAAATTTCAAAACCACATTATAAAATTTGATTGTCCACTTGTTGATTATCGATCTAGTGGTGGGAACACTCTCCCGAGTTAGTGCTTAGTTGGACACCTTCTTCAGCTGAGAATGCGGCTTTATACACTCGTGCGACCGAAGTAAGCCTTCGACGACCCTTCGAGCAAGATTTACACGCTTCGAGCCTAGCTCCGACCCGAGTGCTTGCGGTTTTCTTCGGGTTTTCATTTGATTTTCGATAAAGCACTCGTGGTCTTTTTAGGATTTTCTCGGAGTTTTGGGTGACTTTACTACTTTTCTCGAGCTTTCCTGTTGTGGGTCGACTCACTTTGTTTTCGAGTTTTTCGACGACCTTTTACTCTGCTTGCTTGGCTTTCATGTGAGACACTTCGTCACTGTAGACGAAAGAAAATAACGGCCTCCTGCGTATACGGGTTTGTTTACATTTGCAGCGTGTTACCTTCTTCATACTTCTGCATCGTATGCTATATCGTTTAGCCGTCACTTTTCATACTCGCTACCGCATGTTATCCCGTTTAAGACGTTACATACTCGTCGTACGCTTCTACCGTTACTCCCGTGCTATATACATATCCCGTTATAAACCGTACAACACTTAGACATATTCGCATGTGACGTTTGAAGAACTTCGACCATGTGGCCACTCGATCGAACATTTTAACTCCGCCACCTTAGAAAACTCGAGCCTCTTCACAAGAAGGAGCTCGGAGCTAGTATGGTGGGCAAGACGGTCGTCTTCAACAATGGAGCTTGTCGTCGTCAAGAAAAACCATAGGATAGCTCGGGAAGTTATTGAGGCTCGCTTCGGACCTCCGACATCCCCTGGTCCTCTCCCTTGGATTCTACATTCCAAATTCGAGCCAACTCTTTTCGCACACCTCCACATCTTATTTCGTTGAAAAGTCCTATCCTTTTCGACCTCCTCAAGATAATATTTCACGATTTTTATCAAGAGTATTCTTAGATGATTTCGATCATTTAAGATGTAATTAACTATGAGGCTTACCTTTATAGAAGCATTTTCCGAACCCAATTTAAAATAAACCCTATTTAATTCCTTATATTAAATAGGGAATTTTTCAACGAATATAATTGGTTCACAGACCAAACTGACGTTATATATTTCTAGTTTTTTTGATCGAGCTCTCACCTCAGTTTTCGTGTTTGTCTTTCGAGATAAATCGTACGACTGAGGTGTAGCGCTTCTTTCATTCAAACTATGAAAAATATGAGTCGGCTGATTCCCTTCTTTTCGTTGAAGGATCCTTCTGAAGCGGGCGAAGGGATTCCGATTCCGGCGACCGACAGCTTCTTACGGGCACTTCACGCACAAAACAACGCCGACAATATGGGAGGTTGCACATGAGACCTAATGTAGCTTTGAAAAATCCTCACAGTTATATGAGATTTAGACCAGACTGCATGTTGTACAATAAAGAGAGTTGAGCATTAGTCAATATTTCAACACTCTCACACGTTGTTGGCTGCAATTGGATTTGCATGAAATTTAGGGTCTGTTTGGAGCAATTTGTGTCTTTCAGGATAAGCAATTTATCCTGAAACGCGGCCCGCGGGTCGGTTGCGTGGGTCGACCCGCGGCCTGCTTTTATTGAAAAATCCAAACGCGACAGGCAGCGTTTTCAAAAACGCGCAAACCAAACCGTTAGGGTGTTTTTTCAAAAACGCCACCGCACTTATAAGTTGTCCCAAACGGACCCTTATTCTTTGAAATATCTTGATGACATTGTCTTATATAAAAAAAATATTGAACAAAAGGGGACCATCAAGATTTTTCTTGGCCTCAAGAAAGATCTCGATGAAATCAAGGGAAGAATCATGACAATTAAACCCCTTCCTACTCCCCTTCCTACCATTCAGAAGGAATTTGCAAAAATAACCTTTGAAGCTAAGGTTTTAGGCATATTTGAAAAATTGAATGGTTTTGAAGATTACATCTTTCCCTAACATAGCAAATGCCTTTGCATCCAAGGGTATGTCTGCAAGACATTGCGTTTAATGTCTATGTATATCATTATTAGTACCTATATTGTAAAGTGCCAATTTGCATTAGGAAAGAATTTATTTTCTTTCTTTAGTATATATTTCACTAATTGTTTTTCCATTACTAGATATTTCCTTCTATTTTCTCTTATTTTGGAGGAATTGCAATTTTGTTTCATTTCATCATTGTATGTATGTATGTATGTGTGTGTGTATGTCTGTATGTATGTACCTAATGTATGCCTGCATGGATGTATGTATGTATGTATGGATGCATGTATGTCTGTCTGTATGTGTGTATGTGTCTATGTATGTATATATGTATGTTTGTCTGTGTGCAAGCATGTATGTATGTATGTCTGTGTGTATGTATGTCTTTGTGTATGTGTGTATGTATGTGTGTATGTGTGTATTTGTGTGTGTGTGTGTGTGTGTGTGTGTGTGTGTGTGTGTGTGTCTATATGTATATGTGTCTGTATGTGTGCGAAGCACGCGCGTATGTGTGTACGCGCGTGTGTTTGTATGTCTATATGCGTGTGTGTGTGTGTCTGTATGTCTGTCTTTATGTGTGTGTGTGTGTGTGTCTGTCTTTATGTGTGTGTGTGTAGCATTGTGTAATGTTTGAAAGAAGTAATAAAATATTTTTGTGAATTTCTACATGGTATGAGAGTTGAGAAATAGAAGTTCAAAGAAGGGTCGAAGCGTCCTTTGCGTATCCAACATTGTAATGCTCACGGGATATTTCAATCAACTTCTATGAACTTGTTTGACCCTGCTCAAGTTACGACAAAAAAGCTTACGATTACTGCTTTAATGGGTGCAATTTTGGTTTTGATGAACAAAAAAAAAACTACAACTCTCGATTTCGATGAAGGTAGGATGGACCTTTAACGCTTGATTTCAACAAACAAAGAGGGAACTACTAATGCTCAACTTTGACAAATATTAGATGCACCTTAAATGTTTGATTTTGACGAATATTTGGGGAAGCTTCGATATGGTGAGAGAGGAGACGACTTCAACTATGAGTTACAATTACAGTCATGTAAATATACAATTTTACACTTACCGTGTCCCATTTTTTCCAAATTGTGTTGAACTCATATAAGATGCAGTGTCGAGATGTGTCTCGGACGTGTTTGGGCTCATATTTCATAGACTAGTGTCGGGGTGTGTTGAACAAGTTTCGGTGTCCAGTACATGTCCAACACGGGTACGTCACATTTTTAGAAGTGTTGGTGCTACATAAATTAATACTCTGATAACTAGAGTAGAAACTCCATGCCCAATTAAAAATAATAGATCTCTTCACTCTCGATAATAAAGTACATATGTAACATCAAACTAGGGTAACTAGTAGGTGTGAGAAGGTTAGGAGAGTGGGTTGTAGGATGAAGAATGAACGTGGAAACAACAACCGTGGTTGAGGAACGACGAAAATTTATTGTTGGACAGCAAATTACACGTTGAGACAACAGATTAACGGCTATCCGACCTGAAAACATCGATGCCAACAACGAAATGGTTAGTTACGGATATTGAGGATAACCCGCCACCTTTTCTCTTCAGGATACATGTTCACCACTTGAAAAAAATAGACTATAACAAGGATAAATGATATCCAAATAATATAAGTAAAAAAGTCTCTAATTTTAGAAAATAACAAAATATAAATATTTTCCTCTTAAAAGAAACATAATCCTATTTGCAATTCTATTACGGGCCGAAATCCCGCCCGTTTGATTTCTCATTTGCGGGAGATCGCAAGATCCCGCTCTTATGTTTGCACTGAATGCATTTTTGTGTTCTTCCCCATGTCATTCTTCTCAGGTGTGAGATGTTTTGTCTTATTTTGTGGAAATTTTTGGAATCAATCTACCACCACCATGACAAATTCATTGCCTTATTGTGTCTAGGGCAACCCCACCACACTTTTTGCTCATATTCACCAAATATGAGACGCACGTCTTTTCAAAATCTATTATGGTAAAATAAATAACTATCATTCTTTGTCACAGCTTGATCTGGGACTGTATGGGCTAACTCTTACGAACAAAACTTATAGTCATCAAGTTTGTAACTTGCTTTTGCAGCTTCTCATACTCTCCCAGCTGCATATCATAGGCGGGTCGGTTTGAAAGAATAGATTTTGAAATGAAATTTTTGACATGTTGGATTTTTTTTAGTGTTAGTAATTGAGGAAGACTATTGATCAATAAACTCAATAGAAGTTGCCTAGTGTATTCTATGTTTCTATGACTCCCTGATTTTTAAGACCACCAATATTAGTCCTACTGGTGTTTTTCTTAAGGCCTACAAAAAGATAGCTTATGACATCATATTATCTAATTTTGTATGAATTCTCATTACCTCGGACTCCTTCCAAGATAAGAGTACGATGCAATTCTCATCCTTGGCAAAAGAATGTGTCGGGTAACCTTCATAATGTGTGTAATGGTTGTGCTACCAAGGATAACTTAATAGGATGCGACAAGTATTCATATATATCACATCACATCACACATGCTTCTGAAACTTGTCTTCAATAAAGAACTCATTCTCTTTCTACAAACATGGCATAAAATAAGGTCGTGTGTGCTTTTGCACTGCAGTGTTCGACTTGCTGACCATTCAGATAGACACCACGTTCTCACAGCTGCCTGCATTTATGATAGGATTATACCTATTTCCTTTCATGATGCAACATATATGAAAGGTGTTGTGGTGGAGCCACTATTGCTCTCTCTCGGGCTTAATCTAAAGGATCCATCGAATAACTAGCATCTCTCTCTCGTCAGCTGGAAGCTGATACTACTCATTGACATTCTCATTTTCTCCAATGTCATTATCCATTTCTTCCACTATTTCTTACTCAATGAAAGAGATCACTCTTATGTTTGGGCATTTGAATGAAATTTGTCTAAGATCGTGGCACCCGAAGTGCTTTCTGGTTAGGAATTGTTTGAGAGTGACGGTGAAACCCACATTTTATTCACCCTGAGCTGATTTTTCCTACCAAGAGGCCGATTTGGGTGTCCTTTTGTGCGCGCTCTTACTATTTGATCCTGAGGATAAGTCATTTCTATAAGGCGTGGTGTTTCCTTGTCGATCATGTTGCTTCTCCCTTTTAAAGTTAGGATCTGCAAATCGATTATGGACCAATAAGGCTGCGACTGCACCACATTGTTGATATATAGCTTTTATCCTCCAAGATATCTTGCTACTCCTTGCTCTTCTTGCTCCACCAAATCACTTTTCATTATGAGTTGGCCAAATTCGGTTGTGTACTCCATAGAAGAACCTTTTTGGCGCTAGTTTTGTAGTTTTAAGAATATGTCATGTTGGTAGTGCAGAGAATGTATTTGTATTCCATTTCCCTTTTCATTTGGAGCATGGGATAATCTTACTTCTTCTTCTCCCTATCCAAGATGCTTCAGATTCTCCCAACATAATGATATGTTACTTCTTAGTTTGGTAGCTTCTAATCTAGCTTGCTCCTTTCGAGGAACGTCATTATCATTGTACTACCAATTTGTTCCCTCTTTTTAGCCACTCAATAAATTTATTTGGATCCAAACGTTTGTTAGCAAGTCGGGGCATTGGTTCGTCATCATTAGAAATGTGTTGATAGATGGGATTCACTTCTTACTTTTGTTCAAGTGAGTCACCATCTTGGCTATTCTATGGGTGACCTCTTCTAGTTGTCTCCTCTCAACGGTGAATACTCTTTGCATGTATTCACTTGTAATTCCAGAGCACCTTTTTGCAGATTTCTCCTCGACAATATGTTATCTCTTTTTTCCAACCAAAATTTCAGCTAAAAAAAAGGTGGTGTAAGGTATGGTTAGCGTTAGGGCTAGGTGGAAGATGTGGAAATATTTTTTGGTGGAGGTGTCAGATTAGGTCATGTTGAGGTTTTGGAGTGAGGAAAAATAAAATTCCTAGAAATTTATTGTTTGTTAGTCTCTAATATCACATGACACCGAATAAGATCAATTAGTTGGTTTGTAAGATAAAGAAATGATGTGAAAACAACAACGGTGGTTGGGGGATGGCAGAAAACTACCATTGGACAACGAACTGCATATCGGCACAGGAGTTCGACAGTTGTCCCCGGCTGGAAAAAAGCAAGGTGAACAACAAAATGGTGATGTACAAATGATGGGGAGGTTCCACCTTTTGTTCTCTTTAAGATACAGATTCACCACTTTGAGAAAAATAGACTACAACTCTCCAAATATGAAAAAAAAAAAGGAGAAACGATCCGAAAATAATAAAAACCAATTAAAATTCTCCAAAACTTGAAAATAATAACATAAAAATAGTTTCCTCTCAAAATAACCATAGTTCTAATTAAAATACTACTAAAAAAAGGGGCCAAAGAGGTAGGTGCAGCAATGTAGCCAGAAAATCCCACTGCAGACGTTTGACGGTCGGAAAACTCTCCTGTTCAATCCCGTAATCAACAGAGATCATGAGATTTCGCTCCCGCGTTCGCCCATAACACGGCTTCGTATTCTAGTGCGGTCTGGCAGCACTATGGTATCTCGGACATGAAACTAATCAGACTAAATATATGGAATTTACCAGTCCGTTAACTTAAAGGAGTCTTTGGACAATAAAAATCCGAAACTAAAATTTTGGTTTCCTTGAATGCCTACTATGGAAACATCAATAAGATCTTCTTACTTATAATTTAATAACATGCTTGACGTCTTAAAGAATGAAATCTATTCGTTTATTCTTAGGCAGTAATACCATATAGATCTGCCGTCGCAACTCTTGTTTGGTGCAAACAAGGTTTCGTTGGCAGCATTAGGTTTATCAAAGACCTGTGTATATCTTATTTTTTATGCTGAAGCAATACTGCCGAACCTATTTAAAAAATGGAAGATTCATTTGTTCAAAGTGATCCTGCTTTGGTGGGGCCATCATAGGCTCAGGTTTTTTTTTTCTTTTTAGATTCTTTGATGCTTCTGACATCATATTTGTTTTGATTTATAGTATGGGGGACACACACTTCATCATGCAGAGGGGGACAATAAATCCTCTTTATGCCTTCACTTGGGTCTAACAGATTACAGGTTCGATGCCTATGTTTTTCCTTATCCTCATATATTGTTTTACCTTATTTGGAAACTACCATTCTTTTTTTCATATATTATTTGCCCACTAGCGTGTAAAAAAAAAAACTGAGGAAAGCTTTCTTAAAATGTTTTATTTTGTTGTTGACTTTAATATTTATTTTCAATTATCTTGATTGAATGTCATATCATCACCGAAAGATGGCTATAGCGTCACAAGGCACCGCCTCAATATGCCACCGTGCACGTGAGGAAAGTCACTCAATGATTGCTTATTTTCCAAATCAAATTGTGTCAACATGTTCAGAACGTCAAAATTACTTATTAAAGATCCGCACAACACTAAAGTCACCACACTAGAACAAGTGAAAGATACATTCACTATGTGAGTGTATGATAAAAACTAGATGTATGAGAAATGAAAAAAATTGGTAAAAATGAGTCTAAACAACTAATAATCATGAATATAATAGAAAAAATCATTATCAAAATCAATCAAGTTATACTCTATTTGAAAATAAACATATTCTCAATATTTCGTGCATAAATATCTCATTTCATCAGATTTATACCATTTACATTCATGGGAAAGCTAGAGCAATCCTATTCCATTTTTTTGCTTGTTATTAAGACCCATTTAAATTCTATTAAATCTTATGAAATGCAGTTTATTTTATCATTATCTTAAACTATATTAAAAGTTCAGTTAAGCTAAATAATTGTTAAAATCACATGTACGTACATATACACATACATATGCATGTATGTAGGGATGCTTGCATGCATATATCTATGCAATAAATAGCTTAGTGTACGAGTTATCAAATATAAGGTATTTTTGACGGGCAACATGACGCGGGTGTGTAGGGAGCTGGCTGAATCGATCAAGTGCTGGATCGACCAACCCTCTAAGGAACAAGAGTTACCACCCTTCCCCTTCTCCTTTTCTATTCCACCTCTTTCATAGAGAGTTCTATTCCATTGCCTAAATTCTATTCATTTCAAATTCCAATCCCTTCCTATTCTTATTGTTAGGATCCATTATATATATGTTGTCTTTGCCTAGGGCTAACCAGTTTTTGTTGATTCTAGATTTCAGTTTGCTGCCTTGAGGCGTTCTTCTCTTCTGAGGGCTGTTTCTAATAGCGAGAAGGTGCTTCGGCTGTAACTTGCACAAGTTGGTGACCGTCTCCAAGGGTCCGGGTGGTGCTCCAGCTGTAACTCACGTCGAGTTCTATTGCCCCATTTCAGTAGCCGCAAGATCTTCCCTGGTCCTTTCCAGCATGTCGTACCTTCCCCAACACCTTCCAACAAACCACACCACCTCTAGTCTCTCCTAGATTGCCGCTAGACTTCCTTGCTCCCTTCCAGCAGGCCACACTCCTCTAGCCTCTCCCAGGATTGCCGCCACTCCCCTGCCCCTGCCAGCAGGTCGCACCACCTCTAGCTTCTCCCGTGATTGCCGCTAGACTTCCCTACTCCCTTCTAGCAGGCTGCCTCCCTTCCAATACCACTTTGGGTTGCCACTAGACATTCTTGATCACCCCGGCATCGCCGGGCTAGCTTCCAGCCGGTCACCATTGCTCTCTGCTCACTCTAGACCCGTCGACTTCTGTTGCCTGGCACCCTGCTAGCGACCCTACACCATTCTGGTTTCCTCCGACATTACCACGCCCCTTCCTTTCCAGCCGAACCTGCCGCCCTCTACTTGAGAGAGCCGTTTATGTGTATTCTATCATTTTATTTCGTGTGTTTAGTCTTGTTTGAGGAGTCATCCTTGTTGGTTGATAGTTTGCATGTTGGTGTTATTTTATGTTGAGAGTCGTCGTTGAAACTTTTTGAATTCAACAATAAAATATTTCGTCCTCCGATTGTGGTTTGGGTACTACAAAAAAATAAACATCCATAAAAAATCTACAAGTACTGTTTAGATGGCGAAAATTTTGGGTAATCTGGTATTTGATTTTTCTCTAGAAAATTCAACTTGAAGCCATTTGTTTGAATAGTAGGGCATGAATTTTCAGATCCTGCATGTGCGTCTTGTGATACCTTGTAAGGATGGTGTTTACTAATTTGGGAAAATAAACAGTGATTTACTGTCATCAGATTATCTTTATCTGGGTGGTATTGGAAAGATGTGGAACCATCTACTGAAAAATTTGAATGGTGTAATGAATGTGTATAAGTTTATGAAAAGAAGTACTTCAATAAATTTGATAATCCAAATGGGTTTCATGTCAAGTATGTTGAATCTTCAACTACTTTTATTTTACTTTCATTTAATGTTTAATACTTCATGCCAAATTTGTTCGGATGATTGTGCAGGTTGACATAAGTTTTTTTGCTTTAGTTTCCAGCTATCCCGGTCATGCAATTTAAGATATATAACAGAAAATTCATAATTGCATGCAAGATTTTGTAGTTGAGAACTAGTGCACTGTAACACCAAATTTTGGCAATTTTAACATTTATCCCAAATTTTGCATCCCAAAATTCGGTCAAATCAATTTTATAAAATTCTACATGTCAACTTGATCAATTTGATATATACTCTATGCATGAATTGTAAATGTATGGGGAGATATAAATTGTTACAACTATAAACTTAATCAATCTAATGAAATCCTTAATTAAATCCCTTAATCTCATTACTGTCCCGGTCGACCCTCTCCCACATTAAACTGCGCATGCAATGACAGGATGTGTTTGGAGGGCCGGGCTTAATTTTGGGGGTGAATAAATATATAGGATGTTTCATATTCTCTCATTCCCTCTCCCTGATCTCGGTTTTGTGGGACCGAAGAAATGTCGATTTTGCGGGATGA
The DNA here is from genome assembly GCA_022702705.1 of Papilionanthe hookeriana x Papilionanthe teres. Classification (NCBI taxonomy): domain Eukaryota; kingdom Viridiplantae; phylum Streptophyta; class Magnoliopsida; order Asparagales; family Orchidaceae; genus Papilionanthe; species Papilionanthe hookeriana x Papilionanthe teres. The sequence goes on along the minus strand of CM040426.1, from coordinate 51,390,093 downwards.
AGAGATCTCGTTACTCAGACTCTAGCAGGCATAGCCACCCGACCTGCAAGGAGCTGCAACTCATGACTAGAAGCTTCGGGAGAAAATCATGAGTAGGAAAACTTATTTCACAATATTTTAGCCATTTCTTTCTGTCCCTATGATTTACTTTTGACATTTACCGTGGATTGAAGCCTTCCTCATGATTTGATGCTACTATAGCTAGGCGTAAGCAATCACAGGGCCAGTGAACAAAGAGCTACACTCTCAGCTAGGTCCAATTCACGGGTAACAGAGAAGGAATAAGGGGAAAGAAGGAAAAAGGATTAGGAAGGTATCAAGAAAATAAGATTTATGTAGGGAAGTTCGTTTTGAGGTAAGTTTTGACAAATGAAATATGTTCAAATTTAAGACATACATTGAGAATTTCATGAATTTCTGGGATAACCATGATTCTAGGTTGTATACAACAGGCGGCAAGCTCGAGACAAGCTTGAGAAAACTCGTCAAAGAGATGCTCTTTGAATTCAGTGAAAAAATCTTTTTCTAACTTGAGGAAAATAACTCTATGTAAGTTTAAATGTGATTATGTGTTTGACACTATTACATCCATAATTTTCTGTGTATTGTGGATGAATACATTCATAAAATGTAGAGATGCAAACTTGATTTGTCACTTACGATACTTATGATTTTACTATATTATGAATCTGATGAATTTGTTTAAGAAATCATTCATTGTAGATATTTATTTATTCTAATTCATAGATATGTTATATGAAATGCCCATGATGAATGCTTTTTATTGGTAGTTTATTATATGAATAATTGCAAGTATGGATGATAGGCAACGATGGGTTCTCGACTCTTGATATTCAGAAAGAGATAACTTCGGGAACCATTGGGATTAGATGGGGACAGAATGTAAGAAACCGTTGGAACGAGAGCTTTATTGATAATTGCTGTGTTGGGAGGGGGCCAACCTTTATTATTAGCTAATATAACATTTAGGTTGTGTGACAACCCATGCATGAAAGTAATTGAGACATATAAAATTACAAATATTATTCCTATGATTAGACTGACGACTCTTATGTATGCGCTTCTGATTACATAAGAATGGATGAAATACATGTTTTATACAACAGTCATGATTCTCTCCATTTTATTCTTTTCTTTTTCACATTTTATATGATTATAACATGTACATGTGTTGTGGACTTGTATACAATTTACATATAAGCATACATTTTGTTTTTTTTCCGTCTATAAAATCTTATTTTAATCTTGATTATTTCACTGAGTTTGTTGTAGCTCACTCTACATTGTTGATTTTCAGGAATGGGTAAGGAGCACTAGGGCGAGTAGCTATGTGTGATTTGTATAACTTTTACATTTAATAGTTTTGAGAGCTCATTCAGACTTTTGGGTACTTACTTTTATTTTGTTGGATTTAGCGGCTCTATGTAGATATACATTTTTGATGATATGATTTCCACAATTTTTGATATATGTGAATGTGAATTATTTATGAAATGAAATGTAACATGTACGTTTGTGGCGATTTATTTAGACTAATTAATCACTCACTGAGTCTTGATTTTGCAAGTCAGAACAAGTGCTGTTGAGAATTTTTGGGGGGCGTGTAATTGGGGTGTTGCGATGATAAGAATACATTTTAATGGAGATTCCTCCGTCAAGAACTCATTGTATTTGGTTACTGTAGCTCTTGAACCATTTTATGTTGCGATGTGTGGTGGAATTGATGAATGTGCACTTTAATTGCTTGGTTGTTGACAAGGGGATGAATTCAGTGCAGATGGTTCGCAAGGGAGGTACAAACAAGAAGATAATTGAGGATAAGAGATGAAAGAAATGCTTGAAGGTTTGGTGGCTAGAGGGAAAGGAGAAGAAGAACTCCATGGAGAGAGAGTGATGAATTAGTACAAAGAGAATTTTAATAGAAAGTTGTTCTTCCACCATCAACCATCTTCAATTATAATCTTAGGCATGCTATTTAGCAGTCACTATAGCTGCTTTTTTTTTTTTTTTTTTTTTGTGTAAAATGCAACTCTAATAACAATAAGATGATGTCTAACATGTCCCAATGACAATTAACCAACGAATATCAAAATGATAAATAAGGATGATGACATAACTATGGCAATAAATAATGCAAACTAAACTAATATAACTAAGTCTCAAGATTAATAGTTAGAACTAGGTTTTTGGATTGCATCATTATGGTTCTTCATCCATATTGCAACACTCTAATTAGAAAAGTTTTAGAAAAGTTATATAAGTGACATGTATCATATCACTTATTTTCTTTTCTTAAATGTTCAAGAAATGTAAGATGAATTGGATTCTGTTTAGCAGTTTTTATTAAGTATTATAAGCTTAGATTCTTCTGAGTTTGTAAGCTACGCATTTTTCAAAATTATTAAAAATGATGCACTATGAATTTTTCTGCATCAAAACGCTTTTCTAAGGTTTATTTATAAATCAGGACATTTGTTGGCACAAACTTGAGCCCTCTCTGGGAGGATTTCCTTGTTTCCTCTAAAGGTAATATTTCTATGTTAAAATTTACAAACTCTTCCATTCAACTTCTTAATCATGTTGCCACATATCAGCGAGATATTTTTTCTACTTCCTAGTGTTTAGTTTACATTCTACTAAATCAAGCATTTAGCATTTTTTAAGTGCTTCTGTATGCCAAATGATTTCAACCTGTTACTTCCAGAGAGGTATCAAAAGTGATGAATCTGATGAATGTTATTATTTTAATTATTGAGAAGGAAACAATTGGTATAAAAGAAGAATGAAGGTAAAGAGAAGAAGATATGAATGGATTCATGATTAAATTTAAGGCTTGGCTTAGGGACCTCTTGCCTAAGAGGGTTAATGAGGGGTTATTGATTTTGTTTTGGGTTTATTTTTGTGTATAGTTCAAGTTGGAACCCTTTTTTGGCTAGATTTTGGTTTAGGCAATTTAGTTCAACAGTTGAGGGATGAAGAAAGTATAAGGCGTATGGAAGAGTTCGAATGATTATGTTTTGCATTTATTTGGCTTTCTTTTGGGGCATGAAATCAATTTTGGCTATAGATTTATCAAGGCAATTCTGTTGGTTAGTTAGGGAATTGGGATGTGTTTGGTGTTGGATGACTAAAGAAATCAAAATGAAGTGAAAAAGAAGGTGATGCCTTGATAAGAATACATTTTAATGGAAATTCCTTCGTCAAGAACTCATTGTATTTGGTTACTTTAGCTCTGGAACCAGTTTATGTTGCGGTGGGTGGTGGAATTGATGAATATGGTGGACTTAGTTGCTTCCTTGTTGAGAAAGGATGAATTCAGTGCAGATGGTTCGCAAGGGAGGTACAAACAAGAAGATATTCAGGATAAAAGATGAATGGATGCTTGAAGGTTGGTTGGCTAGAGGTAAAGGGAGAAAAAGAACTCCATGGAGAGAGTGTAATGAATTAGTGCCAAGATAATTTTAATAGAAAGTTGTTCTTCCACCATCAACCATCTTCAATTATAATCTTAGGCGTACTATTTAACTGTAGCTGTAGTTTTTTTTTTTCTTTTTTTCTTTTTTGGAAAATGTAACTCTAATAACAATAAGATAATGCTTAACATGTCCAAATTACAGTTAACCAACGAATATCAAAATGATAAATAAGGATGATGAAATAACTATGGCAATAAATAATGCAAACTAAACTAATATAACTAATTCTCAAGATTAATAATTAGAAGTAGGCTTTTTGGATTGCATCATTATGGTTCTTCATCCATAGTGCAACACCCTAATTAGAAAAGTTATATATATTAATCATCATAAAATCTGCAATCTAACAAAGCCAATCCAGTAGTCAGATTATCAAGATTCAACATCCATAATGTGTCACACTGGTATTGGAATTTCTAAAAATTTTTCATAGCTATTACTTGGATTATAAACTCAAGTGTGTTAGATCAGATGATAGGAGACAAACATATTACAACTCATGTCATAAAAAATATAATAACTAGATTGCAGACAACCACTGTTAAAATTTTTTGAAATATATTCTATTTTTCTCTCAAAAGATTTGACACTTGATTTTCTGCTTTTATTGTCCAACCTGGATTGTAACTTACTATCAATCAATTAATTCATTTCTGCTGTATAGTTAACTATTGTTTATAGAATTAAAGGCTGATTTTGATATTTATTTTTTCTCATTGATAGTTGCTTCTCCACTTTATTTATATATATGTTATTATTATTTTTATATATACTGAATAAGGGAATTAAAGTTTATCATAAAATCTCCCATTTTAATTTTCTCTATTCTTATTCTTTTTTATTAAGAATTCATTCTTCAAGGAATGTTTTGTTGTGATGTTTATTTTGTTTATATTCCTTTTTTTATGATTCTTGTTGGTGCATAAATTAAGCAAAGCGAATTTTATTGGGTCCACAGCTTCTTTAGGTTATGTATTATTACTCAGTTTATTTGAATGCTTATAAAGTTAATGAATCATAGAGATACTTTTTTGTCATCTCAACTATCTGCAGATGATTCCATAATTTGTCAACACTTAGCTAATCCCCTGGGTAATGGAGCTATTGTTGAAACAGTTGATAAAAGGGTACTTGTCTTGCAAAGAAGTCTCAATGTTGGCGAGTTTCCAGGATACTTCGTTTTTCCCGGAGGCCATTCAGAGGTATCCATCTTTTCTTATAATACAGAACAATAACTTCTTTATTTTTAGCATAAAAGTTTTCGCTTATTTTTAGTTTAGCTTCATGTTTATTTTAGAAACGGTTCTTAAATGTGAGGTGGATAGTAGCCTAGGCATTTTGGTGAGGCAATGCTATAGCATTTAATATGTCTGTGAGGCGGGCGAGTTCTTAGTCTTAAGGTGCTTGGCTGTGGGGCCGCTTCCTGCTTTGATAAAAAATATGAGTGCTTATTTTTTAGGACGATTTACATACATACCACTCAATTCTTCTCTATTTACATATCTAACACCTAAGCTTCATTTTTTAAACATGTGTCACCTTTGCTATGCATGAAAAGTGCATTTTTGATGTGATATGAATGATTTGGGTGGTGTAAATGTAGAAGACAAAGTTTAGTTGTTGGATAAGTAAATACATAGGAATTGAGTGGTATGCATGTAAATGCCCCTATTTTTAAACGCAGAAGTTGCTATATGGGTGATGTGGAAAGAACAAAATGAGTTGGAGAAATAAGGATGTATATTAGTAAATGATGTAGATGAATTGTAGTTGCAAGTGCATCAAGTTTTAAAATTCTGAGGAAGAAGAGGTTAAGTCTGAGGAAATAAAGAGATGGAGGGTAATCAAACTTGTGGTCGAATGGAGGGCATAAATGATTTTGAAGATAGAAGAGAGAGCAATGAAGTCAGATTAACTTTGGCTATAAATGCTATGAGTTTTCAGTATTTCAAATCTTTTAGTTTTTTAAATACATCTTTTGGGTACATTATTTGTGATTATATTTAGCAAGATCCGGGAAATTGGAATGAAGCAAACTTAAAAATTAGGAAAACTAGTTTTTAGTTCCTAAATGTCCGGTAAGAGCATCCATAACTAAAGCAACAAGATATGGGCTCAAAGCCGATCCCTGATGTAATCCAACTGAAACAGGAAAATATTTGGTCAATCCTCTTTCTATTCGAACACAAGTAACAATTCTAGTATAAATGTATTTAATGACTTGAATATAAGTCATATCAACACCTTTCTTCTCTAGAACTCTCCAAAGGATATCTTGGAACCTTATTGTAAGCTTTTTCTAAATCAATAAAAATCATATGTTGATCCTTCTTATTCTCATTGTACTTCTCCATCAAACCTCTTAATAAATGTATAGCTTCCATAGTAGTACATCTTAACCTATGTTCAATTACCCTCTCCCATAATTTTAAAGTATGACACATCAACTTAATTCCTCTATAATTTGCACACTCTTGTGCATCCCTTTTATTCTTAAAAATAGGGGTCAAAATACTCTTCTTCCACTCCTCGGGACATTTTTTTAATTTTTAATATAACATTCAAGAGTTTAGTATGCCAAAAAACTCCCAAATCTCTTAAATTTTTCCACACTTCAATTGGGATATCATCAGGTCGTACATACTTTATTTACCTTGAGCATTAATAAAAAACTGGAATTGATTATATAATATATTTGTATTTATTTTAAAATTATGGACTTTCATCTTTTATTATTTCATCAGCTAGTTTACATCTTTGTAATCCTTAGCAAGCATGTGTTTGTTAACACGGAGCTAGTGGCTTAACCTTTTCTCCTTGTTATTATGCTTATGTCGGCTTTGGTCTTCCTCAGTTCATGATCTTCTTTGATCTACATAGTCCGTTAAGGAATAACATGTACTTTTTTAATATGTATTTGTGGTTTTATTCATTTTGAAGCCTGCAGAAGTTGGTGTTTCATCCCATCAAACCAACAAAATTTCAACAGATCATGAAGTATTAAATGGCAAGATTTCTCAGGAGATGTTTGAAGGTATCGTTCGTGAAGTGGTTGAAGAAATTGGAGTTCCTGCAGAATCATTGGTAAATCTACACCTCAATTTTCATTTTTTGTGATGGACATTTTACATGGCTAAATGCTTTAACATATGAAATACATCTTTTTTCATTTTTAGAAAATATTGACATATTTCGCTAGAATTTTTAATTTTGGAAATCATTTGCATATATTGACCTTTAAAGAGGGACCGGAATAATTACTGTGAAAGGAATATGAAGGAAAGGTGGTATATCATCTTCACATGTACAGTAGTTGTTATAATGTGGGCGTAAAAAGGTAATGTACAATTGCTTGGATTGTAAATGATACCCTGCCGTCTATCACATAATATGAGGAGAAAACACATTCTGGGAGTAGAGATCAAGATTTACTGTGGTTCAACTTCAACTAGACTGACGTCAAAAGGAGAGGAGAGGAGATTCAATTCAATATTAAAGAAGCTATATTGTTGATGCACAAAATAAGAACACACTGCCTTTCTCAATTTTTAAGCACCCCCTTGCAAAAAAAAATGAAGCCCCACAATAATCTCTCGATTCAGTCAAAATGCAGCTTTCAAATGAATCTCTAGTCTTCCAACGCTACCAAGAGGGTATGTTAACGAGGATTAAGCTAATGGTTGCTGACCCTTCTTTCACAATTCTCAAGCTAGCTTTGAGGAGCCAATCTTGAGATTGGGATTTCTCATTTTTAATCACTCACATTTGGCCTAAATATTGAGGATAGGATTCCTCTGTTGTGCACACATGGTGAGGTGTATTGGGATTCCTGGTTTTCAGGGCCAGCAACATGAAACTCTGGGGGTCAATTATATGAATCAAAGTTCTCATTGATCTATTCCATTTCCTCCATAAATAGATCCCATGCAATGTAATATAGATTTTGATGCAATGCACAGTATATAGAACATAATTGAATCATTATAATAATTCTTCTTGTGTTTCCTCGTTTATAGGCCCAACACTTGAGCTTATAAAGCTTTCAATGGCTTAGGACCACAAAATCTCATAAGGCTAAAGATGATACCAAAATTGAATACTTAAAAGAGACTTATGTAAGACAAATGTGGTCCTCAAAATTGACTTCATTAAAATTTAAATATTCACACCGACATAGACTATCAAAGGCAAACATGATTCATCACCCGAATTCTTCTCATCCAAAATGTGATGCTCCAATTTAGCGAAGAAATCACCAAAGAAACACATGAAGATGCAACTTGCAATAAGTACGATCTTTTACTCTTTCTAGTTTTACATACAATTAAAGAATATTGAAAATCTTGAGGATCTCAACATCCAAAAAAAATTGCACCTTCTCAGGTTAGGTATATATTTTATCCGAGTTAAAGACTTAGCGTGCGTTTGGGGCGGCGGTGCGGTGCCACACCGCAGTTTTCCGTTTGGCAAAATTGTGTTTGCAGCTGCAGTTAAAAGTTGTGTTTTACCATCAGACCTTGCTATCTGCGGTGGCTATTAAAAAACTGCGGTCTGACTTTTTCAAAAATATATATTTTTTTTGTAATAATCACCGTAGTTTTTTGAATAACAATTTTTGGCTGCATCTTCAAACAGCTGCAGCTGTCCCAAACAGACCCTTAGATACATTATAATGTATTTTTCTATAACGAGCGTCAAGACCTATAGTCCTACACCAAAATTATTTCTTACATGCATATGCCCATTTCTTGGTCCATTGTTATAAAACAATGATCAATCATGATACATATGAGAACATATCGAGTTTAGTACCCATTGATCACTGCATTTGTAACCTGCAATCACATGAATAACGTTATTAGAGTCTGTATTGGCTTTTCAATATGTTGTACTGTCTTCATGATGGTTTTCACTAAATTGCTAGTTTTCTTTTATTCATTTATATTTAACCTAGCTTAATATATTTTTTTTTTGTATCTTCCAATAATTTTGGACTTGTTCTTAACACCAAACTTATCTCTAGAGGTAGTCCTTTTCTCAATATGTTGTGCTGTCCTCTCACGGATAATCCCTCACCGCATTTTTATTCGTTTACACCCTCAAGCATAGTGTCTTTTGACAAAAATTGATTCTTAATATCCTCTAAGCTTAAAGGCATCCCTGCCATATACAGCGCATAAAAATGTTTATATGAGAGATATATTGAGCACAAGATTAATCCAGTTTGATCCTCATCATCAACAATCACATCAAGATTTTTCAAATTGCAAAAATTGAATCAAACTAATTTTATTGTTTGTTTGGAGCAGCTTTTTCTTGGTTTATTTTTTAGGCCGCTTTTGCATTTGGCTACTACTTTCTCATTGCTTTTCAAAAAATTTTATGAGGGGAGAGTACTTTTTACTGTCAAATCTATTTTAGTGTGTTAGTTGTAATGAAGCTTATGTCTGTTCTTTTTCAAAAATGATGAGAACTGTGAAAACTTGCTTTCCCACGCTGACCAAGGAGGCAAAAGATGTTCAGTGGTTCAAATAGAAAGATACGGGCAAGTATTAATTTGTGATTACTCTAATGAAAAGATACAAAAGAGAGCATAACGCGGAGAAGTAAGCAGAGATTTATAATAGTTTGGTTTGCTGTCCTATACTCATTCTCAGACAAAAAAAGAGCAAGTATTCCACTATGCTAACATTAGCGTATAACAATAGCATCGTTGTATGCTTATAGAGATTTCTTGAGAGTGTCAGAAAAAAGAGACGTTAAAAGGGATGAAATTACAATTGTAGGAGGCTATACTTGAATGCGGAGTTAAGTGGTTACATTAGGCGGGGAGAAGAGAATAGAGTCTTTGGTAGCACTTAGGTCTTTTACAAGCTTTTGTTGAAAGATTTCGGTTGACTTTAGGAGATATATAGTCAATAAAGCCTCTACTCAATAAAGTCACCAACCTTGGATGGCCGGCCTTTGATCGAAGAAGGGAGGATCCTCAATTGAGCTATATCAGAGGTGATATGGAGAATGTTTGGTAATCGATAAATAAGATATGACCTACTTTGTGTGACCCTTAAAATGGTGTATTTATAGTTGTACTAAAGACTTATATCCATAGGTTTGTAGGAATGGTAGGCTGAAAGGGATGTAATAATGTTGGAGAATAGGTTTTATGGGGCTTTACTGAGGGAAGGATGTTATGATGTATTTTGTATTTTTGTATAATGAAGTACCATTTTTTAGATTTCGATTTATTATATGATGTGACAAGTTGATGGGGCAGAAAATTAATTGTTGGTGAAGGTTTCATAGAACGGAGCCAGAATGGAGGCAATGAATGTGCATAGGTGTTTGACATGTAGGGTCCTTTGGTGGTGGTGAGCGAACTGGTGACAGGATACATTACATTTGTTGGTAATAATTGCTTTGTGTGTGTTCATGAGCAAGCTTTTAGTAATGGTGTTTTTCATTGGATGTAAGTGCATTGCTAACACTGGGATGTGTTGGACTCTATGAACTTTCGAAGTTGCCATAATTGTTTGTTTGAAGTTGTATTGAGGAAGATTCATAAGATTGGGAGGTATGTTGAATGGAGTTGGATGGCTATCAAGCTGAAGGTGTGAATTATAGAAAGCATTTGCAGAGAGAACTATTGAGATCAGTTCTCGAGAGACACCATCAAAATGAATTCCCAAGGGTTGCTATGTAAAAAGAGGGTTTTTTGATGTGCAATCGGTCAGCGTTGCACTACTTTTGACATTATTATAATAAACACATTGTCAAAAGAGGTTGCTTCGAAGCCTTAAACAATAATTTGGATTTTAGTTGGCTTTTTAACTTCTTATTGATTTGTTGAGTTGATTGATTTTTCTTCCTCCGTGTGCAACAAATGCAACCTTTGCTTTTGGTAAAGTTGTTAGAGATACCTTTTTTATCATGAACAATGACCACAAATTGATTCATAAAATGCTTTTTCAATTGACTCGAAGACTTTAATTAAAATGTCATCTATCAAAGAAAGTTGTTAATTGTTATTGTTTTTCTTTTACCTATCTTGACATTTTTATTTTGATCCTCGTCGTTAGCATTTTTCGAATGCATGTCTTATGAGTTTCTTCACAAAATCATACTTAACATTAAGATCACACATTTTGGTTCTCTATTGGCCAAAATTTTTTTGAACCATCGAACTTCTTGATTTTGAATTTCATGGTCAACAATCATAAAAATGTACTCTTATGCTAGTTTTTTGTAACTTGGACGTTAATAGGCGATGCAAAAATGCTAGTAGGATCGAGAATGGCGCACCACAAGCTATCCTAAAAGAGAGAGAGAAAACACAATCTCTTAGAAAATAGTAAGTGTCTATTTGGGGCGATTGCAACTACTCGGATTTTCAATCGCGAACCATTTATCACTAGAAGACTCTGCGTGGAAGCTTAACTTAGTTGTTTGTTGTTGCTGTTTGAAAACAGCTTTATAGTAGTTATTTCTTGACAAATAATCATTATACCCGTGTTTAGTAAAACTGTTTGTAAATACCTATGAATTGAGTGGTATGTATGTAAATCTTGTGTGATAATTTCTATTAAAATTTAAAGTTTGTTATTCTCGTTAGACTGTAAGAACAAATCACTATAGATTTTAGTAAATTATGTAAATACGAATTCTTAAAACATAAGAAAATAATCAAATATGATGTCTTATTAAATTTGATTAATATTTGATTAAAAAATATGATAGTTAATAATTATATGTTTATTAATAAAATATTATTAAATTGATTATTAAGTAGAAGTTTAATATTTACAAGAAAATAACTAATTAGTATTAATTATATTAATAATCATTACATATAAATTTAGTGAACAAATTTAAAACTAAATTATTTATTAATTACTAATTAAATGATAATTATAATTTTTAAATTAAAATCAATCCGTTCATATTTTACTTAACTATTAATAATTAATCAATCAAATACACTGGCAAAAGAATGATCTTTATTTATTTTATTAATCAATCAAATTAACTTAAATAAACTAAACCCTTCCCACCATCACTCCTCTCTCTTCCTGAAACCCTCGCATGTTGCTTCCGCTCTGTCTCCCTGAAACCCTCGCATGTTTGTTTCGTGCAAAAACATCGCCTTCATGACTAGGCACACGAGAGAAGAGGGAGAACAGTCGGCAAGGTAATGGCATGGGGGTAAAAAACTAAAAGATAAAGCTGGGCTGAGAGTGGGGAGCATTCCGCGTTTGGGGTAAATCGCGGCTTTCCACAGCTGCATCGCCGCCCCAAACAACAGTAAAGGGCAGCGCGGTACTGCGCGCCGCGGTTCTGCCGCAGCGCCAAATGAACCATAAGATTTATGCATTTGGTTTTAACCAATACTGCACTTTTGAGAGAGGAGAGGAATCGAGCCATTAGTTACAAATCTAGTGTGTGCTTCCTAATTTTGTGGTACACCCATACACAAGGAAGAAGCCCCAAAATAATCTTCCAATATATATTACCTTGATAACAAGCCTTTTTCTCACTTAGCATTGAAGAAATCTCCAATCTTCGAAATTAACCTCAACTTCTGAGAGGATGTCAATGAAATTCACAAGATATCTGTTTTCTTATACGCAAAACCTTGGCAAAGAACTCCATCTTATAGCTGTCGACCACTCTTGTACAAATCATGAATAAACTCCCAGGCTTTAATCCTGGTATCAGGATTTCAATCCTAAGATCAGGATTTCTCGTTCCCCTAAACTTTTGAGTGGCTCAAATCTTGGAAGAGTTTCTGACTGAGTTCCCCTAAACTTTTGAGTGGTTCAAATCTTGGACGAGTTTCCGACTGAGTGTCATCAGGATTCCTGATTTTCAATTGCTACCACATGAATCTCTCAGCTCGACCACATGGATCATCTGTCGCTTATCTGGTCTGGCCACTACAGTCCTCCATAAATAGTTGCCAAAAATGTAACATAAATTCTATGCAATGCACAAATTATGAACAAAATGCAAACACAATTCGGTAAATATAACAGCTTTTAAAATTTTTTCATGGAAGAAAATGATTCATAGTATCAACATCGCTATTGGTGGGATGTCTACCATAAACGATGTTAACAGTTCTAATAAGTGGTATAATTTTTTTCAGACTGATCCCATCTTTATTGGAATATCAAGGAGGAACCTGAATGTTAGGCCAACTGCATTTTTCTTTATTAAATGTAGTCTTGGATCGCACGAAATTCAGCACCTGTATTCAAGAGCCCAAGATGGTTATGAATCCATCAAACTTTATGATGTTTCAATGGTTAGTTCTGCAAAAGACAATACTTTGTCTTGACCATTTACATCTCTGATTTTATATTAATTTTTCTCATTGCTAATTGAAATTACTCATCTAGGAAGAGCTGCTGAAGATGTCGGAGAGAATGCCTGGTTGCCATCGAGGTGGATTTGCATTGTATGAGCAGATGATGAAAGCCAGCGAAGGCGACTTATAAATATGATTGGCAGTTCATCTTTTTAACAAAGTTGAATATCTCTTTTCCTTTTATTTATGTTTAATGGATTAATGAATGCACCACTTTTCTATCGTTATATAAATTAGAATAATTCATGGGAAGCCACTCAGCTTTAGATGACATTTTTTGGGTGGTCTATAATGTTTGTGAAACAAATAGAAATTTGTACGAAAAAGAAAATTGTATCTGATATCATATGAGAATCCTCAATAATATGCTAACATTATTATGTTCTCTCAAGTTGGAGCATATATATTAATTAGATCCAATTTGTTGCAAAGTTTGAAAAATTGAAGTGGATTCAAAGCTTTGATAAATATATCTATTGGTTGTTCTGAGTTGGAAACTTGATTAATGGTCTTCTTTCGTGGCACCATTTCTTAAATGATGTTATGATTAACCATAATATGTTTGGTGCTGTCATGGAGCATGGGTTTGTTGAAATGAGATAACAACATTTTTTATCATTTAAGATCATAGGTTATGCAATTGGAAGGCCTTTCCTAATTTAAGCTCATGGGTTGTGCAACAAAATTTCCCGAGGATTATCTTAACCCATATCATTCATACGCAGAGCCAGCCACAATAGTTTGTTTCTTACTTTTCTATGTGATAAAGTTATTTCTCACAAAAATGTTATACATAGGTGTGAAATTTTTTATCATCAATTGATCCAACATAATCAACATTAAAAATGGCTTCCACACTAAAGTGTTCATTCCTAGTGCATGATTAGCCTTTTCTGATGATTCTTTCACCCGTGTGAGCATATATAGAACTCATGCAATGCTTATAACAAAGAAGAGATTCCAAAGATAACAGAGTCAGATAAAGTGATTGACAAAGATGGAGTGATCTATTGTGTGTATTGAAGACCATGCTCAATGAGAGTTTTGTGAAATTTGTTAAACCCACTTTGAAAGGCGGCTTGCATTAGCCAGCTACAGTCGCGAGTTGAGCTGCTGCAGATCGGGGCGCACAGTGCTCCAAGACCCCGCTGACGGGAAGCGCTGGGGATCACGACGAACAGAGACCCGCAAGTTTTAATCGCGACTCCATCCACGTGAGTTGAGTCTGTTAGGGAGCCGACGGGGTCGGGGCTTTCATTCGCGCGATACAGTCACAACTTAGCTTGTAGTAAGCCGACCGGATCGCTGTGTACAATTTGTTGTCTATCTTCTGATTTAAACCATTCCATACAGTCGGGATTTGAGGAAATAGGAGCATCATACTGATGCAAATGATATCATGGATGGCATGGATGGCAATGGTACGACTTCAATGGAAGATTTTACTGAAGTTCCTTGTGGGCCAATTACTAGATGTCATGCAAAGAGGTTGAAAGAAGCCCTTAATGGATTAGTCTAGGTGGCTTGGACTCAAGCCAATTCATTGAGTCTAAGAAGAAAGAGCCAAGAAGAATTGTCAACTTAATTAAAGCGCATGGATAAAAGAGTCATATTGTTATGACTGGATATTTCTTCTTTTATTGCAGTTTAATAATGGCATGCATGCTGACTTCATTTAGTTTTTTTTTTCATTTGTTTTAAAGATATTTTATCTTTTCTTATTTGCTTGTAAGCTTTGGCCTATATACATGCCTTATTTGAAATGAGAATGAGATTTTTAGCCTTTTGGCAAAACAACTTTTGGGTTTTTCCTTTGGTTTCCCCTGGGATTCCTACCAGACTCTTGGTCATTGCCCAAGGAGTTCTTCCCTGACTTATCAAGAAGATTTTCACCCCGTTTGTGGCGTCTACCATTGTACCAAGGTTCTTTCCTCACGTCAAGCATAGGGTGAAGGTCTCATACCGACGTTCTTGTTTGCGTTGAGCATTGGGTCGAGGTTTATCTCCATCCATTTCACTGCCAGGTTGTATCCTACCATATTTTTGGTTTGTTCTAGCTTTAGGACGATTTTCTTGTTTTGTTTCATGCATTTCATACAAATTTTCACCAATTAATTTCAGTTTTTGTATAACACCTCAGGTTTTCTTATTAGAACATCAATCCCCACGATCCTGTCTTGATTCGATTCACGTCACATACGAGACGAATCCTGACTGAACCACGCTAGCCAGCCTAGCCAACTATGGGATTCAGGGTACAAAAAAATTCTTTTACTGAGATTGAAAATTTTTCTAGGAGTAACAACTAATAAGAAAATATATTTGGAGAAGAAATTGGAGGAAGATGTTAGGGCAACTTAAATCTGGAATAGAGGAGAGGTTTTCTATCATTGGCAACCAATTGGAGAGCTTGGAGGGGATTATGAGGAAGCGTATTACGATGCAATTCAAGACCCCACCAGAGGTGGAAAAACCTAGCCACGATTTGATTGAAGATTCATTGGCTATATCGAAACTAAAAGAGATCTGATGGGAGGAATATGAGGAGGAAATCATTCACCTTCAAGAACATCCTCTCTAGGCTCCAATTGTGGTGGATTAGATATTTCTGGGAAGCTTGGGCTGAAACATGGAGTAGAAAGTTTAGAATAGGTAGAGAAAAGCGTGAAGAAAAAATATGAGAGAAGCTGGGACATGATATGACTATAATTGAAAGATGGAATTTTACCTTGGATACTTTGGGGGAAATTAAAAAGAGAGAGAGAGAGAGAGGAAGTTGGGATGGATTTGTTAGGGTTAGGAAGATGAAGATGCCGATCTTGTAGGAGAAAGACGAACATGGGTGGGTGTATCTGACGAAGTGATATGCTTCACGGTGAATTGGCTAAATGGGCAGGAGAAACTCATGACGACATGGTCATGTTTGGAGGGTAAAGCCCTAACTTTGCTTCAATTGAGGGATGCTAGATACCCGATCTGTTCATGGGAGCAATTTCAGAATTGTTTGTTGGAACATTTTTGAGCTATTTAGGAAGACCTAGAGGTAATTTTATGTCTTAACTCAGGAGGGCACTATCATGGAATATATGAAGAGATTCGAGTTATTGTCGGGATAGCAAAGGGGGATTTTTGAAGTAAGACTGGAGGGCAATTTTATGAAAGGCCTAAAAACCCCACATACAGGCGGCATTCAGATTATTGAGACTGCGGGGATTTAGGGGGACGATGGAACTAGCCCAGATGGTGGAGGACAACAACCAAATGGAGAAGGCCAGTAGAGGCTGCACAAATTGAGTGTTGTATCGAACTACTATAATCACGATAGTAACAAAAGCTCAGATAGTGGAAGTCCAGAGGGAGGGTGCACAAGACATGAATAGTGGGTTATGATCGGGAGCCAAACTCAAGCGTCTTACAGAGAGATTCTAGATAAACGAATCAAGGGGTTATTTTTTTGATGTGATGAAAAGTTTACTTCAGGACACCATTGAAGGATAAAAAATTATAAGTTCTCTTGGTGCATGACGAGGAGGCAAATGATGAGGAAATAGAGGCAGCTGTGGTGAAGGAATATGCACTTTTTCTCACATTGAGGACAAGATATCTTTTGGGGGTGAGTATTGTTACGTCTGTGCCTAGCCTAAGGGCAATTTTGTCTTTTGTATATGCCAATGGGCAATTTAGTCTTTAATTATTATTGGTGTTGGGTATATATTGACTCATTATTCTTAATGTTATTTTTATCATAAGATTGAGTTGTGTGTCTTAGGTTTACAGTTTGAGAGAGATTTCCTAATTTTCAAATTGTAGGAATTAGGAGAGATTGACTACTTCTCGACTTGTAGGTGTTTATCTTTGTATTTTTATTTAATTTTTTTGAATATTGAAGAAAAATATTAGTTTGTCCTAATTATTCTAGAAAATCATGTTGATTTTTACTTCGGATCGTATCATTTTCCTCTTAGCAATGTATAAACAACTTCAGTGTAATCACCATAGAGAAAAGCATTACTTATATCTATTTGCAATCGTTGCCAACCTTGATTGAATATACCCTAGTGGTTTCTTCAAAAAAGGCTTTAATAATGAGATCATTATAGATGAAGGTATTGTTTTTATTCATTTGCCACAATAACCAACGTTGATTGATGGTGACAAAATAAAATATTTGTATAAAAGTTGAGATATTGGTAGAAAACCATCATGTTGAAATTTATTAGTTTTACCTTGTGGATATGAGACTGGTTTCTTTTAGAGATAATCATATTTAATATATATCAAATTAGTCAATACTAGAGTCTTAAAGTCATTAATAACTGAGAAATTATTCAGTGTTAATGTCGGACGCATCTTGCATCTGACGTCCAATGAGATTTCTTTTTCTGAAAAAAAAAATAATCGGGCTCACTACTATATACTTTTTGTCAAAACCTGCAGAAAAACTGACGGGCATAGCCTGACAGTTTTTTTTGACAGAAATTGTGGCTGAACCCTAAATTTTTGCTAAAAAAATCAACGGACGATCTGTTTTTGGTATGCTCGTCTTCGATTGAAATTGTCGATGCAAATTTGTTGTAAAACCAACGAATCGGCCAACTGGTTCTTGATTTACTAGTCTTTGGCTGAACGGAAGATTAGCTGGTTCTTAGTACACTTGTTTTCGGTTGAAATTACGGTCGAAAATCAGCTAGTTTTCTACATTGTATTGAACAACCGCTCAAAAGCCTTCATTTTCTCCTCCTTCCTCAGCGCATGCATGCTCGCAGCCAACATCATCTCCAATTCGATTCTCTCAGTATTTTTTTATTTTATTATTATTATTATTATTATTATTATTTTTTTTTGTGAAATCTCAGTGAAACTTGCACTATATCCTCCTAAGATTTTATTTTTAGAACTTGTTCGTTAAATTCTTATTTTTAGAGATTTAGGTTTTTAACAAAATGTGAAATGTATGTTTAAATTCTTAAAAATTTTAATCTATTTCATATCAATCTTGCATTATTGTTCTATTTAGCGTTGAAGTTTTTAAAGTTTTTGGAAGATTTACGTGCATATCACTCAACTCTTATGTATTTACATATCTAACACCTAAACTTCCACTTTTACATACATATCACCTTACCTATGCATGAATGTGTATTTCACTTATTAAAATTCTAAACGGTAGCATTTATGATGTGATATGAAAGTTTTTGTAACATTACCAAGATGGGAACTGGGTTCAGACAAAGGGAAATTATCTAATAGTTTTATTTCATGATTAAAATAAAATCTAAAACATCAAAAAGAGCAATTTTATTTATAGAATTTAAAATTAGAATCGATTCATATAGCTTTTTTAATATTTGCAACTTAGTATAATAAATCTAATACACAATAGTGTTATTGGTCCATTTAGTCTAAAACTCATTTTCTTGTAAAATGTTAACAACTAAGGCTCTGTTTGGGGCATGCAGATTATCGAGCTTCTGCTGATAAGCAGATTATCAGGAGATAATCATTGATGATCACTGATCTGGATAATCTGTCTGATCGTTTTGTTTATGCTTATGAAAAATGTACTTATTCGAAAAATCGACCATTCTGCCTTCGTTCGAATAAGTTCGTTTAACTGCTTTAGCTAGTGCGTTTTGTAAACGAACTTTATTTGTAAATTTTTTTTAATTAAATAATGAATTTGTGCAGCAGAATATGTTTTTTTCTCAACAAAATTAAAGCAAATTTTGAATGATATTTTTAAAATAATATTATATGTAGTTATACATTTACATAAATGTTTTACAAAATAATTTTAATTTTGCTTAATACAGAATATTAACTCAAATAGATGAAACTTTATAGGAGCTACCATATAAAAATGAAGCGATTCTTCCAACCTTTATTTTCTTACGCATTTAGAAGAGAGTACAGTGAAATATAGATTGAATACGTAACAGCTGATATAAAACTAGACAGTTCAAATGGGGAAATACGAAATTCAAAACAGAACTAAAATCATTCTAACCCCTCCAATTTCAAAATTTCATTCTTCTTTCAAATAGGAGCTGCAATCATTCTATAATTTAACATTGCAGGAATAATTTAGTCGGGCAAGCCTCTCTAGCAACCTTGACATTTTCCAGAAAATGTATTTTTAATTTACGCAACTCAAACATAAGTTCCAACTCCCCAATTCTATAAAACAAGTATCTCCCGTAAATCTGAAACATTCCTCCGAAGAAACAGACGGTGACAAAAATCATGTAAATCATGCATCTTATAATATATTTTCTCACAATGAAATCTCACAATGAAACTCATCAAGATAAGATTTTCCGACCAAAACATTGCAATACCTTCCTCCAATATGCCAAAAAATGCAGAACAATTTTTGCTTGAAAAGGATTTTCTGAACAAAACATTCCAATACCTGTCGCTAGGGCTCGGGAGGTAGCAGGGGGAGTTCGGGAGGTAGCAGCTGCTTCTCCTTCGGGTTCCTCTTCCGGCGCTAGGCTCGATCGCACGGGACTCTTCAGGCTTCTCGTTTGGGTTCCTCTTTCGGCGCAAGGCTCGATCGCACGGGAGGTAGCAGCGACTTCTCCTTCGGGATCTCTTCCGTAGCCCTGCTTTCGATCGCACGGGAGCTTTTCCTGCGGTGGCTTTCGATCCCTCACTAGGCTGCCGAAATCGGATTCGCGTCGCTAGGGCGAGGGTAACTGCGGAATCTATCAGGCGGAACGTTGGATCGAGGGGTATAACCTGCGATCAGCTTCTTACCTAAAAATAAAAATCGCGACTCCTGAATCGTCCTCAATCGCGAAATTCAAACACAGCAGCGGCGTTTTACAAAACGCCATCGCACTTATAATCCCTACCAAATAGAGCCTAAATGTTGAGTTAAAATTATTCAGTGGGCAAGTATTTTTAAGCTACATAAATTCTCATTTTAAAGTACTTTAAAAGCTAAAGTACATAATAAAAAGGGTTATGCAATAAAAATAAATAATAAAAATAAAGAAAAAAATAAACAGGAAAGTTTTCATTTATTTTCATTTTTCATTAGCATTATTGAGCCACTGTCTGAATGTATATTTAAAAATATATGTTTATTTTTTTTAACCCACATTAAAGGTATGTAATCATTTTCATTTTTTTTTTTCATTTTCGTACATAGGTATATTTTATTTTAGTGCCAAAGACTGTGAAGGGTGACTCTCATATGTGTGCATACATCATATTTTATTTATGTTCTTGCATGTTAAATTTAAAATAAAAACATAATTTTTTACGCTCGAGAACAGTAAAATTAATATATAAATTAATTAAATATTAAATATTTTTATAATTAAATTATATTTATAAATAATATATTATAATTAAAATATTCAAAATAATAAAAGAATATTATATAAATTAATATATATTTATAATTTAATTAACTATTAAATATTTTTATAATTAAATTATAATTACAAATAATATACTATAATTAAATTATATTTATAAATAATATTATATAAATTAATGTATAAATAAATATATATATATATTTATTTATAATTTAATTAACTATTAAATATTTTTTATAACTAAATTATAATTATAAATAATATACTTTAATTAAAATATTTAAAATAAAAAAATAATATTATATATATATATATATATATATGTGTGTGTGTATTTATTTATTTATAATTTAATTAACTATTAAATGCTTTTATAACTAAATTATAATTATAAATAATATACCATAATTAAAATATTTAAAATAATAAAATAATATTATATAAATTAATATTATATATATATATATATATATATATATATATATATATATATATATATATACATACATATATATATATATATATAAAATACAGAAATAAAATAAACAAAGAGAATCCTATCTGATACTTTTTTTATCAGCCAACGCATGCTGCTAAAAAAAAACTAGTGCATGCTAATAGGATCGCTTATGCTCAGCTTCCTCGAGTCGCGAACCTTCCTTCATTTTCTTCTCTCACGAAAAGGAGCCAGCAGCTCCTCTCTCCCTCGCGCGAAGCCTACCCGAACCCTTCCTCTTCGCTGGCGACCCGAGCCACCACTTCCTTCTTCTCCTTCTTCTTTGGGGTCGGCTGGATCTCCTCCTTTTGCCGGCCTGTCTAGCCAAATTTCCGCCGAAGCATCCTTCCCCTCATTGGAACTTCTCGCCAACAGTAAACATAGGTGAAATGTTGCTCTGACCTTTTTATTTATAAAGAAAATAAAAAAAGTTCAAAGATGTTGATTCACATATGTAAACAACTCTTGATCTTTGTGTTATAAAAGCCCTCTATTATTAATTGATGGGTTATGCAAGAATGCTGATTTATAGATACAAAGAAGTATTGATCCTTAGTTATTTAAAAACATTTGGAAGATAGGCTAACTCGTCATGATCTCTTCTATTTTTGAGAAATAATGTGGATGAGCTTGTTGCATCGAATCCTTATGCAAAGTCTTCATGGTTTATAGCAGGGTAATTTGGGCATACCTCACGCATCCAACCCCTCTTGAAGGTACAAATGGTCATATTTGCACATGATGCGATAATCATTTATTTGGGTACTTGTATACTTCACTAGCTTCCTGATGTCCATGTGCCTTGCTACGAGATTCGTTGGAAAGTACATTCAAGCACGGACTTAACACCGGAGGCTCGACACGTAGGCTCTCCTTCAGCATAAAGAGAATGTGTCTGCAACTGTCATGGTGGTGAGATATTCCAACTCCTAGCTAGCCCTAGGTTTTGGGGTGTCTAGGCATGTGGGTTCGATTGCCCACATAGGGTGCGTTCGCCGGCGTGACTCCAGCGCGACGACGTGCCTATGTGATGGATAGGTTATTTACCTAAAGTCCGTTTTGAGGTTAGGCTTTCCTGTGCGTGGCCAAATACCCTCCGTAGAGCCGAGTGTCTCGCCGTTGTTGCGAGCCTTAGTACCAATCGCGATGGGTCAGAGTCCCTCACTCGCCTTGCTCTAGATTCTCCAGTTTTACTTTGAGAAACTGGGAGGTCGGACTTCGTAAATCAAGAGAAGCTTTGTAGCTGGCTCGCTTCGTAAAGTCATGAGTTGTTTGCGAAATGGGAAAAGTTTTGTTGCTAGCTCATTTTGTGACGTTGTGGAGAGTTTCCCCCTCGGAGATCCTGGGAGAAACTCCCCACATTTCCTCACCAAAGCAAGAGGCGGCGGTGCCGCACATCCAAGGGTTTGAACCCTAAGTTTCTCATGCGAAGTCGTTAGCATGAGCATGGCTCGCTATCACATGTAGTCTCTTCCACCTTGCATTTGTGTCTTGCACATTGCACTTGCACTTTGCACTTGCATCTTGCACTTGCACCTACACCGGCTACCCCCGACTCGGTCGGCACAACACTTTGGTTTGACCGGCCGCCAGGGCACGGTCGAACTGCCATTTGCACCACTGCATATTGTGTGTGTACATATTCATGTTTGTTTGTATGTTCATCTATCTATATTGCATATTCCTTGAGTCACTGCCGCCTCGACATACTCTTCTTCGGGTCGCCGTCGCCACAGCATGCCCATTACCTTTAGTCACTGCCACCTCTACACACCTTCCTTGGGCTGCTGCCGACACGACACGCCCATCCTTTTGGTCACTGCCGCCTCAGCACACTTTCCTCGGGCCGCTACCGCCACGGTACGCCTATCCTTTTGGTCACTGCTGCCTCTACACACTTTTCTTGGGCCGCTACCGCCACGTCACGTCCATTCCCTTTTGTCTCTACCACCTCGGCACACCTTCGGGTTGTTGCTGCCATGTCAAACCCATTCCCTTTGGTCACTGTC
The DNA here is from genome assembly GCA_022702705.1 of Papilionanthe hookeriana x Papilionanthe teres. NCBI lineage: Eukaryota > Viridiplantae > Streptophyta > Magnoliopsida > Asparagales > Orchidaceae > Papilionanthe > Papilionanthe hookeriana x Papilionanthe teres. The sequence goes on along the minus strand of CM040426.1, from coordinate 51,367,396 downwards.
GCCTTGGCACACCTTCCTCGGGCCGATGTCGCCACGACACTCCCATTCTTGTGGTCACTACCTCCTCGACACACCTTCCTTAGGCCGCTGCCACCACGACACGGCCATCCTTTTGGTCACTGTCGCCTTGGCACACCTTCCTCGGGATCCTGTCTCCACGGCACCCCCATCCTTCGGGTCACTGCAGCTCGACACACCCACCCCTGCCTCTACGGCATGCCCATCTTCAGGTCACTGTCACTACGTCACACCTATTTGTTCGGGCTACTGCCTCTGCGGTATGCCCATATTTTCCCAAGTCACTGCCCCACGGTACACTCATCACTTCTGTCACATGATTCTCTGCACTTACAATTATATGCTTGTATGGGTAGTGAGCCAGGCTCATTAGGAGAGTGACCCCGTGTCGGTCGCAATGCCTTAACTAGCATTGCTTGTTGGGTTGGTCCCGATGAGAAATCGAGTTAAGTCGTCGAGATTGACACGAGTATGACTGTGCTAAGGATCCAATAGATCTTACTTGTGTCACCACTCTTCGTGATGCCCTTTAGATCATTCAGATCTTTAGATCGAGGCCGGTGCGGTGACTCCGTTAAAGTCATACATACGCTGAGTTTCACCCTGCACTTAGTCACTATGTTTGTGCACTTTTCGTTAGATGGTGCGCTAGGCTAGGATTAGGTTGTTAGATAGTCTTTTTGATGCATGACTATTGTTCTTTACTGGATTAGTTGCCCTAGTCAGACATCTTTCTTTTGCATTGTGCATGTGTTGTGATTGCATGTTTCATATGTATGGTAGTGTGTTAGAGCACTTTTTTACAGAGAGTCGTGCTTATTTATATACACACATAGGTACCGTTATGGGGAGACCACATGCTGATTTCTAAACCTTTTGCTTGCAGGTGTTATTTAGCTCTCCCACTTATAAGACATGACTCATTATACATTATATACATGTGAGTTTTCCTGCTAACAATTGTTTTCATGCAGGATTAAGTCTTTTCTTTTTCACTGTGCTTTTAGAGTCCAGGAGAGTTCTGTAGCAGAAATAAGAAACGAGCACGGGTTCTGAGGTGTTTGGCTCGAGAACCACGTGGAGGGGACCAGGAGCTGATGCTCGTGTCTCGTATCTTGCATTTTCATATTCATGTATAGAATTATAACATTACATGTATATGAGGAATCAGACCTTTTCCTGGGATTTGATGCTGATCCAACGACATTTTAGCCTCTTTTATTTTATTATTGAGTGTTTTCTTTCCTGCTTTTATTGCATACTTGCATATCTGCATGTGTTTTCCTTATTTCTTTCTGTGGTATGGGATTTCACGATACAACTCATGCTCTTTAAGGACCATAAAATTTTAATTCTTTCTATCTTAAAAAATCTAATCATAAAAGATTGAGATAATCAAAATTTAGGATTAAAATATTCAAGATTTTAAAACTTGCATTTTATTATCCTGCATGGCATTCAGGTCGGTTTTAAAAACGGATGACATTGCATGGCTATCACCCAAGTCATACTAATAGAGCCTCCACAATATTTAAGAATCGCTCTATATAACTGCATTCATATTTGCATGTCCTGAGGAGTCCCCGCGCTTCTCTAACCTGACTGGCCCAACACACCTTTATAGGTGGTTCTCTATGCGCCTAGGGTGTTAGAAGGCTCCCCTACCAAAACGATGTGCAAGTCTTTTTGTTTGTAGCGTTTCCAGCTTTGTAGCTGAACCTCCGCTTCTCTTCTTCCCTGAGGCATCATTGTCACTTTGGCAGATGTAAGTCCCACCTCTTGGAGCTCCAATCGATAGTTAAAGGATATAGTTTTTTTATTCTGACCTTAGGGATACCGAGTTTCCTCTTAGACGATGCAATTCATGGATTGCTAACCGGAGATCTCAGGACGTGTTGGGTCAACTACCTTTAAGACCGGGTAGACTTAGGGTCTTAGTAGCAGTTTTCCCTACCTTCTATGACTACTCTAACTTCCTGTTTTTTAGCCCCTTTGAGCCCTGTCTCTCATTGACTTCATTGGTATCATTTTGAATGCTCGATGCCGATAAGCTGTCGCCCATTAGGGATGCAACGGTTTGTTCTCTGTCCTTATGGCCAGGACGTGCTTTGACATGTTGTGAGACCCTCGTCAAGATGATGTAGTTGTTCCGTGGGCTCCGTATGCCGATGAACCGCTTCCCATTTGGGATGTGAAAGACTCACTTTCTGCATGATGACTTTGCGAGAGATTTGAAGCATCGTGGTGTTCCCACATGGAATAACCTTCCTTTGAGTACCTATTACCCCAGGTTCATGATAATATAAGCAAAAGTCCTTTTATCGAGAGTATTCTTGAGTACTTTTCAAGAGGCAATTAACAAAGTGGGATACGTCCCCTTGGGAGTGCTCCTAACTCCAGAACAGACACCTACACCGGAATCTCTGGTTATGGGTAGTCTAAATAGGTATTCTTTTGCGGATATCGTTCCAAGGTGCCTTCGCCTGATCTTGTTTGGGCGGACATGCTTGGTCTATCCTTGTGAGGCTTACCGCGCGTAGGCTCTCCATGTTTTGTGTTTTATCTTGTATGTCGTCATTGTCGTATGTTTGTCTTTTCTGGTTTCTCTCTTCTCCCTGTCATTTACATGACCGGAAGAGAGACTTATTCGGGAAAATGAAAGTATACAATGATCGACAAGCCGACGACTCCTTCAAAATAAAAGTGAGAAAAATGAATGAAAAACCCACATGTTCTATTCAAAAAATTTTGAATCTACCGATCTCTTTTCTTGCCTTAGTAAAGTACTTAGTCTATAGTTCATTTCAGACCACGAATTCCTTATCGACTTGATTGATCATCAATAGGGAGTCCGACTTCACAAAGAGATCGGAAGCACCTATCTTGTAAGCCCAACAAAGCCCAGTAATCAGTACCTCATACTTTGCTTTGTTGTTGGTAATCTCAAACTCTATGAAAACAAACTAATAGACTTGCTTAGTGCCTCTTAGCCAAGCGGTAGCTTGCTTAGACGCCCCATCGACGTGTAAGATCCAGATTTTGTCGCTGGTTGGGTTTCCTTCATGTGGCCCAACTGCCTTGGAGAATCCATTAAGAAATTGGCGGTCGCCTGTGCCTTGATGGTCGTCAGGAGGACATACCTTATGTTGTATCTTCTTAGTTCCACTGCCCACTTTAACAGCTGGTCGGAATGTTCTGACTGAGTGAGCAAAGATTTAGCGGGTGATCTGTGACTCTCGAATCAGCTGCGCTTGAAAATATGGTTGGTGCATGCGAGAAGAAATAATTAATGCAAATGTTAGTCTCTTCATAATCCCGTGAAATACACCAAAAATTGTTTCCCCGCATGGCTGACTTCCTCTCTTTTGACTTCTAAGTATAGCAATAACTCTTTCGCCGATTTCGGACTTTTGGAGCAGTGGTGATGATGCTAGGTTGTCTTTTAGGCTTTTGAATTCTGACTCACAATCAATTATCCATTCAAAGTATGTTGCACATTTATCGCCAAATTTTTTTTGTAGTCCCTCAAAGAATGCTGCACATTTATCGCTAAACTTTGAAATGAAGCGATTAACTCCCGCTACTCGTTCGACTAGCTTTTGCACTTCTTTAGTATTACGAGGGGAAGACATGTCCATGATTGCTCAAATCTTCTTTGTATTGGATTTTAACCCATCAACTGTCAGCAAAAAGCCAATGAATTTGCAGGTCCATACCCAAATGGTACATTTTTGAAGGATTTAGCATCCTGTTAAATTTTTTAAGGGTTTCGATGGTTTGTTTTATATCTTCTATATGTTTTTCGACTGATTTACTCTTTAATACGACATCATCCAAATACACCTCAATATTTTTTCCTTATTCAAAAAAAATATATCTACGAGACATTGGTAAGTCGCCCCAACATTTTTTAGCCTTAAGGGCATTACAATGGAACAGAACACACCCTGCGCAACAATGAAGGCGGTTTTCTCTGCGTCAGTCGGATGTATCTTTATTTGATGGTAGTCTGAGAAGGAATCTAGGAAGTTCATTACTTCGTAGCCGATTGTGGCATCCATTAGAGTGTCAATATTTGGTAGGGCTCGGTATCTTCGGACAGGCAACGTTTAGATTAGTGAAGTCGACACACATTCTCTATTTGCCTTAGTATGCTCAAATCGTTGTCTATCAATCATTGGGATTGATTCAACATTGTCCTGGTACTATGAATCTTCAGCTCTCTCTATTGTGTGTCAGAACTGTTTCTTGAGGAGGAATCTGTGTTTTCTCAAGGAGCATGTTCAACTCCCAAAATCAAGACCGCTCCTAGGGCCATGACTACTCCAAGGACCTCTACAGTATGTCCTATCACCTGAGCCGATATCTGAGTCCCGAACTCCTGCGATTTTTGTTTCATGAATTCCTGCATAAACTTCTTGGTGCATCCCGCGTCCACCATGTCTCCCTAATTTTTCTCCTCTTGTTGTCGTGCTTTATTTCTTGTTGTCAACATAGCTCCGCACTCACTGCACTTTTTAGGATGTTGAATCTAAATTTGTTCGGGAGATACATCCAAGGTATAGAACATCACAAATAGTGAAAGAGAGAGTGAGAGAGAGAAAGGGAGAGAGAGAAAGAGAGAGAGAGAGAGAGAGATAGAGAGAGAGAGAGAGTACATTGTGAACAATAGAAATCGCGTAATCTTAGTTTATAGGCACATGGGGTATAGATTTAAGATTATATTTTTGCCCTCTAATCATTAGATCTGCAAGGGTTATTTTATTACATTATACACATGTCAGATATATGCGCTTGTGGAGATTTTCTCGGGTGATGGATTATTGCCGATCGATGCACCTTGGACCGATCAGTCTAAGACCGATTGGCTGGTCTTAGACCGATCAGTCCGCTTTAGGTCGATCGGTCTCAGGTTCGATCAGATGGATTTCTTTGTTGTGGCCCGAGGGATGAAACTCGGTAGGTGGATCCTTCAGTCTGTCATTATCGTGCTCGGCCGTTGGATTGCTTTAACATTCTTACTGATGTATCTTTTATTGATAGTATGTATGTAAAATATGCCTTCATGGTTTTGTAATGTCTACATATATACCACATGATTCCTACATATTTATATATCTAAAGTTTAATTGTGATGGTGGGCACATTATTGAGGTTGAAAGTAAGACTGGCTTATTACGGTTGCAAATCTTTCAGAAAAGGAACAATGTGTGACTTAATTATAATAAGAATACATTTATCAAATTAACAAACATAATATTGTATGACAATTGTAAGATTCATTGCAACAACTTAAACCAAACCACATGAAATTCATTAATAATAAGGTTTCAATATACAATACTTATAACAATATTTTAGATCAAGCTTGTTCAATATACCTCTGTCTTAAGCAAAAAAAAATTTCATAGTTATGTCAATAAAAAAAATTACAAAGATCTTTGATTTTAAATGAAATGAAATTGAGCTTTCTAGTGATCCTATCCTCGAGAGCTCATATTATATTGTATATATCGTGTTCTTAGGTTCATACAGTCATTTACAATACCACAACTTCTGGTCGATTAGGAGAGCATCTATAAAATTTTCTTCCAATATTCAATCTCTTGTGACAAGTGAATTGCACGTTATTTTTGGTTGCATCCATAATAACTTGTCACTTGATGATCATCCCCTATTGTTAAGGATTTAGTTGAACTCACTTTTTCAGTGATAGAATACCTATGAAGAGCAACGATTATATAAATATATTAGACAATTAATTTCAAATAATACCTTAACCTCGCAAAGCACTTATACTCCCATTGTAGTCAGCTAGTGCTGTAGTAAGCTTACGTTTGCTCTATGGGAGTATTGCACCAGATATCTTCTCTTTGTGGTGAGAGGAACCTTGGTTCAACGTCGCACGTCCAACGGTCGAATGTGTCGACTCCCTTCTTTGGCTTCTTCTTGTGCATTTGGTTTCTTCTCCAAATCCCGAGCTTTTTGCTTAAGACGGAAGTGGCTAGCCAACTTTCGACGATTTCTTTAAGTTCTTTGGTTGGGAAAATTTTTACCTGAGAATCATGAGGGAATGTGAAGAAGACAGAACCTTTCATGCGCGCTAGCTTGAGTATTGGGCGGGTTTTCTTATCTCTATAACGGAAGGCTAAGTATTGATGAAGTTGTGGGATAGAGTGGTAGAAATTTTGAACCCAAAAAAATTAAGTGTTACACGTATAATTATGAAGATTTATGCATCACACTTAAATCCTAAAGAATTGTATGGCCGCAGATAAATCCCCTTATATGATGTTATAAGATAATGATTTTCATGAAATTGGTGTCTATCTTTTAGAAGTGTATGATTTAAATATTTATATTCATGATCATAAACACAAGATAAACTTTTTCGTAAATTTTATCATGCATAAAATAATTTGTCAATTTTCTTGTGCATTATACATGACCTATTAATTTGTCGTTTATATTTTAATAAATAATAATTATTTAAATAATAATAATTTTTTGAGTTTAATTTGTCAAACTCAATTTTTGATTTTTATATAACAAGTTGCACTGGATCACTCATTTTTGGTCACTTAGTACTTTTACAGTAATAGTTCAATGCCTTTTTATTGTAAAGAAAGCTTGCAATAAAAAAAAATTAAATTTCAAAAGCTAAAAACATTTTATATTTATTTTTCCGGTATTTATTTGCTTGCAATTTATTTTTTTTATAATTTCTATATTAAATTCTTGTATAGGAAACCATGATGTACAAATAGCCAAATCTTATAATGTATATATAAATATAAATAAATATTATATTAATATTAACATATAAATATATTAATTTTATATTGATCTTAATAATAAGTTATAACATTTAATTTTTATTCATTATAATTTTTTTTAGGTTATTATAATGTGTTTCTTATATTTCATATTTAAAATTTTTTAATTAATTACTATTAATTTTAAAATAACATGCTTAAATTATTATAATATTAATTATGTAAATATTAAGATATTTTTTTAATATTTCATAATTAATTTTTTTCTTAGTATTTGATTGCATTAAAATAAATTTATAATTGAGTTATTATTTGATTAAATCTTTAAACCTTAAAACTTCAATGCCCGATCCTATTAATTCTGAGAAAATATTACATCAGGACGCCGCACATAGAACTACGTGCGGAGTCCAACGAAATCACGCCACGTGGTGCGTGGCAAAAAAAAAAAGAAATTTGTCCGGTAATGCAGAGAATATTCCCCCCACATTATTCAAGTGTTATTGTATGTTATTCATATATTATTCATGTGTTATTGTATAATTATAACACCGGTAATATTCTCAAAATTGAATAATACTTGAATAACACAATAACACCTGAATAATTCAGAATAACACGAAAAAATATTCTATGTGATTATGATACATAACATGATTTCGTTGGTCTACATGCGTAGTACTGATTGTAATATTTTCCATTAATTTTACTGCCATTTTTGAGTGCTCCATAGCGTCCATCCATTCCAACTAGCTTCCTCTTCCCCCTCGGGCATCGTAACGCATTCTGAGAAAACGGAGAAGCAGGTCGTCGATCTAAAACATCTCTTCCATGGATGCCGAGCTATTGGAACTACAGAGACAGTTCGAGTCCGCACAACAGGCGAAGTCAAGCGTCCGCCTCTCGGAACGAAACGTCGTTGAGTTGATTCTCAAACTCCAGGAGCTCCGTTTCATCGATTTCGACCTTCTCCACACCGTCTCCGGCAAAGAATATATAACTACTGTAACCTCCGCCTATCTCTAGGGTTTCGCTTTGCCGAACTTGACTTTCCAGTGAATGACCTAATTCGGCTTTCGTTTCCAGGAACAATTGCAGTTTGAGATCGTGGCGGAGATCAGAAAGTTGGGCCGCGTTTCCCTCATAGATCTATCGGACGTCCTTGGTGTTGATCTCTATCACATCGAGAAGATTGGTCAGCTGGTCGTGGCTAGCGATCCTGGGCTCATGCTGGTGAACGGGGAAATAATATCGGAGTCTTATTGGGATGGCGTCGCGGAAGAGATAAACGAAAAACTACAGGAATGTAGTCAAATTTTCCTCGCAGAGATCGCCGCTCAATTGCATGTTGGCTCCGAGTTTGTGGTATCCGTTTTGGAGCCCCGCCTTGGAACGATAGTACGTTTTACGCATTGCTTGATTTTCTTTCACCTTCCTCCCTCGGAAAAATTAGAAATAGCAATTTCAGGCCTTCGTATGTGGCTGTAAATTTAGTCTTTTTAAACCTTGCGCTATTAATTTTGCCTTTTTATCCGTTTTGGGTCTATCAGGATTGTGTTCCCTGTTGCTTTAATATTTGATCACATGGAAGGGCATTTGAGTCCTTTTTGTCAAGTTTATAAATTATATGTTCCTTGGCTGAATTGAGAAATCCATACTTCTCAGAGATAGATATATCAGCGAGAATTTATTGATCCATTAAATTCATCAAAAATGATTAATTGATAGGCAACCTTTCTCTCAAATAAGGAGATTATCTCTCTTGAGATGCTGCTCATATTTGAACAAGGATTAGAATTTCAAAAGAAGATCAAGAATGGTTTGTACATTAAAAAGCAACTTGATGCAAACCTGTTCTTGAATAGCTTTACCCATACTGCTCTTCAACAAGGAATTGATTGAGAAGAGGACCTCCACCCATAACTTACAAATAAAGTCAGGATTCTTAGTATTGAGACATCACAATCAGCAATGGTCAATTGATTGATGAGTCAGGATTAATGCATGTGAGAGACTCCGTGGATCTCCTAGAACTGCAATAGGCATAAATTTGATGATGCAAACATAATTTTCTTTCTCATTCAATCGAAGACTTATAAATAGCCATCAAAACAAAACAAATGACTCGAAACATCCTCATGCCTTTGGGTATTTTTAAAAGAACCAAAGTAATAACAAAAATGGAAATTAGGCTACTATTAACAAGTTTAACTCTTAAATTAGCACTTGGACCAAATACCAACAAGTATCCTCTCCAAATTATTTCACAACTTGAATAGAGCTTGCTAATCATTTGAAACTCCTTCTAGAGGCGTCCACACATTAATTTGAACCCACATGGTGCGGATCAGCCCATGGAGTTCTTGTTTGGATCATATTGCATACACTTTCTTCATCAGCTTAATGCATATATGAATTGGATCTATGCATGCCTCCAACTGTTTGCTTGTCTTCTCCCCAGTCTAATTCCCATCACAACATCCATCCAAGCTATGGAATTGTTCTTTTACATCCCTCAAAATTATTATTTATGATTTGGATTTTGCACCAAATGGGATATATATAGAACTACTCAGTAAATTCTAAGTAGCATATGCTATGAATTGTCCTCTGAATCGTAATCAAAGGTACCTCCAACAATAACACTGCTTCAATGGCCACAATATTAAGAAATTTGATAAGCTGCAAGATCCACAACTTGCTACAATTATTATGTAATTTATGTTTTAAAATAGGCTAAATCAATTTATAAAAGCCCAAGTAGTTATAGGGCAGTTAAAAGAACTGAAATGAGACTATAATACATTTGAATTGGGCCCATTATCAAGCTTTTTTTTTCTTTTTCTCTCCTTTCTATATTTGGCTGAATATTTTTCTTTATTTATTTTTATATTAGATTTATTTTTTGAGATTTTATCTTCTTTTTGATAAGGTTTATGTTTGAATTTGAACATTTGTTTGGACCGTCTATGATTAGTATTGCATTTAAATTTATACTTCTTCTTATAATCCTTATTCTAAGAAGAAGTTGTTGATGTGTAATGAAATGGATAAGTAAATTCTCGACTGAATGTAATTATTGAGATTCATGATGTGTAATGAAATTATTATAAAATGATGATTGACTGAATGTAATTATTTGTGCACAATTAATTTTATTCTAGATTATCTTATGTGTGTGGGCCACCTAGTTGTATGCTCAAAAGTATTCGCTTTCACTATCCATCAATTTTTGTAATAAGCATTTTTATTTTTATTTTTATTTTATAAACGTTTATATTTTTCAACTGTCACGTAACATATCTAATCTCATCCTGAGCCACACCAGAACATCCTATGTGTCCTATTCTGTCAGTGCTTGGCACTTGCAAATAGTTACATGCCATTATTCTCCCACTCACATTGTTGTTCACACTGTCCTAGTCCCGTGTGCTTATTCTCTTTTGAAATTTATGCATTTCAAGTGTTTGGGCCTCACTTTTCTGCTTGTGTCCGCTCCACATATCTTACACATAATTTACACTTTTTTACTTTTAATTTTTTAATTATATATTTTTTGGTTAGAATAGTCGCACACGTGGCATGTTTCGCTACTTTACACTTTAACAATTTGGTGTTGGACTTCTACTTTTTTTGGTTAGCTTAATGCTTATTTGCAGTTCTTTTAAAACAAGCACATCGTTCCTTTCCGACAAAATGGGCAAAGAAAGTAGTCCACACACGTTCATATGCCTTATATTCATTTTTTATCTATTTGCATCTCTTTGGTTTCTGTAGTTTGTATTTTTCTTTGGAATTTATTTCTCAAAACAGAAGCTGAATTAAATAAATACAAAATGCTGCACTTTAATAATAAAAAATGGAAAATCCTCTCTGTGATTCTGGAGGAGGACGTGTTGTGATATGGTTTATTAGTCATTTGGGCTGCTTGGATTTTGTTCTTCTCTATTTTATTTTTTACATTTTGCCTTTTTATTTCTTAATTTCTTCCTTGAGTTCTGATGCCTATTTAAACAGATTAAAGGGCGATTAGAAGGTGGGCAGCTGTTCACTCCCGCATATGTTTCACGTCTTACGGCAATGGTTCGTGGTGCTGCTAGGGGGATTACGGTTCCATCAAACTTGCCAACTGTTTGGAACTCTTTGCAGCATTTACCACATGTTATTGATGGCGGCAACGGTGTTTCAATTGAAAGCACTCTTCTTCATTCTACATTTAATGCTCTTGTGAAGGATAAGGAAATTCTCGGCTCTCTTCGTGCAGGAGTCCAGTGGACACCAGCTGTAAGATTCTCTCAATCTCATCAATTTTTTGTTGTTGACTATTTCTAGGTTTTTGTCTTTTCTTCCTCGCTCATCGTCCTCCATCTTTCTCAATTGTCCGAATCAACTTTTTTTTTGGGTCCATTTCTAGGTTTTTGCACATGCTCAAAGGGAGATTGTGGACTCATTTTATTCACAGGTTTGAAGCATCGGCCCAGTTATTTACTTCTGTATTCAAGAAATGTTGGCAATTTGGAAAATTTACATTCCATGTTTAACTAAAAAAATTTAACTCTTTGAGATTATAGTTACAAGAAAGAAAGTCTATGGATTGGCCTTTCATTTTTTGCTTTTTTGTTTTATATTAGTTTCATTTTTGTTTCAGCTTAAAGGCAATTTAATTTTTATATATTTTGAATTTTAATTTGTAGCAACAAAGGTGCAGAACATACATTGAGGAAATATTCTAGGATGATATGCAAAACATACATAGTGGAAATCACAAAATTAAAGAAAAGATCGATTCATTTATGTAAGAGATGTTTTCTTATTTCAGTAATTTACATACTCATATATATATATATATATATATATATATATATATATATATATATATATATATATATATATATATATATATATATATATATATATATATATATATATATATAGGAGACTTTGTGCGTTGCAGTTGGCAAAATTTGGAGTTAATGCAACAATATAAACATTTTATAGATCTTTTGCTATTAAGAATACATTGAATATACAATTTGTTTACAAGAATTGGTTGATTTTTTCATTTTAATATTTGTCTAGTATTTATATAATTTTAGTTCTAGATTTTAAGATGAAGAGTTGTAAAATAAAGAATACTAGGATTCATCATCGTATAATTAGTTGGATGTACCTAAAAGACACAAATAAAATTATTTTTATGACTCAAGATTTCAAATTTTGGGATGTTCATGTAGAAGCGAGTGTTTTGTGGGAAAAAAGTAACAAATACATTTAAACAAATGACAAAAGATGTATTTGAAGAATCAAAAGAAAAATTTTCTATAAATAAAAATAGTTTGTGGTGGAATAATAATGTGCAAGAAATGATTTAATATAAGACGTTATGTTATAAAAATTGGTTTAAATGTGAAAGCTTAGAGAACTGAGAAAAATATAAAGCTGCTCGTAGGGAGTCTAAAAGAACAATCTGTGACGCTAAAAATTCTGTTTTTAGTGATCTTTATAATAGATTAGATACTAAGGATGATGAAAAATATATATATAACCTAGCTAAACAAAGAGAAAAAAAAGTAAAGATTTAACTCTAGTAAATTATATTAAGGATGAAAATAAAAAAGTGATTTTCTTAGAAAATGATATTCAACATAGGTGGGTGAGTTATTTTAATAATATTTTTAATGATGTTTCTAAAAATATGATCGACTTTAGTGATCTTAATATCATTAATAATAATAAAACGTTTCATTTTTACCGTCGCATTAGTAAAAAAGAAGTGAGGAGACTTTAAAGAAAACGAAGGGTGGAAAGTCTGTAGGACCTGATGATATCCCAATTGAAGTGTGGAAATATTTAGGAGATTTGAACGTTTCTTGGCTTACTAAACTTTTTAATATTATTTTAAAAACTAAAAAGGTACCTGACGGGTGGAGGAAGATTACTTTGGTCCCCATTTTTAAGAATAAAGGGGATGCCAAGAGTGTGCAAATTATAGAGGAATTATATTTTGATTTAAAAAAAGCTTACGATAAGGTTCCAAGAGATATCATTTGGAGAGTCCTTTAAGAAAGGTGTTGATATGAATTATATTCAAGTCATTAAAGATATATATACTAGAGCTATTACTTGTGTTCAAACTGAAAAGAGGATTGACCAAATATTTTCTTGTTTATGTTGGTTTACTTCAGGGATTGGCTTTAAGCCCATATCTTTTTGCTTTAGTTATGGATGGTCTTACTGGACATTTACAAGAGGATGTACCTTGATGTATGCTATGCTTTTTGCTGATTATATCATCCTCATGGATAAGACGAGAGAAAAAGCCCAGGAAAAAACTTGAATTATGGACGTCTACATTGGAGTCTAAAGGTCTTCGTTTGAGTAGAACTAAAAACTGAATAAATGGAATGTAATTTTAGTAATAATAGCTTTAGTGATAGAAGTGTGACGTTAGGTGATCAAATTATTAAACGGTGTGAACGATTTAGATATCTCGGGTCTATTGTTCAAAGCGATGGTGATATAGATGGGGATGTTAATAGTAGGATTCAAATAGGTTGGTTGAAGTAGAGGAATGCTTCGGGCCTATTGTGTGATTGAAAAGTACCGCTTAGTTTGAAAAGAAAATTTTATAAGATGGTGGTGAGACCTGCAATGCTCTATGGTGCTGAGTGTTGGCCTTTAAAAGAGAAGCATAATACTAAGTAAAGTGTTGCCGAGATGAGAATGATTAGGTGGATGAGCGGCTTTACACTTAAGAGACAAAATGCGAAATGAATATATCCCTGATAGGGTTGGTGTAGCTCCAGTAACGGACAAAATTAGAGAGAGTCTCCTTAGATGGTTTGATCACACATTAAACGTCGGCCATCTGATGATCCGATTAGGAGAGTAGATGTTTTAAATTCGACATATGCTAAGAAAGGCAAAGATAGACCTCGGAAGACTTGGGCTTATTGTATAAAAAATGATCTTAATTTATTAGAATTAAATGAAAATATGACACTAAATAGGACATGATGGAGAAAAAGGGTTCATGTAGCCGATCCCACTGAAGGCTTTTGTCGTTGTTGTTGTTCTATTTATATAATTTTAGTAGAGCTTCTATGTGAAAACATATAAAGCAAGGACCAATAATTACAGAATAAATACTACATTCAATGAATTGATAAGTTTTTGGATTTATAAGTGCACAATGGGGATCTCAGATATTAATGACGTGGTACTGAAAGAGGAAGAAAGTTTGGTGGAAGTCTTAGCGTGGATTTTAGCCAGCAAAAATTATGCTGGGATTTCACACTTCCTCTTTAAGTGAATGAATGTGTTATTCATTTCAAGCTTGCCTAATAATTTCTAAAGGATTACCCCTGATAGTCCTTTGGTTCGTTTTTTGGTTTGGGAATGTAGTACAGATTAGATTATTATCAAGCTTCTTTATAATATTTTTATGAGCTTCATTATCCTTTTCACATTTATGTTGCATGGGTTAAATGCAATATTGATGGTTAACCTATTATCATAAAGAGCCTCAACGGATCTTTTCATTAATCTGTAAACCTTTTAGGATAATTTTAGCCATAGCTATTTTTAAATTCTCAATGCCATAGATCTAAATTCAGATTTTGTCACCAAGTCACCTGATGGTTTTTTAAGAATGTGTAATATTTTGATGTTGACCTCCTGTCAACCATAGAACCCACATAATTTACATCTATGTAGGATTCGATGGCCAAATCTTCTCTTTTTTAAGGGAATATCTTTGCCCGAGTTTCCCTTTAAATATTTATAGACTTCTGTATACTATTTAAGGCATGATTTTTAGTATTGTGCTTGAATACACCATACTGTTATGAATAGTGTTAGTATTCTAAAATTAGGTTTAACTAGTTTAAATTATAAAATAATTTATTAACTAATATCCTTACAATTATCTATATGTATATATGCATACATCAAAACGATCCTAATAACTTATAGGATTTTATAAAAATAATTTTATTGGTTTTTTGAGGTGATAAAATTAACCTATAAAATTGTTTTTCTTATTGAGGTTAGGGTAAATTTTGAATATGAAAATTCTTTTCTTTTCCTGAAATTTGTCATTGAAATTTGCTTCTTTGATGGTCAATTAAACAAGTGAAAATTTGTCTTATATCCTATTCTTTTTCTAGGACGCTTTGTTTTTTGTATTTTGTCTCAGCTTCACTTCCATATAAGGGATATATTTTTTTTCCTGCTCTCCGATATTAAAATTTAATATCTTCTCTGGTTCTTGAACATAAGTCAAATTGCTCTGTATATCAATTTCATCTTAAAGGTAGTCTCTGATTTTATTAGTGATCAAATTTTTTTAGCATTGAAATATGGAAAACATTATTTACGTCAGAAATATTTGCTAATTTGTAGGCAACATTTCTAATTCTTAAAATTATTTCAAATTGCTTGATATATTTGGTATTTAATTTTTCTCTGTAGCCAAATTTGGATATAACCTTCATTTGGCTGAGCTTTAGAATCACAAACTCATCAACTTCATATTCTATCATTCAATGATTTGGTTCATGATATTTGTGTTGATGATCCCGTGCAAATTTCAATTCACCTTTGATTATTTGGTTGTCTTAGTAGATTGATCAACTAATTGTGGATCTATAAGCTATTTCTCTCCAATTTGATCCAACTTGGTGGAGGTCTGCAATTTTAGCTTTGTAGTGCCTCATAACAGCTGTTTTTAAATAAAATTGTTATTAGTTGAATCTTATCTTCTTAGCTACCATAACCTTACCATATTTGTTAACACTTGAATGGTACTTTCTACCAGACTATCTATATATGAATGAAATGCTATATTGAAATGCAATTTAGTAACTAAACTTTCTTGAAAACCTTTTCATAATCTGTATGTGAATCCCTTTTCTTTGTCTGATATAATTACCTGAAAAATTTTATCAAGTTCATAATTTCTTTCACAAATATTTTTGTCAATTTCTCTATTGAATCAGTCTGAGGTACAGGCAAAATTGATGTTGACTTTGTCAATCTATCCATCACGATCCAACAACAATCATGCTCTTATCTTGATCTAGTAAACTTCAACGATATTCATATCTATATTTTTCTACTTCTACTTGCCATTGATGGCGATCATAAAATTACATTTGGCTTCTGGTGTTCAACTTGTATCCTTGATAAGATTCATATTTGGCTATATACTCAGCTGTATCTTCCTCCTTTCATGCTCACTAGATTAGTGTTTTTAAATCTTTATACATTTTGGTACTATGTTGAATTGAATAACTTGATTGATGATCCCCATGTAGAATCTCCTAATAAAATATGATTCTCTGCTAATCTAAACATGCAAATTATATTTGATTACACCTTGTGAGATTTTTTCTCTTTGCCTGTTTGTATTTGATTAATAGCCTTATGTTATTCCTTACTGGCCTTCTACATATACTTGATTTGTTTCTCCATGTTAGGTTGTACAATCATTCAATGTCAATTGTTGAGGCATGATTATATTGTACTCTAATCTCTAGTTGTAATGCCATTGTATCATTGATTAGCTCTGCTTTCTGAGTTACAACCTACAAGTCCAGATTTTCTACTCAATGTATTTGCTACTATGGCAGCCTTTTTAGAATAGTATTGTATATCAAGTTCATAAACTTTAAATAAGTTCTAATCTTCTGAACCTTAAATTTAATTATTTCTAGTTGAAAATATACTTCAAACTCACCGTTTCCAACTTCATATAGATATTGCCTTCAAATATTGAGGGCAAATATACTTTAAATAAAGTAGCTGGTAATTCAACTCATGATTTTAATTGTCTTGAAATATAATCAGTCAACTTTATGATTTTCATTAAAATACTTCTCAAATCTTTTAAAGACGGATCACTATATATTTGAAATCTCTCAGTTTTAGTTCGAATCATCGACACTTGAGCAAAAGTTAAAACATCGGTTAAGTTCTTGGAAACTTCACTCACACTTGTTAATCATTTCAAATTTAATATTTTTTTTGGCCAGTCTGGATAATATTAATGTAATTGAGACAATTCCTTTACAAACCTTCTATAATAGCCAACTAATTCTAAAAGATTTTAAATCTCAGTCATACTGGTTGACCTTTGCCATTCCACCAATGCTCTCAACATTTTCCCGAATCAACTGATATCTTCATTGTTCTAATGATGTGTACCAGAAACTAACCTTGCTCAGCCAAATCATCCTCTTAGAAAATTTGGTGAACAATTTTTGCTTTCCCAATAAATCTAGATCAATCTTTAAACGGTTGCAATGATCATAATTCTTGAAATAAATAAGGTGGAGTCTGTAACATGTAAAGAGGAGGCGACAGTGGCCAAAAGGAGGTGGTGTGCTGATATGGGATGCTTCATGAAGAGATGAGGCCTTGATGCAGAAGACTGGATTGCATGTAAAAGGATGGAATGGTGAAGGCAAAAGCAAGGAAATGATTCTTAAGGCTATTGGGTAACAAACGTGCCTATTTTTCCCTTTCTTTAATCTGGATACGAAATAGGCATGCTTGACACGTATAAGACACTACATATTGTTTTATGAAAGAGTATTGGTGCATCTTATCTGTTGATGTTCCATATTGTGTCTCTGAGACTAATTTGGCTGTTTTCCTCTTAAAATTGTTGATGTTTAAACCTTGAAGCTAATGCAGGTATATTTGTGTGGTTGGGTGGCTCTTAGATTGCAAAAGAGCTTTTGTTCTAGTTGTCAAGTTCTGCAGATTTTAGCTTTTTCTGATGATTGCTTTGCTAACTGATCTTTGGGGCACAGAACTCATACATTGGATATGATGTCCTTCTCAAACTTGGAATTGCTCAACCTAAACAGTACTTGCAGGTACTTCGTATGTTTCTCTGACTCAAACATCTAAATTTAATTAGCAAAAAACTTAATGAGACTAATTAGCTCATATCCTTATTCACAGCAACCGGTTCTTTTTCTCATGTGGATTTCTTGTTCACTTTTTTCTATTGTAGTCCAGATACAATGAAGGCGTTGCACTGGACAGTCTTTTCGTTCACCCATCAATGGTTGAGATGTTAAATGCTGCTATACAGGATGCTATTGAACATGGTAACTGGTAAAATATTTCTACAGCACGTTTAAAATATAATGGTTGTCAGAATTTTAGAAATTTCTGCATTTGTTATTTCTATGTTTTATTAGTTTGTATTTTTAGTAGAAGTTTCTACTTTTAGAATTATCTATTTTTTGTAATTTCTATTACCTTCTGTCTAGCATAGGGATTTTGTGGCTTTCCTAATGGGGTGGCCTTTCCCTGCTATTAATTCTGTAACCGAGTCTTAGGAAATGAAAGAGGTATGGTTTTAGAGCTACGGTTTTGCAAAGCTCAACTCACTACCATAGAGGTGGCGCAGAACTTGAGATTGATTTATTGCTGGAGCTCCCATTGAAGTTGCCGTCTTCTGTTTCACAAAGCTGCTACGCGTGTTCTTCTGCCATTGCGACCGAATCTGCATGAGTTCGATCTTGTGACCTTCCGTGAAGATGCTGCACGTGTTCTTCCATCACGAACTATCCCACGTGAATATGATCTTGCGACCTTTTGATGCGCATGCTCTTCTTAGCTGCGAGCGAGTTCTTCTTGCTGCACTTAGGACTTTGAAAGCAAGTGAAACAGCATATTGAAGTGTTGGTGCTGAACATCTCAGTGGGAGAGAGCGATGAGTGTGCCGTAAGAGCTGCGAAGGAGCCTGCAACCTTTACCCCTTCTGTTTCGAGCATCGACAGTCTCTTTCTCGTAAACACGAGGAGCTCTCTTCTCTTGTTCAAACAAGATCGCAATACTGTTCTCTTATCTCTTTGCCCTCTTCTCACTTCAATCCATTCGGGGGATGAAGCGCTCCAGGCAGTCGACTC
Source organism: Papilionanthe hookeriana x Papilionanthe teres (assembly GCA_022702705.1). Taxonomy (NCBI): domain Eukaryota; kingdom Viridiplantae; phylum Streptophyta; class Magnoliopsida; order Asparagales; family Orchidaceae; genus Papilionanthe; species Papilionanthe hookeriana x Papilionanthe teres. Next base: position 51,348,675 of record CM040426.1, on the reverse strand, counting down.
GGCGACGAGATATTCTATAAGTTGTCATTGCTCTACACCTGTCACACTGACGATGCATCCTTTGGTTGACGTTTCTCAGCAGCGATCGATTCAACTGACTTCTCTATTCCAGCTTTAAGCGCCGAAAACACTCAACCAAAATTTACTTGGGGTTTCTTCCTTTCCTCTTCTCTTCTTTGATAATGTCGTATAAGTCGGTGATGTTTGGCTCCAAGAAAAATATACTGTTTCTGTTGATTTCTGTAATTCCGAAATCACTTTGCCTTGCCCATGGTGACATGGGGCTTGCTTGGGCTGAACCAGCCGGTTCAGCAGTAGGCATGTAACGGTCCAGCAGGGAGGCTGGATTGGACTGGACTGGACTGGCCGATGCTTCTTAGGGCAAGGGCTCTCCCCTCTCCCCTCCTAGTTATTATAAATATGTTATTTGATGTTTTATGGTTCAGTATTGGTTGAGTCCCTGCTCAAGCTTGTTGTCTGCGGCTATCTTCTCATCTAGGGTTGTATCTGATGGCGAGAAAGTGATCTGGCTGTAACTTGTTTGAGGCAGTGATCTTCTCCAAGGATTCGAGGGGTGTTCCGGCTGTAGATCATACACACGGGGATAATTATCCGTTATGAATACCACTCCGTTCTCTGTCATACACCCTTTTCTTTCTACCGTTCACTGTCCTCAGTCTACACCCTCCTCTCTATTCCATCCGTCGATCCCTAGTTTCCTTGATTGTTGCCACTGTAAGCTCCGCCAGCTGCCTGATGCGAGGCTCATTGGGGGCCGACTGGGCGCAGGTCCAGCCCAACTGGATCGGCCGGTCCCTTTAGAGGGGGACCCACCACCCCACATTCTACTTCTTTCCTTTCCTCACCCCCCCCCAACCCCCACCTTGTCTTTCTTTTTTGACTCCCTAAAATTTTCCTAAAAACTAAAATCCAATTTTATTCTCCTTCTAATTTTAAAACCCTTGCATTAAATCTGAAATCGGATTTTATTTCCTTCTCTATTTTAAAAGTCTTGCCAAAATTTAAAATATGATATTATTCCTTTCCCATTTTAATGTTTCCTAAAGTTGAGCCAAGTCTTTTATAAATAGGAGTTCTTGTGTCTAGGGTAAGGGTCTTGTTTTCAAAATATGATTTTAATTTATCTGAATATTTTCCCTCTCGAAGGGCTATATCCGGCGATGAGTAAGGTGCCTTTACTGTAACCCCGTTCGAGGTGGTGTTTATCTTCCTTACTCCGACCACGAGCTGTTGTCTCGCACTCGATCATTGCTCCAGCCCTCGTCCAGCTCAGTCTACCACATCCCTGCCCTTATATAGCCGTCTGGTTATCCCTGGTTTCTAATCCAGTCCACCGCTCAATTTCCCTCTCCTACTAGCGGACTAAGCAACCCCTGACGATCCTCCCTGATCAGCACCCACCTGAAGCAGACAACCTCATTGTCTCCCTGCTACCCTCCTAGAGCACCACAACCCTCTGTTGCCTCCCCACACCGCCGACAATTCCCTTCCTCTGCAGCTTCTTTGAAGGGTTGCAGCTCTTCCCGCCTTCTACACAACCGACTGCAGCCCTTCTCTGCCGCCGTCTGTGCCTCCACTCCTTGCTCCGACTGCCTTCCTTGCCTTTGTTCCTCGGCTTCGACCGCTACTACCACCGCCTCCAGGTGCCTATCCACAACGACGACCTCCGCATCTTCCAACTCTGGTTTGACGCCTCAATGAGCATCAACTTACTCAATTTTGCTCTGGACATCACCACAGCCGTCGCTCCAGCACCATCTCACCGAACTTTCTTCTCGTCGAGCTTGTTTTGTCTTTTTGTGTTGTGTCTTTGTTGTAACGTTTTGTTTCATGTTTTGATTTGTGCAGTATCTTTCTTTCTTTGAGTCCATGTTATAATCGTCTTTTATAAGTTATTAATAAAATTCGTGCCTTGCGTCGTAGTTTGGCTTAACTCCGGCATCACGGCCCCTCCTGCTGCTGCTGGAAACACCTTACATTTCCCATCCCAATGCCACTTACCTTTCCTCACCATTCAGGTTAGGCCGCCCCCTATCCTATCCATATCCATCCATGACCCTAACCCTTTAAACCTTCCAGCCACCACCAAAGTCCCCATCCTCACCCCATCCCAACAATCACCACCGGTCTCCACATCCACCCATCAAGTTCCACGGAGCGTCTTATCCAGTCCTAGCCGGATGTTAGTGTCTTATTGTGTTTCTGTGTTATTTTGAGTTTCAATTGTAACCCATTGTTGTTTTGAATAATAAAATTATGTTTTCCTATCCCCTTTTTGGTTTAACTCCAGTATCACATGGTGGTGCGAGCATTGCAAAAAAGTTATGATATACAAAGGAGACATGTTGGAAGCTTCTTGGTAAACCTAGGCATTGTAAATCAAAATCCAAATGAGAAGATCAAGCTTATCAATTCTCTGCGAAGAAAACTAAAGAGCCGTTTGTAATCTTGGATGTAATCCTTTTCACCAAAGAGCCATTAGAGCACCTGCACAAGTTGTTTCAATCTCCCAAATTGTCATTGACTCTGTCTTACTTTTCAGCACACAAAATGATAATTTTTTAGCCGCTACATTGTTAGGTGTTAATTCTAATTTTTTCATTTTTATATGATTGATTTTGAAAAAGCTGATTATATGACTGGTTGTTCAAAATTATTTTCATCCTATAGATCTTGTGCAGGCAATAAAAATGTCGAAATTGTAGATGGTTCACTGTCAGTAATTGCTAGGATAGGAACTGTCAAACTCACCTAGTTTTTAATCCTTCACGATTGACATCATGTTCTTAATTTGTCTTTTAATTTATTGTCCATTAATAAAATTACTTGTGATCATCGGTGTCAAACTACTCTTTACTCTTCTTATTGTAAGTTTCAGGAATTGACTACTGATAGGATAATTGATGTTGCTAAGAAAAAAATAAACTATTATTTTGACGATAAACTCGATGTGAATGGATAATGTCAAAGTTCTTGTTTTAATTCTTAGATTTTTGCCAAAGACAATTATATTATGTTATGGTATTATAGGGTAGGTTATCCTTATTTTTAGTATTTAAAATTCTTGTTTCTCAAATTTTTTTAGAATATTAATTTTATCATCTTTCCAATATGAAGTTTGTCAGTTTGTCGAACATCGTGTTTTTTCCTCCCGAAATTTGCAAACCTACTCAATTTACTTTAATTCATAGTGATATATGGGATCATTCTAAATATTCTACATACTCTGGAATGAATAGTTTGTGACACTGATGATCACACAAGGGTAAATTGGGTGTATTTAATGAAACAGAAATCTCAAGTAGGAATAATTTTCAAAAATTTCTATACTATGGTACAAACACAATTTAAAAAAAATTATTCAAATATTACTGAGTCATAATGACCGAGTGTATTTCAAACATATTTTGGTTCAATTTCTTTCTGAAAATACGGATAAAAGCTCGTGTTGATTTTTCACAATAAAATGGTATGAATGAAGTAAAAAAACAATTATTACAAGTAGTTTGAATATTGCTATTTACAAATCAGGTGCTAAAACATTTTTGGGGTGAGACCATTCTTACTGCTGCATTCCTCATTATTAGAACACCTAATAAAGTTATTAACTTGGGAACAATTTTTGAGTTTTTATGTTTCACATAAAATTTACCCAATAAATCGATTCTCGTCTTCTTTACCTTTAAAGATATTGTGTGTACTGCAGTTGTTTACATTTATAGTTATAATCAAGGAGAATTTGAACCCCGAGTCAAATAATATGTATTTGTTTGTTATGCTCCCCCCAAAGAAGGGTATGAATGCTTTGATCATATTTAAAAAAAAAATGTTTGTTAACATGAATGTCACTTTTCTAATTATAATTTTTCCATTCACCTCATCTTCAACAGGGACAAAATAAAGATTCAACTACTATTTTTCAGAATTTTTTTTTTAATTCGAAGACTCACAAAAGAGTATCTCCCTAATATTGATTGTTCAATCTGAAAATCCAATTTATATTATATCAGGAGAAATCAGGAGAATGTGAGTCAAGTTTTCTAGATATTGAAGAAGATTCAGATCTTCCTATAGTGCTATCTCATTATGTTCATAATCCTATAATAACTAATAAAGAGGGAATAAAAGAACTATGACATTGACACAATTTGATATTGTCTACTCGTGACAAAGGAAACTCAAAAGAAAGAGTCTACGAATTCTTTGCACTGCACAGAATTCATGAACCTTCTAGGTGATGTCCTCATTGGTCGTTACCTTGTGGTCAATTCACTTCATCTTCGAGTTCTTAGTCTTTTAGTTTTGAACTTGAGTGTAGCCCTAATCCTAAATCTAATGATTATAGTCCCCTCATTGCTGCTTATAAGGGGGGTGAGCTCTTGCTCCAACATTCATTGTCTCATTATGTGTCATATAAAAATCTTTCACCCACTTTTTTGGGCTTTACCTTAATTTGTCTTTTATGAAGATTCCTACTATGCAAGATGGTCTTAAAGTTCCCAAGTGAAAAGGCCTTCTTCGAGGAAATGAAAACTTCGGTAAAAAATGGCACGTGGGAATTGGTTGATCCATCTAGAGGGAAGAAAACTGTCGGATGCATATGAGTGTTTGCATTCAAGTATAATTTTGATCTCTCTTTGGAACAGTACATGACCCGATTGATTGCCAAGGGATTCACTCAGACTTAAGCATTGATTACTTAGAAACTTGCCCCAATCCCAAAATTAAACTTTATAAGAGTTCTTCTATCACCGACAACTAATTTTGATTGGCCCCAGTAATAGCTGGATATAAAAAATGCATTTCTCAATCGGGACTTGGAGGAAAAAGTGTGTGGTTCGGTAAAAAGTGTGTAAACTAGAAAGTCCTTATACGGTTGAAGTAGTCACCGAGAGCGTGATTCGAGAAATTCACACTATTTAGGGTATAATTAATGGCAAAGAGATCATACAATTATTTTCAGGCATTCAAAAAATGAGAAGATAGCCATATTGATTGTGTATGCGGACGATATAATTCTCAACGGAGATGATGTATATGTAATGAACCGGTTGAAGACTTTTCTCTCACTAGTTTTTTAAACAAATGCTTAGGGTCTCCAAGGTGTTTTCTTGGCATGGAGCTCACTAGACTGAAGAACTAGAATTTTGTTTCCTAATGTAAATATTCTTGATTTTCTAAAGGGAATTGAGATGAGAGGTTGTGGGCCTGCAGACCCTCCGATTGATCCCAATCAGAAAATGGGAGATGGAAATGAAGGTGATGCAATGAATAGAGCTCGATATCAAAAGTTGGTGAAACTTTTATATACTTATCCCATATGTATACTGTCAAGTATAATTTTGATGGCTCTCCGAAATGGTACAATGTCCGATTGGTTGCCCGGGGATTCACTTAGAACCATGACATTCATTACTTTGAGAGATTTGCCCCAATCCTAAAATTCTTCTATCACTTACTACTAATATTGACTTGACCCCTACAATAGTTGGATTTAAAAAAAAATGCATTTCTCAATGGGACTTAGAGGAAGAAGTGTATATGGATGCATCTCCACGATTTAGTAATAAGTTCGGTACAAATTTGTGTAAACTAAAAAAGTTCTTATATGTTTTGAAGCAGTCACCGAGAGTGTGATTCGTGAAATTCACACTGTTTGTTAAAGGCCAAGGGTATAATCAAGGGCAAGGTAATCATATAATTTTCTTCATGCATTCAAAAGATGGAAAGATAGTTATACTGATTGTGTATGAGGACGATATAATTCTCATCGGAGATGACATTTATGAAATGAACCCGTTGAAGGCCTCTCTCTCGTCAGTTTTTTAGACCAATGGCTTAGGATCTCTAAGTTTTTTTCTTGGCATGGAGATTGCAATATTGAAGAATATGCTTATTTTTTCTCGACAGAAATATGTTCTTGAACTTCTAAAGGAAACTAGGAATAGCAGTTATGGGTCTGCGGACACTAATTGATCCCAATCAAAAACTGGGAGCTGGGAATGAAAGCGATGCAATGAATACAACTCGACATGAAAAGTTTGTGGGAAAATTGATATACTTCTCACCTATGTAGCCAAATATCACATTTATGGTAAGTTTAGTAAGTCTATTTATGCATTCTCCCTATGAGAAACACCTTGAAGCTGTAACCGTATTTTCATACACCTTAGAAGTACACTAGATAAGAGCCTACTCTTGCAAAAGACCACACAATAGAATATATAGTCATACACTGATGTATATTAGGCGGCTTCAATTGTTGACCGAAGATCATCAGATACTGTACTTATGCCATGGGAAATCTGGCTACACGATGAAGTGAGAAACATAATATGTTGGCAAGGAGTAGTGTTGAGGCAGGATATCATGCTAGGACTAATGGAGTATATGAAATGTTATGATTGAAGATAATTCTTGAAGAACTACGGATTTTGATAGACATGCCAATGCATTTGTATTGTGACAATAAAATTGCCATCAACATTGCTGAAAATCCAGTGCAACTTGATCGCACAAAACATGTGGAGATTGATGCACTTCATAAAAGTGAAATGTTCATTTTGGAGCTATTCACATACCATTAACTCCAACAACACAACAAGTAGCAGATATCTTAACCACAAAACTTTTCAGGCCTAGTTTTGAGTCATTGTAAGCAATTTGGGCATAATAAATATCTATTCTCTCACTTGGGGGGGGGGGGGGTATATTATATTTTTAGTAGTTTCTACTTTTAGAATTGTCTATTGTTGGTAATTCTTATTTTCTTTTTCTAGCATGGGATTTTGCTGCTTTCCTAATGTGGTGGCCTTCCTCTTTTATTTATTTTGTAACCTTGTCTTAAGAAATTGAGGAGTAATAATTATTTTTCTCCTTCTAGAAACTGCAGTACCTTGAGTAGACTACTATCTTTAAATCTAATATCTCTACTTGTATTCTGCAGTACAATAAACGTTGTGGCCATGAAACAAGAATGTCCTTGTATTACTGAGAAACATAGACCAAATTTGACTAATAATTATTAGTTAGATGACAGGTAGAGTTTTATCCACAAGGGTTGCCTTGTTTATTCACATTTCTTAAGGAGGCTATGTGTGTGTGCTTGTGTAAATTTTTCTTTTGCAATTTCCAAAAACAATTTAATTGCTTCTAGTTTTTTATTTTTTTGTAAAAAAGTGCATCTTTTAAGACGATTAAAGTGAAAGTTTGGGCAGTTAGGATCATTGTGGGTTCAAGCTGGCTGATCAAATATTGACTACTCTGGAAGCTGTGTGGTTCAACATTAAGTAATTAATAAAAAAAATGGTTGTGAAAACAAAAGAAGGGATATGAGATCAGAAAACCTTTTTAGCTAATGAGATTAGAGAACTTAACATTAAATGGTTGCCAAAACTGAGTTAATAAACCTAGTTATTGCAAGATTTACACTGCAAGCTGGCCTCATGTACTTTTTGTTGCAGGTTAGACGTGAGCATTTGGGGCCTATGGGGAGTGGCTTGCGCTGTAATATGTAAATGGTGCAAATAATTGATCTTGGACTATTGAGATGCTTGAAAATTTGGTATAGCCAACTTTGGGACTACTAATATGTACTAATAATACTTTTGGAGTTTTTTAAATTGGGGATGGGTTGCCATCCACAAACTTTGCCCATTAGTCTATTCCATTTTTTATATGACCTTACAAAACCTTATAACGACTCTATTGTTTGTATTTTCCTTTGCTTGACACCCATAGAAAACTTCTCCATGTTCTGTCGCATGTGCTTGCCAATCCACAATTCTCCAATCATTAAACTTATGCATAATCTCTCTCTAGTGATCTTTGCATCTCACTCTTCACACCCATGACCTCCAACTCCCAATGCTTTGTGCTTTTGCCTACAGTTTATATGCACGAGCCTTCTCGACACTAGCTTCTCCCTTTGTTGTTCTTCCCTTGTGTCGTTGTTGCCATGCCAATTAATAGAATCTTGTTTGGGAGTTTGATGTATCAAGGTGGGAATAGATGATCAAAAATAAGTAAAGAATTTTGTAATTGTTTTAAAAAAAAAATTTCTTTTGTACAAATAAGTTTTCAAATTTCATTTGAAAGCTACTAAAACATAAACTTTCATTTAAAATGAAACAGTTCTTATATTTAAACTGAGATGCGTGCGCATATCTTGAATTTATTGTTGCAAAGATTGGAGAATTTATATCTAGGATAAACTAAATCTTTATTTTTGTAGAATTCTAAAATACTAATTTTCTAAGTTCACCATTTGTGTGCTTATTTTTTTTTGGTAAGAATGCGACTGTCATGCTCTGCATTCGTCTATAAAACCGAACATGTTTTGCTTGACAGATGTTTTTACGTTTTTGATGTAGGTCATCGCAATAATTATATGCCTCCTTAAAGTACTTTCTTATATTTAGCAAATTTTAAATTGAAATTTTTTCTTTCTTTTGAATTTTATGAGCCGTAAACCTTTGAAACGCTTGTTTAACGAGTGAGTGACAGGTTGAGGATTTTAGTCCATGAGGTGAAGTGCAGAAAAATTTGTTGTCTTGCAGGATTGATGTTCTTTCTCTTCTCCCAGTATATGTTGGAGGCCAGGATGTCCTGAAGATATTGTCACTTTGTTCATCTGTTCAGAAGGCAGTTAAGGTTGGTCTTATTATGCTAGTCAACCATCTTGATCATGTAATTTTTGCTCATTATTTCCATTTATGTTTTGCAGTCTTCAGATGCAATAATATTGGGAGACTCCTGTGTGTTTAGCTGCAAATATATCAAGGTGAGATGCTAAAGCTTGCTAATCATAAATACACATCTTATTTTGTTTTTCTTTCTCGTATTGTCAAATCCTTTTTGCATTGTTTGTTAGACTGATTCCGGTAAATATAATCTTTCAAATAGCTTAATCACCTCACAGGCGTATTTTTTGCACAAATTCGACAAATGTAGACTATTAAAGTTCCATGAAGACCAAAAACTTTTGATGAACTGTGGAATGCTTCTAGCATGCGAAATTAGCGCAATATTTTTTTTTTCTGCGTGATCATGTCAAACTCCTCGCTATGATGATATATGTACTCATAAGGAGCAACAAAGGCAGAACATATTCTTTAACTCTTCGGGACCCTATTCTATAACTCATCAGGACTCGAAAGAATCTATTGTTACTGATGTTGATTCAAGCAGAGTTTGAATGATTTGTCTTTGGGGTGCTGTCTTAGTTATCTGCTGTTGAGAGTATCATTATGTACTTTCATTTTAAAAATCGAGTGTTGTGTTATTTATGCTATTATGATTCAGGCGTTTAGAGATTTTTTTTAGTAACATTATCTCATATGTTAAATTTATCATATATGCTTTAGTTATCACTTGAGAATGATTAAACCTTCTTGAAGATTTTTGAGTAGTACATGTTTAATCTGCATAATGTTTAGATGGTGTGAAGTTCATGGATTACGATGATAAAATTTTTTATGGAGGGATTGTAATAACTGAAAATTAAAAGTAGTTAAATAAAATAAATTAAGGAATAATTTTTTAATAGAAGACGGGCTCGATCAATAGTCACGATGGTTTTTTTTTAGAGTTGGGTATTTCATTTGAACCACCGGGAAGAACTCAGGAGCGACCCGAGAAACTCAAGCAAGGCGAGGGAGAAGACGAAATAGAGCAAGAAAAGGACGCAACACAAACCCTAGCTGAAGGAGAAGAGTTCCTGGCAGGTCAAATTGATCGATCGAATCGAGCAGTGTCGAGAGCTTGAAGGTAAGTCGCGCCGTGTGAAGGGAAGCCGAGCTTTGCTTCTTTGCACGCGAGCGTCATTGTGGGTGGTAGAAAAAGAATCATCAGTGGCTCTTGTGCGAATGAAAGTGGAAGAATCGAGCCTAGTTACTCTTTCTTGCAGATGTTGAAGTTTGGGAGGCGATGTTGAATCAAGTGTGGGGCTTTTCTCGTAGCAGGGAGCCGTCGTGTGCACTTTGTGCACGAAGAAAGGAGGAAGAGACGAAGTCGGTCTCGTTTACGACATTATCTTTGGAAGATTTCTGCTCTAAAGATGAAGTCGGTGTTGTGCGGGAAGGACAAGAGGAAGCCTAATGTTTAAGGCCGACCGATCCCTAGACTTTGACGCCAAGTGTGAAGCACGAAGGAGAAGGGGAAGGGACGATGGTTTCCTCGTTGGATCAATGCATGTCTTGTGCGAAGGAAAAGGAGCCTTGTGTGAAGAATCGAGCAGCTCACGTGCAAGTGTTATTGAACTGACCTAGATAGACATGAGAAGAGCCTTTAGTGCGCGAGGAAGAAGTCAATCTTAGCATATAAGGAGGTAAGGGTTTAATTTTAATTTTTAATTTATTATATAGTTTGATATTTTAAATAGTAGGATGCAATACCAAAAGTGAAAAAAAAAATATTTTGGAATGACCATGAGATTAATCAACAATGAATGTGATGATAAGATTTATGTTTCTATTTATATATTTGATTTTAATTAAAATGATATTAAATTAATATTAACATTATGAATTAACAATATTAGATTTAGGAACCTTTGATGCAAAAGGAATAATAATTTTAGATTGTGAAGTTTTCAAAGAAGAGAAATAAATGATTAGATGTATGTTTATGATACTATAAATAGATATAAATAATTAAATGTTTACATTAATGTATACTTTGAAATTACTTTCGATCTTAATTGAATGACAATAATAACTTGTAGAGAATCAACGAAGTGATTAAGTGAAGGAATAGTACATGAAGAGATCTTCTAAAGGTAAGGGTTTAATTTTAATTTTTAAATTTATTATTTAGTTTGTTATTTTAAATAGTAGGATGCAATACCAAAAGTGAAAAAAAAAATATTTTGGATTGACCAGAAGATTAATCAACAATGAATGTGATGATAAGATTTATGTTTCTATTTATATATTTGATTTTAATTAAAATGATATTAAATTAATATTAACATTATGAATTAACAATATTAGATTTAGGAACCTTTGATGCAGAAGGAAAAATAATTTTAGAGTGTGTAGTTTTCAAAGAAGAGAAATAAGTGATTAGATGTAAGTTTATGATACTATAAATAGATATAAATAATTAAATGTTTAAATTAATGTATACTTTCAATTACTCTCGATCTTAATTGAATGACAATAATAACTTGTAGAGAATCAACGAAGTGATTAAGTGAAGGAATAGTACATGAAGAGATCTTCTAAAGACTTGAGGTGAGTAATTATAGTTTTTAATAACAATAGTATTGCTTATGTCTTGTTGTATTATTTATTTTAATTTTTCACTTTTTATATTATATTTCCTTGAGACTTAGGTTACAATTGACTTTTGATATTGTTTTGCATGAAGCATTTATGTTAGTATTTATGTATAAACAACTATATTATAATTTTCCTTAAAGGATGTCACATTACTACATGACATGCAAACTCTAGTATAGGTGTATATATCAGTTTATTTCATGACCTATAGATTTAGTAAGTGTATTTATTCATCAGTAAATAAATATAAAGTATTTCATAAAAGAAGAATATATGATATGAAGTGTGTATACATAATTGCTTTTATGTGCATGATAGAGAAGTTCACTCATTTAATGGCAAGAGATCCGCACACTTAGATATGATCCTACCACTCTAGATAATTGTGATATTTAGATTGCTAACTGTTGCTTCAACGAGAGAATATCTGTTAGAAGTGAGTAGATACATTTCCAGCTCTGATATCATGTAAATTAGATCACAAATCATTTTGCAAACAGGTTAATATTGGTCAAGAGTGCGTTTGGTTATGTTTTGATGATGCTCCTAAAACAAATGTGAATGTTAATAGCATGAAGTAAAAGTAATGTTAAAGATTAAATATTGAAGAGTACAATTAAAGTTAATGCATATCAAAGTATAAGTATTCTAATAAGTATATGTCAATGACACATACATTAGATTATTATAAGATTTTTATAGAAATATGAAGGATCAACATGCATATTACTTTATGTAGCTTGGGTTACTATTATTTAGAAGTGTCATTGCTCCTGAGTTAATTTTAGATAACTGATTTTGTTTTTTTAATATTTTTTAGGTTTAAGCTTTGAAATAAGATGAATACTAGAGAAGCTAACATGTATAGGAGGCGAGAATATCAACCACGAAGGTAGCTTTTATTGCTTAATTAATATGTTTGATTTGTTTATTAAAATATTTTTTAGTAACATTTTCAATTAATATTTAGATATTAAATTGTTAGTGATAGAAATATAATAAAAAAAATTGAATGCCATCGTTCGACCGTTAGTCCTGCCTTGGTTAGCTGTAAGTCTTGGGTCGGATCTTGACATCATATTTTTATTTAATTATAATAAATTAAGATTATTTTTTATGCAATATGCTCAGGTCTTTTTAAGTCTACCTTTACGGTTCTTTATATTAGTCAAACTTAAAACATTTGCGCTTCTACCTGGATGATTAGATAGTCAATGTTTAATGTGATCAAATCATCTATGGAGACTCTCTCTAATCTTATCTGTCACTAGACCTACTCCAACCCTTTCATAGACATTTTTTTTTCACAGTCTTACAGTGTAATACCATCCACCCGAGCATTCTCATCTCAGCAACGCTTAAATTTATGCTTCTCTTTTACAGGCCAACATTCTGGACCATAAAGCATTGCATGTCTCCCCACCATCTTATAAAATTTTCCTTTCAATCTAAGTGGTACTTTCTATTACACAATACGCTCGATGCATATCTCCACTTCAACCATCCAACCTGAATTCTACTAAGAACATTCTCATCTATATCATCATCATTTTGAACTATTAGGTCTACTCAAACAAAAGCTTTTAGATTCTAAAGTTGACCTTCATAAATAAATATTTTCTTGAATCTCTCTAGTCTTATCTACAAAAGGATATCATCAACAAAAAAGCATACAACAAAGTAAATCCTCTTGTAAATGTCTAGTAAGAATATCCATTACTAAAGCAAAAAGATATGTGCTTAAAGCCAATCCTTGGTGTAATTCAACTGAATTGGAAAATATTATTCATCGTCCTAGTGTTCAAACTCAAGTAACAACTCTAGTATACATATCTTTAACTAAATATAAGCAATGTCAACACCTTTTTTAAAACTCTCTGAAGTACTCTTGGAACCTTGTCATAAGCTTTTTCTAAATCAACAAAAATCTTATGTAGATCCTCTTTACTGTCTCTGCACTTCTTCATCAAACTTTTCAATAAATGTATAGCTTCCATAGTAGACTTGCCCGACATAAATCCAAACTAATTTTGAGTATTTTTTGTATCATGTCATAATATGCTCAATTATTCTCTCCCACAATTTTAATGTATGACTCATTAACTTAATTCCTCTATAATTTTTACTCTGTCGTGCATCCTTTTTTTTCTTAAAAATAAGAACTAATATACTCTTTTTTTACTCATGTGACATCTTTTTACCTTTTTAAAATAATGTTAAAAAGTTAAATAAGCTAAGTAATTCTCAGATCTCCTAAAGATTCCCACACTTATATTGGAATATTATAAGGTCCTATTGCTTTTTTACACTTCATTTTCTTAAAGCCTCATTAACTTTTATTTTATTAATGCGATGATAAAAATAAAATAAAATAAAATTTATTGTTATTTATGATATTAAGATCACTAAAGTCGATCGTATCTTTACAAATTTTATTGAAAATTTATCAAAATATTTCAACCATCTATGTTGAATATTTTCGTCTAAGAGATGTACTTTTTTTTATCTTCATGCTTAATGCATATAACTTGAACTGAAATTTTATTTTTATTCTATGTTTGCTTGATGTGTTTATACATATATCTTTTACCTTTTTTTAGTTTCTAATATATTATAAAGATCATTGAAAAGATAATTATTAACATCACAAATTATTCATTTAGACTCTCTACGAGTCAAGTTATATTTTTCCAAGATTTTGCATCTAAACCAATTTTTATAATATAATATTTTATTTTTTCTCATTTCTTGCCCATTATTATTTCTCCACCAACTATTTTTATTTATAAGAATTTTTTTTCTTTTGATTTCTCAAGCACATTTTTTACAACTTGCTTGATAGTACTCATTATTTTATCCAACATAGTATTATTTCATGAAAATCATAAATCTTAAGATCTTGAAGTGTACTCATAAAAATAATTTTAATTTGACTTTTAAACACCCTTTTCTAATTATTTAATAATATTTAATTATATTTTTCATATTCCAACCATTTTTTTTTTAAATCCAAAACTAATAATCGATGACGGGCATTTAAATTTTTACTTTGAATGACCTTACAAACTTTAAAATCTCGCTAATTTATTTTTCTCATAATAAAATAATTAATTTGTGTTTTGTTTGATTCATTCTTAAGTATTATCAATAATAAATCAAATGAAAGTAAAATTTATTATGATTTTTTTTTTTGTGTGTACAAAAAATATATAAAACAAAATGTGTTAGAGAAAAAATAAAAGTACATAAGATAAAAAAAAGTACGAGGAACTAAATTTCTCAGTATATGAGAACTAAAAAATGGCTCATTTGAATCTTCTAGATTAATGATTGATGAAATAGAAGGTGATGATAGTGTTATTATTATTATTATTGTTGTTCTGGCTGTTGTTGTTTCTATAATTTTTGTCTTCCTTAGTGTGTAGAATAAAAATCTTTTATTTATTAGGAGGTCAACACTGTGAGTGCGCTCATATGTGCCATATGCTTGTAGAGCATCATGGTCATCATTGTGGTCATAAATTTGACGAATAAAAGTTATTGAAGAAAGTAGGTCAAGGACAGTGAGAATTCATTGGGGTGATGGAGCAACACCATTAATTGAGAAGCTTCTAGAGTGACCACCGTTTGGCTCTTACTCGTTTATAGTGCATTCGAAGTTACCATGCCTAAAATTTTTATAAGATAAGCAATGAGATGAATAATTTTAAATTCTATTTTCTGTTAATATTTATAAATAGATGAGCCAATTGACCCTTCTATTTTTAAGTGAGAAGTTATCTCTAACCTAACTAGAACGCTGGCCACTACTGATATGAAGAGATGAGCAAGATAATTATCTACTCGTAAAAGTTTTCTAAATATTGAACCTAGTGAATATAGAGAGGCTTGGTTGAAATAATGTAGTCAAAATCAAGGGAATGATATCTAGATTGGAGTGATTGATGTTTCCTTTGAAGAGTCAGAATGGGGTGATTTTTTTAGCGTATGCATATACCATTTATATAATAATTTTTCGAGAAGAAAGCCTAGTATAGTTAGCTTTTGAGGATAATTAAATACTGATATGATGGGAGTCTATGAGCCCATCATAATAGATGCCAAGCAAATATAAATCATATAAAAAGTTTTGAATAATCTTTATGTTAGGATGATCCAATGAGATATTATCAATAAAGAAAAAACAAAGAGGTCTAGCCAGCTCAATGATCTCCTTATCATTGAAGATAAGGACAAGTTTGCCTTATTATATTGAAGGAAGGTTATGAGAATATGAAAATGCTTCTTGATTAAGAAAATAGAGGAAAATAATTATTTGATGAAAGATGAACGAACTTTTATCATTTAGCCTATCAACAATACCTGTAAAAAGTGAGGGCAAGGGACAGGAGGTTTCATTGGATTGACCTAACTTAACTATAGGAACAACCAAAGAGTGAGGAGGAAGTGTTTATTGAAAAATCAGTGGCAAACGAGGTAGATCATGATTATAAAATGAAATAGTAGGCAAAGCTACGACTGAAGATAAGAAAGAGAATGAGTAAGACGATGAAGGTGAGGGAAAGAACTAAGTCTGCAAAAGTTGGGAAATAGGATGTAGAATAAGACCTAAAACCTTTTATGATTAAGAGAGATGGAAATTTCTAAGGTAGTAGTAATACTGCTAGAAAAGGAAGTTGACACAATTGAGGCATCGACTAGGAGGAGTTGAGCGTTAAAAAATTTGAACCTCAACGTGTTGGAAATCATGGGCACATATGAGGGGCAGGAGCCAATACAGGGCCACATAAAGTCTCAGGCCCTGCGAGCCCGAGTCCTCGCTGCTTGATGTTGGGGAGGGCTTCATTAGTGATGAGGGGTGCGACTCTAGCTGTGTGCTTTTGAGCATCGTAAGGGGGAGCAATTGGATGATCATCACAATTTTTGTTTGTTAGAATATAGTTTGAAGTTGGTTCCCTATCAATAAGAAACTCCTAAGGTGATATTAAGTTTCTCCCCTCCTGTCAGTTATTATAGTTTTTCAGCATTTTAGGTGGTTATGGTTGAGTTTTTCCTGGAGTCTATTAAGTGAGAAATTTTTTACTCGTCTTTAGTTAGTAACATTCCTTTGAGTATTTTTCATAGCTAGCTTATCTTATAGCCTATATTGAAGTTCCTGTTGAAGGTAATTGTTGTTGGTTTTGTAACTACTTTCTTCTTGGTTTTGTATTTTTGTGGTTATTATTTTGTTCCTTGTCCAGTCGCCTTGAAATATTTCTTTTCAAGTGTCAATGATCAATAATAAGTGCTTGCGATTCTTAACCTCTGAATTTGTAATTCTGGATTCTGCTTGATTTGGAATATTTTTCCTATTTACGAAAATAAATATTTTTTTGGACTAAAGAAGAATGTAAATGGAGCTACTACTTGAAATCTGGAATTGTGATTCATTCTATTTCTGTTTATCCTTATGGTTGGCATGTGACAGGTTTTTTCTTTCAGTTGCTAACATTCATACACTATTTGTCTATTGGTTTCCTGCTTCAATTGCTCGGCCTTAGATAATTAATTTCCAGTTAGCAGATTTTACTCCCAGTTTAACTTTTTAAAGTTTTGAAGTGTTAGGCAGATAGAATGTTGAAATTGTATTTTCTTCCTAGGATTTGTTTGATCTGGTCGAAAAAGAGATGGATATTCTCAGTTTCACAAGCTTTGGTGGTCACAGTTCAGATTTGTCTTTTGCTAATGGGGTCGAGTTTGAAATCAACTCTGGTAAAAACTCTGAGATTAAAGAAACTATTGATGGAGACAGCAGAAAAAATATGCCCGAGAAAGGATCAAAGAAAAAAAGGGGAAAGCATACAGGTTTTGTAAAGGTTGAAAATGATTCTGATGTCCAAGAAAGGGTTCCTATGAAAGGCAGAAAAACTCAGCGGAAAACTAAAGATGCAAATTCAGTAGAGCCAAACGGCAAAAGTAAGGTGAACGTGGCAGGCTTAAATGGCCCTTCCGAAGAATGGATTGCTAAAAAAGTTTTGGCAGTAGCGCCAGATCTGGGAGAGATGAGAGGTACATTGTTTAAGGATCACACCAAAATCATCTGTGCATTATCTTCTGTACATGCAATCGACATTTTTTTTTGTTCTTGATGTCTGCTCTGATTTATAAATTGTAGGTCCTGATGATCTGCATGCGATGCTTAGCTCTTTGTCTTCCCACTTGAGGCCATCATTAGTGGAGTCCCTGGAGAAGAGAAGAGCAACATTTCTACAAGAAAATGCTAAGCGAAGCCGACAGCTGCTTGATAATTTGCAGAAACAACTTGATGAGGTTCCTTTTTGCACCAAAATATCGCTAAAAGGAGGAGTTTTATCTGCATGTTTTCTAAATATATGCTTTCTTTTTGTTTAAACTTCATGTGTAACTCTGCAAATTATCGACATCAGGCATGCACTTCCTCTAATATAAATGAACTTTTAATATCTATCATGTAATGGTGTGTTTGTTTTCTTGTGTATTAGGCGCTCTTGGATTTACAGTTATATGAAAGAGCACTGGATCTCTTTGAAGATGATCCTTCGCTCTGTGTATGATATACAAACTGAATTGTTACTAATTTTCTGAATGTAATTTGCTTAAAGTTTCATAAATGATAAAAGGAATCTTTCCAAGTGCAGATCATTTTACACAAGCATCTACTCAAAATACAGGCAGCCCCCATTGTGGACAAACTTCTTCAAACTTTGGTAAATATAGCCTTTTATATATATATATATTTTTCATTAAACGTTGAATTCTAATTGTACTGACGGACGGAAGTCCTACATGAGAAAAGAAATGAAAGAAAATAAAAGATAGAAAGAAAGTACGCTTGTGCATTATATGATCCATTTCAAGTATTTCATGGAAGGGTTGCATGAAGTAGCTGCAGTTAAACCTTTAAATTGAATAAATATTATTCAGATATAATCATTGATATTATACTTTTTTATGGTGTTGACAAGGAAAGTTTATGTTTATGATATTGGTCTCGATCTTTCTTTCTTACTTATATGGCACATTTTAATATCGCCTGTTATTTTATGTAGGTCATGGATAACAAATTAAAAAATGGAATTGAAATTGAAGAAGGTGAAAATCTGGATGCTGCCCAACTTACTCCTGCAAACCGTGTTTCTTTGGTCTGAAACCATGTCTCATACATGATTTTGCATTTTATTTTCATTGGCTTGAATTTAAGGTTGCTAACTTTAATGAAATGTTTATGTAATGAAGGCAAAGAGCTTGCCCAGTTCATTATCATTGAAGGCCCAAGCTGTTGTTGAAGCATTTGAAGGAAAGGTTAGTGCCTGATAGAAATAATCTTTGCATGCGTTTTTATTGAATGCTTATCATTTATTGTCAATTATTTATGCCTCTGCTGTTTTTCTTTGATTAGCTTAGAAATTCCTAAATGCTTTTATAAGGTTAATTTTTTGTTCTCGGTAAAATTGAACAAAGAATCTTTAATTTCTTTTAAAATTGAGCTTTTTATATTTGTTCCTCCTCTAAAAGCCTTCTCTTTTGGTACCTTTTCAGTAACCTTTAGGAAAGCTATAATCACGTGATTATGGTGAAGTCCCTTTTATTAGAGCCACCTTGCTTGTATAGAACTTCGGTCCTTCTTGAGTTTTGAATTAATAGCATTTGTATTTTTAACGAAATAACTCTGTTTAATGGCTTAATGTTTCGTAAGATTATTCATATTTTATATTTGTATTTTAAGTAAATTGCATGAGGTTCTGTGAACCTTAGTTAAATTTACAACTAATTTATATACATCATTTGGAAAAAAAAAGAATGAATCATGGCGCAGTGTGATATAATTATGAAATTGTTAATTATCTTCATGGGAATCAAGAATTACTTGATACCAGGTGTCCTGCGAACTTGATAATATTAATCTTTTGCTAGCATTTTTATAATTTATTTAGCCTGTTCATTCTATGCACACGGTTCATCACACGGTTCATGAGTCATACAAGTTTGTGAATCTATTTTCAATCATACCTGTGTGAATCTATTTTCAATCATACCTGTGTGAATCTATTTTCAATCATACTTTTACTCCTGATGCCTTGATTGATATGAACTCTAATTTTTATCAGCGTGTGGACACATTCATGGCTACATTCAAGGTTCTAGCAGAGGAGAGGTCAGTTATTAATTTTTTTTTACCTCTGTGAACATATTATATTGCTTTTACACTCTTCATATTATTTTTGCAGTGGGCTGCTATTTAAGAAGCTTGATAAGAAACTAGAAAAATCATTATTGCAAACTTATCGAAAGGTATGCTTATATTGTTGACAGTTAAGTGCAGCTCCATCAAGGGGTACTACTTTGTTAACTGTTGATCAGCTGGTGTCCCTTTTTAAACATCTTCTGTTATGGCCTCAGAAACGCTTCTCATGCATTTGAAAAAAAGAACGATACCCATTAGAGTTAGTGTTTACCCATCCTCAAAGGCATAATTTACTTCAGTAATAATGTACAATTGTAGGTTAGCATCGGCATAAACCTGATTCTTTCTTTTGGAAGATACCGCATGTTAGCTGAAGTCTTGGATTAGTGTTACGACAGTTTATATTTTGAAAATATCTTGTTAACATACTCTTTTTGTTTTGGTATGCCTAAACTTCTGCTTGACAACCGGCTCAAAAAAAGTTATGTAATTTCTTAAACTGTACACAATAAACTTCCTGTTTATTGTTAATGGGTGATAGGTACTGGTTTCATAGATGACTAGAAAGCCATTGGGAGTTTCCTCGAATCACACAGTCAAGATTGCTTAATCTGATAATTTCCTGTTCTTGGTCCCTTGGCTAGTTTTTCTTACTTTTCTTGTGCCTACCCTGCTTTTTCTTTCTTTTGATTTTGTCAATTTTCATAACTAGCTGTTTTTATCTATTCTAATGTTAAATCGACACATTTGATCTACTGTGTTTTGTAGGGCTTAATCTCACAAGTTTCTTCTGAAACAGATCCAGTTGTACTTTTGCCTAAGATCGTAGCTTTACTTTATTTGCAGGTCAGCAAGTTAACCATGCTATTTTATGCATCCCTCTCAAATTCTTCAAAAGTTCCATTTGACTATTATGTCTTCATTTTTTTTCAATGCTTAGGTCTTCATTAATGTGCTCTGTGACTGTAGGTATACAATAAGGCTCTTCAAGCACCTGGAAGGGCCATATCTCCTGCCGTTTCTAGGCTTAAGGTACTCACAAACTCTTGATACCTTTTACTTGGGTTCTTTGAAAATTTTGTTTTCACTAACACTGCTTTTCAAATCTTGAGTCTGTATTGACTTTGTTTCACAAGTGGAAAACTAACAAATGCTTCTTGTATTACTGGTCTAGTGTGAAGTTAAGGCTCCTTGGAGCCAGAACTCGTGAAGGGTTCTAAAGAGGAAATGATCAGCCAAACCAATTTAGCTAGATGTTGTTTGATCATTTTAGCTACTCCAAAATTAACGCGGAACTTTGCTCTAAACTAGAAGAAAAAACCTTACTAGGCCATAGACTAAATTAATATGCGCTCTTGCTTCACATCCATTTTTTATAAATGTGATCTATTTCAGTCTACAAGATACGTTGATTTGCTCTCAATCTCCTTCTCATACAACTTCTGTCGCACATACATAGGACAATTTTTCTCATCAAGCTGCAGTGATTACTTGTGCTTTCCTTGTCAGTGGCACTGTAAGTTGGGCCTTGGAAGGGCTTCATGGTGGCCTTTGGGATTACAAGTAGGACCTCATTCCATTTGACTATTATGTCTTCATTTGCTGGGTCGTTTGGCTTTGTGTTATGCCAGTCAACATCGTTTGTTATTTACGTGTGTGGGGAGAATCCTTGAAGAGTTAAGAACCTTCCCTTCCGATTTATGTACCTTGAGCAGTCTATAGAATTGCTGGTTCGTGAATCACTGCAAGAAGGAAATGTGGGTATTTAAATGATAAATTAAGGTAGTAATTACATATGGTGTTTGTATGACATCAGTTGAGGGAATAGTTGTTCTCTATAATTGGTCAAAATGAATATTACAAGGATAAGGACTTGGATGGAAAGTTTATGAGAATAAAGGTTGCATAATGTCTTTTGATGAATGAGAATATTTAATTGAAGGTGTTAAAATTAGAATCGATAAATTAAAGGAATGATTATATTAGAGAAATATTTGGTACGCTTCTATTAAAGATAAGATAAATTAAAATAAATTTATGGGTGTGTAAATAAAGGATAGAAAATACCCATTAGGTCGATAGGTAAAATAAATCTTAGATGACTGGAAAGAAACGTAAAAGTACACTAATAGTTATTCAGAATAATTTATGAAAAATAGATTTAATAGCTTTGTCAACACTCAACATGAATAAATAGAAAATGAGTATTCGCGAAGTTGCCCAATGATATTTGGAATAAGGCTAATTATGATCATGAGCTTTGCTTGAAGGAAATTTGATGGACTTAAATGCAATTTTCATAGATTTAATTCAAATGTATATTCTTATGGTTCGTTTCACGCTGTCATTACTTAGGTTTTTTTTGTTACTGTTGTTACTTCCACTGCTCACAAGAGCGAATATAAAGGCACCTGAGGCAGGACGGCACACCCCCCCAACCCCCCACATTTAATGAACTGCAAGACAGCATCGAATATAAGCATGCCCAAAAAAAAAAAAAAAAAAAAAAAAAAAAAAAACCAACAACAACAACAGTAACAACAAACATACTAGCAGGGATGATGAAAGCTCGCAGAGAAAGAGGGAAAATGAAAGGAAGGGAAGAAAAACCTTCAGTTGTATTTCCTCTGTGGCTTTTCTTTTCCTTTATTTTTTCTCTTCTTTTCTCTCAGTGGAAGCTTTCAACTCAAAGAGGCAAAAAAACTATGCCTTCTTTAATATACATTCAGATAAGCCTCTTATAATTTGCTATTTTGATGCCTCTATTCCTTTCAAGGCCAACATAATTTTTTAATTGCAATTTTGTATAAGAATTATACTATAATTAAATTATTTTTGCGCCTTGTGTATTTGACTTTTAGCTTTACACTGACACAGGAGCGACCCTAAGAGGCATTTTTTTTTGCGATCATTGCTGCAATACTGCAAACTCCCATGAGCAAGGGCGGCTTGGACCAGTCCAAGAGCATTGCTCGACCATTCCTATCAGTGGATTTCCCTTCTATCTAAAGTATATTTACCCCTAGGCTATAAATATATATTTTTTGTGTTTTGAGGTAGCTTTTGGCTCAGATTTCTGTTGGCATCCATTTTTTCGTTTGAGGGCTATATCTAAAGAATTGGATAGTGCTCTGGCTGTATGTCTGTTCCGAGTTAGTGTTGATCACCCCCAT